>CM066915.1:28113658-29313658 GCA_033964015.1 Scolanthus callimorphus | reverse complement strand
GCAATGAAGGATCTTTGTTCACAATGAACTCTTGAACCTAAAATTAGAAGACAATATGCAATTACATACAGTAGTAGCAATTACATAATAGTAGTACAGTTGCAGTCATTGGAAAGTGCCCAATGGCTGCAATTCATTAGATCAGATAAAAACTTATGAGATGTATACAGTCCATTGCAAAATAAATAAATAATTGAATGTACCTGTTTAAGACAGTTGAGTTTTCCTTCTTTCTCCAGCTGAGCCTGGTTCAATAAATCAATGACCTACAAAGAAAAATAAATTGTTATATTCTTATATTCTTATATGATAGCTTGTAAAATGTGCTCCCTCCTGCGATATGTTTTAATTAGTGGGACGGGAAGGAATTTGGGAAAATGTACAATTGCCATTCCATATTAGATGCAAATTGTGCAATTCCAGGAGAGGTGTGGGAGGGTCAATTTACCTGATTTTCAAGAGGGTCAAGATGTTATTTTCCATAGAACTGCTGTTCACCAATATCTATATAATTTTTTCTACTTCTAAAAATCCCCAGAGACACCTCTGTCGGCGCCTGACTTTGATGACATTTTCTTGTCCAGATTTCTGGACAGATTTCAAAGCCAATTTCCTTGTAATTTTAGTTTGCATGTTATTTGTTGCAGCAAGTCAACATCACACATAACATCATGCATGTACAACAGAAAACTGTTATGGTCCAGCAGAGGTCTTTCTCACAATGTGAGGCAGGGAAGCCCAAATGTTGTGTGATTCCAGAAATTATCCAAACCCTCTCCCATTGAAGGGGGATGAGATGAAGGCTAACTTCCCAAATAGTGTCAAAAACACCTCAGTCCTCCCTGGCATTTCCGACCATGATTGTCCCCTAGTTGAATTCGATCTCAAGCCGATCCGGTACAGGCAGAAACCATGAAGTATACCTATCTACAGGAAAGCAAGATGGGAAAGCCTCGAAGAGGAACTCTCTGTGGCAGCTTGTCAATTAGAGAAGGACAAAAATGCTAAATCTGTAAATGAGCTCTGGTTGGATTTCAAAGAGGCTATCACAAAGGGAGTCAAAAATCACATCCCCCATAAAATCTGCAAGCCCAAGGATAATCTCCCATGGGTCACACCCCAAATCCGGCAGCTGATAAAGAAAATGGATAGACTGTCTATCAGGAAAAAACATCAGACCAAAACGGGTGCGAATGAACTTAGTAAGACCATCAAAAAGATAAAAGCCCTGAAGAAACTGATACAAAAAGAGATGAGGGAAGCATACTGGAGATATGTTGAGTCTATAATAACACCCG
The DNA here is from genome assembly GCA_033964015.1 of Scolanthus callimorphus. Taxonomy (NCBI): domain Eukaryota; kingdom Metazoa; phylum Cnidaria; class Anthozoa; order Actiniaria; family Edwardsiidae; genus Scolanthus; species Scolanthus callimorphus. The sequence continues at coordinate 29,312,360 of CM066915.1, read as the reverse complement.
ATGAGCATGCTGAACACCAGTCCTGTAGCAAACGTTTTTGGACATTCATTAAACACTGCAGAACGGACTCCTTTGGAATTAAGTCACTTTGTGACAAAGGGAAAGAGCTCTCCAAACCTGTGGACATAGCAAACTCACTCAACAATCATTTCAAGTCGGTTTTTACCACAGAAAACCCACTTCCATGCAACTTACTACCTCAATCCCCCTATCCAGGCATGCCTGATATTCAAATCTCGGAAATAGGGGTGCTTAAACTGCTTCAAAGCCTGAAGGAACACAAAGCTTGCGGCCCAGATAACATCAAACCTAAAGTACTAAAGGATATGGCTGGCATTGTGGCCCCCATGCTAACACTCATTTTTCAGAAATCGTATGAGTGTGGGGAAATTCCTGAAGACTGGAAATCAGCCTATGTAACATCAATCTTCAAAGCTGGCAAAAAAACTGATCCTGCTAATTATCGCCCGATATCTCTCACATGTATAGCATGTAAGCTAATGGAGCACATAATTACTAGTGCTATCATGAGACACACTAAGAGATATAATATATTTTACCACCTCCAGCATGGTTTCATGGAAGGCTTGTCATGTGTAACTCAACTCATTGAAGTAGTCAACGACCTAGCCTTCAATATGCAAGGCGAAGGACAAACCGATGTACTCATTATGGACTTCTCTAAGGCGTTTGATCGAGTTGGACACCAAAGGCTCCTTCTGAAACTTGACCACTATGGTGTGAGAGACAAAATCCTTGGCTGGATCCGCTGTTTCTTCACAGGTCGAACCCAAAGAGTTGTTGTCTTAGCACCCTGTCTATTCCTACTCTTCATCAATGACTTGCCCAATCAGTTAGACTCAACCGTCAGATTATTTGCTGACGACACTCTCCTCTATCTGGCCGTGCAATCACAAGAAGATACAAGAACCCTTCAAACAGACCTGCAAAAGCTTGAAGCATGGGAGAAAGCATGGCAGATGGAGTTTAATCCCAGCAAATGTCACGTCCTGCGAGTTACACGAAAACGTGACCCTATCGTCCATGACTATGTCTTGCATGATAAGGTTTTGAAAAGCGTTGATGCTGCAAAGTACCTCGGCATCACATTGACATCAGATCTTAGATGGAACCTCCATGTCTCCAAAGTTACAAACAAGGGAAACCAAACTCTTGGTTTCTTAAGGCGAAACCTAAAGATCAACTTGCCTCCCATCAAGGCACTGGCATACAAAAGTCTGGTCCGACCTGCACTGGAATATGCTGCTGAGGCATGGGATCCGTATACGAAAGGGGACATATACAATCTAGAGATGGTTCAAAGCACGCTTTGTGTTAAATCGCCACCACAACACATCAAGCGTTACGGATATGTTAGCGGAACTTAACTGGGAAATGCTAGAACAAAGAAGAAAAAAAACAAAGACTGTCTATGCTCTTTAAACTACACACTAACGAACTCCTGATTGATACATCTAACTACCTTATCCCACGTATACACAAAAGTCGCCATACACATGAACACTCCTATGAAGTCCCTTTTGCACATACTGATTCATATAAGTACTCTTTTTTCCCGAGAACAATAAGAGACTGGAACACTCTACCAACAAATGTCGTAAACGCCACTTCACAAAAGGCCTTCCTGGCCTCCGTCTAGACCACCATCCGTTTATTTATTTAATTATTTATGTTTATTTTTGTATGTAATTTAAAACCCACAAGAATCGTCATAATTGATGGAGGTGGAGTAAATGGAAGAAGAAGAAGAATTTTACTAGGTGCAAAATGGCATTTCTGCCACGAACGTTTAGGTGCAACTATTTGAGTGTTACAGTATTCTCTAGGCAACTGTTACTGCATACCTTTTGGGAAACAAAAGGATATGATTAGCCGTCAAAACAGAGAACAAATTGTTTATGATTCTTTACTTATAAGCTTACTTCTATCACTATCAGGTTGATGTGGACTCAAATTCTATTCTTTTCAACAATCTTAACAAAATCTCATATAAGATAAGGAAGGCATACTTTTAAGTAAGTAACCAAAACGACGACTTTTGTCTTCGAGCAGCATTATTAGATAAACTCCGTTCCTTTCTTCGGCACATGCTGCATTTTGACACCGTCGCCGTCGGCGGTAAAAACTTCACACAATCCTAAAATAAAGTCCTCAGAGACAAACCTTTTCGGTAGTGGAATCCTCGGCAGTGTACTCTCCAGCGGCCACCATTTGATCCAAGTCTTCATGATGGTAAAACTGGGACGCCTCTGAAAGCCTCGTTTTACTCTTCGACTTCTCCCTTCGAGCGAGCGCCGCCATCTTGGATTTTCGGCCTTAAAATTCGTGACCGTAGCACAACATTACGACTTTCGCCGTGAAGCATCTTGGGATAAAATGTTTCAGCATTATGAATGTTCAGCGGAGTTACAAATGAAAGCAAAATGGCGGCAAGAAGTTGACAACTTTGAAAGTTGTTCTCTTGTAAGAAATATTTGATATTTGGGAAAGGAAGCCCCATATTAGAGGCGATCTATCTTTGGAAACATGGGTTTGCTGACGATCCTCAAGAAAATGAAGCAGAAAGAAAGGAAGTTCGTATTTTAATGCTGTATCCTTTGGACAAGTTGACTTTGACTCAGAGTCATAAATATAATCAATTACAGTTGAGTTGAGAGTTCAGCCTGGTCGGGGATACTCAGTACTAGCTACTAACTTCAGTTTTGGCGAGTTTTGCGCTTATTGGTCCACGGAACAGGTTACATGATCCAAGCTGAATTGGGCTCTACCCCGGTGTAAAAAGAACCTGTGTAAAGGTGTCCTCTGGGAATGGTTCTTGCACCAGGGGCTGCCAGGGGCAGGTAAATACAGAAAATGTATGAAAATCTCTGAGATTGACATTGGGTGAAATACAATAAATGTATGAAAATTTTTTGCAATAATTAATGATTTTTGCAGGTGACAGGTTTCAAAATCTTGTGACACTAGCCTAATACGGATGAGTTGGCAGCTATGCGGTTGACTGATGTCCTCAGGCTCCTGTCAAAAAACCCTGTTGATTTATATGACTTGTATTCACCCTCGTCATTTAACTATTTTCCTCATTAGATCTTGTCCTGTTTTTTCTTATTTTCAAATGAGGCTACAGAAAGTGAAGAATATGTTGTATTAAGCAGCCAACCGTATGGACAATGAAGAGTGGCCAGTTAGAGTTTGGCCACTGAATAGAGGCATTATAAAATACATTAGGTGACAAATATTTTAGGACTTTGAAAAGTGCCTGCCAAGTAGATGTTAGATGCAAAGTCTTAAAGGTTATTCTTTCTTGACTCTAACATGAAAATTAAAGTGGACTTGACAACGCAGGAAAAACTACAATATTAAAGAAATTTAATGGAGAAGATATTAATACCATAGAACCAACTCTGGGGTTTAATATCAAGACCTTGGAACATAGAGAGTAAGTTTTTCATAGCCAATGACATATTTATTGCAGTGACCAAATTCCCAAGCAACGTTTATTGAATAAGATGCAAGTATGTAGCCCACATGTTTGTTGAAAAAGTCCTCATATTAGCCAAGCAAGTGAGTTTTCTTTGGAGGAGCCAAATAAGGACTTAACCTCTCTTTGATCTCCAAATAAAATGTTATGCTATGAAAAGTTGTGTGACAGAAAGCCAAGAATCAGGATCCCACCCATATTTTAGTTTTGCCTTGTAACCTGGAAATTTATTGTATTCAGAAAAAGAAGGCTTTGGGGATAAATGTACCTATACGTGAAGATAGAATAAAAAGATACAGAACCAGATACAGAATAAAAAGTGATCTTTTGGTAGCAGACTACTGTTGTTTTTTAGATTTAAACTGAATGTATGGGATGTTGGAGGACAAAAGTCACTTAGATCATACTGGCGGAACTATTTTGAGAGCACAGATGGACTAATCTGGGTTGTAGATAGTGCTGATCGCAGAAGACTTGGTGATTGCATGGCAGAACTGAGGGGACTTCTCATTGAAGAGGTATAGTTATGGGAATGATGGTACCACATACATGTACATTGTACTCTTTCATAAAAATAAACTCTGTGCACTTACTAAATTAATTCCTTTTTTTTGTAATTATTTTCCTTGTTTTGTAGAGGTTAGCTGGGGCAACCCTGTTAGTGTTTGCTAACAAACAGGACCTGCCTGGAGCACTTCCAGCTCAAGAAATCAGACAGGTATCCAACATAGCAATGTGAAAGATTAGTTCATGATAGGTTCAATGCACTGACTGCAAAGTAAACAATCTAACTTGAGAAAGGAGAAATAAGTTTTATGCCTGTTGACAGTTAGGTCATATTGTAATGCATTTTGTTTTTGGAGCCACACAGCACTTTAGCTTTGCCAAGAGACTCTTGGATTATCATATTCATGTTGTTGCATTTCTCTAACAATTCTCTTTACTTGAATGTTCTCATAAGGCAGGGGCATCGCTAGGGGGGTCCTGGGATGCCTGTGACCCCCCCCCCCCCCTTTTAGAAGAAAAATACAGTAAACATTAAAGAAAAAAATCGGAAAGCTGGAAAGGGGCACCATACATTTGTACAGATGTGACCCCCCCTTTCAAATCCTGGCTAGGCCCCTGTAAGATGTAGATGCATTTCAATCATGACTCAGATAATTTATATCTACAAGCACTATATGTCACACAAAAAGGACAGGACAACATGACCTTCCATTTTACTTTTAGACAAAATTTTAATAACTTCAAAACATTTGCATTTATATTGCCTGATATGTATTCAAATATACAAATTTGGTCATTTCTTATGATGTAGTTGGGGCCCATTTTATCACGACGAGGTCCATATTATACAGTCAATTGTTTATTCTTATGTTTTTTCTCTCTTTCAATTGCAGGCTCTTGATCTTGACTCTATTAAGACCCACCACTGGCAAATACAATGGTGCAGTGCAGTGACAGGAGAAAAGCTGCTTGATGGAATAGACTGGCTAATATCAGATATAGCATCTAGGATATTTACAATGGACTAACCTACAGTAGCTTGGATAGCAGATAATATAGGTTGTGTAGTTTTTTTAAAAAACTGCTTCAAACCCAGGGGACCTCAGCTAAAAATATACAGGGATGACAATCCTGTCCCTTAGGGTATAAAAATTCACTCAAGTGCTATATTTTAGGGGTGTCAGTTATCCAAAGAGTTGTCTGCTATCCCAAAGATGTTCAAACATATAATGTTTAACATTTGTGAAGAACACTGCTTTCACGCTCATTTTAACTACCAATAAAAAACTTTCCAAAATGTACATAACAGCATGCGCCAAGTACACATTAAGTTATGCTAATGAAAATAATAAAACTCAAAAATGGCGCTAATTTTCTGACAGTGTCTCTATTTTTTAACGCTGGTTCGAAAATTGTCGAAACTGTCCAATGATAAGAATATTTTTCAATCGTTGAGAATTTCGTGTCCATAAAAATATGTCCATGTTAAATTGGTATGACCTGACCAATCTTATTACCGATCACTTCCAGATTTCCGGGAATTCCGAACCCATGACATCATTGTTGTAAAACAATGGCTAGGGAAAGCCCCTCTCGATTCCCCGCTAGGCAAACACAGAAAGCGTACTGCAGCTAAAGTTCGTCTCGAATTTTCAAGGATTCAAGGGATTTTTTAGAAAATTAGGGAAGGTTACTTTATGGTTATATATATCTAGTAGAAGTGATTACTATTTGTAGCTTGCTGCGTTTGGATATTAGCTATGTGTGGCAGAAATAAGTGCAACATCAGCGCGAGGGCGAAAAAATGATATTAGTGCGAATTTTTATTGCAACGCAAACACACGAGCTCAAAAAAACGTTTTTGAACTTGTACCAAGTCGAGCTCTTTCCTGATACTACTAAAGGCTCGAGAAGCAAGCCAATACGTAAATGAGTTGCAATGCGAAGAGAAGCGAACGAAACGAGCTTTTGAGTCGAGAAGCGACGAAGTTGCGACAGGCAAAAGCATCAACGAAGTGACTGTGAAAATAAGACTCGACTTTGATAATAAACTGATAATTTCCACTTTTCTTTAGCGCCTTACTAGTAAATTAAGCTACCTTAGGCCTAGTACATACGCCGCTCTTATCTTATGAGCCGATCCTAATGCAAAATCTCAATAAAGCAATGTTTTTTGTCCATCTTTCGCCTACTTGTAGCGTAAACTATTCTAAATCCCAAACCAGGAATGTAGAAACGTTTTCAACGTCGTGAGCGGCAACTGCATATTTCGTTCACAGTACCACATGCCCTGAGCTTGGATTGTCTGTGGTAACATGTGCATGGTGAGCCAATATTGGAGATATGCGCGCGGAGAGTCGGGGGTAGGGTTTTTTGCAATTTGGTATTGGACAGGGGGTATAGTCCGGTCAAATTAGGCCGAAAAACCCCGAACCTGGAAAAAATTGCAACATGGAAATTTTTTTGTTCTAATTGTTAAAAACATATGTAGGAATAACATATCCAAATTTTGTAGAAATCCGGCTGGGGAAAGTTGGTTAAATTTTTGGTTTTACCGGCGACGTCAAGGGCGCCTTTTGTTTTCGGCGGCACTTGGACACTGAAAACACAGAAACTGGGAGAATGTTTATAGACTGTACAGATGAAACCGGGGAAGATTTAACAAGGTTTTTCGGTTGAAACAAATAATTTCTGAGCGATGAGTTACGGCTATGAACAATTTATTTCTTTTATGTCTTTTAGCGTATAATATTCGAACTTTAGTGTATCACCACGCGGGAAATACAAGGATCATATGGGATTTGTCAAAACGCAGGATTATTTAGTTATTATTTTGCAGAATTGGTTATAAACAAACACAAAATTCACATCTATGCAATCACATTATGCAGTAGAAAGAAATAGCTCGATATCTCGTTCAATATCACACCGAGTTACGTCCCTACAGTCCATAGCCCTCCATTCGAATTGTTCGCTTTCATTGTCTAAGTGCCACCGAAAACAACGGGCTTTCCTTCGTGCAGACGGAAAACCCCAAATTTAACCAACTTCCCCCGAACGGATTTTCACTAAATTTGGGCACGTATTTCTCACATATGTTCCAGAGAATTTGCTGTATAAAAATCCCATGTTGCAATTTTTTCCATGTTAAACGCTAAATTGACCGGACTAGTAGGTAGAGGATTGTAATTGTAATTTGGTTTTGCACAGGGAGTAGGTAGAGGATTGAATTTTAGTTTAACTAAACATGTTTCATCCCTTTTCTAGGCCTTGAAAACCAAAGATGTCCTCGAGAAAATTGATCACACAATACTTCCGCACTGGACAGAGAGTGTGTGAATACTATGCCAAGCATCATCAATATGAAATGGCAAGCACAGTCCTTCAAGCCATGCTGGATGTTGATTGGCTAAGTGAAGATCAAAGCTTAATATTCGCTCGAATCAGAAACTCATAGAAGCATGGAGACTATGCCATCTTGGAGAAAGATGCTACGATAAAGGAAACCTAAAAGAAGCTGTGACGTATTTTTTACAAAGTTGCACTATAGCTGAAGAGAAGGGCGATTTCTTTTGCATGCAAAGAGATTATTCCAATCTAGGACTGGCGCTGGTCTCAAGCCAAAAGTATGGAGAGGCGATAGACTTCTTCCTGAAGCATCTCAACATGTCGTTGTTGCTTGGCGACGAAAGCAGTATAAAGTATGCTTATCGAAACATATGCAACGCATATATCAGGATCAGCGACTTTGTCTCTGCTATAAAGTATACATCCGAAAGTCTACAACGTTTTGAGAAAACTGGAGATAGAGAAGGTCAAATGAATGGATATTTGATTTTAGGAGAAGCATGTGGTTCTACAGGAAATACTGCTGAAAGTATTTCTAATTATGAGAAAGCAATGGAGCTTGCCCAAGTTTTGAAGGATAAAAAGGGGGAAGGCTATGCGTATAACGGTCTAGGGACCCAATATACTAACTTGGCTGACTTTGATAATGCTGTTATTTATCAGAAAATGTTTTTAGACATTGCTTTGGAGCTCAATGACAGCAAAATGAAACAAATGGCATATTTGGAACTTGGGTTACACCACTACATACGTAACGATTATGCCACAGCAATGCCGTTCGTTGAGAAAGCTCTAGAAATAGCACAAGAAGTCCAAGACAAGGGAAGTCAGTGCATTTGTCATTGTTATCTAGGAGTCATTGCGTTTGCACAGAGCAAAATGCAGACAGCATTGGATCATTACAGAAAATCTCTTGGGTTTTTGAAAGAACAAGGAAACAAAGTAAACGAAGGAGCAACCTATATTAGCATGAGTAAAGTCCTCTTAGCCATGGGTGATTACAAAAAGGCTTTGGAAACTAGCAACAAGGTACTTGAACTTGCGCGCGAAACAAATGAAAGAATTCTGGAGGTGCAGGCTTTACGAGGTATAGGAGATGTCCTACAGTCTACACAAGAGTACGGTGAAGCCATAGAAGTGTACAAGGAACGTATGAGCATCTACAAGAAACTTAACGATAAAAGGGCATGGCTTATAGTCATGGAGAACTCGGGAGTTCCTACGTTGGTCTTGGGAAATACATGCTTGCGGTGGCATATCTTAAACAACAACTGAAGTTGTTCCAAGAGTTGGGCGATAAAGCGGGAGAAGGCAACGCACATGGGAATTTGGGAAATGCGTACTTTATGCTGAACTGTCAAGAGAAAGCGGTTGTGCATTACTCGGAGAGCTTAAAGATTTCACGAGAAATAGAAAACAAGATGAGTGAAGGGAGGAACTTGGGCAACCTTGCTAACACATACCAGCAATTAGGGAACTTCGAGGAAGCCTTTGAAAATTATGCTAAGCAAGCAAATCTTGCCAAGTCAACGTTCGACCTCGAAGGAGAGGCATTTAGCTACTATAACGTTGGGTTATTGCACAAGAAGATAGACAACCTCGTCCAAGCGGAAGTAGATGTCAGAAAGTGTATTGAAATACTGCTGGACGTCCGTCTTCTTATGCAAAATGAGGACGCGTTAAAGGTGTCAATCGGTGAGAGAACCACGCAATCCTTATTCTCGGGGGAGAGGGGGGAGGGTAAGGCAGGGTAAGCAATGAAAAGGCATTTTAGTCCATGGCAAGGCATGGTCCCGGGAGGGGGACTCCCATATTTTTGGGGCGGGGTGCTCGTCGGGAACTTTCGTTTTCACCCCTAAAAGGTACCAAACATGGCGTCGCTTAGTTGATTTTGACTCCTAAAAGGTACCAAACATGGCGTCGCTTAGTTGATTTTCCCTCGTAATTTTCTCGCGGATTTTGTACGAGGGAAGATGCGTCTGAAATTCAGGCTACCAACAAGTGCGATTTGCTTGATTTGCTAGAACGGACCTCTAACAGGTACCTATCTGGAAAAAAATACACGTTTTCGAATTTTACCCCCTAAAAGGTACCAGAGGCCTGATTTTAAACCCTAAAAGGTACGACGAGCACCCCCGCCCGAAAAATATGGGAGCCCCCCCCCCCCGGGGGGGGGGGGGGCATGGTAGGTCATTGCAAGGTGGGGTAGACCAGGTAGGTCATTAACCAAATGTCCTGATTTTCCGTCGTATGCCCTCATATACCACGGAATTGTCAAAATGCCAATCAGAATTCGAGAAACGCTCGCGTTGATGTATAAAGTGCTATTTCGTAGATGTATATCATGCATTCAGTCGGCAGTCGCGTTCGTTTTATAGTCTTTATTTTATCTTATTCAGGCGAGAAGCATGTGCGAGCCTACAAGATGTTGTCTGAAATATTACTCAAGCAAGTAAGAACCGAGGATGCCTTTCTTGCATGTGACAAAGGACGTGCTTTGGCACTGAAGGACCTCATGAGACGAAGATTAGGTGTGAAACTCGACAATGAGCAGGCGGGGCAAGATGTCGAAGTGGATGTAAAGTCCTGTTTACATTCGCTTAAGCAAACCATAGAGACAACAACTTTGGCCTACACTTCCTTCGACGATGAATTCTGGATCTGGGTGATCTGCAAAGACGGCGTTTCTGTTAAGATTACTTCAAATGAAGTTGGCGTCGAACCTGTTTTACAGAAGTTAAAGATCATTACTGAGGATCTATGCGGTGATTTGAATGCCAGAGGTGAAGGTGATCAAGATTTAGAAGAACATGATGATAATATAGAACTTGAAGATTTCTTCGCGGTGACACCCGAAAAGGAACCGCATCCATCGAAGAAATTCAGCGGAAAGCTAGTAGAAGACCTCGATAATCTAACTCTGGAAGAGGTTGAGAAGATGGAGAATAGCCTGTCTGAAGATGGCTATGCGGAGGAAACTCAAGGTTTGTCACAACAAACCTCCCATGATGGTGGTGAACTCGAGAACGCAGCACATCTCGCTGAGACTCGCGCGCAACAGCCTTCTGACGCTCAAAGTGAGAATGAAAATCCTTTACGCGCACTATATGACATTCTTATCAAGCCAGTTGAGGAACACATCCAAGGAAGCCATTTAGTGATAATCCCCGAGGGTTTTTTGTTCAAGGTTCCGTACTGCGCCATCATTGATTCCAAAGGCAAATACCTGTCAGACAGGTTTAGCATACAGGTTTGTCCATCCTTAGAAACGCTATCACTTTGCAACCCTCGCGCACAAGACTTGGGTGGAGCATTGGTAGTTGGAAATCCCAAGTTGGGGACTCTGAACGTCCGAGGTGAAATCAAACTGAAAACGCTCTGCCTGGCGCCCAGAGAGAGGCTGAAGATGTTGCGGCATTGTTTGGCACAACTGCTCTTGTTCTAGAACAGGCAACAAAGGCAAAAGTATTGAAACTCCTCCCCGAGGCAGGTGTTGTACATATAGCTTCACATGGCGATTTCTTGCATGGTGAAATCTACCTTGCCCCGCCGCAGAGCCACGGAGAACAGTCAGCTCGGAGGGACTGCGACGACGAAATAAATCCAGGTAAACAATCAATTTGTCATTTCAGTTTCACTTATTACTGAGCAGAGCTGTTCTTGGACATGCTCCTGCCCAAGAACAAAAGAAAGAAAAACGTTTGCCTTGGAGCTTGGACAAGAGCAGAGCTGTTCGTCTCCTGCCATGGCCTCGGGCATATCCCTATATTGAAATCACCCTCAGAGACGGAGATACGCCTATTTTTAAAAAGTTGCTTTGGGAAAGTCTTTGGTCATCGTGCTTGAACGACCAAACCCCAAAGCAATGTTTCTTGGATTTAGTGTATACCCACCAGAAAAATTAGGGGTTTTTTGTAACCCACGACCTTTGCCTGCTGAGCTATCAGCCATTGGGATCGGTGTATGAGTCAAATCTCAATACAAAGTAGACCGGACCGATTCTCAGAACCTCAAAAACAAGGATTCTGGTTTCGATTTCATGATGTTTACAACTGAAGTATGCCAAAGGCATATGACGAACTTCAGTTATGCCTGAATCTACTAAGTTGCAATCTATTATGTCAGTTATGTTGTTAATCTACTATGTTGCTCTGTGAAGCGTGTTCTGATGATCCTGGTTTGCATACTTGCATAGACCTAAGGCTAGATCTAAAATAGTCTGATCTTTCAAAATAGGACAATAATTAGTATTCCCTTTTCTTAGATAACTTACCGTCTGAGGAGGAGTTCCTGTTGACCTGCTCCGACATAGCCAATCTACACTTCCGCGGCACAAAGCTCGTGGTCCTCAGCTGCTGTCACACGGCTAACGGTACCATTAAATCCGCTGAGGGGTGGTCGGAATAGCCAGGTCCTTTCTTGGGGCAGGGGCAGCCTCGGTGTTGGTATCCCTGTGGAAACTCTCAGACGGAGAAACGAAATACTTCATGACGAATTTCTGGAGGTTTGTACCAAATGATTTTCACTATAAAGAGCGTAGTGTACTAGACCGGAAGTGTGTTCATATCAAGATAAATGTGTCGTTTTTCCCGTGCGTGACGCGGGGCTACCTGAGGCCAAAACAATGATGGCGTCCCACTCGCGATGATGATGAGGACGGAGGATGACGATAAGAATGGCTATAGGGGCCGACTATTTAACGCTTGAGGGGGGGGGGGGGGGGGGGGGGGGGGGGGTGAAAAAAATTCCCTTCTTTCTTGTTGGAAAAGAATTCTCACCGCAAAACAGAGGTATAAAAAAAATATTGCACTGACAAAAAAGCCCCCACTCCCCCCTCAAAAGTCAAATGGTCGGCCCCTAATGAAATAACGGGCTGTTATTGTTCTCGTTGTTATTACAGGTTCTTGTTGCAAGGTTTCTCGTGTTGCGTCGCTGTTCAAAAGAGCATGAACATGATGAGGGAAGCCGATATTCTATACTGGGCTCCATTCTTTGTCATCGGCCAGGATGTGAAGCTCACTGCGGAAGACATTGAGCAAATCAAACTGCACAAGTGTTTCTGATCGCTAGGGACACACCCCACGGCACAGTCCTATACCCAGGTACCAATTGTCATGTCACATACTTTCTTTAGTTTACACAAAGCAAATAGATAGGTACGCGAATTAGCTAGAGCGAGGTTTTCCTTCCCGACGACGTGTTTTTCGAACCAGATGGGCCAGTTGGGTATCTAAAGATGTTAGTATCACCCAACTAGTGGACTATTGCCAATGCTGCATTCTGATTGGCTGCGCTACTAGGGGACTATTATCAATAGACCTCTAGTAGCGAAAGCGCCGATTTTGAACATGATAACAATGACGGCCGCTTCTCGTTTTGTCGAGGTTTCTGGTGATTTTTTAACACAATTTTTCACTTTTTTGTCCAGCTAGTTGAATGATACTAAAACAATTAGACCTCTCGCTCTCAAGGGTCACACGGGTCAATAGCCTGGCCCGTAGCCTTTTCGGGCTCGAGGTCTAATTGTTAAATATTTCTGGGTTGTTTTCAGTTGTTTCATTTTATTATCAACAATTCATGTTTGTATGAAGTGTAAAACATTTCTGATAAATAACAATTTAGGTTTTCGAACCGGGTATACCAGGATTCAAAACTCTCGTTTTCAATAAACAGTCAAAGGACAGTTTTGTCTTTTCAACGTTTCCTGGCAAAATATGGACATCCATATTTCTACATTAGCCTGCAGCATCAGGATGACATATCTCGCATTTATTGAAATACATCTAAATAGTTAATCATCTTTCAACGTATGATCTATAGGCTCTTTCATCTACGTTATTTACTGCGATTTTCATAAATTCTGTAAACATTATACCGACCAACAAACACACGTTTGGAGTTCGTCAATCAAACGAGTGAATATGCACTCTGGGTGATTTCACGTAGGCTTTGACAGATCTTGTGATCTGATAGGTGTTAGGCCTGGTTTCCATATAGTCCTCATCTGTCGTATTAGTCGACCGTGAAACAATAGAAATGGAATTATTCTTTTGTTTCACGGTTGACTGATCGACAGATACGACAGATAAGACTATATGGAAACTAGGCTTAAGCTAGGCTTCAAAACACGATTTTTTTCTTGTAAAATGCAAACCAAACTCACAAGACATGCGTGGACTTGACTTAAAAGGTTTGATTGACGGAAGCCAAAACGCAGTTTGTCGCTCGGAAATGTCAAGTGGGAGTTCGCAGAATTATGAAAATCGCAGTAATAATGAATTTCCTGGCGTTTGTTCGATGCACGTTGTTAATCACTGAAGATGTTGAATCGTGTTTAAAAAGCCCTAGTCAGCCACTCCTTTGTTATTGTTTTCAGTCGATATCAGACAACGAATTACGTGTAGAAATCTTGAATAGTCATCTAAAAACGAAGTTTTATTATTTATTTATCGAATTTAATCGGAAATATTGCACTACATTCCCTAAATCAGCCGATGGAAATGGATGCTTTCTCTGTCTCGGTATGTTGCTAGGCTGACAAAATGGAGGCTAACAAAAGCTCTTTAATGATGTTGAACGGTTCAACATTCGTGAAAAGATCCGTAAAAATCAAGTGTCACAAGTGTTATCTTTTGGCCATTGCTATCAAATGATTCGAAACTGGTTGACCTACTGAGCATCACTGGAATTTTCACGGTGAAGAATCAAAGAAAATGTTGAATGGACTGGTTTGGAATGGACTGGTTTGGCACAAGCTTTAGACGTGCTGAGTGGCATTAGGTCTTACAAAAATACCACGAACAAATTACGATGTTAGAGCAGTTTTCACATGACTGTCGTGAAAGTAGTTCACTCCTATCAATACGATAGTAAATTCAATAACAAACCAATCAGAGCGCGAGGTGATTCACAATCTCTCTTTTTCGTGAGCAAAGTACATCACAAGTATACTTGTTTTCTCTACGCAACCTGATTGGCTGAAGGATCAAGATCATGCCATCGACCAATCACAACCCAAAGCAATCGCAATTACGGGTAATTTGTAATTACTTTACGGCAGTCATGTGAAAACCGCTCTAACGGATTTCAGGTTATATACGTTGTGTGAGCAAAGCTTGATGATGAAGAATCACTCTCGTACGAACAATAACTGTTCAATGATTCCTTGCGTCAGGTTAAGGTATGGGGAAAGGTTGAAGAGGTCCTTTGGCAAAATAGTTGTCATTTCGTCTGCTTTTATGCTAATTAGATATATCATGTATCATTTTAAAGCGTTTGAAGAGTAATAAACAATATAATATTTGTATTAAGTTTGTCAAAAACTGATTTTCTCGTTTGACTAAGTTCTAGTCCGTCAGAATTCATTAGAACCACCCAGTTTTGTATCACCTTGAAGTCAGCGATTTTTCAACATTTTATGACGATTTTTGTCTTTCAGTTCGAGCTTTTTCGGTTACTAGTACCTAACTTCAAGAAGCAATGACAACTATTTTGCCCAAAGGCCCTGACCCCATATCTTATAACTATTAGGGGGTATCCGCCGTATAGTTTTCAGGATAGCCCGGATAGTTTTCAGGTTCGTCTACTTTAGCTTGCTTCTAACGCGGATGACAGCATGTGTTTTCTGTATGGAATAGGACATCTCTGATGGCGTGTAGATAGTCGCGGCCCCAGGTTGTAACCTGTTCAGTATCTCCAGTCTAAAAGAACGCTTGACGGCCAACGCGAAATCGCTTGTATTTCAACCAGTATATGATTGGATTGCAGGAACTGTTACTAAACCCGATGATCATTCCAATCATCGAGGCAGCTCCCGACAATTTTCGCTGTTGTCCAATTTCTATGAAAAGCATCACGCAAAACGGTGACCAACAAATAAGGTATGTTACTAAAAGCAAAATAATTGTCACCAATCCTTTATGTTTTTTAAGAGTCGCAGTTTTTCGTTTATTGTCTGCTTTTGTTGTCTTGTGTCCACATTTGGGCGTTGATGCAGGCATTCCAACTCTACCGTTCTGATGCCGGATGATTTTTCCAAGGTGAAAGTACACAATAAACATTACTATTAACGCAATTCCGTACGTCCCTGAGACAACGGAGAGCGCAATACCATGTTTAAATGGTCAGAAACCCAATCACTCGAATCACATGTCCCAACATAGGGTATAAAACACTCGTAAGAACTGACTCCCATCAACGGTAGAAGTGCCCAGAAGGCTGAATACGTCCACATAAAAAAACAGTACAAGTAAACTTTCTGCTTGTCATTAAAGTCGGATAGAGAAGTGGGCGCGCGATTGAAAAATACTTGTCCACCGAAAGTAGCATTAGATGCATGATTGAAGAGATGCAGAAACAAAAGTTTCCGAATGCGTTCAATTCTTCATGATCTCTCCAGCCCGCCAAGTTTGCGACAAAAACGCGTCTATAGCACATGGCATTACGAAAAGTCCGACAAGTAGATCTGCAATCCCGAGGCTTAATAAGAAGTGGTTATTGATGGTAGAACGGAGCACCTC
The DNA here is from genome assembly GCA_033964015.1 of Scolanthus callimorphus. Taxonomy (NCBI): domain Eukaryota; kingdom Metazoa; phylum Cnidaria; class Anthozoa; order Actiniaria; family Edwardsiidae; genus Scolanthus; species Scolanthus callimorphus. Next base: position 29,296,484 of record CM066915.1, on the reverse strand, counting down.
GCTCGTTAAGAAGACAACTATCACTGCGCTGTTACCAATGACTGTGGAGATTTGCACTGCTACCATGAATGCTGTACCAAGTACAACCCACATAAGGTCTATTTCGAAGAGTTTCTCGTTTCTTTCTGGAGTTTTCGTTGTTGTGTTCGAGCAGTTATTAACGCTGTTCGCTGACATCAAGTCGGCGTACGCCGCCATCTTGGAGTGTGTTTTCCTTCCGATGTTGAGCGTGGTCAAATACTCAGATGTGATAAATCTCATCAAACTCGTCCCCGTAATTACATTTTCCGTCGCTTCTTTTTTGTTCTTGTTAAGTAGTTCCTCTGCCGCGATTCTGTTAAGAAAATTAATGCATAATCAGGCACGAACGTAGAATTAATAACTTACGTCGCCTTTTAAAGCAAAACTAATAAATTAGTGCGTTGGTGATAGCACAGATTGAAAAGTACGCTATTTGTAATAATCTAAACGAGAAAATACAGGCGCGATGCAGGGTAATTCAAAGTGTTTGCCAAAAAAATGTGAACAAAAATTAATCGCCACAAGGGAAAAAAGCGCTTCAGTGAACTAGAATATGGTTTTTTTTTTATTAATCATAAGGTTCCAGAGAGAGATTACTAAATACGCAAACCATCTGTAATTAGTGTTTGTTGCTCAAATTATAAATTAAGCATATTTAGAAAAAAGGCCGTGTATTGGACTACACAAAACACCCGGTTATTGGCATTCTTGTCAGGTGCCAAAATAAAAAGAATGCACAGTTAAAATAACTTAGAAATCACAGTTGAAGTTCTAAATGTGGCAAGCAGAAAACAGCCCTAACGAAGCAAAGGCAAATTGACTATGCTAAAATGTTAACGGTGATTTTTTTTAAAGAGCGGTCATTTTTGTGTGAGGCTGACCAAAACCGTGCGTTCTTAATTTTGAGCAAAGTTGCAAGTCCAAAAGGAACAACAATTTGACATGTGCTTTACTACTTTACTGCTACCGTGACGAAAGAAAGATAACATGTTTACCTCAAAACTTTCGAAGAAGATTTTTGAGTACAATTCGTACTCAATTTTCTAAATTTAGATTTCTTTATTGGAACCGAAAATAAGAAAAACGCGAGACAGGAAAACGTGTTTGTAACGAGGTTTTTTATAAAAAAAGGAAGTTGAGCGTGTGCAGGAAGCATTGCGCTACGAAGGATCTATTTGCTAGTCAAATCAGCGACTAGATAACCTTATACCAGAACTTATTAAATTTCTTCTTATACCTCACCGAGGCGGAACGATTTACACTGGATTTACCCGAATTTATAGCCTTTTTCTTACATGAACAGTTTTAAAACCCACAGAAATAGAAAACTAAACACAGCGGCGACACCTTGTTGCTAAAATACACATCACATTTAATTTTTGTAATATGTATTTTTGTGGAAATACTGACTCTTCGTAGTATTGTCCAAGCTTGGAAAAGTATAACAATTATCCCCCTCGGTAGTAATCAAGTTGACACCATTTTGTAAACATTAATCTAGTCAAAAGTAATTTAGGTACCGTTTAGCCCGTTTCCTGTTTTGACAAGGTATTTTCTCGGAAAATTTAGTTCTTTTCTAGGAAATTTAGTACTCAGTATCATTGGCGAAAATATTGTCTCACTTATTTCTAGTACTAGCATCCATGTACTTTAAAAAAAACAAAACATGAACATCGCCCTTCACAACTCATATTTGGCCAAGTAGGGGGCGCCATTCAGATTTACATGAAGATATTTTCGGAACAGCAGCAGACTAGCACTGCTTTGTATTAATTTCCTGTGTGAAAGGACAGCGTTCTCGTTGCATGCATATCTTACATAAGTGATATCTATTCGAGCCTCCGATCAGCGTATAATGAAAGTATCTGTAAGGCTGGTACTAACGGCATTTAGGCCCGGGGGGGGGGGGGGGGGGGGGGGGGGGGGGGGGACTCCCATATTTTTTGACCGGGGATATCGTCGTATCTTTTTAGCGGTTAAAATCACGTTGGTTTGGTCTCTTTTAGGGGTGATCTTGATCTTCAATAAATTTTAGGCAGATTGGTATCTTTTAGGCCGAAACTGTGTCCAAATTGCTTTTTCTCATGATGGTGCTTCTAAAAACCGTGTAAGAAAGCTCGAGATTATTCGACGAGAAGACGATGAATTAGAAACAAACACGGAAATGTCTTCATGGGTATTTTTCCCCTGTTACCTGTGTCCTTCGCGCCTACTTGGCACATAAGACCTCATCTTTTAGGGTATCTTTTAGGGTAATAATTTTTTTGAGCCATGTTTGACATCTTTAGGGGTGAAACTGAAAATTTCCGACGATCATCCCCGGTCAAAAAATATGGGAGTCCCCCCCCCCCCCCCCCCCCCCCCCCCCCCCCCCCCCCCCCCCCGGGATTTAAGGTTGCGGGCTACCTTCGTGGTAATTTTCGTTAAAACCCATAATTTCCGCGGGAAAAAAGTCGGATCTTGACAAGTGACACCTCATTTTAAAGCTTATTTCTTCTCCTCAACTATGATATTTAATATCTTTAATTTGATTAAACACAATTTTTTTGGGAGTTTACTTTCCGAGGCATCGGGTCAAGTCTCAAGAGCTCCACGCACGCGGATTTACGATGCATTCGCGATTTTTGACATTTTGCCAATTCATTACTTCAAAAGGAGATCGAATTTCCAAAGTCCCAGACGCGATTTTTTAGAACACATCTCACTGAGCGCTATATGGTGTCAATGAACGAAAATAGCGGATATTCGCGAGGGTAGAACTCGGGTAGAACCCTCGCGAGGGTAGAAAGTTGAACTGATGCACCGGAAGGGAACTCCATAAAAAAAATGGGTTTGTAAAACTATATGAAATTATATACCCTAGTTTAGCCCAGGACAGAAGCTTTAAAATGAGGTATCACCAAGAGTGGATTAACAAGAGTTAGAATCTTTCCCTACTGTATTTGTCCACATCACAGTCAGAAAAGTGTCTATTTTTAGATTTGAGTTTCGCGCGCGAAAGTATTCGAATGCTCAGGCTCGAATGCTCGTATACCCAATACACAACAAATAGAGAACATCCTACCTTATCTTTGCGATTTTAACGGTTTTTCCATTGATCTGCGATTTAATTTTAGGCTGGATCTCACAACTGTTCGCGTGGCGAGTAAGTGGGAACCCTGTGGATGACGAATTTTCGCGGGCATCCTAGTTCTAAAAATAGACACTTTTCTGAGTATGATTCGGGCGTACATAGTAAATATGTAAACTCTTGGTAATCCACTCTTGGTATCACTTATAAAGATACTACCATTTTTCGTGAAATTATGCCATTTAACGAAAAATGTAGTCCCAGTCTGACCGTTCGAACACGAATATTGCCTATCGGAAACGAAACCCATTCAACAACCAACCAATCAGGAGGCCAAGTTATTACACTTAGCAATCAGAAACGAATCACATTAAACAACCAACCAATCAGGAGGCCAAGTAATTACGATTTGCGTTTAGTCGTGATTTTTTCAATCTGATTGGCTGGGAGACCAAAGTCGCGATGATCAGCTAATCAAAACGCGAAGAAAACGCAAAACCAAACTGATTTACTTCCGCCACTCAACTGAAATCCGCTTATTATCGCTAATGTGGACCCTCCAGGGGGAGGGGGGCTGCTCGTCGGGAACTTTCGATTTTACCTCCGTAAAAGGTACCTAAAATGGCGTCGCTAATTTTGACCCTTTTTACGACAGAAAATACGTCTGAAATTCAAGCTGTTGCATGATTTGCTAGAACCGACCACTAAGAGGTACAGCCTATCTGTATAAAATAGCTAAGAAGTACGTGCGCTCTGATTGGTCGAGAGCTGTGCATTCTCACATGCAATGCTATTTTATAAAAGCAATAAAAAGCGGATTTCTGTTTTTTATAGAGAAAAATACATAGGCGCACGGAACCCCTGTACTAAGTGGCACTTGAGCGAAGGCGTTTATTAGAACATTTACAGGCCTACTCTGGGACCTTATCTCGCCGCGAGTTTATGCGAGATAAGGCGAGATAAAGGGAAAATGGTCCAATTGAAAGGCGAGATAAGGGGGAAATGGTCCAATTGAAAGGCGAGATAAGGGGGAAATGGTCCAATTGAAAGGCGAGATAAGGGAAATGGTCCAATTGAAAGGCGAGATAAGGCGAGATAAGGGGGAAATGGTCCAATTGAAAGGCGAGATAAGGGCCGGAAATGGTCCAATTGAAAGGCGAGATAAGGGGGAAATGGTCCAATTGAAAGGCGAGATAGGGCCGGAAATGGTCCAATTGAAAGGCGAGATAAGGGGGAAATGGTCCAATTGAAAGGCGAGATAAGGGGTCCAATTGAAAGGCGAGATAAGGGCCGGAAATGGTCCAATTGAAAGGCGAGATAAGGGGAAAATGGTCCAATTGAAAGGCGAGATAAGGGGAAATGGTCCAATTGAAAGGCGAGATAAGGGGGAAATGGTCCAATTGAAAGGCGAGATAAGGGGGAAATGGTCCAATAGTGCGTTGGTGATAGCACAGATTGAAAAAGTACGCTATTTGTAATAATCTAAACGAGAAAATACAGGCGCGATGCAGGGTAATTCAAAGTGTTTGCCAAAAAAAATGTGAACAAAATTAATCGCCACAAGGGAAAAAGCGCTTCAGTGAACTAGAATATGCGTTTTTTATTAATCATAAGGTTCCAGAGAGAGATTACTAAATACGCAAACCATCTGTAATTAGTGTTTGTTGCTCAAATTATAAATTAAGCATATTTAGAAAAAAGGCCGTGTATTGGACTACACAAAACACCCGGTTATTGGCATTCTTGTCAGGTGCCAAAATAAAAAGAATGCACAGTTAAAATAACTTAAAAATCACAGTTGAAGTTCTAAATATGGCAAGCAGAAAACATCCTTAACGAAGCAAAGGCCAATTGACTATGCTAAAATATTAACGGTGATTTTTAAAGAGCGGTCATTTTTGTGTGAGGCTGACCAAAACAGTGCGTTCTTAATTTTTGAGCAAAGTTGCAAGTCCAAAAGGAACAACAATTTGACATGTGCTTACTACTTTACTGCTACCGTGACGAAAGAAAGATAACATGTTTACCTCAAAACTTTCGAAGAAGATTTTTGAGTACAAATTCGTACTCAATTTTCTAAATTTAGATTTCTTTATTGGAACCGAAATAAGAAAAACGCGAGACAGGAAAACGTGTTTGTAACGAGGTTTTTATAAAAAAGGAAGTTGAGTGTGTGCAGGAAGCATTGCGCTACGAAGGATCTATTTGCTAGTCAAATCAGCGACTAGATAACCTTATACCAGAAACTTATTAAAGTTTCTTCTTATACCTCACCGAGGCGGAACGATTTACACTGGATTTACCCGAATTTATAGCCTTTTTCTTACATGAACAGTTTTAAAAACCCCAGAAATAGAAACTAAACACAGCGTCGACACCTTGTTGCTAAAATACACATCACATTTAATTTTTGTAATATGTATTTTGTGGAAAATACTGACTCTTCGTAGTATTGTCCAAGCTTGGAAAAGTATAACAATTATCCCCCTCGGTAGTAATCAAGTTGACACCATTTTGTAAACATTAATCTAGTCAAAAGTAATTTAGGTACCGTTTAGCCAGTTTCCTGTTTTGACAAGGTATTTTCTCGGAAAATTTAGTTATTTTCTAGGAAAATTTAGTACTCAGTATCATTGGCGAAAATATTCTCTCACTTATTTCTAGTACTAGCATCCATGTATTTAAAAAAACAAAACCTCAACATCGCCCTTCACAACTCATATTTGGCCAAGAAGGGGGCCGCGCCATTCAGATTTACATGAAGATATTTTCGGAACAGCAGTAGACTAGCACTGCTTTGTATTAATTTCCTGTGTGAAAGGACAGCGTTCTCGTTGCATGCATATCTTACATAAGTGATATCTATTCGAGCCTCCGATCAGCGTATATGAAAGTATCTGTAAGGCTGGTACTAACGGCATTTAAGGCCCGGGGGGGGACTCCCATATTTTTGACCGGGGATGATCGTCGTATCTTTTAGGGGTTAAAATCACGTTGGTTTGGTCTCTTTTATGGGTGATCTTGTTCTTCAATAAATTTTAGGCAGATTGGTATCTTTTAGGGCCGAAACTGTGTCCAAATTGCTTTTTCTCATGATGGTGCTTCTAAAACCGTGTAAGAAAGCTCGAGATTATTCGATGAGAAGACGATGAATTAGAAACAAACACGGAAATGTCTTCATGGGTATTTTTCCCCTGTTACCTGTGTCCTTCGCGCCTACTTGGCACATAAGACCTCATCTTTTAGGGTATCTTTTAGGGTAATAATTTTTTTGAGCCATGTTTGGCATCTTTTAGGGGTGAAACTGAAAATTTCCGACGATCATCCCCGGTCAAAAAATATGGGAGTCCCCCCCCCCCCCCCCCCCCCCCCCCCCTCCCCCCCGGGATTTAAGGTTGCGGGCTACCTTCGTGGTAATTTTCGTTAAAACCCATAATTTCCGCGGGAAAAAAGTCGGATCTTGACAAGTGACACCTCATTTTAAAGCTTATTTCTTCTCCTCAACTATGATATTTAATATCTTTAATTTGATTAAACACAATTTTTTTGGGAGTTTACTTTCCGAGGCATCGGGTCAAGTCTCAAGAGCTCCACGCACGCGGATTTACGATGCATTCGCGATTTTTGACATTTTGCCAATTCATAACTTCAAAAGGAGATCGAATTTCCAAAGTCCCAGACGCGATTTTTTAGAACACATCTCACTGAGCGCTATATGGTGTCAATGAACGAAATAGCGGATATTCGCGAGGGTAGAACTCGGGTAGAACCCTCGCGAGGGTAGAGGGTAGAAAGTTGAACTGATGCACCGGGAAGGGAACTCCATAAAAAAAATGGGTTTTGTAAAACTATATGAAATTATATACCCTAGTTTAGCCCAGGACAGAAGCTTTAAAAGAGTGGATTAACAAGAGTTAGAATCTTTCCCTACTGTATTTGTCCACATCACAGTCAGAAAAGTGTCTATTTTTAGATTTGAGTTTCGCGCGCGAAAGTATTCGAATGCTCAGGCTCGAATGCTCGTATACCCAATACACAACAAAATAGAGAATATCCTACCTTATCTTTGCTAAAATTAATCTGCGATTTAATTTTAGGCTGGATCTCACTGTTCGCGTGGCGAGAAAGTGGGAACCCTGTGGATGACGAATTTTCGCGGGCATCCTAGTTCTAAAAATAGACACTTTTCTGACTATGATTCGGGCGTACATATAATATGTAAACTCTTGGTAATCCACTCTTGGTATCACTTATAAAGATACTACCATTTTTCGTGAAATTATGCCATTTAACGAAAAATGTAGTCCCAGTCTGACCGTTCGAACACGAATATTGCCTATCGGAAACGAAACCCATTCAACAACCAACCAATCAGGAGGCCAAGTTATTACACTTAGCCAATCAGAAACGAATCACATTAAACAACCAACCAATCAGGAGGCCAAGTAATTACGATTTGCGTTTAGTCGTGATTTTTTCAATCTGATTGGCTGGGAGACCAAAGTCGCAATGCTCAGCTAATCAAAACGCGAAGAAAACGCAAAACCAAACTGATTTACTTCCGCCACTCATCTGAAACCCGCTTATTGTCGCTAATGTGGACCCTCCAGGGGGGAGCGGGGGTGCTCGTCGGGAACTTTCGATTTTACCTCCGTAAAAGGTACCTAAAATGGCGTCGCTAAGTTGATTTTGACCCCTAAAAGGTACCAACAAGTTATATTAGCCTGAATTTCAGACGTATTTTCCGTCATAATTTTCTCTCTCGTATTTTTTTACGACAGAAAATACGTCTGAAATTCAAGCTGTTGCATGATTTGCTAGAACCGACCACTAAGAGGTACAGCCTATCTGTAAAAAAATGCACATTTTAGACTTTCACCCCCTAAAAGGTACCAGAGGACTGATTTTAAACCCTTAATGGTACGACGAGCACCCCCGCCCCAAAATATGGGAGTCCCTCCCCGGGCGAATTTTTTTTTACGCCCACTTCAAGATGGCGGCTAGCTAGTATAAATATTCATTATAATAGCCTGAATTCTAGCCTGAAGTCCAGTCTACCACGCTATTAAGGAATAACTTTCTATTTCAGACATAAGTGAAAAATAGCCAATTTGTAAAATAAGTTTCCAAGAGAGGGGCTCTTGTTAAAACTCCGGTATCGTTTCAGGCAATCGCAAGTGCAAAGACGGTCGTAATTCGTACTTTACGGAGTTGAGTTGCCGCTCAAGATTAGCGTCACACACCCCGTCTAATTTATAAAATAGCTAAGAAGTACGTGCGCTCTGATTGGTCGAGAGCTGTGCATTCTCACATGCAATGCTATTTTATAAAAGCAATAAAAAGCGGATTTCTGTTTTTTATAGAGAATAATACATAGGCGCACGGAACCCCTGTACTAAGTGGCACTTTTAAAGAGAGGCGATCATTTGAGCGAAGGCGTTTATTAGAACATTTACAGGCCTACTCTGGGACCTTATCTCGCCGCGAGTTTATGCGAGATAAGGCGAGATAAAGGGAAAATGGTCCAATTGAAAGGCGAGATAAGGGGGAAATGGTCCAATTGAAAGGCGAGATAAGGGGGAAATGGTCCAATTGAAAGGCGAGATAAGGGGAAATGGTCCAATTGAAAGGCGAGATAAGGGGAAATGGTCCAATTGAAAGGCGAGATAAGGCGAGATAAGGGGAAAATGGTCCAATTGAAAGGCGAGATAAGGGGGAAATGGTCCAATTGAAAGGCGAGATAAGGGGGAAATGGTCCAATTGAAAGGCGAGATAAGGGGAAAATGGTCCAATTGAAAGGCGAGATAAGGGGAAAATGGTCCAATTGAAAGGCGAGATAAGGGCCGGAAATGGTCCAATTGAAAGGCGAGATAAGGGGGAAATGGTCCAATTGAAAGGCGAGATAAGGGCCGGAAATGGTCCAATTGAAAGGCGAGATAAGGGGGGAATGGTCCAATTGAAAGGCGAGATAAGGGCCGGAAATGGTCCAATTGAAAGGCGAGATAAGGGGGAAATGGTCCAATTGAAAGGCGAGATAAGGGGGAAATGGTCCAATTGAAAGGCGAGATAAGGGCCGGAAATGGTCCAATTGAAAGGCGAGATAAGGGGGAAATGGTCCAATTGAAAGGCGAGATAAGGGGAAATGGTCCAATTGAAAGGCGAGATAAGGGGGAAATGGTCCAATTGAAAGGCGAGATAAGGGGGAAATGGTCCAATTGAAAGGTGAGATAAGGGGGAAATGGTCAAGCTCGATCAAGTGAAAAGCGAGATAAGCGGGAAATGGTCCAATTGAAAGGCGGGATAGGGCGAGATAAGGGGAAAATGGTCCAATTGAAAGGCGAGATAAGGCGAGATAAGGGGAAAATGGTCCAATTGAAAGGCGAGATAAGGGGGAAATGGTCCAATTGAAAGGCGAGATAAGGGGGAAATGGTCCAATTGAAAGGCGAGATAAGGGGAAAATGGTCCAATTGAAAGGCGAGATAAGGGGAAAATGGTCCAATTGAAAGGCGAGATAAGGGCCGGAAATGGTCCAATTGAAAGGCGAGATAAGGGGGAAATGGTCCAATTGAAAGGCGAGATAAGGGCCGGAAATGGTCCATTGAAAGGCGAGATAAGGGGGAAATGGTCCAATTGAAAGGCGAGATAAGGGCCGGAAATGGTCCAATTGAAAGGCGAGATAAGGGGGAAATGGTCCAATTGAAAGGCGAGATAAGGGGGAAATGGTCCAATTGAAAGGCGAGATAAGGGCCGGAAATGGTCCAATTGAAAGGCGAGATAAGGGGGAAATGGTCCAATTGAAAGGCGAGATAAGGGGAAATGGTCCAATTGAAAGGCGAGATAAGGGGGAAATGGTCCAATTGAAAGGCGAGATAAGGGGGAAATGGTCCAATTGAAAGGTGAGATAAGGGGGAAATGGTCAAGCTCGATCAAGTGAAAAGCGAGATAAGCGGGAAATGGTCCAATTGAAAGGCGGGATAGGGCGAGATAAGGGGAAAATGGTCCAATTGAAAGGTGAGATAAGGCGAGATAAGGGGGAAATGGTCCAATTGAAAGGCGAGATAAGGAAAAATTGTGCCAATTAGGAGCTGCGAGATAGGGTAAAATAAAGGCCCCAGAGTAGGCCTATTTACGGTATGATTTGTATAGAGTGGATTTCAGATGAGGGTTTTGTCCTATTTGGTATGTATTTACTTCGCGTTTGGCTTACCACAGTCATGTGGAATCCCCGGCATAACTAATCGAACGTTCGGTAATCGAACTTAATCGAACACCAATCGAACTCACCAAGAAATTTTTCAATCGAACATAATCGAACGTTCGATTACCGAACAATGTGCTCAATCAAACCCAATTGAACTTGAAATGAAACACAGGCATTTTTCTAAATCGGAATCAATCAAGATTAGCACCTGAGTTCGGCTCGCCTGGCGCATACTGGGAACTGCACCGCACATGAACTACAGGTGTTAATGAGAAGTTAATCCAATAGTTTTTATTCTGGTCGGCATTTTATAAAGGAAGCTTGAATTATATGAACTCAACGAACACATTAACAGATACATATATAAAAGTGAATACGTTTCCATGGGTTTCGCAGAATAGCGAATTTGTTCCCGGTTTATTATTATACCGAGTTTTTTCAGGTTTTGTTATTTAGAAGGCTAAAGTGTCCCAGCTGAAAATGAAATTTGAATAAAGCTAATAGTTATGTTAACTATTTGTTGTGTATTACCCCATTGCTTGCACTGATGAGTCTTACCCAATTTCTAAAGTCATGCAAAATTTCCGAACAAATCGAACTTAATCAAACCAATCATTATGATTTATGTTCGATTGAGTTCGGTAATCATACTCACCAAAAGTTTTGTTCGATTATGTTCGATTACCGAACCCAATCAAAATCAATCGAACGATTGGTGTTCGATTAGGTTCGATTGAAATTTTGTTAGATTTTGTTCGATTAGTTATGCCGGGGGAATCGGCTCCTGACACACACCCCACCGATATATTAAGACAAAATAAAATTGACTTACACATTGTTCGATCCATCCGTAGAGAAGGCGATGTTACCGTGGATTTATCGCCGATCTAATAGCAGCAAAAGCCAAAATAACCCGACGATCTGTCCGTGTACTGCAAATAAAATATACCTAATGAGTTATGCTTTCAGCAAAACATTATAATCATAACAATTGCTATCATTAAGCACGTCTGATGAGAAAATGCTTCGTCAAGAGAAGTGCAAAGAAACGAATAAGAAATGAGTTTTATCAGTGAGAAATCTTGAGGATTTAGACTATAGCTAGTTCATCAAAACAGAGCAAAAACTGGTATCGAAACTGAATTGATCTAAATCTAAGAATCCCAAAGTTCGAATCAGTAGTTAGCTTTAAAAATAACAAAAAAGGTATATTCTGATTCCCTCACCTTAAAAACTGTAAAAAGGCAAAAAGTAAAGCACGAGCTCTGTAGCAGATCTATAAGAAGACCACAGAACAGACTCATTGAAGCAACTTATCCTTAAATACAGAAGAAAAGAAACATCAAACTGGCTTTTGTCTGTCTTTGCCTCGGCGGAACTGGTTTTCAGAAATGAACTCTTTTCTTACTCTTACGTTTGGCCTGCGCCTGGTTAAGTATCCTATAAGTACATTAAGTATTCAACACACTAAACGAAAGAGACCTTTATAAGAAGGCTTACCAAAATAAACACGGCCTTTTAAAAGTTAAAAGTCTTAAGGGCACTCAAGCCCTCAAGTTGGCCTGACGCGTTTCTCACCAAGAAATTTAAGACTTCACGGAAATTTATGGAAACGAGAAAGCAATAATGATACTAAGCCCAAAGGAGAGGTAATAATCAGAATAATCGTAGTTTCCCTGCCGGTGATAGCGTTATATGAAAAGTCTGCTGCATTTCCCTATAATGATACAGTGGGTTAATCACGTTTTCTTTGAAGGTCGTTTTCTCCGACTAGTAAGGAGGAAGTGTTTATATAGACTGTATTTGGCGATTCATTTTGCTGTTAATTAGTTGTTAGATTTTACAGAACGGAAAGCTAGCATGACATTGTTAAAATGTTAAAATTGGAAAACATTATATAAAACTGCAATAGCATAAAGTCTTTGATGTTGAAATGCCAAAAAAATGTAGAACCACCCCGTTGTAAAAATTCCAGGGGCATCGTTAAATTATTCCTTGCAGAGTATAGACCCAGCCGCGCAGTTCCTATATGCAGTACGCTCTTTATTTAAAGTAGGCGGACTCCCGCCAAACTCTTTTCTTCGGGCTGGGAAAAAAACAACTGTTAATAATAAATTTGTTTTTAGAATTTGATCGGCAAATGTTATGGAACATGTTATTGCGTTGTAATTCCAAACATAAGGGGACATTTTCTTGCCGCCACCTCAAAACGTGGGCAAAAACTTACAAATTCGTACTCGTTTAATTTTTATGTGCATTTTTGAAGCTGAAAATGGCAATAGAGAAAGTATGCAGCTTGAGCCGTATGTCCTTATGGTAAAACGTTAAAATTAAAGTGTGATTTCTCAAGAAAGATGTGTGCGTCCGTTCAAATCAACCCTACGGTGTAGCAGCTTGCAAGAAATATTATAAAATTGAACTATCCTTCGTTATTAAATACGACAAAATTGCGAAAGGCGCTGCGGGGCACTCTTCAAATCTAGCATCTGAATGCACAAGGAATTTATTTAAGTGGCGTTAATAAAGAATACAAACATCCATGAAAACATAACAAGGAATTACCAGAAAAAAAAAAAAACAGAAAATCTAATTAAGTTTAGCTTTTGACTCTAACTTTTGAAGTGTACTGTATAAACTTTCATCAACAGATGATCTACTTTACAATTCAAAAACATATCATTGTCACAAAGAAGCAAAGCAAAAACCGGTGTTAGTGTTGTGTTATAGACTTTGGCTCTAAGTTCATGTGCTAACAAGGAATCATTACCAGAAACACAGAAAATCTACTTTACCATTCATAACCTATTCAAGACCATTTAACATGTTTATCCAGTCATCTTTCACAAGTTCAGTAATAGTACAGTTTCGAATTCTCTGCTCTACCACTGAATGGGTATTAGCGGTGAATGAATATAGTGGGAGCCTCAGTTTGAAGTACGAAAAGTTGCGAATACCAACGCGAGAGAAACTGATGAAGCTTGAATTGAAACAATAGACAAACTTGAGAAAACGTTTCGGACTTGTTGGTATTCGCTTTTGACTTCAAGTTGAGGCTCCAACACTTTATTTATACGCCGTCGATGCCTATTTAGCGGTAAAACAGAGAATCCGAAACTGGAATATTGCTCGGGAAGTTTCTCGGACGCCACGTTTGAACATAACCCAAAAGAAAAAGGCGCTGCATAAATGAAGTCCCCTTATCAAGTTACCTTTCTTGTGGACCTATCCCTCTCCTCATTTCACATTTTAAGATTATCATCCTTTTCTCTTACAGTATAATGAATGACTAACATATCTGGGGGGTGTGTGTTAGAAGTTCTTGTTCTATTATCAATGCTTTTCAAAAATACTTATTTAACACCAGTAGTACTTCTAATTTATGTAGCGAATCTATAATTAATAGCAAAATTTCAAATGCATATATTATTTATTATACGCCCAGAATATTTCACCAAATATAAAAAAATAATAAAACTCCTCTTCGTTTCACCAAGGATATAGTTTTTTGTTCATGTACAAAAACGTGGCTCAATGCAAGCGATAGATAACAACAGCATTTTTAAAAACTGCAGCATTAAAACCGTCTTTGATCAGACAGACAGACTTAAGCCTAGTTTCCATATAGTCTTATCTGTCGCATCAGTCGACCGTGAAACAATGGCTGATTGCATTTTTAAACCGCACTGAGGGGGTTGAAGACCTACGGAAAATTTTCCAGAGGGGTGTCAGTATTGGACTCTGGAAATTCCACGGGAGGGGGTGTGTCTGGAGACTGGAAATTCCAAGGGGGCCCGAGGGGTAAAAAAGATGACTTTCCAGGGAGATTTTATCCCAAAATATATTTTCCAGGGGTATTTTGCCAGAAAAAAAAAGGAAATTCCAGGGGAGGCGGTCCTTTATGAGGTTGGAAATTCCAGGGAGGGGCTCCGTTTCACGAGTGGCAATTCCAGGGGAGGGGGTCTTTTTAAGGGAGGTCCTTAACCCGGTGCGGTTTAAAAATGCAATCAGCCAATGAAAATTTGAATTATTCTTTTGTTTCACGGTTGACCTCATACGACAGATAAGACTACAGTAAAAACCCGCATAAAAGAACAAGTGGATTAAGAACACTCAGGCTGAAATTTGGCCAAAAAGGTACCTTATACATAAGAACTCACTTAGCCTGAAAAATAACAAATTGTTCTTGTATAAAAAAATGGCTTGTCAGTTAGATTTGAGTACAGCACCCTACTGTGGTAGAGTACAGTAGATCAATAGACCATTGCACACCGATTTCTACAGCGATTTCCAGGGTACAATTTACCCATGTAGCTTAATTTTCTATCAATCATATTCTTTATTTGACTGTTGGTAGTGTATGCAGTATTTGATGTTAAAAACAATTTCAAGAACACCTTAACAACATTTTCAGGCTGATTTTGCAGAAAACACCCAATGTATAAGAACAAAATCAGCCTGAATCCCAAAACACCTGTTCTTTTATGCGGGTTTTTACTGTATATGGTAACTAGGCTTTATTGGCACAATAATCACACCAGTGTGCGCCCAATAGTGATATAAAATAAATAAAAAGAGAGTGCGCTATTATTGCTTTTCGAGTTTTTTGGGTTAAAATTTTGCAAAAAAATGTTGTGTTTGTTTATTTGGTGACCGGTTAGAAGGCTAAGAGTTTGAATGGTATTTTTCGGATGTCATCGTAAGTTTTACATTTGACAATGAAGTGAAATTCGTCCTCAACACCTGTCAACATGTAGGGAAAAAACCTGTCCCCCTCCCCCTCCCCCCCTCCCAGGACGGTCTTCTTGATGAAATATTTAAGGGTGAAATTATTATAATATAATTTCTACAAAAAAGTTCTAAAACGAATTTAAATAGTTACGTCTGAATGAAATAATAACTGATAGAAACGTAAAACGTTTTGTCTTTCTTTTATGAAAGGAAGATCAAAATGGTTGAACAGCAAAACTTAAATGAGTTTCAGACAATACATCAGAGTACCTGCACGTCAAGAATTGATCTTGTTTTGTAATGAAATTGGAAGTTCAAAGCAAAAGAGAACTAGAAAAATACCTGATATTTTGTCATATGTGAAGAGCGGGCTATCTTGTAAAGTACAATCGCTCGCTCTCGCACCTTTGAAACCCGAGGGAAACGCTTGATTAACACAGGCTAACTTCAAACAGTCATTCCCAATTCATCGAGATCTCACTAAAGTGCCATACGAATCTTAGACTGTTTATGATTCAACCCCTATCCATCTCCACTATCCATTTACTTAATTAAAAGCCCCCTAGCTGGAATTGGTGACAAATAACGCGGTTTCTCGATGTGATTCGATCGAGCGAGTGAGTGTTATCCTATCACACGATATTACTATGAAGAATTACGTTGTCACCCAAAGTGAAAATGAATTGTTTGTTTTTCAAAGAAAAGAACGCTGTTTTATTTTTAGTCAGCTCTCTTGGTATAACTGCTACTTTATTAAAGAAAATATGAAATAACGACAGTGATAACAACACGATGACAACAAACAGCATAGGTCGCACAGTGGGATCTCAAAACCTCTTTTAAACAGCTCATGCGCAGTGTGTATAAATACATGGGGAAGGCTCTGGTGACAGCCACTGACGCATGCGCGGGATTTGATACAGAGCCATTGAGAGAAAGATATTTCTACGCATGCCCCAATGTTTAAAGGGCAAAGATCCTTAAATGGCATTCTCTGGTGGCGGCCATTTGATGGCCTTCGCTGATTGGCTGATTTTGAACGTTGGAGCATGCGCTGAAAGGTCATTCTCTCAACGGCTCTGTATTAAATCTCGCGCATGCGTCAGTGGCTGTCACCAGAGCCTCCCCTGCGAAGTGACGAGCCGGGGAGCTCTGGGTTCGAGAATGTAATTCAGCTGGTCCATGTGGGCTAATGGTACCGCTAAATATTTCGACCGCTCAGATCCAAAATTCGTCCTCAATTCTGCCGATCGCAAATTCGAGCAGTTTAAGCAGGGGAAATTTTAATCGTGTAATGGTACTCCTTTGCTGGGAAAGGGGTTCGAGTCTCGTTTCGGTAGATTCTTCATATATGGTACACAATAGTGCCCTCCGTATAAGTATAATATATCTCTGTATATATGTCTTATAGAACGAGGATATTCCGAAGGACACTATAGTGTACCATATATGAAGGATCTGGCTCGTTTCATCCCGGACCGCTCCGTCCCCTATAGACGAGACAGCTGGCTCATCCTTCCTTATTAGGATTCGGTATGCATGCAGCTGTCGGTTTCGCTTCGTTAAAATTTCATCGGCGAAAAGAACTTAAAAACGGAATGCTTTAACCCATAGCCGAGACACACGAGGGACTTAACGTACATATATCAGTCCCGTAGGAAAGGACCCCATAGCCGAGACACACGAGGGACGAAATCCGCATACGAAATCTGCTGTATATCAGTCCCGTAGGAAAGGAGGTCTGAAGGGTTCGAACGAGGAACCCCTGAAACTAAAAAATAAAGAAGATAAGAGTCCTTCTTAGTGTATGCAAGTGCAAAAAACGCATTTGTTCAGCAAAAGATCTGTTCCGCAGCCCTTTTTTGGCATGCTGGGAATATTTTGATGAATTTGGCCACAAGAAGGTTGATCGGGAAAACATTCAAACGTCAAAGTAAGGCAAGGTCGAGAGCAAAGGGACAGCTGAAATTTAAGCTAAAGTAAAGCGGAAATGACATTTCGTATTTGTTTTCTTTATATTTTTCTGGCTACAGTTAAATTTACTGGACAATAATGAAACAGGCAGTAAAGCGCGGTTTTCACTACGACATAAGCGTAAGCATAAGGATTAAAGGCTTCCGTTCTTATGCTTATGCTTACGTTGCTTATGTCGTAGTGAAAACCAGCCTTAACCAAGAGCCGAGCTTTTAGCCAGCTGGGTTTCTACCAGCCGCTAGACAGGTCGCAATACGAGCAGTTAAAATTAAAATGTTAATAATCCAGTATATCCAGCGTTCCCATTAATTCAAAGCCGACACACAAGGCTCGCAATAATACCTATGCATTACGGTCCAACGTCAAGTGGTATCGTGAACCGACAAAAGGACTGACCGTTTTGGAAATTTTGTTAGCGTTGGTTTTCACTACGACATAAGCGACGTAAGCATAAGAAGAACGGAAGCCTTTGATCCTTATGCTTACGTTTATGTCGTAGTGAAAACCGCACTAAAGAAAATAGTTAGTTTCTTAGTTTGATCCTTATGCTGCTAGTGAAAAGAAGTAGCACACCTTGACAAAAGAAGGGAAGGAACTTCAAACTTACCAACTTTGTAGCATTGGTCTTGATAGTCGTTCGTTGCCGAGTCATCATAACAATCCCAAACTCTAAATCAAGACGTGAATAAGCAGCACAAATAATAAGTTGAAATTACTGGAATCGTGCATATTTATTAGCTCGAATTAACTGTTCCTAAAAACCCCGGCGCATCTCTTTTGTTTAGTAATCAGGAACTATTGTTTGCTTGACGATGCCCAAGGGAATTGTCATGCTTACACTGTGAATCATTCTATCAGTTGCAGCCAATCATATACATTACACAGCCTGCGTCAGTCGGCACCGCTTGGCCCTCGCCGGAAGAGAATCTCACAATTAAAGAGGCGTCTGCGCGCTCAAGCAAAACTTACTTCCCTATGACGTATTTTGGCTCAGATCTGGACAAAAGGCGAGCTAAACTTTTTTTGCATCTTTTTCATATCTAATTTGAATTCCTCACTATTAAATGCTCTGTCTGCTATAAAACTTAAGCATCATCTATTAAACTGGCCGCGTAATTCTTTTGACCACATCTGAGTCAAAATAAGTCATCAGTATGGAATGTTTGGCTCGAGAACATGAGATCCTCTTTGCGGAGAGGGCTATTACATAACACAGCTAGCGGCGGTTTCTATTCTTATGGACTGTATTTGTCCTTGAATGCTATTTTCACGTCAAATTCCGGCATCTTTGTCAAAAAATTATGAAGGAAACTCACAGGAAAAATAATGAAGATTTTTGTTCAAAATATCATGAGACTTATGGCATGTTCTTTGCAATTATTCCAAACTCAATGAAATGACTGTTAGGTTGATAAAACCTCACACTTGAACATTTTTGTGCAATTTCATCACAAAGCGACAAATATCTTTGACAAAATAAACTTTTTAACTATCTTCCTGACCGCTGTTGTTTTCCTAGTTTTTCCATTATTCGCTCTGACGTCAACGGAAAAGTATCATTGTTTTGCGAAGCATAGAAACAAGAACTGCATCCAAAAAGTCGGAGCCAAAAAAGCTCCGACTGAGAGATTTTGAAACGCATGCAGTTAAATCTGGCAATGAATTCAATTTAAGTAAATGCTAAGTTAGTTCAACGTGTAAATTCTGATACTGCATTCTACTTTACTTGACAGCACAATTTTACTACGATTTTACCTTAATTAACTATAAAACCCAGCGGCGTAGCCAGGAATTTCTGAAGGGGGGCCGGATAGTGAAAACATGGGACGAAAATATTCAAATTTCCTTCAGCAAATACAGTAAATGTATGGGAAAATCTCCCGAGAAAGGGGGGCCCCGGCCCCCCTGGCTACGCCCCTGAAACCGCTATTACTTTTCATAAGGATGAGAACAACAAAACAGCGACGTCCCAGGATCCTTAAGGATGCTGGTCTCTCCGATGAAGAAGGACTGAATAAAGAGTCATTTGGGATAGCTTTGTAACAACATAAAACGCAAACGTTGAACTTTTCTGTCAAGGATGACGGGCTCTTGTTAAGAGTTGTAGGCGTAAGGTTTAATCTTCTTCTATGAAAGCCCACGGCTCCTTCAGTCTTGTGAGCGTGCAACAACTGTGCAAGTGTCAAAATATAATAATGGAAAATAAAAAAAGTGGAACTAAATGAAACGGAATTTTGACTAAAGGTCGGCGTTTGCGCTGGCCGAAATGTTGTCTTTAGCAATAACAATTGCTAAAACAATTATATGTTAACCTGGACAGAAGGTGGGAAATCTGCAAATCTTACCACAAAAGTTGGTGTCGCTCGACCTCTTTCGCTGCAGATTTCCTGCCGAGTCATAAAAACATTTTCACAAAACTCTCCATCAAGATATGAATAGCAGCACAAATAATTAGTGTGAATAACTGGTATCTTGCATATTATTAGCTCGAAGTACTACTCTTCTTAACGGAGACGTCATTTATTCTTTAGTGATCAGGAACAATTGTTTCTTTAAAGATGCCCTTGGGATTTGTCATGCTGCTGACATTATATCAGCCAATCAGAAAACACGGAAAATGTTTGCGGTTTCTTTTCTTGACATTGGATGCTATTTTTACGTCAAATATTTACTATTTTTGTAAAAGAATTCATGACAATCAATCATGCTTGTTAAAATTGTTATTTTTATCAAAGTTAATTGAGTGAACTATGTTATTATGAAACTTTTTGTTGACCATAATTCCGACCAAACTCCAGAAAACTACAAATCGATTTTAGGTGCAGTTTTCTGAAAGAGCGATGCTTGCAACAACCTTGCAACAACTTTCCATAGGTTAGCTGACAATCATGAAGTAAAGTAGTTATAGGGTGATATGTTTATTCAACACGAACCAAACCACAATTCGTCAAAAAAAGGTTGTCTGGTTTGTTTGCTATAAGCTCACGCCATTTTGTCACACATGCATAAATGTTAAAAGACATTTTGTGACATTTTGTGTGCAGATGCTACCTTTGCGAAATTAAAAAACAAAGAAAACAGAAATGGTAAAAGTAAATGCATGGAGATAAAAAGTAGCCTCCCTCAGTCCCCTGCTGGCAGGGAACAGTCATTGACAACCACCCACCCTCGAGAAGTTGTCGCGAAGCAAAAAGCAAAGTGTATGGTAGATTGTTACCGTTTCTGCTTGAAGCAAACTACATTCACCACGTTGATTCACGTGCACTTCAAGTCAGAAACGCCAAATCATAATTTATCATGGAGTGTAAAAAGCTAAGCCAAATCATCTTTGCTGGCCACTCAGTGTGTATCATTATGACTGTTACAACTTTTAATTAATAATTGTAAAATTGTTTTCTGGGAAGAGCTTGTTTCATTCACTAAAGCCCCATACTCCAAGAATAAACAGTCTACTGTACTAAGGGCAAAACAGGACAAGTATCTGGTTGCCTTACATACTTTTGACTGGCGGAACAGAAAAAAAAAACACATCCTTGTCACCCTTGCGCTGTTTCGCTTAGTGCAGACAACTGGGTTTCCCGGCGTCGCGTCAGAAAGCCAGTCAACTGCACTAGGCAAAACAGGACAAGTATCTGATTGGCTTACATACCTTTGACTGGCGGAACAGAAAAAAAAAACAAATCCTTGTCACCCTTGCCCTGTTTCACTTAGTGCAGACAACTGGGTTTCTCGGCGTCGCGTCAGAAAGCCAGTCAACTGCACTAAGCAAACAGGACAAGTATCTGATTGGCTTACATACCTTTGACTGGCGGAGCAGGAAAACCAAAAGTGACGTTTTGAAAATAAGCAGCGCGAAACAACCACTTTACTGTAAATGTCCTTCAAAAGAGATTCGCCTTTCTATAACACCAAAATCAACTTAAAATAATTGGAAAAAGAAATCAAGAATTTGCTTGTTACATGATTTCTGTGAACTTGAACAGCAATTTTCTCAACTTTCACTTTGGGAACTGTTCATACAGGCAATGCGTTGCATCGTAAATGACTTGGCGAAAATTTGATGTGCTGCAAGGCCTCTTCCACTGTCGTTCGCAAGGGCCAGATACAACGTTCTCGGGCGAAACAGATAAAAGGAAGTTCGAAGGGTTATCTAAAAAAATATTAAAGCGGGCTTTTCTTTAGTGAAATAAGCGGAGGCGGAGACGTAAGAGCTTACGTTGTGTGAAAATCGTCGTGACAGTAGCGACGTAAGCGTAAGCGGAGACCTTAGGGCCCGTTTATATGGGAAAAGTTGTCCCGGAAGAAGGGATAACCCTCCTAGCTGAGTTACTCGGGACAAGACACTTTTTCCATACATTTCTTTGTAAAACGCAATAAACTGTTTACATGACGTCCCGGGATGAAGGGTTGTCTCGGGTGCCAGCTCACGTAGCCGAGGCGAGCTCTCCCTTCGTCCCGGGACAACTTTCTCCATATAAACAGTTTGTCCCTTCTTCCCGGGACAACTCGTGCAGGCCATTTTGGCGCTTTTTTTTTGGTTACTAGCACGTTTTTTTGTCTTCAAAACGGAACAAGATAAAATAAAGTATCTGGAACAACTGACGGGCTATGCTGCTTAAGAATTTAAATGAAGTGAAAGTGCAATACTGCCAAGAAAGGCTTCTGAGGTCCGCCATATTGGACGATTCAAACTTGTCTCGCCTATGAGGGCTATCCCTTTCACCCGAGACAAGTTTTCTCCATATAAACGCTCGCTTTGAGTGCCTCGGCTAGATGCGCTATCTATTCTTCCCGGGCTCATATAAACAGGACCTTAAGAAAAAGGAAGCCTTCCGTTCTGCTTCCTTGGCGCTTACGTCTCCTTCTCCGCCTCCGCCGCTTACTTCGCTAGTGAAAAGCCGGCTTAAACTACAAAATGATATTCATCTTGCTGTTGCGAAACTGTTTCTTACTTCTCCCCTGGTCAATGTTGGTCTGGCAAGTGCATAAACAGGCCCACAACGACATTGGAAGGGAAGGAGAGGGAGGCGAGAGCTACGCGACCCAGGGTTTTTGTCACTGAGTGATTGTAGGTTCTACGAAGTTCTCTGATGAAAATGTCTAGTCGTTTAAGAGTACTTACCGATAAGATCTTCAGCGATTTTGCTATATCCTTCCGTCCGTGAGAAATAACTGTTGTAAAGAGAATCGTTTCAATTCTTAAGAAACCTGACGTCCAGCTTTTACTGTCACATGACAGCAATCATATGAACAGAACCGGGACCAAGCTGGGCTTTTTTAGCTGCAGTTTCGTTTATTTTATATTGGCATATTGACTCTCATTCAGGTTAGTCTATTGTTCCTTCATTTCCTTTCAGGACTTTCAGAACATGTTGTGTAGCCTCGCTTCACTCGCTTAAATTTTCACTAATTATCCTTTTCTAGAACGGAAGTCTTTAACTCTACAAATTATTTAAGCATTCTATTTGCGCACCGTTACTACCTTTCATGTAAGCTTCCTCTGCTTAAAGTTTCTTGATCCGGTCCCTATCCATTAACGAAACTAATTCTCTCTTGCTTTTCAATTCCAGAAAGGCAAAATATTCAACCATCTAGACGGCAAAATGATCGAAAAAACATTCATTTTAAAGAATATTTCATAACACATGTACACATTGTCTCAAGGGGGATGATGGTTACTTAAAAATTTCATAATATTCAGGTGCAATATTGACTCAACTTTTGACAGCTACTTTCACTGGCGCGCGTCTTTCCAGAATATGCAAGGCGTACTTTAAGCGAATGAGCTAGTACTCGTAAGATAAGTTTACAGAATGAATGGTTTTGTCAAGTCGGCTTCTCTCTTATGGCTCACTGCCGTGCCGGGACAAGTGTTTAGGCAATACATTGGCTAGGCAATACATTGCTAGCAATACACTTAAATTAAACTTAGAATCGTATGATATCTCTTTTTTGTGGAAATTGAGGACGAGATATCATAGGATTCAAGTGTATTCAAAGCGTTCAGTCGGTAGATTCCGCCGAAAATAGCACTCAAAAAGGTGCTATTTTCGTGTTATTTTCTTGGCGAAATCTAGCCTCCTGGAGCTTTGAATTGAGTCCTTTAGAATCCTATGATATCTCTTTTTTGTGGAAATTGAGGACGAGATATCATACGATTCAAGTATATTCAAAGTCTTCAGTCGGTAGATTCCGCCAAAAATAGCACTCAAAAGGTGCTATTTTTCGTGTTATTTTCTTCGCGAAATCTAGCCTCCTGAAGCTTTGAATTGAGTCCTTTAGAATCGTATGATATCTCTTTTTGTGGAAATTGAGGACGAGATATCATACGATTCAAGTATATTCAAAATATATATAGCACTCAAAAAGGCGATATCGCCATCGTCGCTGCGCGACTCGTGCGATATCGCTTTTTTCATGCTATTTTCTTAGCGGAATCTAGCCTCTTGAAGCTTTGAATAATCCTATAGAATCCCAAAGCTTACTATAGAATCCCCCACTTACGCGCGCGTTGATTGGCTAAAAACAAGTGAGATTTAAGCGTGTCCGGATGCTAGGTTGCTAGGGAAATTTGAAACAGCTTCAATTTGTCGACACATTGGTCAAACATAACCAATTTTGCGCCATGACAGCATCACCAGACCACGCCCATGGCCACGCAACCTCTGCTTTTTATTTTCTTGAGAACAAGTAAGGCGTTACATTTGTGGGAAAAGTTATTACATTTCGTGTTATTTTGAAGTATTACATTTTGTAGCAGAAGTTATTACATTTTTTGCCAGAAGTTATTACATTTTGTGTTACGCATGTTAATATTACATTTTGTGGAAGAATTATTACATTTTGTGTTGGTATTACATTTTGTGCGAGTTATTGTGGCGTAACAAGATATTTTACCGAAAATTGCCGTTGCGTGGAAAAAACAATAGAAAGAGTTACAGACAACACACTATACTTGTGTAAGTTCGCCGGTGGAAGTGAATTTAAATTCGATTATAATAGAGCGGATTTTAGATGACTGTAGTAAACTAAACGCAAAATAAATACACTTAGCCAATCATAACGAAACCCATTCAACAACTAAACAATCAGGGGACGAGGTAAATACACTTAGCCAATCATAAACGAAACCCATTCAACAACTAACCAATCAGAAACGAAACCCATTCAACAACCAACCAATCAGGGGACGAAGTAAATACACTTAGCCAATCAGAAACGAAACCCATTCAACAACTAACCAATCAGAAGGCGAAGTAATTACGAATTGCGATTAGTCGTGACCCAAGAAAACACTGACGTTTGTAAAACTAAACGCAAATGATCATTTGTTTGGTTTTTGTTTGCAATCTGAGCGGCCGGAAAAGCATAGTCGCGACACTCAGCCAATCAAAACGTGAACGGAAAACGCAACAATAGAGTAAATCAGATTTAGATACGGATACGTGTGGACGGGGCCTTAGCCTACGGCAAACGCCGAACTAGCCTGCGAGCCGGCTCTCCAGTGGGTTTTCCAGAGAAGAATTCGTTAGGGCGCGCGCGGGGTTCCTGTGGCGTCGGGATTCCTGTGACACAGGAATCCCGCGCGCCCAAAAATCGAATATCCGAAAAAACCACTGGAGAGCCGGCTAGCAGGCTAACGCCGAACTTCAGTCGCTCTTCTTCTGTCGAACCTTTCCTTTTCTAAAGGATGCCAAGATTTCAAGAAATTTCTATTGTTTTGTATTGGCTGGTTGCATTTTTAAACCGCACCGGGGGGGTTGAGGACCTCCCTTAAAAAGACCCCCTCCCCTGGAATTTCCACTCGTGAAACAGACCCCCTCCCCTGGAATTTCCAACCTCATAAAGGACTATCTCCCCTGGAATTTTCTGGAAAAATACCCCTGGAAAATCTATTTTTTGGTAAATCGCTGGAAAGTCACCTTTTTACCCCCTCCCCCTTGGAATTTCCAGTCTCCAGACACACCCCCTCCCGTGGAATTTCCAGAGTCCAATACAACCCCCTGGAAATTTTCCGTAGGTCCTCAACCCCCCCGGTGCGGTTTAAAAATGCAATCAGCCATTGGAACAGCGCGACTCTGGCACGGCGTTTGCCAGTTTCGATACTCAGTTTCGATACTCATCTGAAATCCGCTCTATACACGTGAAGTTGCTGCTGAATGGTTTCCAGATCAGCCAATCACAAAGCAAGTGAAATTGCTATCACTCATTGGACGGCGCGACAAGGGCGAGTTTGTCACGCAACACTCGTTTGATAACGCCGCCATTTTGACGAGTAGGCAAGCCGTGCAAAAAATCCACAGGGATACAATATAATGCGTGTCGGCAAAACACAGCGAGATTATTGCACATATCGACAAAATAATCAGCGTTCACATTCCTAGGCTCTTTATGGAGCGAACGCCCGGGGAGGAGGGAAGCCCGACATTCCACCCCCAAAAATACCTGATCATAAAAATGTCCACCCTAAAAAATACTTCTCAGTCCTAAAATACCTTCTTCAGCGTACCATTTTAGTTCAGCAAGCGAACGATTGTGACTTTAGTCTCCCCCCCCCCCCCCCTCCCCCCCGACACACACACTTTGAAAACAGTTCCGGCGTCTCTGATCTACCCTGTATTGACAAGCTTTCACGTATCGATGCACACACTTGACAGGCATCACTGTGAAGTACGTTTTATATTTTCGCACCAATTTGACTTCGCGTTTGCAGTGTAGTGTTTTGTACGGCTTGCATACTCATCAAAATGGCGGCCAAAACCGTGAGAAGGCCTCTTATTTGCCAAAAAATTACCGACGGCGTTTCCAAGGGTCTGAATTGGGCGATCTGAAAAGCAATGCGTTAGAGAATTAAAGTAAAATGTATTAACGAATATTACATTTACTACGACTACCAGAGTCCTTTGCAGTTTTCTTTTCTTATTGGCAGTGCCAATACACCTATCGGGAAACAACAATGGTACAGTGCAAAGGTTTCGGGTAGTCGTAGTAAAATATGTCATAACGTAAATAGACTATTCTGTTGGCTTGGAAACAGGGCGTGTATTGTTACGGGTAGCTTTACCGTGGCTCAAAATCTTTTTTTTTTCGACTGACCCACAAACATGGTAACGCGGTGTAACGTCAAGGACGACTTCATTCGTGTAACCATAGGAAAACTATCAAATTTCTTGAGTAAAATTACCAGGCCCGTAGCTCGTATTCTTGGAGGGGGTTCGTTGTCCTCAGTTTTTCAGAAAACAAAAACCCTGCATAAACCAAATTTATAGCATTTTGTCGTGTTCCCTACCTGCTTTGTGACCAAAAACCCGATTTTTCTGGCCCCAAGGGGGTTCGTTCAAACCCTTCGAACTCCCCCTTCTACGGGCCTGATTACAAAATTAAAATAGCTGGCCTCGTTGCCATCTGACATTGGATGAAGTGTAGACTAAATATGAAAATCCGCGTACGACGTATATTGCTAAGCTGGATCCTGAAAAACGCGGGACCTGTCAACCAGTTGAACTTAGAAAAATATATGATGAAAGGTCGACAAACAGCGTATTTCAACACCTGAAAAAGATTGGTAATGGCCGATCGAAATATCGGAATCAATTAACAATTTTTAAGCTGTTTGTCGACCTTTCATCATATATTTGACTTCTAATACTTACTCTCGCATCGGTCGCCACTAAACCCAAGCTTACAGCGACAGGAGAACCTGTTAACACCGTCTGTGCACGTGCCTCCATTTTGACAGGGATAACTACCGCATTCATTGAAGTCTGAGACAAAAAAATCAACAAGATCTCATTCATTTATTTGTCAGTCACTCTAAAGGAAGGAAACGGATCCCTGCGCGCATTTTGACAGTGCCTTCGCAATAGACCTTTTTGCAAAATCAAATACTGGCATTAGAAAGAGTATCCTCACATTAGTAATCCTTTAAATTTTCGTTATGCCAAATGCCATGTCGGCTGAGAAAGCAGAGTCTGAAAATTGAAACTTTTACAGAGATTTGTATGACTGGGGGTATGACGCATACAAACGTCTGTAAATTTTCACATTTTTAACTTTTGTTTTCTCGGAAGATATTGGATATAATGCAGCGAATTTTTGTAGTTTTACAAAAGTGATGATGTGTGTTCTAGTGCTGTGTGTTCTAGTGCTGGTGTTCACAAAAATCGATTTGAATTTTCGGCGGCCATTTTGGAAAAAGGTCTATTCTTCCTTTAAGCGTAAACAGTCGTTGCCATTTGAACGGCCGATGACACTAATATCGACTTGTGCCAGCGATTATCTATTTTTTCTTTGTTCCAATTCTATGACGATTTTTTGTTTCACTCGAAGCTTTTTCGGCTAATACCAAGCAATAAAATCCTAAATATGGAACACACAAAAAATCGCTGGCAGAATTTTGGAGCCCAGCTTCTGTCGCGACAAAAATGAGATTGTACATTTTGGCAAGAAACACGTGAGATGAACAGAATTACGCGGGAAGCAAAGCACAGTCTCTCTTCCCGATTTTTTTAAGGGCTGTACAAAGGCTATCAAAAATATAATCGCGCTTCATAGAGCCGCCATTACACGGTGCACTGTTTTCTTGTCTTGCACGAGCCACTGCAGCGTGTAACACCCTCTGCAACCTTGCCAGACAGGTTGCTGTAACCGTTGCAGCAAGTAGGATACGTCTCGCAATTTCGTTCCCAGAAGCGCTCTTGGGCTTCTTTGCGCATGTGCGTTCTGTATCAAAATGGCGGACGACTTCGAAATTGGCGCGCAAATAGTAAAAAGCTCCATACGTTGCGAGTGACCATTCCGAGCTAACATCAGCTGCAATGGCTCTTGCAACTTGCATCGCAATGGATTGCGTGACAAGTTGCAGAAAACATTGCACCATGTAACTCCACCTTAAGAATTACTAACGTCCGTAAAGTGGAGCACAAAATGTGCACAAAATGGCGGCATGTTCTAAAAAAAAGTTTACAGCTAACTCACAAGAGGGATGTACAGACCTGTCTGGCATCTCGTGCCAGTGTAACCCGCAGCACACTGGCATCTGTAGGAATTAACGCGGTTCTCGCAATGGGCGCCATTTAAACAGGGACTACTCTGGCATTCATCGATATCTTGAACGCAAAGAGAATATATAATGCGTGATAAAATTGAGCATTTTAGTTTCTTGAACAAGAATACGACCAAACTCGGTCGACCAACACGCACGATTTATTTGGCGCCAAAAACACAGGGAGACCAACGCCCTAGCAAATTTGTTAGGAAATTTATTTAGGCCTATTGGTCCTATTGTGATGTTGGAAGAGACACTCGGACCGTTGTAAAAAAAAACACTCACCTGCGGCTCGTGGTTTAACAGCGTTCTCGTGTCTCCCAGCATCACGCGTGCTCTATTTCGCCGATAAAGTCATAGAAAGTTATGCTTGAATGCTTCATTACAATATCATCAAATGCTATATCTGAGCTGGTATTTTCTCCTCTGTATCTTTACAGAAGGGACATGCTTCATTACAATATCATCAAATGCTATATCTGAGCTGGTATTTTCTCCTCTGTATCTTTACAGAAGGGACCGAAATGTTCAATTGAACCTCTTGAATTAAATATCGGCAATTAATTCACCATTGTTCTGATAGCTGGAATTTATACTGACTCCGACAGACTGTTTTATAGCTATAGAGCATGGTACAGAAAAGCCTTTTTGGAGGAGGTACAATAAAGTATGTATGTATATGTATGTATGTACTGATTCCAGCATAAAGACCCTCAATGTGTGTTTCCCAAAGTAAAGTGCGCGCTATTAGCCAATCAGAATAGCGAGTACAATGTATAATAATAGTCGAAAAGTTCTGGATGAGAATCACGTGAAGAATGTGGATCAATCACAACAAAGCTTTCATTTTCATCCAACAACTATCGGCCAATCATAGTTAAGCTTACATTTCGCCAGCTTCAAGAACTTCCTACAGGGAACTTTTTTTTTATTCTCAAACTCATTAATAATTCATCAAGTTTGAACAAAGAAAATCACAACCGTGGAGGGTTTGATTCCCGATCTTAATTTGCATATAATTTTGAGATTTTATTCCTTCGTTTTCTCGACATTAAATCATTCGTTTGAGAAGTAATATTAAACACTCGATAGAGTTTTTCATCAGGATTTTAAACACCTCGAAGTCGGTTAAAAAAAATTTGCCTTGTTTTTTCAACCCACTTCTCAGTGTTTGGAAATCCATGTTTGATATATTACGTATTAAATTCTCTACCACCTGTCTGGCAACGGTTCCCGTTATAACCCGCAGCACAGTCACATCTGTAATCATTAATAAGGTCGACACACGCCCCGCCATTATAACACGGACTGCTCTGACATTCGTTGATGTCTGGAAATGAGAGAAGCAATTATATTATTCGTAGGCAGCAGCCAAAGAGGCCGAGGCAGGTGCGATCCCGATACCTCCCCTTCCCCTTGCTAAACGCTTTTTCAAAATATATTTTTTTCATATTCAATGTCGAGCGTTTGTAACATGAGCTCGTAGTTCCACTCCCCGCGTTATCCATGTTAAATAAATTATTGTATTGCACCAGGAACTCATTAGGAGACAGATACAGATAGCCATTATTACTTACAAAACGCCGTTACAGATGTGTACGTGCAATTCGCCTTTGTCACACAAGCGCCATCTTGAATTTTTCAGCCGATTTATTCAGCATGGAAACGAGGCCAAGCAGCGTGCGGGTTTTGCTTATCATGAAAATTTATGGTACAACATTTGAACAAGCTACCGAAAAGTACTCGTTATTTGTTTAAGATTAGCTCATTCCTTTTTTCTGCTTTGCAGGGTAATTCCGAAAACAAAATGGCGGCGCCGTGACAAAGGCGAATAGTAATAAAGTAGTTAAGAGAAGTAAAAAACAAACGATAGGTTATTACCATCAGGAGCTCATTCCAGGGCTCCTGATTGTACTCTGTCCGCCATCCCCTCCCCCCCCCCCCCCCCCCCCCTCTGCTCTGGAACAGTCTATTCCAGGGATCCTGATTGTACTCTATCCGCCATCCCCCCCCCCCCCCCCCCCCTGCTCTGGAACAGTCTTCCGTCGCTTCTTCGGGAGATGGCAAACATTTAGGAAGGACGAGCCACCCTTCCCGTCCGACCAACCTGTTTGGCATTGCTTCCCAGTGTATCCCGCAGCACAGTTACATTTGTAGTCATTGATCAAGTCAACACATGCACCGCCATTTGTACAGGGCTACTCTGGCATTCGTTAATGTCTGAAGAAAAAAAATTACAATTGATAGTAAATATTTTTTACACTGTAGTACAAATCCATACTTACAATACATGGACAGACATTGCTACTGCTAAATGCTAAATGTTCAAATCAAGTATACTTTAACATATAAAATGACACCATTGCCAGTAAATGACAGTCCGTTTCCATCTTTGACCTTTAACCAGATCTAGAGCCCCGGCCTTATTCGGGAGTTGGCAAACATTTAGAACGTTACGTTACGTTCGACCAACCTGTTTGGCATTGTTTCCAGTGTATCCCGCAACACAGTTACATCTGTAGTCATTGACTAGGTCAACACATGCACCGCCATTTGTACAGGGGCTACTCTGGCATTCGTTAATGTCTGAAAAAAATATGACAATTGATAGCAAATAATTCTATAGTGCACTACAAATCCATGACATTATACGTACAATGCATAGACAGACATTGCAGCTACTGCCTTTGATAAAACCTCTTTGTATCCTTGCAAATTTATAAATCCTGAAAATCCTCAGTCGTTGAACTTCTTCTCTTTTTTGCGCTTCGTCAAAACCCAGACTAACCGTGACAGAAACATATAAGTGAGTTGAAACGTGTAACACACATACATTGTTTTAGTGCCAAGCTGCGGAATATTCGCAGAATAAACAATTGAACTGATTTTGAAAATAATGTTGTTGAAAGACTTCAACATGTTAAATGTTAGTATATTATCACTTTCCACTGTTGCTCTACTTTATTTAAGCGAAAAATGAAATATTATGCAAAGAAAACCTGCTTGGGTTAGCAGTCGAGAGTTCATTTTTGACCAAATATGGTCATAAACTCGATACGAATAATCCGAAGCTTGGTTCACCGTTACATGTTTCAACTAAGTTATATGTTTCTGCCGTGACTAATTTAATGCCGAGCAATAAACTTAAATGGTAACAAACCTGTTTGACATTGTTCACCAGTGTATCCTGTGACACAGTCGCATCTGTATTCATTGATGAGGTCGAAACACCTTCCTCCATTTAAACAAGGATTACTCTGGCATTCATCAATATCTGAAATCAGAAACCCTTCTTGCGGTGCTTGTGGTTTTTGATTGGCCAACACGTAACCGTTGCTGGCGTGACAAGGAAGCCATTTTAGCACTGCTTAGGCGCTGGCCAATCAGAGCACAAAGAGTAACGACGAAAAGACTCGGGAGTTTGATTGACGGAAGCCAGAAGGCGGTTTTACGGTTGGAAATCGATAGCGAGAGTTCGCAGAATTATGAAAATCGCAGTAAGCCAAGTAAGCACTAGCTTACACATTTTTCTTCAGGTAGTGAAAATACCCTAAAATTTACGCTTTTCATCTATTCATTGTCATTGTCGCTAAATGGCTGTGAAAAGGGAAGCCATTTTTAAAAGCACAGCAAGGCGCTTAGTAGCGGAGTATGCGCGGCGATATAAGAAAGGAAATAAGAGAGCACGATTTCTTGTCTTCAGAGTATTTTATTTATTTGCTTAGGCCGGGTTCAAACGTCGTTTGTCTGCCGCGTCGAATCCAATTCAACAGTGACTTTTCCCAGCACGTATTGTGATATAGTGCCTGCGATGGGTAGCGAATGACTAGGTTATTGTCATTTAGTTCCGTGAGTGGCTTACAAGGAAAACAAGCGCCCCTGTCAACCGAGACTGTGTCTGCAACTTTTTAAAAAGGGCTGCTTACTTCGCATAGCCCTAGAAGGCTAGCCACGCAGGTTTGAATAAAACACGCTAAGCACAACCTAGCCCAAACAGTCTAACGTTTTGTAGCCAAAGCCTATGGTATATCCCGTTAAAGGCTGGTTTCCATATAGTCTTATCTGTCGTATCAGTCAACCGTGAAACAAAAGAATAATTCCAATTTTCATTGTTTCACGGTCGACGGATGCGACAGATAAGACTATATGGAAACCAGGCCTTTGTAGCAGCTGCTCGTAAGATCTAACGCTATTGGCTTGATACACCTCATTGTTCTATTGTATTCTCGTTCTATTCTTGTGTTTCCATTGTTTACACTGAAGTGCATCAATCCTACAGGGTTAGGTCTTCCGATAGCTATATTAAGTTTAACAGGTATTACCTGTTTCGCAGGATTCCCCAGTAAAACCTGGTTTACAGTGGCAATCACATGAGCCGTCTTTGTTGACTTGGTAACTGTCCGTATTAGCGCTGCATAAGTTCTATAAAAGAAAATTAAAAACCTAATTAAACTTAGGTAGCAAATGCAGCATAGTGTATAATATTTGTAAATACTAAGCAATTCACTTTAGTTTTACTTTTTCGAGGTCCCAAAACTTGAAAGTACCTACCAGCCCCAATTACATCCTCTACTAGTTTACTGGTTTTCAAATCTAAGTTGTCAGCATTTTTATTCAATAGATAATCGTCTGTACTGCCAGTTATTTTTTTCCTGCTTATTTGTGTGTGTTTTGTGTGAACTTAACATAATTAGTATTCTTTTTTCTACGAGGAGACCTCCTCGTACAAGCCTAGTGGTTTTCTGAGGTCCCCTTGCCGCTGATTATAATATTATATTTATTATTGTATTGTTTTTTATGTGTTGAAAATTAAAATTGAATCGAATTTTATACAAGCTTTTATGCTAAGGCCAAATCAGTTCAACGTGCCCATTCGACTTGTTTGTCATATGTGTTGAATTGTTCTTCTACGCGCAAAATTGTCAAGTTTGATGCGATGGCTACAAGATATCAGAGCGGAATTTTTGGAAAACGATATCGTACTGTATTTGTATCGGGACGCCTGAAAACGAACTTTCCAAAAACGATGACGTCAGATTCTCACTGCGTTGCAGTACGGCTTATTAGCGTTTTCAAAACGATACAGCGTATTCGTGTAAAAGGGCAGAAACGAGTCGAAAACGCTTCGTGTGGACGCGATTTTTTTTTTTTTTGAAAATGCGTTTTTAAATAGACAACGCAATCGTGTGGACGGGGTCTAAACATCGCTGAACATTCAAAAATATTTACCGAGTTTCGTAGGGTTTTAAAAGCTTAGTCATAAAGAAAAGGATAATAAAATAAAAGACCCTCTCGAATTAAACAATCACAAGCAACAGAATGAATAGCATGAAAAGCAATAAGATAATTTTCGTACAGACAAGGTCCCCTACTTGCATGCCATAAGGAGCATTAAACAACGTCCTTTCTTGTGAAACAGCTGGATGGGTTTCATTATTTATTCTATTTATTTATCCTAGTTTCTCTTCACAAAGAAATTTAGAGAGCGTAATGCGAAAAAATTGAAATGTGACAATTTATTTATTTTGTTAAAAGGCACAGCATGATTAAAGATTGTTCAACACAAATAATATTACCCTTTGAGACAATTTGCACGAAACTTGGCGAATGCATGGGTTTCCATATCGTCAAACATTTCGTATCCCCGAGTCCCTAACTTAAACCGGAGCCAAACTTTGCCTTGTACGATTTACAGGAAATATGCAAAGGAATTTTATGAAAATCCATCAATAGACCAAATCGGCTAACGGTGTTTACATCTTGTTGACACCCAATTCAGATCACGCGATGATTCCCTTGGGTGGTTACAATTGTACAATTTCTCACACACGATCGAGCGCATACAAGTATGTATAAAATGAACAATTGTAACCACCCAAAGGAATAATGACACGCTGCTCCAATCACTAAAAAAAATCTGTCTTAATTATTTCCCATTAATGAACAAGCTGCAGATTTCCCAGCAGTGGGACGCGTCCGGCTTTTTCCACTAGGGAAAAAAATACTTGAGTTCCAGTTTCGATTCAAATTTTTGGCATGACACGTTTTTTGCATATAATTGTTTTCTGTCATTACTGATTTTACAAGAGAATAAAAATAATCAGCCAAAGCAACAACAAAGAAAACAACGAAGAATTTGAGAAAGAACACAAAATGCTGATGCCAAACTAAGGCTGGATCTCACTAGAACGCAAGCAGCAGGGTATCAAAATCATATCTTTCCCTTTTCTGGTGTTAACTCTAGAACGCAAGCGCAAGGAAATCGAGTGGTTGCGTTTGCGCAACGGCAAACTAATGTTGATTTTTGGCTCGTGCTTGCGTCGCATTTGAGCTTGCGTCCTGCCCTTGCGTTCATGTGTGAAACCATAGTTAGTAGAGGGAGATAACTATGGTGAAACAGCTCTTCTTTTTTTTCCTTCTCAACTTTGACTATTCAAACAGGCAATAAAATATGACAATTATAGAAGCGTGTTTTTTTTTCAGTATAGACTGCTGATAACCCAGTTCAACATTTGTTGGACTCGCAATGCCGAGGGGATGTTCTGGTTTCACTCGAACATTGTTGGACGACATGTTCATCAAGGGCCGTGTCACGCGGACAAAAACCACGGAAAATTACCGAAACTCTTCATTTTAAATATTCCAGACTTTTAAAAGGCATCTGCAAAGTCTTCCCTCTATGTTTAAATTCTTGTAAGCACTAGTCTTCTTATGCGCAAGGCTAAAATATTTTTTTTTCGAGAAGTTACTGAAATTTCGTAAGAAAGTAACATCAGATACCAGATGAATAAAAAGTTTTGAATGAAACGTCAACTGGTTTAACAGCAGCCTTAGCTATTTTCCTTCCTAATGGAACAAGAAATAATGTCTACTATTTTCTGATTGTATCGGCATTCCTTAATTTTATCTGAACCTATTTTATTTTATTATATAGACACGAGTGTTTTACTGGGAAATACGCCACTCGTAGATCTCATACGAAGTTACATCCGGGACCTGAGTGACATATTTTCCATATCCTCACTAGTGAGGATATCGGTCAAAACAAAAGTGCTTGGAAATCAATTTGGAATATTTTTTTTCTGGTTTGTCTATATAATAAAAAGAAAATTACACGGTGGCTTGAAGATATGAGTTTTATTTTCTCGTGTCAAAAACAATATTTTACTCATTCGCTGCGCTCATTCGTAAAATATTGTTCTTGCCACTCGAAAATAAAACTCATACCTTCGCGCCACCGTGTAATATCCTCTATATATCGTACTCACCATCATAGAGAAGTGGCTCGAGCTCGCGTTGTGCTTCAGTTGAGTCGGTGTTCTGTGTTTGTCTGTTGCTAACAACTCGCAGACCATGCCGGCATTTTCCACAGTTGCAAGGTTGAATGAAAAACATTCATCGTGTTGCAAACATGCTAAACTACAGTAAAACGATTCCGAAACTGCTTTTGTCCCAATATTTGGAACAGAAAGAGACTTCTGCTGCTCTTTAACGAAGTTATGTGTAAGACGTTCGATGGCGCAACATAAGGCGAAGTTCAAGAAAAGCACTGCAATTTTTATCGTCTTATTTTTCATTCCTGAGAAATTTGTGTTTAAAAGCTCCATATCTTCTGGTTCTATCTAGATTGTTGCAGAACCCTTACTACAAGAAATGACGGACAAAACAGCGAAGAAAAACAGTTATATGAGAAAAACTCGACAAGACTGCAAGCTGTCAATTTCGTCGCCTTGGAGCCTCTTTCTTCCTAACTACATTTCAATTACCCCCATTCTTTTCCTCTCCTTAGTTTTTGCTACCAATCAAATGTTGAAAATGTTGACAACGTTATTGTCAGATTAATAAATGATTGCATTTAATCTGGCTCTTGAATGGCCTCTACAATTTACCTCTGGGTCGGTACTGTACAATGACATCTTTTAGCCCTACGCGCCCATACCAAACGGCAATATTCACAGAAACAAAACTTTCTTATTTTACAATAAGTCACTGTTCAAGCTACTTAGCAATACTGATTTGGTGAGTATGTAGAAACAATGTCAACATTCACTGCGAGTTAGAATTTGCAATGAAAACGCACTTACTATGTAAAGTAAATTTAAGAAATCTACAAAGGTCTCATAAATGTACATGATTTGTAAGAAGTGCGTTTGCTTTGTAAATGATAATTTACAGTGTTTTGAAAGAAAACAATGCCTTTGTGTCTTGACACGTACGGCTTTCGTTCGTTTCTTTGTTTTCTTCTCTTTTTTAAAAAAAATAGCTGTAAATTGCTTTGTGCCAGCAACACAAAAACGATCCCCTCTAATCCGCTTATCACTTGCTCACCCAAGCCACCTCTCCGGGCGACTTGGGCGCTTTTGTTTTCAGCTTTTTGTGCGCGTTTGAGGCTCCTGTGTGGCACAGTTACGAAAAAGCTGGGGCCTGGGAGAGGAACTCTTCTTTAGTCTTCTCTCTCCCAGAATACCACAGGAATCAAATTTCTTACCAATAAATGGAATGCCTTTGGAGAAGGGTAGCGTCTCATTTTACATATAGCGCGCCTGAGTCACGTGTACCTTCTGTTATGGCTGATAGACATGTATTACAGACTCGATATTATTCCTGCATATAGGGCAGGTGTCACGACTGTCCCGTAGCGCACTAGCACAGTATCTGCATACACACAAGTGGTGACAAGGGCACAGAACTGTGTCACGCTTTTTGTCCATACAAACCACACACTCGGAATCCTTATCTGAGCTCCCACCTAATGTCACGAAACAAACATAGATTAGGGGCGAACCATTTGATCTTTGAGGGGGCTGGGAGATTAGGGGCGAACCATTTGATCTTTGATCTTCGGCTCTTCTGGCCGTGCTGGAATTTTTTTTTCAAAATCTTCCCCCTCCCCTTCAAAGATCAAATGGTTCGCCCGTTACTACAGAATTTATACTCCGGCATTCAGGGGCAAGGGTCCGTTTTCTCTTTCCCTGTCACTCACGTTTTCACTCTGATTTCAGGGACAGCTCAGAAGGGACACTAGGCGTGAACAAAAAATATATTTCCACCCCAAAGCCTTGGCCAAATGAAAAAACAAGTTCATGCAAGTCAACGCAAGTTGTGACTTGCACAGCCTTGCATATACTTTGCGCTAAAGTGGCCAAAGGAGATGCAAGTTTTGATGTTTTGAACACACAGCGTACCCTCAAACTGATCTGTTCTTGTTGAAAAGTGATGGGAAGAAATGGTGGCTGCTTTCTCGGCTGCTTTCTTTCAATTTCACACTATTTTCCATATAACATTTCGGTAAATTGGAAAACAAGTAAAATTTGGAATTTCCATTGACTTATGTACACTTGCAATGTGGGTGCAAACTTGAGTGCGTGAACTTGCTTTTCGTTTGTGCTCTCGTGGTGGTGGGTGGTGGTGGTGGGGGGGGGGGGGGGGGGGGGCGGTATTAGTAGCCTAGTTTACTCACCATCTACTTGGCTGCCACTACAACTCGTATTTTCAGAAGCTGATCCATGTGTTGATGCCAAGCCATGAGTAGAAGAACCAAGGCTTGGAAGAGTATGCATGTCTGCACGACCTGAGTTCACCATATTCCTCATTCTTTCTCTTTGCACTTCGGATAAAAATATTACCAAATTTACTTGAGTGTATACCACCTTCGTATTTACTGGGAGAAAGATTCATTTGGATTTCAGAACTTTGTAGTTAGCCCTGGAGTCATAACATAAATGCATACAATAGCAGGTCCTCCCAAACTGTTTTGTAAAGTATACAATGTACACTATTTTGTTTCTAAAACACAGGTAAAAACAGTTTCAGAGGCAAGTTACTACCATTTGCGTCCATCCATGACATGTGATGCTTTTTTCACGAAGGTTTACCTTTCAAATGTGCATGTTTTGTGGAGAATTTGTCACGTTTCTCACTCGCTGATTGGCTGCATTTTCAGCCAATCAGAGAGCAAGAAACGTGACCTACTTGTTGATAAAACGAGCACATTTGAAAAGTAAACCTTTGTGAAAAAATCGTCACACTTCATGGATGGATGCATTAAAGACATTGTGACCATATGGTTGCCAATGACGACCAGATTTGGGTTTTGCAAGCAAAACTTTCAACCTATTCTGTCTGTAAGTTCTTAAAAAATGCCCTTCTTAAAATAAGCTGTCAACAGCATTAAATTCGGGGAGCAGAAAAAGTGGAGGGAATTACTATAACAGGGAAGTTGAAGACAAGACAAGAAGGGAAGATTTTCCTTTCAACCACCCACTCTCATTCACACCATATCTTCACCCACTCAAGTTCTCTCATCTTCCACTGCCTTCCTTATCTTGAGCCACTATGCAGGCTACGTTCAAAAACAAGTACGTTTCATACCTTGTTTTCTGTCCTCAACTTGACTGTGAGAAAGTACCAGTGGTTTGTTTCCAGATCTGAAGAACAAAGTTTTATTGATACCCTCAAGAAGTTGCCTCACTGAAAAAAATAGAGAACAGACATGACAATAATAATAATGTTAATCTAACAGTTAATTGTCTCCTCCTTTTCAGTTGTTTTTACAGTTTTTTGAAAAGTTTTATCCTGGGTTTTGTACACCTACACAATTTCAAAAATCCAAGAGCGTCAAGGAGATGCATTTCCGGCTGTCTTGAGACTATTTTCCCCCAAACCCCCTACAAAAATAAGATGGACCTGTTTCTTTGAGTCTGTTGAGAGTGCCCCAAACAGAATTTTCTTTAGCCTGCTCAACAGGCGCTAGCAGCGGTACTGAGGAAAACGGAGACCAAGAGCTGAGCTTGTGAGGCACAGGGCGAACTCGTCTGAGTGCTAGAACAGCTTCAGATACAGCTTTCCAGTAGCTTTGCGGGAGGTTTCCGGAGCGCTTTCCAAGAGACTGTTTCTCAGGCTAAATTTTCTTTGGCGGCCCCTGACCCTGTGAAAATTTCAAAACACAATTGATTCTGATTTACCTTTCTGTAAGGTTTGCTGTGAAGTCTGGTTTGCCATAGTAATTTCAACTTCAGGTACACTATACACTGGGTAAAGAAATCGAATTCCAAGACACCTCTGAGAATATAATAAAACAATGTTTTATAATAATAAAAATTGTTGTTCAGACTTTGAACACTGGGCTACCTGTGGCAAATCTCTTGACATTTGTTTATGATCCCCCATATTAGGAGATGCACATGTAACACTCAAGATGGCGAGGGGGAGCCTTGTTTTGTGCTAGAAGTCTGTTGGTAGATGAGAAGTTCTTATGTTGATGTACATACGAAGGAATTGCCTTAAATACAACCTGAAACAAAACACAAAGCTTCAATATTGGTCTCACTCAGAACAATAGTAAATATATTTTTTGAATATCCACAAACCCGTTTTACTAATGAGAGACTGTAAGATTTCTGAAGTAAAGCTCCTAATCATTTCCGTGCAATGAAAGACCTTTGGTAGCTGGGAACAAAAAGTGCTCTGGAACTGATTTTGATAACATGTCCATACTAACCGAAGGATCTGTAGCATGTTGTGATATGCTGTTCACATCTAGTGAGATAGTATTTGTTGCTATAACAGTACCTGGTTGGCACAGCTGTGATACTTCTGTTTAAAAAAAAATGCCATATTTGCAGTAAGTTCAAGACAACAACAAGGGAGGCAACTCTGATCTGAGTTTCAATCAACTTATAGCATATCATTCTAAACATGATGAAGGTTCCAATAAATAAAAGAACCTACTTTCAAAATGGTCTGTTTCACTTGTAAGTTCTCAATGACAGTCTCAAATACAAAGCCAGCATTCTGAAGAGCATCTTCCAGAGTGTCGCTAAAACTGACTGTACCCTGAAATTACCAAAAGAAACCTGATGTTAACATGTGTATATAGAAAAGTCTGATACTTTGAAGTGGAAGGACTTATAATGAAGAATGTATCAGAAATGTGTTTTTAGGGTCAGGGAAAGTGCATGTACCAGAACATGTGCTCCTGCTGGTTTCATCTGTTAATGTACTATATTATTTAGTACATGATGCTAAATAAAACAATTGTATATATCTTATCTTATCTTATCTAATCAAATTCTCAGCCCCCCTCCCCCTCCAGCTCTTCCCTCTCTGACAACCATCTATTAGTACAAGAACCAAACCATCCAAACAAATTTTGAATGGTAACAATTTGCCATCAAATGATCATAAAGAATAGGTGTTACAGATGATGTTTCCCAATGCCCATCTCCCAGGGGATCAAATGCTTTTTATTTCCCATGCAACCACACTGTATCTTTCACCAGAAATTCTCATGGATGTTCATGCAATCAAATATTTGAATGCTATTTTTATGCTTACCACAAAATCAGCAGTCAGCATTAGCTCTTCTCTTCTAAGATGCTCCTTGTGATTTGCCAGTGTTGCCATTGCCTTGTCATATGCATGGCTATTTGTATCATGTACTTTCACACGCTGCCCATGGTAGGCCAACTCCCCTGAAGAATTTTGATTAAGGGCAGCTTTTCAAATTAAGAAATAAGGAACTAGGAAATAAGATCCGACTGTAAAAAATGTACACCCTTCGTATTTTTGGGTCATATTTTCACACATTTCTTAGGTCTTTTCTATAAGTTTTTTGTTGCGTAAATGCATGTATTTTCAACCAATGGTGCGGGGGTTGGGGAAACAAATGACTTGCATGGGTATAAATTCACATTGACAAGCCCACACCCCTGAAGAAATTTCGAGACAGCTTTAATGAACTTGAAGAAATTCCGAGTTTTCAACAGCTCAAATAACCCATTTGGTTTCGATGTACACTATATACAATCTTCTTCTCTTTATTATCAAAAAGCAACTGAAATAGGTTTATTCAGCAGCCATTAATTCATCGAACAAGGACGTTAGTATGGTTAACTTTTAAGTATGGTTAACTTTTACTCACAGACGAATTACAGCGGATTTCACATGACTGTCTGAGTAATTCGCAATTACTTTGTAATTACTCCTGTACGTTTTGTTCAGAATTGGTGTAATTACTTAGCGATTGGTTTCACGACAGTCATGTGAAAACCACTCTAGTTTGAATGAAGCAATTGAAAAGAGGCGGGAAGCTTTTTGTAAACGAGATAACACAAAAACGTACCGGCAACGCAGGTCCCCATTAGACCAGCTCCAATCACAGCAATTGTGGTTCCATCGTGATTCATTTTAATAACATTCAAAGGAAGAAAACGTACTTGTTTTTGAGATTATTTTTCCACCTTCCGCTTTGGAACGCTTCGACGCCGCCATTTTTTTGTATTGTCAGCCCCATTACTTCTCTGATGTTATTCCACAGGGAGCCCACTGACTGAGCCCACTGACAGCGTCTGTCTGTCTGTCTGTCTGTCTGTCTGTCTGTCAGTCTGTCAGTCTGTCTGTCTGTCTGTCTGTCTGTCTGTCTGTCTGTCTGTCTGTCTGTCTGTCTGTCTGTCTGTCTGTCTGTCTGTCTGTCTGTCTGTCTGTCTGTCTGTCTGTCTGTCTGTCTGTCTGTCTGTCTGTCTGTCTGTCTGTCAAACACGACGCATAACCATTGCAAGATTTTTCCACATTTTATTGACGAACTATATTCTCATTCCTTTGTCTTCCTTTCTTGAGAGAACTCTTTTAAAACTATCGATAACCCAAACTTCATACATCCCAACTTTTAAACAATCATAATTTTTCATCTTGCTCAAATATTATGTAACTTAAATATATATAATTTACTCTGAAATTATTTCTCTGTTTTCGAGTGAGTGAATTATTCGTGAATCATGTGCCATTGTTCTATGGGACAATGTGGATTTGCAATTACTTGAGACCAGTGGCCAAATTCCGGACCATCGGACGATGCACTTAAGACTACTTGTCCGATCCTCTCGTGACATCCGCTTGCGTCTTGAACCATGATCGTGAAGGTCATAGTCATCATGTCCAGGATAGAGTCGGCCGCCAGGTCATATGTGAATGTCTGTGCGAATTTAGGATTGACTGTCTTCTTTTTCACGCGTGTTTTCTTCTTTCCAACTCGAGACCGTGAGGAAAATAATTCTACCTTCACGTAAGGGTCTGAAAATAATCATATCATTCATTATGGTAGACATCAGTTCCGCACAATATTTTTAGATTGAACAGCGACAACCTTAGTTTAAAGTTGGACCCTGATTGCGCTCCAAGAAAGGTTGGTCTCGAGGGGCAAGCGGGGCTAGCAAGTTTGGGAGTGCGCAGGGTCCAGCGGTGCATAAAACTCGATAACCGGACGAGAAAAGGAATAGGAAGGCGGCACAATAAGTGGTCTTGTCCCGAAAGGAATCTCAAAAATGTGGACGCGTGAATTTTATTTATTTCATTTTTCTGGAAAGGTTCTCTTGCGGTAGACTACGTTTACCACCAAAGCTAGGAAATGTCAACGAACTCTACCGTAGCAGCTGAGAATCAGGCTATGGTCTAGCAACATTAGTAAGTAGAGGACAAACGATAAACTGGATAGGGTCTTTCTTTCATGGCGATATTCGCCAAAAATGATAAAAAAGAAACGATGGAGAAAGTAGCCTGCTAGCCTGCTCTCCAGTGGTTTTTTCGGATATTTGATTTTTTGGGCGCGCGGGATTCCTGTGTCGCGGGATTCCTGTCTATGTAGAAAGAGGCGATATTTCGGTTTATTACTAAACCATCAGCAGACCAACAATGAACAAAAGCGCGCATGAGTGAATCAATATTTTTTAATAATACAAAGCATGCATCCGGCTGTTCTCCCGTGTAAGAACCTGGAACAACTCACCAGCTGCGTCAGAAAAGCTTCCTTTGTTTAGTAGAACGAATCATGATGAAAGGAGAGCTGAACACAAAGGTGTCCTCTGGAAATGGTTCTTACACGGCGGATTACCCTTGCATCCTCGGAAATCCAGGCTTTTTGTTTGCCTCGCGTTTGAAAAACCCTGGCTTTCCGAGGATGAGTGTACAATGCACCTATGCTGTATGTGCTCTTGTAGACTTGCATAGCACTTAACACTGGCTTATACACTGTTGCTGCTATTCTGCTTACCTCCAATATTCAAATTGCTAATCTTGGGTAGATTTCGAGCCTGCAGTACTGTTACTGAGAGTCGACTGGACAGCGGTTGGTGACAGACTGATATATGCAGCTCACCTAATACCTGGAAGCAATTGAACAAAAGACGCATGAAAACAAGCATCGCCAACACATTCTGTACGCGATAGAAGTCGACAGACAACAGAAGGTTACAGAAATAAGCACTCGGCGAGACCAAAAATCAGAATAGTCTATAGTTCTCAGATTGCATTTTCCCTCTACTTACATTTTGGAAGTGATAAGGCCTCAGATCTCTCCATATAGAGATCTCGTCGCCCATGAGCTCCAGTCCCGATAAAGCGACCATGACCTCGCCTATGACCACATTTCTCGATATAACCTCGTTGTGGATCACTAAGATCTGTAGCGCTAGTTGCTGGACCTCCATTAGTGTTAATCCGCTTATAATGAAGAGCTCGTTG
Organism: Scolanthus callimorphus; assembly: GCA_033964015.1. Classification (NCBI taxonomy): domain Eukaryota; kingdom Metazoa; phylum Cnidaria; class Anthozoa; order Actiniaria; family Edwardsiidae; genus Scolanthus; species Scolanthus callimorphus. Next base: position 29,252,926 of record CM066915.1, on the reverse strand, counting down.
AATGTAGGGTTCAGTGTATTCTGGATCACGTTGGTGCGGTGGTTGTGTCGACGAGACGGGAGGGCGTAAATGCGTACGTAAGGGGATGAAGTGTTGCGACGGAGGTCTTTTGAGGGAAGATCGCGACACTGGACAATCTGAAACGAAATATACCAAGAGTCCATTACTAAAGGCCCGAACACACGGCGTGATTTCAGCTGCGATTTGAGGTACGATTGCTGCGGCGAATGGAAGACTTATTCTTGACTTTGGGATCATCCATTTGGGATCATCCATTTGAGGGTCGTTGGGGCATGTTCCAGGGGGGTACTCGGATATAAAAATGCGCGGGGGGGGGGGGGGGGGGTCCGACGTATTTTTTTCGGTATGAAATTTGTATTAAAGTTTTTTTTTTTCGGGGGGGGGGAAATTTTACCAGGTATTTTCTTGGGGTTGAAAAATCCGCGGGTATTTTGTGGGGCTTTTTGACAGGCTAGAATGAGTTGATCATCAGCCTTAAGCTAAAGCTATTTCCGGGAAACATAATCGGACAGGCCATCATGTGTATGCTGGTATTAAAACCATTTTACGCTAAAAGGGTTGGGTAGTTTTTTGGGTATCAAATTTTGGGAGCAGGTATTTTTGGGGTATAAAACTAATGGCTCTGGTATTTTTTTGGCTATGAAATTTGAAGCTCCGTCGGACCTCCCCGTCAGTTTTATATCCGAGTACACCCCCCCCCCCGGGGGGGGGGGGCATGTACAACCAATGGTGTGGGGGGTTGGGGAAACAAATGACTTGCATGAGTAGCTGATCATTTAAAGGCCCATAGGCAACCGGGAACCTTTGCGCTTTAATTTCAATTGGATCTATTGTCATTCAACAGCTGTAATTGGCTTACACTGTAGGTCCCAAGGGGTTCCTATTGTCCTTCGCATTTCAAAAGTTCAAACTGAACATTTGCATAGAGTTTTCAACTGCGTTTTATTCTTGCGAGCCTGCAATGCGACTTGGGTGCTTATGGGACTTTAACCCATTCTCGTACCCAGAGCTCCCCGCCTCGCTCCTCGCAGGGGAGGCTCTGGGGACATCCATTTCAGGACCGTTGCTGATTGGCTGATTTTGAACGTTAGTGCATGCGCAGAAAGATCTTTCTCTCAACGGCTCTGTATCAAATCTCGCGCATGCGTCAGTGGCTGTCACCAGAGCCTCCCCCGCGAGGAGACGAGCCGGGGAGCTCTGGGTAAGAGAATGCATTTAACCCTACATTCAATTCTCGCGCATGCGTCAGTGGCTGTCACCAGAGCCTCCCCTACGAGGTTACGAGCCGGGGAGCTCTGGGTTCGAGAATGATGGAAAACTCTGTTTAATCGCGCATTATCAGTGGCGCACGCAGCCTATAGGCTTGTAGGCACGGGACTGAATACTGCACTGTATTCATGAGCTTGGCATGTAAATTTGCAAATCCTGCGTCAAGTCTTAAAACACCATTCTTACCTTAACAAATAAATCGCATGTAGTCTTTTTGTATTGTAAGGATATATGGATTTTTCCTAGATTGCTACCAGAGTTGTGCACCACTTTGCCTTTCGATCCTCGCCTAGAGTGTATGACTTGTGAGGATATGTTCACGGGTATCTTAGTGGCAGGCTCGCTCTTGGAGTGTTCTCGGTGTTTGGTTGCGGGCGTGCTCTGTGGTCTAGTTGCCAAGCTTCTGTCGGTACTTCCCCGTCGCTCGCTTCTTTGTCTATCTAACGAGATACTCTCTAAGCTCCTACTTGAGCCTTCTCTGCTTCTCCTCGAGTCTACTTGAGAGTCCGAATGAGCTTGTCGGGATGGTTCGGGATCGCCCGTATAACTTAGACTCTCCATTCGCGCGTTCATGTCATCCTTGGAAAGTGACTCCGCGCGGGTGATCATGATCATAGGCTTGACAGGAATCGGGCGCACGAATTCAAACGACCTGCCATCCTTCTGCACTGATCTTGGCGACCTCGGACCTATGCTTCTCTTAGGGGTATGCTCATAGGCGCTTTCAGAGCTGTCTCCGCTTGAAGTACTAGGTTGGAGAATTGAAGATCTCCGCGGGGCTGGCACTTGAAGAGCGCCTATGCTGCCAGATCTATCTCTATCTACAGTATTAACAATTTCATCCGGTGCAGTTCTATATGGGTCTGATCCCTCACTAAAGAATTGCTTGTCATCTACGGGGGAGGTATTGGTGGAGGTGGTCTCGCTGCTGTTTTTGGAGGAATGCTGGACAAATCTTTGCACGATGCGAGGAGCGAAGGGTGGTATAAAGAGATCATGAGAAGAACGAGATCGCACATCGTGCCTCCACAGACGAGGTTCTTGTAGTAGCCCGTCTTTTGCTTTCGCTTACAGCAACAATACGCTACGTAAATGAATACGAGGAGGACCACGGGAAGGCCTGTAGCTAGACCAGCCACTAGAGCAACTAAAAGTAAAAATAAGAAATGTTCGAGCTGCCGTTTGTTGCATAAATACATAGTACATCCAGATTACATATCATATGGTCATTGGAACAACTTTAAAACTGTGTGGGTGGGGGGAAAGGAAAAGGGGGCTCGTGGTAGTGTTCCCCGGCTAGTCTACCTGAGTCTACCTTCTCTGTGGTTCCCTTCCTGCAAGCCCCACTTGACATATATTGTCCTTTAAACTACAATGTTATTGGAGCACCAGAGCAGTGCTGGGCTAAGCTGATTCATCAGCGCCCATGGGGGCTCATTAGTGGCATTGCTGTTATGGCAAAGACGGTGGAGAGGATGGATTTAGTTAAATAACTTGGGGGCTTTAGCGCCACCCCGACTCTGGGCACTATGGTAAAAATATTTACACATTGAGAATTGTATTACTTTCGCCGAGGAAAGCTGCTAGAGCAGATTTCATACAATTGACTGCGAGAAAATTACGGAGCGTTCCGTTCGCGTGATTGGCTGAATGTTCACGTGAAGGCCAGGTTCCGTGCCGTGACCGTAACGTGCTGCGTGACTTTTCACAGTCGTGCAAAATATGCTCTCTTGGAATGTTATTATTATATTATTATTATGTGATAGAAGGGACGTGTTCGCTTACCATTATGACTCATTTTCTGCATAGCTGGGTTTGGCCGGCTGCGACCACCACAGAATTCTTTCGGTGAATCGCCTGCTAACGAAAGAAAATATGCTTTAAGAAAGAAAATGAGCAGACTTTCTGCGCATTTTAAACATGTATACTTATTGCTCCATTATTTTCGCTTACAGACGTTCGACAAGAGCTCTTCAGTTCTTGCAGAATTCAGACCAAACCAGACATCATAAAAGGATGTATTATTTCGGGAGGCGGGAGTTTGGGGCGCATAGTTGACCGCAGCGCAGTTTTTGAAATAGCTGCTGTTTGCAGAAGACCTGCAGGTTAAGGTAACCAGGTCAACTGACAGGGTCTGGATGGAGAAATCTGGATGTCGGTTGTCGGTTAAAATTATTGAAAATAGTAGTCGATAATCGGTAATAGATGTCGATAATGGATGTCGGTAATCGGTAAAACTAAGTTAATAATTAACATCGTTAAACATGAAAATATGACAATAGACCACTAGTGTGATTTCACTAAAAGCCATTATCTTGTTTGCTTGTGTTTTATGGTCAATGAGGGATTTTGGAGCGGAGTGGATAGCTTTTCACAGGTTAACTCGGTGGTAATAAGTTAGAGTTAATTACCGAGATTCGAGGCAATAACCCCAATACATCCCAAGGGCCGTAGGCCCGAGGGATGTATTGGGGTTATTGCCGAGAATCGAGGTAATTAACGGACTTAGTTTACAGTTGACAAGGTTTTCAGAAAACAGGGACAAATGAAATGCATTCTTCTCATTGAATTTAACAGTTTTGAAAAGGAGTACAGTTTACAATTGAAAAAGATAGCGGATTCCAATAGGAACTATTGTTAGTTATTTAGCTGCTTTCATAGAAGTGGGTTCCCCAGAGAAACTCATTGCAATTAATTTTTACCATGCACAATAAAGTTGTGATGCTGAAGAAAATGAATGACAACATTTATTCAACTATGATTGACAAAGGTTTCCAGACACGAATTACGTCTTTTGTTTTCGTACAACAGCCAGTCCAATCAATCAAGCGGCCTTTTGTAAAAGCGCAACTCATTAAAGCGCTGTTATTTTGGTCGGTACGTAGCTGCGTAAAGCTCCTCTCTGGTTGGATAATACAACAATACCCTACCTCAACACAAAGAACGAGGATAATAGACTACAGACAAAAGAACTCCTTTGTAGAACGAAAATAATAGAGACAAAAGCAACTACGTCCTTACTGGTTATTTTCATTTGTACCACGCCCTGACAGCTTACAGCTTCTACAGCTCAATTTGCATAACGTTCTGTCTAGCAAAACGGATGGAACTGATTCAAGATGGAGAAACTGAAGGCAAGTTTCAGGTGTTTTGCGCTCGTTGGTTGCTCTCTACGATTAGATATGCAATTAACTTGGGCATGATTTTATCTGCATTTTCAGGTTTACGTCTTAAACACACTCTATGGGCAATGAGACCAAGCAAGTAGACTGGACAAACGCTTCTCAATATGGTTCAAGTGAAGGCGTTCTCGGAAATCGTGTTTTGTGGCGTTCAACGGGATTCGCATAAAGGATAATCAGAAGCAAATATTGGTTATAGACAGACAGTCAGCATAGATGCATAAACTGAGATTATTGGATGTTTTTTTTCTCGGGGTAAGTGTATGGATTTGAATTCACTAGTTAAATGTTTGGGTTGGTAATTAAATTAGTCATTGTGAAAGGGGCAACTGTCATGGTCTATCATGGATTTGGTCTAACTTGGGGTCATTTTAAGTAGCTTAAATGCAGTCAAACTCCCTACAAATCAACAAAATAATGGTCTACGTTTTATACCTAACCTTTCAGCTGCTAGATCAATACAAATTTGGAGTATTTTCGTGTATAATCGAGCGGATGGAATTGGATTGCTAATTGGCATTTTTGATTTTTGAACAGGCTGAACAAGTTTCTTTTTTTTTTTAAGACTTATTTGAAACAGAATATAGGTTCGGAGTTGTTTCTGTAGAACACTTGTCTTATTTTAAAATATTTTGATGAAACAAACGTGACAGTGCCCCTTGAAGTCTTGGTAAAAATGGCTTATTGTGTGGTTCCAGAAATTATCCATAGGAAGGATAATAGGAAAGGATATATTTCCATACAAATACTGTATTTTTCTTCGGGAATTCCAGAGAGGTGGGGGGGTCACTTTTCAACACTCTTCCGGGGGGGGGGGGGGATATTTTCTGGAACCACACATTATTGATTTACAGGTAAGTATATGGCTTATTATGGATTCATAGGTAAATAACTAGATATTTACCTATTAATCCATAATGAGCCATATACTTACCTATTAATCCATAATGAGCAATATATTTACCTAGAAATTCAATTCAATTCTATTGATCAACCCCAACCTTTCCCTGGAGAATTCAAATCCCTCCCCGACTTTTAGTTTGTTGAGAGCCATTATCCGAGTTAATTCCCTACGAATAACAATGGAAACCGCGTCAACTGTAAACTAATATACACTTAATGACTGCTCCCGAGGGAAACATCAGTTTTATTTCCCGAGAATCTCGATGTTTCCCGAGACGAAGTCGAGGGAAACATCGAGATTCGAGGGAAACAAAACTGGTGTTTCCCGAGGGAGTAGTCATTAAGTGTTTTGTTATATAGCAGAAAATATACTGCAATTATTAAGTCAAAACAAATGTATTTCAAGAATGAAAAGAGAAGTTACAAAGTTTGCGCGCGACTGCATCATGTAAAGGGAAAACACTCATAAACAACACAATTTTCTTGCATTAGCAAAAACTTATCAAAATTAGCAAAGGTTTTTAAAAAGACTTGCGTGTTTACAATAAACTTTTTCTTTTTTCCCGCTCTCAAACGCGACGCGCGAAAGCAATATTCCCCGACCAGTCAATAATTTTTCGAAATATTGACTGATCGGGGAATATTTGATTTGTACTTCACCACGTGACCTTGATTTAGCCAATAAGAGCGCGCGCTCGGTTGGAGTGAGCACTCGCTATATAACAAGGCCGTTTGTTATTTGTGATAAAATGAGTGGAATTGGGAATAATTTTGAACTGCTTTTGTGTGCCGTGTAAGTAATATAAGTCATTTGCCTGTCCACACCAATGCAAATTCAGCATTTACTTGACTTGAGGAAAACGAAAAAAAATGGACCATACTTCCAGACAAAGAGCTGAAGCGTCGTATGGTTCTTACGCCCACGCCAGAGATTTCGGCCCTGACAGTCGCTATCCTGGTGTTGAATTGCTCAGTAGCTAGATACCTATGGGTGAGAGTACGTCCGGCCACCAGACCATATAAGGACGCCCCTTGTACCGTTAGTGAACAATCAACTTATTAATTATGCATCACCAACGTATTTATAGGCCTGAAGAGTGTGTTAGAGATCCATGTGGGACACGTTGTTGGTTTGATTTTTTTATGGTAGTAGCTTATCTCACGATAATGCAGAAACATTTTCGCAGTTGCCATTTAGCATGTTTTTTTACTCATAATCCAATAGTAGACATTACAATGACACGGGAATGAGTTTCTTTTTACGTTGTCCGTTTGCGCATGCGCACACACGCCATCTCGTCTTATTTTTTTTCCGTGAACAGACGACCATTATGCCCCTTAAAGATCATCTACGGATGCCCAGAATGTTATACCCAGATTGTTATATATATTTAAACTCAGAGTTCTGGTAATTTGGGAACGGAATTCTGCTGGCCCATTTGTCGCTAGTCAGTTACAGTGCGACTACGCCAACCGGGCCATTTTGTAAGAAGTTAGCCAATCAGAAAGCGAGTACCGAACAAAGGATTTGACTTTCTTGAGATCTCAGGCATCGAAATATTCGCTTTTCTCTAAAAATTGTGAAATAATGAGCAGAAATAACTTCAAAACACCAAAATTACTCATCTTCAGACGTATTGCAGGTATTAGATTTCCTTAAAAAAGTTTGAATCTCTAAATGACAAACTTTTTGTGGGATGGCCCGGTTGACGTAGTCGCACAGTAATGGTTAACCCCATCAGGACCCTGAACTGACGTACCTAATCTAATCGATGCGCGTATTACCACAGGGAGCCCATCAACCAGAAATCCAAGGGTTAGACTGGCATGGCCTTCCAAACTACTCAGTCGCTCCGATTTAATAATAGTTTGTCGCAATTGGCACTCAGGGCGTGACTTGTGATAATGTAAGCTCTTCCTATTTCACTCGCTCGATCGTTAGTAAATATACATAATAATGCTGCTCCATGAAACAAACTTCATGCATGGTTCATGATCAGGGTTTCACTAGACTTTCTCAAAGTCCTTTAAAATTTTTTATTTTGCTTGAGTTATTTTTACTCGCTTCGCTCGCTTCGGGTATCCTATGAGGTCGACTTGGAGCAAGTCTACATGAAACATGCATGCTTCATAGTTCGCAACGATCACTGTGATTCTTGCCTGAAACTCAGCAGTTCTCGTCAAATTATATGCCTCGCTGTACAATGTAATTAAATGTTCTTTTGTGTAGTTTGGTTCGCAAAAATCGGCGAACTTCACTATGAAGTTTGTTTCACGGAGCAGCATTATTATGTATATTTACTAATAATTGAAATAGGTGTATAAGAAACAGCCTACTTTCTTTGGTCCGTGCCAGAATACTTATCAATGTATTAAAAATTAATGTGGACTTAATACATGGAGAATGTTGCTACAATACATACATATTTGGTGGCAACAATAGAAATCAACTGTCATGGTGTATTTCGAGATTGGCCAACAACTAGGCAACAATGTTCTTTCCAAATACACTATAGTCCTCTAGCAATGTTTTTTGCAAACACATTAGAGCAATGTGTCTTTCCTTGTCACTAGTCAAGTTGAAAAATATATCTACAGACACTTATTGATTGATATTTTTAGCATAATTCAAAGGAACAGATGGTTTTTGCTTGTTTTAATGGTATTGTTCTAATATACTTTGTCAGAATCACTTTGTTTACAGATTTGCGATATAATGAGAGTGAATGACTTTTTTCCCGAAATTACTGAAACTTGATATAGCAAAATTATGACAAATCTAGCCCTCTCTCTCATCGAGTCAATTCATACAATTATGTTGTGTTATATAGTAACAATTAAGCTGGTAATCAACAAATGATTGATTATTACTAGCGACAAATCGAGAACAATTTGAAAACACAAAAGTCAACGAAATCGACAAAGGTGTTGTCAAAATGTATTTCATGGGCTTGTGCTAATTTTCTTCTTTTTATTCCACAGCGCTTGTCCATTTTAGTTATTTTACAAAATGACAAACATTTTCGGAGACAAGTTTGACGTAATGAAATTTGTAAAAAAAAAATCGTCCCACATTCCTTCTTGCAGAAAAGATATAAATGATATTTTTCTTAGTTTTACAGCACTAATAGATTTTTCTGCCAGCACAGATAGAAAAAAATGATAATAATTTGCGTTATTATTCAATTACAAAAAGTAATGTGTGTAGTTTATCTTCAGTAGCTTCAACATTCTGTATAGATGTTTCACATTCTCTCAGTCGAAACCACACACTATACACCGCAAAATGGCCTCCGGTGGACAACTTCTTGAAATTCTAAATGCATATTTAAAATTCGAAGTTGACTAAAATTGCATTGGCTTTTAAAAGATTTCATAGTAATGGATGTACATTAACACTATAATGTATATGATCGTGAAAATCACTCCCTTCCAATTATTTCATTTTGGTCATCCGCCGTGTTTCACCTGGAAAACCGTTCAGCTGTTTCGAGGCGAAATTATTATTTTTGTGGTCGACAATGGTTACGATATATATCGGTCGATTTTTCTGCTGTTTAGATTCAGCCTGTACAATAATGCAGCTTTCGCGACTGGCTTAAAGCTTCTTATCAGATCAAAATAAATTCAAAGGACTTGTTTTTTTCCAAAACTGATTCGATTACAATAAAAATTCCCCAGTTCGTTTGAGCTGCACAAAACATGTGCGGACTGTCTTTCTCAGTTCGCGCATTTCACCTATCTACTATATTGTTTTCTGGTTGTTTCTGTTTTTTGCCATTTAAAAAATTAAACTTACGACCACTGATTTTGTATTCAAGTCATCTTGTTCATTACATTTAATTTGATATTCCACCCAACGAAAACCCCGTTTCTTAGGAACAGATATTCCCGCCACGCACAAATCATCATATCTTTAAACAAATATATTTTACGATAGAGCATTTCTAGCCATGAAAAATATGAACGCTCAAACCTGAAATACAGCTCTAGTGAAAGAAACCACATTCCGCCAATGTTCTAAAAGGAAATTTAATTGAGAAAGAAATATTTATAATCGAAATAATGTCATTTAGGGAATCGCATCTAAAAAGTAGTAAATTGACGCGTTTCATAGACCATTATTTAAACTCCTACTGTACAATTATATACACATGAGGTATATGTTTTTATTGTCGTTGCATTTTATGATATTGTTACTGAAATACGAACCCCTGCGAATGACTTAATTTTTAAAAGAAAGGCTCCCAAAAAAAGAAAACCAAGAGAAAATTTAAGCCAGTGAAAATTTAGAAATGGGTAAGGAACAAGTTATAGGTTCTGTGCAGCAAAATGAGTACACCTGTCAGAATACGTGCTAATCTTGTAGATGTTTCACCTATAGTTGCAATTTATGCTAAATAAAGTGCCACGAGGTTGTCGAAGGCTTTGTGGTTACTTGGTGTAAAAGTTGATTTGCTCGCAACCACTAGGCTACTCGAGTCTTGACCAACTTGCCAGCTTCGAAGAGAAGCATATTTTTTATCATCGTCAGTAACAATCAAAATAGAGAGAACATCCACCCACACAGAGGGCTCAAAGTCGCCAAACAGCTGACGTTCAAATTCGCGCGCGCCTCCGCTCCCAAACTAAAAACTATCATAATTTAAGTCTGAGCAATTATTGTAAATTGTCGTCAATACAAGCTATGGAGTTCCCCATTTTTGACAATTTATTTCAAGGAAAAGCACACTACACGAGCAATTCGAGCGTCTTGCGCTTCGATTGCGGCTACAGTACACTTTATCAATAATGCATATTAGCTATTTGGAATCCTGACTATGGCTTTACAGCTATAGCTCTGTGAGTTCAACAAGAGCACGAAGCCAAAATGTGGAAGCCATAAGAGTATAAAAACTAAATGCCAAAATACCTATGCCTCTAAACAACACTGTTTTGAATTCCTTCGATTAGCAGTTTACACTTTCCCTCCCTGTTGCTCCCTTTTCATTCCCGCTTAACTTCATTTGGAAAATTTCATTCATTCTTTTCTCGTTTCCCTTCCAGTGCTTTTGCTATGCGAACACTGAGGAATCAAGAAATCATTTTGCCGTGAAATCGCCCATTCGCCTTAATAAAGCACTTCTATGTGCCGCTTCTAATTTCTAAAGACAACCTTATTTTCGATTTGCTACTGAGCCTGGAGGAGCGCTAAACTCCGAAAATAATTCGATTTGTTTCCCTCTGTTTGCTGGTATGCCCTATCTGAAGTTGCATTAGAGTCAAGTTAAAAAAAACGCGCGCTCAACTTTCGAAGATTTTCAGGATTTCAAGATTTTCTCCAATCAAATTATTATAAAACGTTCCTCAAAAAATGGTATATATATATTCCTTTTAAACTTTCCGAAAAAAACAGCGCCGATGTTTCTCGGTCTCCAACCAACTGAGCTATTGACAACCTTTGACTGATTTCTTTATTAAACTAACTTACTTTGCGAAAATTAAGTCCTCTACTGAGAAAAAACATATTTCTAAAAGAGTTAGAACTCACCTTAATTGAACAGCTACGCGAGTTTTCATTCAAGAGATCCGCCATTTCTGTTCACAAAAATCTCCCCTCTTTTCCTGGTTTCTTTTCTTGAGCATATTTACAGTTCTGTGGAGCCGTCAAAAATAATGGTTTTTACTCTCCCCATAGCCTGGTGATAAGTTAATAAACAACGGAGAGCCAATTTGAATAAAGCTAGAAGTCTCTGATTTGTGAAAAGTGGCGAGGGAAAAGGCTTGGGAAAGGAGTAAATTTGGGAGAGAAGCGAGGTACTAGGGAAAACAGAAGGAGAGAGTCCTTTCAAATAGTCGAGTTGTCGATTATTATTCTAGCAGCCGTATCCGTTTAAAGTTCCGGAGTGAATATTCTTCACGAATATATTATGACAAACATGAGCCAATGGCAACAGAGGGCATAATAGAAATCATTCGGCTTATTTAAATTTTTTAAGAAGGAGAGCTGTCGGACGTATCGGCGAGAAATGCCCCCATTTTCGCGCGCTTTGGTATTTTCCGTCTAATGCAAAATTTCGGTACAATTTCTTTTATATATTTTCTTGATTTTGTGGTTCAGTAACGTTTCTTCTTAACTGAAATCAACTTTAAATTTAATGAATTTCACGACCTGTCAAATCGTATGTCGCATCACAATTTTAACTATAGTATTCAAGGTGGAATTTAAGGAGGTTTTATAAAACCACCTTGGTGGAAATGAAATGCTTTTCGGCTCGGTAGATACGTTTTCTTTTCTTAGATTTCGCCAGAAAATAACTTCTTGCAGGCTTCGGTTTTAGGCTTCCTTCTAGACCCAACACTATCGCTAATCTCGAAGAACAGATAGTTGCGTTTTCCCTTTGTTCTCCCACCTACTTCCATTGTATGTACCTCGACATCTGTCTCCAGTGACGTCACTGAGAAATGAAAAATAGAGGGAAATTAGCCCACAACCCTAACGGCCAGCGGCAACTTCATTGCTCCGCCAGGAGACTGGGCCGAGGCGCGAGGTTTCATTTGACGATTGTTGTCCTATTGCAAGAAGGAGATCTTTGCGTCCAAATCGCAGCTTATATTGTTATTTTTATCCATGGGGAGAAAGCCGAAGAAGCCTTTAGAATCTCCTAATCCTTTATTTCTTAAATGGCTCGAGGAATGGCGCGATGATGCGCGGGTAAAAGGCTCGAAAATGCAGCATGTTTATGGGAAGGTAAGCACAGCGCGCCAACACTACTCCACTAACTGGAATTCTTTTTTACACGTACCCATAAAATCTTTTGGATCTGTAGACATACAGTACCCTCTCGAGTTGATTCCTGATGGTGTGATCCCTTCCTCCCTGCAACCGCACGATTTGTGCCCTTGAAATTTAGACGAGGAAGCCGTTTGACTACTTGACTCCCTGACTTGGATGCAAGTCCCTAACGCTTTCTGTTTACTATAAAATTTGTTACATTGTTTGTTGTTGTTTTATTATAGGGTCTAAGTATACTGAAGCTTAGAACAAGCAGCTTATATTTAATATTTTTGCTTCTCATGAAGTTTTGCCTCTTGATTTAACTTACCGGTACATATTTCCTGGCACAGTTTTGTTATGTTAAAGAATGTATAGTAAGTTTATAATCATGTTCCATATTATATGCAGGCTTTGTCATCAATGCGCAAGTATCCATTGCCACTCCAGTGTGGTAGCGAGGCTACAATTTTAGAAGGCATAGGTAGGAACTTATTATGTTTGATAATGTGATCACAAGTGATTGTAGTTTTAGGTAACAATTAGCCTCGTCCCCAGGTGTCTGGTGTCTGCTCTCTGTGTCAGACAATTTCACTGTGTTTTGAGTGGTTAAGTGGCAAATCACCTGTGACGGCACTAAACGAGAAGCTGCGCAGCCAAAAGGAGCCTTGGAACAAGGCTAGGTAACAATGAAAGATTGGATCACAGCTGGCTTCCCAGTCATATGGCGGGAAAAGCCCTGAAAGTGCCACCAACTGCGAGAGAGTTGACAGCATGATCCTTACCAAAAGTATTTTTGAACAGGTGAATCCATTGCTCAAAAACTTGATGCCGCCTGGGAAAAATATCTTGCGGAAAATGGTCAACAAGGTCTTCCTTCTAGTCAGTCATATGGGCATGGATCTGCATCTTCCACGGTCAGACATCATTCACATGCAGGACTTCCTGGGCCATCAACATTAAGTGTTCCACCACCAGATGATCACATTGATTCACCACCAGCTCCAAAGAAGTCTAGACAGGTTTACAGATATCATCTTTAAACTATTGTGGTAGCTAATAGCAGCATAACTAGTACTAAGATGTGACAATGGACAATTCCAGCTATAAGCATGCATGCTGTTCTTTATTCAGAAATGTGAAAGCCGTCTCCCATAATTACCAGAAAGCAGTGCACCCTTTTAACGGTTTGCTCGACAAACATCTCACATCTACAGATACACAGCGTGTGTGTGTGTTATAGCTGGAATTGGAACTGGTTCATGTTTTCTTCTTTTTATTTTAAACTTTGGTACCTACTTAAGGGGTATCACACTGTTTAGTACTCTATTTAAACAATTAACCAACACAATATTGTTTGCAAATTTAACAATACATTGGTCTGTCTTTTGATTTAAGATTACATTGCCTTTTCAGTTTGGAGCATTCTTATTTATGTCCAATTATGCTGTTTATTTCCACAGAAAAAGGTGGCTGGTAAAAAAGAATATGTCCCAGGATACCGAACTGGGGCATATGCACTCATCCTTGCACTATTCAGAGAGGGGCAGGTCAGCTTTAAGTTCTTTCACTTTTGATTTTAGTGAACGTTTTTTATGAGAGCACTAGAGGTAAGAACAGTGAGTTATAAATGTAATGTGTTAAGTGATATGTGGTAAGGTGTGTAAAAAGTCAAGAAACATTGATTAAATAGTAAAAACATAAAACAGAGTATAAAGTCAGGCAGAATTACAGTAAAAGGAATACTGTTTTCAGACTTAGGCATAATTGGAAAGGAATAACACCTTTTGTAAGTTCATGGTACTGTTCTTGCATGGAATTATAAATTCCTATGTCTTTCTCCTATAGAAACCATCCAGCCGTGGTTATTTAAGTAGAGCTGAGCTGCAGAGGGAAGCCCAACCCTTATCTGATACTTCATTTTCAATTGTAAGCAACTTCTTTACCATATAATTTTATATCTGAAGATGATGTCCTATATTGACAACCAGGATCTCTTTTCGACTTGCTTGAAAAAGCAAGACAGACTGACTTCTACTTTTTGCTAGATTCCGGTCATGTATTAACTAACTCTCAAACAGCATCTGAAATCTGACCCTACCCTTCACTACATGCTGGAATCTAGTTTTAAAACTTCCTACAGAACAGAAAGACTTGCTTTTAACTTGGAACATCAAAATGACTGGAAGAATGATGGTCAGTACTTTCCAGAGTGTTCCTCAAATTTTCTTTCAGTTCTCAGTCTTTTTACAATATTTCATATTGGACTTGCCTTATATTTTATGTGAAAGCAATAATGAAAATGACTAATATGCATTTTCATTATTTTGATTATATTTTCATTATTAGCCTGATCCAGGATCTAGATATACTGCATGGTCATCTATGTCCACCCTCACAAAGAAGGGCTTTGTCATTAAGTCCAGCAACCCAGCCAAGTATTCTATAACTGATGAAGGATGTGCCTTGGCTGACAAGCTTGAACAAGGTGGTTATTAAACAGAATAGGAAACCATAGCCTGCGAAAGCCCTCACCGCTTAGCACTCACCCAAAGAGACTCCTGCAAGGAGGCCTCTGCACACTTTAGCCAAACATTCCATACTGATGATGTATTTTGACTCAAATCTGGTCAAAAGTATTATGTTGCCAATTTGACTATTTGATATTTAATTTTTATAACACACAAAGTATTTTGTAGTAAGGAATTCAAATAAGACGAAAAAAGATGCAACACAGTATGGAATGTTTGGCTTGAGCACACAGACAGCTCTTCGTAGGAATCTCTTTCTGCAAGCGCTCAGTGGTGTCGGCTTTTGCAGGCTAAGGAAACCATTTCACTACTACAAACTTCTTCAAACCTTGGGTGCAATTTGGTACAAATGCCACAACAGTAGATACTAGAGGCAAACAACACACTATAAGATTAATACGGGACCATGTATGGTATACCATAATATATTCTGGTATACCAGAATCAGATGATTTAGCTCCAGAAAATTTGTTTTAATTATCTAGAATAAACCTAAAACATCATTATGGTAATAGCAATTTTACACAATTTTCCTATCTACATACCTGTCATCCCCAGAAGTTTTGAAATCTGTAGCATTCATCAGAACCATCTTGTTTCCCTGAGTCTTTCCTGAAACCTTTCCGAATCCCTTTCGAAAACATCCAAACTTTCTCCGAATCTTTGCTGATGCAGACTTTGGTTGACTTTCTGTGCCTGACTATGAATCATAGTATATGTATAAAAATCCAGGAGATTTGATGCTTTTAAGAGACTGAGAGATTTGTTTAAAAACCTGGGGACTCCTGGGAAAACATGTATCTATCATTTTTAGTTTTATAAAGTAAAGCATTATCAAGAGGTTTGGGAAACGTCAAACTGTGGTGAGAACACATAATTTCCAGTCCTGAATTCTTTACCAAGTCAGTGAATTGTTGTATATATAGACTATCATTAATTCATTCATTATTTTCCACAGTAACAGGCCCTGGTTCCACTACATCACCATCTGGTGTTCCCTTTACCATTGCCGGCCCTGTACCTGTTTTTGCTGCAGGCCCTGCCCCTGTATGTACTGCCAGTCCACCCCACTTAATGGATGTAGATGATGACAGCAATGATGATGATGTTGTCATGACACAGTTTAGTCCTTCTCAAAATTGTACTACTCAAGTGATTACAGTAAGTCAAACCTGCTAAAGATGAGTGAAATAATAAAACTTGTTTCTATAAGCATTCTAAATTTTATGTAACATGTACCATGTTATTTTCCTCACTTCCACAGATCGATGAGCCTCCACCTCGTTTGCCAACCACTTTCACGGCGGTGCATGATAAACCACCATTGAGCTCTGGAAAGTCAAACCTTGCTTCACAAGTAAAGTAAGCTCAGTTACTCCTATCAATGCCTTAATAGTATAATTGAGCGCATTTCAGATGACTGTCCTGAGTAATTCGCAATTACTTTGCAATTATTCCTATAGGCTTTATTCAGGATTGGTGTAATTACTTTGCGATTGGTTTCTCTACAGTCATACGAAATCCGCTCTATAATATTTAATACTATTCGTTCGTTATTTCTATCGGAGGATGCGTTACAAAAATTCCAAGGCACACTTGGAGGTCTCGAAATTTCTGAAACAGCAAAACATAAAAACTGCGTTGCACACACGTTCTTTTAGCTATGCTTCCTTTTTCTTCAACAGATCGTACAAGAAACCTACCTTGAATTTCACTCCGGAATTCGTTCTCAAACCAGGTGCAGTATTGCTGACTCTTGTTATTTTAGGCCTGACGTTGAAATGACATTTAGTGGGTGCGCACGCTAATCCAAACGGCAGTACATCAGTATAATATAATCTCCTGAGAGAAGTAATTTCAAGACTTCCATGTAATAATTTGTTATTACTATTTCAATTTCGTCTTCACAATTTTAGGAACTTTCGATATTATTCTATGCGTGGACTTTATTGAAACAACGGGTGGATCTCACAAGTCTAGGAAGGACACGTTGCTGCCAGAACTACAGAGTAATGGTAGGCTATTGCCATATTATCTGAACAGAATCAACATTTTCAATAGCAGGTTATAGTTTTAGGAAACAAAGTTGGTATCTACTTTTGTGACGTTATCCCAACAGGTGTTGAGCATAGCGTACGTAAACTTCAGGTCGGAGACTTTTTATGGATCGCAAGAGAGAAAACTCGCCCAGTCGCAGGTAACAACTCTAATTAATTATTTGAGCGCGTTCTATCTAGAATATCCAATTAAACAAGTTCACTCATCGGGTTTTTAACGACATAACAAAACATCCCGTCACTTTTACAACCGGCCTTTATCGCAAACATTTTAAAATTTAGGGTTGACACTCTTGGGGTAGCACTAGCAAAATACTAGAATCTTTGCCGCGGGTTTCCTGTGTGGCCCGCGCGCGCCAAAATGGCGGGAATTTAGGTGCGAGTAACAACCAATCAGAAAACGTTTTTCCACACAAAACTAACCCTTCTCCCTACGGGAAACTCTGTCACTCGTTTGGGTGGGGTGGCACTGACTGAAAGCGTTTTAACAGAATATCAATATGAAAATGAACGAGAACGCAATGCGGTTGTGACATTTTACTCCGGTTGATTATTTTCAGGCCAGCTCTCTGTTCCCGCAGGCAGAGAGCTTGTTCTGGATTATATTTGTGAAAGAAAAAGAATGGACGATTTGAACCACAGTATTATCGATGGCAGATTCAAAGAACAAAAAGTAAGACGATCGGTATAATTTGAAAACTAATTCAGTCAAAGGTTGTCGACGGATGTCTTCCTCTTCCAATTTAAAAAGTTTGTGTATTATTCCCTGCACACTACATAAAATGTACGTGATACGCTATGCTGCCAGGGGTTTATCGGTACCTCGTCCTTTTTACCCCCTTGCGCTGAGCATTCTTCGAGTTTGGGGTAACCCCTTTGCCCATGTTTGCCCTTTTTGGTAACCCCTAAGATATCTCTATCAAGATCAAAATAGCTTTTTATATCGAAATCGCTTCTTATCTCCACTGTTTCTTTCATAGTTTCGTCTGCGGAACTGCGGTCTTCGCCATCCGATCTACCTGGTTGAGGATTTTGGCTCAGCGCAGAATCATAGTCTCCCTGAAACTACGTTACAACAAGCTATTGTGAACACACAGGTTTGTAGCGCTATACCTGAGCCTTTTCCCGACTGGTTTCTAGCCACTCAGTTGACTTTAGCAAACATCACTTAAAATCTTAATGTCTTTTCCAGAATAACTTGCGCAAAACTGCTCGTCTGCTTGTCAGGGGACTCTAAACATTGACACTACTTTTCAGGTTGTGGACGGATTCTTCATCAAGAGGACACGTGATCTCCTTGAATCAGTAGCCTATCTCACCATCATGACCCGATTTTTACAGAGTTTCTATAGAGTGAGTATCTTCATGCGCCGAATGTAGAATTTTTTCCAGGCGTTATAAGTTCATCACTGAATCCAGTTGCCTCGTAAGAAATCAGTTCCTGGGTATCCGTACCCTTCATTTCTAATATTCGCTTACAAAAACACGCGCAATCAATGACAACAAACACCTAGTGGGGTTTGAAATGCCTGTGTCTGGATGTGAAGCGCTCTTATTTGCATAAGGCGCGAAACTCAAAATACACAACTTACGTACAAACGTACGCGCTCCTAACCAAAATGAAAGCACTTCTCAACTCCATGCATTCCATTGAGAAGCACTAAATCTAGTTTGGTGGGGAATGTTGGGTGACACAAAAGCATTATTTCCAAAGAGTTTTTTTTTATTTTCTTGGGGTGCCCATCAAAGCTGCATGAAGGTTAGAAATGGTTTTCGGTGAGAAGTCGAATTTTTGGAAGGTGTTTAAAACTGCAATGAATAATGACCCTGCGAGTAGAGGTTTCTTTCCGTCAGTCTTTTATTAGCTTGCAAAGTTGTTCGAAACACCCGACATATATATCATTATATTTTGCGAAACTCTAAAATCTTTTTTTTTCCGCGAAACGTCAGTGGACTATGTTATACCAAACACATTCATTTTGGCGTGTGAAGTTAATATTTCGCCCTTGATTCTCGTTGGAGTATCATTCCCTTGTTTACCTTGTAGGATAAGACCCTAATCGCTTGTCCTCGTGACCAGCTGGACGCTATGGACCGGACAAGCCTTACTGACGACCTCACGAACGCATCGGAAATACCCTTACTTACCTTCCAGGAATTCAGTGAGAGCACGGTGAAAAATAAGGTAAAGGTCCTATTTCGTAATGGTCCTTGTACTCTTCCCGCAAATCCCTGCGATGCGCGCATCAAACCGAGGCCAGATCAAGACCATTATGACTGTAGTGAAACCAATCGCAAAGTGATTACACCAATTCTAAATAAAACCTATAGGAGTGATAACAAAAAAATGGCAAATTACTCACGATAGTTATCTAAAATCCGCAGGGGAAGCTGTCGAGTGGTTCTCCCGAAAGTAATTTGTTTCTAATTGTAGGATTGGTTTCCGAATTGTCTTCAGTTCTTGCTCGCTTTGCTACATTTACTCTTTGTTGCGCCTTCACTTGCAAGGGAGCGACACCTGTCACCGCGACACCTGTTTACGTATCCTACTTTATCCTGTCTGCAGACGATCACTGTTAGTGAGATGTTTGGCAAACAGTTGATGCAAGTGAGTGGGATGTCTGCCGATAAAGCCATCGCCATTTTAGACAAGTACCCTACGCCTCTCAGGTACTAATACACGTCATCATCCTTGCACACCAGGCTCCTCCACAAGTTTGGCAACTTTTGACAAAAAAGCAACTTTTCTTAGCTCCAGCAACATCTTCGGAGAGTCTTCGGCTACACCGTAAACCCCCGAACAAGTTCGAATGCGATCGGTTCGACTTCGTGACTCGTTCGGGACACATTTGAACGCGCTTAGATAAATTTGGCGAGTCAGTCAATATCGCTAGTTCTCCCAGTTATCAATATGTTTGGAGATTCTAGAATAACAATTGTACAAATGTCCTAACAGAAAAAGGAAGCTCAATCTGCAGTTTGCATACTAAACAAGGCGAAGTTTTAAGGTTATTTAGGCAACTTCATGAGAAAAACAGCAACTTTTGAGCAACTTTTCAGGAATTTTGTGGCAACTTGTGGAAAGGCCTAGTGAGGGAGGACCCTGGCGTGCGAGGATGCTATGCCACTCGGTAGGCCACACGCTGGTTTATATTTCCTAGTAAAAATGGGTAACCTGTGTTTGTCTGTTTGTTTTCCAGTCTTATTGAGGGTTATGGTCGTCAACCGACCGATAGCCACAGGGAGACCATGCTTGCGAATCTTAAATATGGCAAAACACAAAGGTACGAGCGCAATTTTCTGATCATTTCTGCGAGTTGTCAGGCCGTTTTTCCTTTCATTCGGACCCACTCTGAAAAATCTGTGACAACGCAACAGATTCTTACGTATGGGACCCGATTTTCTTATAGACAAATCAAATAAGGGCGTGGCTCACAAAAATCAGTGTGCCGATCAAGGCTGACTTAAGATTTTCTGGCCGATAAAATGGCGCCAGAATAACACTCACATGAATGCTAGGCTTGGGACACACCGTATACCCATGAACGTCAAAAACCTGTCCATGTCAAAACTTATTGAAGCAGAGTGTATCTATGTTACCTTATTCGATGTTTTTTTTCTTCTTCTAGGAATCTTGGGCCATCCATAAGCCGGCTAGTCAGCAAGCTATACTGTACAAGAGGGCCACTCTCTTAGTCTACGGTATCATAAATCAAAATGTTCAAACTGATTACGGATTACCATTCTAATTCCAATTCTTATGTGACTTATATATTGTATTTCAGGTAGAGAAAAATCTATAGAGTTATTGTTAAAATTAATTTTATACAAAAAATACCTTCTCCCAATTCAATGTGTCTTCTCCAGTCGTAGCCGATAGCCAAGGAGATGGAATATGGAATTTGAGAGGTGTGGTGCGAAGTGCCAAAAGGGGGCAAAGTTCTTATAGGAATAGAACCTTTAGGCTACCAGAATAAGACAACATTGCGAAGAAGCAAGTACTTGTGTAGTAGCAAGGTATTTTTGTGCTTATAACGTCACCACACACCACTGGGTTATACCAACAGCCGTAAAATGTGTGGTATTCGTGGTTCAAACATCACCAGATTTGGAAAACCACTTGTAACAGCGCTAAAAAAGGACGCATATTTCCCAAATTTGTCCGAGTTTTTTTTATTATTTTGATGACCTCTGCCACTGCGTACGCACAGAGATGACATTAAGTCATTGCCTTTATTTCATTTGCAAGGCAATTAATCGTACATTTATACATAATTACTGTACAATTCCCTTGCTATCAATTTACTTTTTCACTGTACACGGCACCTCCATTGTATAACTTAACAATATGTAAAACATCAAGAAATTTGCGCGTTCACTTTTAGTAAACGGTGAAAAACATTACCATGTTCAAATATGGCGGATCAGCGAAAATTATCCAAACGTACCAATGCAAGTCAACGAACGACGTAGCTAAACGGTCAGTTTTGGAGCAGATTTCGTATGGCTGACTGTAGCGTGTTCCGTGCCTTTTCATAGTCATACGAAATCTACTCTAAACGGTTTTATCAAGAAGATTTATAGGGAGTAAATCCCAATAAATTTGGTTTTCCTTGGTTTTAGTATGACTTTCCCTCGTAGTCGCGCGGTAAAAATGCTACGTCTAGGTTCCATCTGCTGCTGCTGGGCTTCCTGTGTCTATCCACAGGAATTCCGATCAGCGTGCTACTGGCAACGAGGCTGGAAGAGGAGCGCAACAAAACGATGCGAGCAAGCTCAACTCAACTGGTGTTACCGGGCGTTTTCGAATTTGATGCATCCTTTTAAATTTAAATGAAACTCCTGAAGATTATACGCTTGTGAGAATCACCATTCGAGGTTTTGTACTTAAATTATCATTCTTCGTCTGACTATTTATATTTCACAGCTAACACTTTCCACGCCAGATTCAGCCACGGGAACATATCTATTGTCTACCTTGACGAGCAGTATCGTCCTATTTACGTGGCTTCTTTTGGCGGGGTCGCTTTGGCTTTCGCTGGGCACCCACCGATGCACAACAACCCCTTCCATCCCCTCCTCGGGACGCCAGTCCTTCCAGTATTTCTTCCCACCCATAAGACGCATGTCCTCGTGCGGCCACTGCACGTCAATAGGGCGTCCGAGATTGATATTGTCATAAACCTGCCCCACATCGACGAGTCTGACGACTTGATTGAAGACCTCATCTTGGTTACTAGGACTACGGGGTAACGAAGACACGGGAGCACTTGTGCTGTGTGACAAGGTGCTATGAGGAGCACTAGAAGTATGAGATTGGGAAGACGAAAGGTTCATAGTAACACTAGGGCGTTTCGAAAGATGAGAGGCAGTGCTCCGTAAACTGGTCCTTATTCCAATAGGTCCCGAAGACATAGGGGGTCTAGGGCCTCTAGTGCTAGTTCTATAAGAGGCCGATCGCATTGAGCCCTCTCTAAAGCTGCTATAACGTTCTTGATAAGCCGTAGAGCCGGTGGAAAGCTCCGGCACAACATCGTCTGGCGGTTCGCCGCCACTATGACAGGACGCACCGCACCGTAAACGTAAGCGCGTCCAAACTTTCCCTATTAAACCCGCAATTCCATTAAAACTAAGCGGCCCGCCAATCACCTGGGCCAGTTGTGGATTAGTATCCGCGTACGAGGTACTAAGAGGCGACACGTAGATTGGGTAACCAATAGGCTGGTCGCATGAGGAGTTTATGATGTTACGCAGCGCCTGTTTAGCGTTTTGTATGGAGCCCCGCTCCGGGTTTCTGTTTCGAAGGAAAATCAGCTCCTGTAGTTGACCTGCCCATAGACCACGCACGCATTCACGATTCACCTACAATAGGAAACGTATTGAATTTTCTCCTCTTTCTAGACAGTAATCTTCATAGTAATTTGGGATGGTTATTGGAACACTAGACGAAGGTATAAAGAAAACACAACCTACTTGAGCATTAGCGCACAACTTTCTATGACTTTATCGGCACAACAGAGCACGCGTGATGTTGGGGGCGAGTGATTTAAAAACGTTTCGAGCGTCTCTCCCAACTTCACAAGTGCTCTATTTGCCGATAAAGTCATAGTTGTGCTTTAATGCTTTTATGATACAGCAGGGAAGAACCATTACTTTATCGGTGTAATAGAGCATAGATTTGGACCAATCAGAGCGCGCGTTATATCGTAGTTATAATTTATTATAAGGTTCTTATAAAATTGCGTCTAAAATTTAACCTGACAGGTTCATAATTTCCAGGTTCTTATGTGCGGATTTTCGCTTTATCACAATATGCCATGAAACAAAGATAAATTCCAACAAACGGCAACCGCAAACGGTGGTGAATGACTGGGGGATTAGAACTAGAAATATTGTTTTATTATTTTGATCCACCCATGAGATGACAATGACAGGACAAATGCACTTATATGATTAAAATTGTAAATACATTTTTGACACTAACCTTGATAACTCGG
Organism: Scolanthus callimorphus; assembly: GCA_033964015.1. Lineage (NCBI taxonomy): Eukaryota > Metazoa > Cnidaria > Anthozoa > Actiniaria > Edwardsiidae > Scolanthus > Scolanthus callimorphus. The sequence continues at coordinate 29,229,712 of CM066915.1, read as the reverse complement.
AAGCTAAGATACCGTTTGTTGAGCATGATAATCTTGTACTCGTCTGCTCCATCGTCAAACACATGCCTGACGACAAAAAAAAATCATTGTGAGATTGTATGACAGCTAAAAGTTACCGAATCTGAGAACTAAATGGTTTATAGCCCTCTAGAGTATAATAATGTATTTTTGGTTGCTGTCAGATCTTTTATATTGCAGTCCGATCGAATAGGAAGCGCACTTGCAAGTACAAAATCGCAGAAAAGCTGAACAGCCGACGTTTTTCAATACAACACAACGGGAATCTATGAGGTGAAGCGAGTTTGGCTGATCATTACTGCGTTGGACCACTCGCGCTGAGTTCCGGGTTGGATTCCGAGGAAAATTTCCTGCCATTCGGATCTCTCTAGAGTTTTTTTTTGTGTGTGTTGGTGTTGTGGTTTACATACTATAGAGCTTTCTCGAAACCGAGCAGCTGCTTGCTATATGTACCTCAATGCCAGCAAAGAGGGCGTGTTCGCTAAGACGGCCTGCCGCCATGCCGGATCTCCTTCATGTGAGATGACCATGTTGGTCTCATGGCTACAAATGGCGTCGTACATAGCGCCGTGGTCGTCATAGTCATCCATGGAGGAAAAGTGGTCCTGTCACGGGAAAGTTATTACAAAGCTCAAACAAAGGTAGGACATTATCACAAAATATCAAGTCAGCAGTGTGATCTTCAACATTATTGTACGACTGTGATGTCATTTTGCCATATAAGGTCAAAACTGAATGCAGATACGCAGCCATATTACACGCCAAAAGGTAGGACATCACAAAATATCAAGTCAGAAGGGAACAGTACTTACCTGGTGAAGTTTAAGTGCCATGCGCACGCCAGGTGCGACGACCTTCCTCAACAGGTCCATATCAGCGAATATCCACTCGTCCTTTTGAGACGTCACACGGAAGTCACCCTTGAACAACGCGTGTAGACCATACAGGAAGGATTCCAGACTAAAACGGGAGAGAAAAACTATTTGTTGACGAGGAACGGAAAGCAGCACGAGAAACTGCGGCAACTGTGCTTCCAAGTCATTTAGAACGGTATGCAAGTTTAATGAAGGTATGAGGTGTCGTTTTTTGGAACAGATCTGAGAACGTCAAATAAAGGCACGAAAGGTGTCTTTCGCCAGCGCCAGTCCCATCCTACCTTGCAGACTGGTGATGCGAGGCCGTGCCCAGGGCCCGCCGGGCAAGCAGACACAACGCAAAACACAGGCTGACCGCGACAGAGTCGCGCTCGCAATCCGGGGGCTGAAATAAACAAAAAGACAGAAAGTTATTGATACTCTCTAAAACCAAATAAGAAACCTCCCCGAACTACATCCTTTGTAGAGACTGTCTTGTTTCCACCTACAAGGTTCTCATCGGCGCGCCACACCTCTGGTTGCTCCGTCACACAGTCCTGGATCCAATCCCGTCCTCCCAATCTATCAGCCCGACACATTCTTACTATAGACCATATTAATTTCACTAACATTGCTCCCTTGGACACACCATACTGGATCCAGTCCAGATAGCAGACAAGGAAGTCCCCAAGGAGTCCTACCCTTTCTTCCCAGTTTATACATTCTTACTATAGACCATATTAATTTCACTTACGTTGCTCCGTCGAGACGCACAATACTGGATCCAGTCCAGATAGCAGACAAAGAAGTTCCCAAGGAGTGCTACCCTTTCTTCCCAGTTTATACACATTCTTACTATAGACCATATTAATTTCATTTACGTTTCTCCGTCGAGACGCACAATACTGGATCCAGTATATATAGTATAACATTTTGTACATAGATTTCCATTCACTTGTTTTATTATGTTGTAAATATCTCTTATTTGAGGGCCACGCATACACTATCATTGTGATATCTAGTGAAACCCTCCTTAAATAAAGTAATATCTATCTATCTATCTATCTATCTAGTCCAGATAGCAAACAAGGAAGTTTATACACATTCTTACTATAGACCATATTAATTCCACTTACGTTGCTCCGTCCAGACGCACAATACTGGATCCAGTCCAAATAGCAAACAAGGAAGTTTATACACATTCTTACTATAGACCATATTAATTTCACTTACGTTGCTCCGTCGAGATGCACAATACTGGATCCAGTCCAGATAGCAAACAAGGAAGTTTATACACATTCTTATACTATAGACCATATTAATTTCACTTACGTTGCTCCGTCGAGACGCACAATACTGGATCCAGTCCAAATAGCAGACGAGGAAGCTCCCTCTTGATATCCCTCCTTGCCTGAGGTCATAATCGTCGTCAATGTTGTGACTGAAGCAGGGATCAAGGTCGACATAGGAAGGGTCGTGCACAGTAGCGCTGAGTTGATCCATGATAAGATCGCTTGTGATCCAAGAGTCGAGCTTGGGAGAGCGCATCGCGTAGAATACCACAGCCTAAAGAAGAAAATGTGATCGTGTTACAATTTCATGTCTTTATTTTCAGATAGTTTCGTTATTGAGTGGAGGCAACTATCTGCAAAGATTAGTCTTTGTCAAGGCTAGGGAGGTATTTTTTCTCTTCCTTGCCGTCCAATGCCTATCTGATAAATATAAAATAGACTTCGAAACATGGAGAGTACACTGAGTTTGAGAAATTAAAGACATACGAGCGAGTATAGCGCTTTATTTGCTTTAAGGATTGCTTTATTAATTGTCGTATTTCGAATCAAAAGGGGACAACTATTTGACTATTTAGTGATTTAGTGGAGTTTTGGTTTGCAGGAATTAATGGTTGACCCTAACGATGCCCAGCAATCCTAGAGACAAAATATCATTTATTTCTAAATAATTTAGAATTTCCAAATCGGCGCTGCGCTACAGCCAATACTGGCACTCACCTTGATATAATAGGTGACTAGTATCTTCCGGAGATCAAACACTTGTAACATGGACGCGGCGCTGTTATCGCTGATGCTGTACCCTTCGATAATGTACTTAGTCGAGGTCACCTGCCACGCGAGCCACCTTTGACTGAACGCCGCGTTCAGCGACAACATGTTGGGGATGTGGCCAGGTTCACAGCAACAACAGCCTGGAAAAAAATACAGCTGTAGTTTCTTGGTTGCAAGGGGAGCTCAAGAAAATAAACCCAGTGGTTTTTTAATGAGTTTCCTCGCCAGAAAAGTAGTAATTTTCTGAGCTTAAAGATAGGAGCTCATTTCGAAGCACGGTTGGTTGTGATTCAGGATCGCTTTCTAGCTGGGACAGGATATTTCCTTCCTGCTTAGGCCGTTTTTGAACCGGTTGATATTGTGAAGTAAGCTTTGGTCAGGTGGTTTCCTTCCTGTTTAGGCCGTTTTTGAACTGGTTGATATTGTGAAATAAGCTTTGGCCAGGATAGTTCCTTCCTGTTTAGGCCGTTTTTGAACTGGTTGATATTGTGAAGTAAGCTTTGGTCTCCTGTTATTCACGTCTTTCGGATGAGAAAACACAACCAGCCACGGTCCCATCTCGCCTTCACTACACTATCCATTTTCAGGAGAGGACGAAAAAAATCACTGATGACGTAATGAATCGTCTGGCAGTGACCACCCTCAATGTAATAGACCTTTTTCCAAAATGGCCGCCGAAAATTAAAATCGATTTTTGTTCAAAATGAACACCAGCACTAGAACACACATCACCACTTTAGTAAAACCATAAAATTTCGCTGCATTATCTTTCGAGAAAACGAAAGTTAAAAATGTGAAAATTTACAGGCGTTTGTATGACTGGGGGTATGCGTCAGTCATACAAATCTCTGTAAAATTTTCAATTTTCAGACCCTGCTTTCTCAGCCGACATCGCATTTGGCATAACGAAAATTTGAAGGATTACTAATGTGAGGATACTCTTTCTAGTGCCAGTATTTGATTTTCAGTCAGTTTAATTTTAAGACGTGTGAATTTGCGGCGGCCATTTTGGAAAAAGGTCTATTGTACTTGTGGCCGCTTAGGTGCCTGTGGCGCCGTTCAGACCCAGCATAATTCCGACAGAATTATGAAGGAAATTGTTCTGGTATGTTTACTTACCATTGTCATCTTCCACTCCCTCCGTGATAGCCTCTACCTCTCTCTGTTGACAGTAGGTGCCTACAGATGTCACAACAGAGTATTAGCGTCAGATAGAAATTGTAAAGGGATCTTACAAGACGGACCACGATAGCATTTACATCATCGATGATGGTGTTGACACTAAGAACGATTTCTCATAATCATGGTTATGAAGCTGATGATGAAAGTAGATATCGAGGGTAATAAACGTGTGATGATGTTGATGATAATCATGCTGATGCTAATGGCGATGCTTTTGGTGGTATTAATTGTGATGATGGTGTTGTGATGACGATGGAAATGCTGATTATTGCTATTATTTGTCAACTGATTATAACGAGGGGGAGGTGAATAGTGATGGATATATACCGAGACGCGAGGCGTCGTGGTATATATCCACCGCTAGGCACCGACCCTGAGGGGGATAGTTGTTTTAGTATATACCAAATCAGTAGTATAAAATACGGTTTTAAACGAATCAAAACGCAGTATCGCTCGCGAAACGAGCCGCCATTTTGAGAGTTTTCTCAAAGCAGTAAATACTGTTGGATATCTACTATTTCAGGAACCAATCAGAGCGTGCGAAAATGACTATTCACTGATTTGGTATATACTAATCACAATTATTGCGATGACGACGGAGATGTGTTGATGATGATGTGATGAAGACATCGTTTTTACCTCTAAACTCGAGGCCTCGTAACTGGAAGGTAACAAGCCCATTGCCGACCTCTATGATATGCACCAGCGCATTCAAGTTATCAGAGGCCAGCACGAAACAGTCTCCCGTGGAAACCGGGCCCCATCGCCCTAGCAACAAGTCACCGCACAAAGAGTGTTGCAGGGAACGAGTCAGATGCTCGTAAAATATTGAATTTAGGTTGTTGTCATCGGATCCTGTAGAAAATAGATACAGTGAATCGGGTCAGTAGAACTCTCAGAAGGATAGATAGCGGATAAAGATAAGTGTCGAAATTAAACGCAAAATATATACACTCAGCCAACCAGAAAACGAAACAAAACCTTTAACCAACCAATCAGGGGACGAAGTATGTCTTACGTTTAGTCGTGACCAAAGGAAACAATAGTCCCTGTGTTTTTCTTCGCATTCTGATTGGCTTACTGAACAAAGGCCCTAGACCTCAACCAATAGGAACGCATGGAAAACGCAAACCTGATTTACTTTCGTCGGTCATCTGACATCCGCTCAAAGCGAATTTCATGACTTTAAGAGCACGTTAACAATATTATAAAGCCTTTGTGTGAAGGAAACTTACCTGGATTCCTGTCCAGCTGTGACGACAGCCTTGTGTTAGAGTGATCCACACGGTTTGTACTGAAAAAAATGATAATAACATAACCGGATGAATCCCTTCACAAGTTAACTAATCCCGCACAACGTTTGCCATTACTGATGGGCGGAAGAATTTACCGATAGTAGCACACATCGTAGGAAATCGAGGAGGATCTTACTTGTAATCTTTCTCCCAGAATTTCACGGGACGCACGTAGGACGTAATGAAGATGGCACTGCCAAGGACTGGGTTGAGTGGAGCGGAGAAAAATGACGATACGATGGCTTGGAAAAACAACATGGCGGAATCTAGTGTAGGACTAAGTCAAGGACAGTATCTCAAAACACTCATATAAAACTTGAATATTGCGGCAAGGAAGTCACACTGTCCATTCCGGTGCCGCTTGTGCAGCTCAAAGGCACATAACCGAAACAACACTACGTACACAGTCGCTCTCGATGTTAGGTAATTTACTTAGTGCACGCTATATAAGATCAGGTTTGTAGCAGGGCAGAAAATTAAGTGAGCTTTAGCAGGTGAAACGATTCTGGGGGGCCAAGGAACGGAAAACCCCTCAAAAGTTTTGTAAAACTTTGGGGGTGGGTCTAGCTCCAAAGGCCCTCCTTGAACACAAATTACTGCAGCTGATCTATAGTTGATATAATGCATACTGAGAGGATACGAGGCACACTGAAAGGCTGTGCGAAAGCATGGAAGGCTGATCCCCAAGTGATCTGCCACGGCGCTATGTACGTGACGATGAACCGCACCTTCAGGACCAACTCGTACACCTGGAGGAGAAAATGAAAAACTGCCAATTAATATGTGACTAAGCTGCTAACGTTTTCGGACCCTGACCTCGACGTGAAGGAGTCCCTACGGAGGTGGATGAAAGATTTCATCCAGAATGGGTTTGAAGTCAAGACCCCGACATACACAACACCGATTACAAGATACTAAGGAGATTCCTTGTATATTTCATGCGGACATTTCATCAACAATTCTATGAAAAATTACAAGGAGGGCTGATCTTCCTGACACTCCATCCACGACTCTGATATTAAATGTAACTTAACGGAAACGTCAACCAGCAGATTTAGATGGTGTCGTGAAAAAGGCGAGAGCGGTTCCCTCGACACAGAAAACATACGTTGGCAAAATGTAAAATCAACCGTAACTGAAAGGTAAAAAATCCTATACAACAACTTCAAGAGCACAAACCTAACATTAATATATTATCAATTACACTTTACCTTGGTAATGATGATGGACATGAAGAAAAAGTCGACAAGGAAAGTCTCTGAGCTCGCGCCAAAGTCGAAGTTAAAGAAGAGGAGGGTGAAGATGAGTATGATGTGTTGACGAGAAGAGTCGGAGAAGGCGCTACGGATGAGCTTTAGCCCGATAACGCACACCAACATGGGACCAACACTGCAGGGGAACAAGGGAAATAACTTTAGTCAGTAGAAAATTAAGACGTAATCCATTTGAACATCGAGTAACGATTGGAAAAAATTCTTGGAACAAAATCATTTACATCATATTGAAGACTTCTGTCTTACTACTTTTGATATCTGATCTAAAAAAATCATTTCTTAAAACACCGAACATCGAAAATGAATCCTGAAAGTTGTCCAAATCCATACAATTTGTATAGGTTGACAGCACTATGAAATGAACATCAACAGCCAACACCATATCTTCACAACTTTGAAAAATTATTTCTCAGGTTTCCTTGGGAATTTCTTCTCGGTGTTATCGCCAATTCATTATTTTATCAATACCTTTTATAAAATGCTAGAAACAAGGAAATTGGTTTTATAATACTCTATCTAAAAATTGTTTCCACTTTGTGTCAAGATTACTCGATTTTTCAGCGGATTTCCTCTTAAATCGCATAAGCATCTGTAAACGAAGTTCTCAAACTCATTAATAATACATCAAGGTTAAACAAAGAAAATCATAAGCGTGGAGGAGGTTTGGATACGCTTTCTCGTGAACATTCAGCCAATCACATCGCGCGAGATGACTGATCAACCAATCAAAATGACGCGGCACTGTACAATACCATTACGGTGCGGACACGGCACGGAACCCTCGCCCTATCGTGAACATTCAGCCAATCACATCGCGCGAAATGACTGATCAACCAATCAAAATGCTTTGACACGGCACGGAACGGAACTTTGCATTCTCGTGAACAGTCAACCAATCACATCGCGCGAAATGACTGATCAACCAATCAAAATTCTTTGACACGACACGGCACAATGTGGTTACGGCACGGAACCCTCCGTAACTTTTTCACAGTCATGCGAAATCCGCTCTACGTTAACAATTACTTTTAACAAAATTATAGGAGTGACTATAACATAAACCAAATGGATACTTACTAGTCTCCAAACTTATCGACAAGAGGCATGGCGTATCTTGTGAGTGCACTCAGGAACACGGCAGGGTAGACGATATTGCGCTCGATACAGTTCAACCACACCTGCGCCCTCTCGAACCGCATGATCTTAGCTGCGTCTGAAACCAGATTAACAACAGTCAACGGAAGGCTGGTGGCACCGTGCGAAGGCAGAGGCGTACGCAGGATTTCAAAAAGCTACACGCACAGCCTCGGGCATACACAGGATTTTGCAAAGCTATAGGCCAAGCTCGTGAATGCAGTGCAGTACTTGTATTAAAGTCCCCCAAAAGGGACGCAGGCCTATAGGGTGCGTACGCCACTGGAAGGCTAGCAGGAAGGAGTCTATTAGGACAACAAACCGAGGTCCCGTCTCTCAATTCACTACACCTAGTCTGGAGATGGGGGACGTTAAAGAACCGCTGGGGTGGTGGGACACTATCCTCAGGGACTGAACTCACTGCACATGATATGTATAACCCCCACTCATGATTGTAAACTGCGTTGTAAAACTGCAGTCCACATAACAAATATCATAAATGTTCACATGATAACTTGCAGTATACATATTGGACGTACCTCGTACTTCAAACTGGTTGTACTCCCGGCTTCTAAAGAAAGGGTTCGCAAAACAAAGCCAAGGCAATGGTTTACGCAGCTGAGGCCATATGTAGTGATTGATGAGCCCAATAGCGCCAGCTAGACCGTACAACGCGTAGCTCACGTATGGCTGAAACAAACAGAGAAATATTGGTGAGAAAAAATTCTTAAAACATCCGTCTGCTCAGGGGAGATGAATCTTCCTTCGGTTTCCAAAGAGTATCCAAGAGGGCGAAAGGCGACAAGGGTCCTTAATACTTAGAGAGTTTGAGAGGTGGCACAGAAAAAGTGTGGAAAGAATTTTAATGTGTAGATATTTTGAATTCGCGCTATGCGAAACAACAAATTTTTGGCTGTTAAGGGCCCTAGTTGAGTATACAGTCTGCTATGACTGGCTGCGAAGTGAGCCTCTGAGCTAGTAAAGCCAGACTTGGCTATGGGAAAACTTTATCCAGAAACTGTCACTCACTGTGAAGCACGTTTCTTTTACCACTAACATTTTTCGTGCACCGTAGACTCATGTGCCCACTGGGTACCTATTTTTCTGCTCTAGAGATACTACATAACATTTCAGAAAGACGTATGACATCAGTTTACATGGAATTATTCAACAAAATGATGTGCTCGGTGGCTATTTTACCTGTAACGTTGTGAAGACGGTGCTGACATGGATCGCGAACACGAAAACCAGGATGAAGCTACAGCATACTAGATCATTTTGAAGTCGCTTGGTCTGGAAAAGAAAAATATAACATTGTGAGGAGAAAACTGAAAACGAAAGGCATAGAGGCAAAGGCGCAAGGATCTGCAGTAGAACCTCGGTAACGCGAACTCTGTACTCCTAAAACCTCACTATCTCGAACACATTTGAGATACGCTTTTCCTTGGGAGTCACAGAGATCGGAGTCTTTTCTCCGTGTTTCTCTGAACGAAATGAAGAAACGGCATGCGAAAAATGAAATTTTCTCTTCGTCTGGGTGAATTTTGCAACTTATAAATTTCAGAGGATCGCCATACCGTTGCCATGGAAGCGTCAATGTAAACAAAACACGTCAACACAAAAAAACAATCCATTGTATTTACATGTGGTTTGCATTACCACATGAGATACAAACCATTGAAGTTTGGGGGGGGGGGGGGGGGGGGGGGTTAAAATTTTTGTGAACCAAAAACGCTCCATCCATTGCCATAAGGCGAAAGAAGAAGTCTTACCACAGTTTTCTTGAGTTTTCCTGGGAGTGGATCTACAAAGTCAGACCCTGGAGTGAAGGACTTTTTGCTCGTACAAGATGAACTGAACAGTGACCTGAAAAAATCAATAATGGACGTTATCATCATCAAATGGAGAAAAATACAAACAAACTATTTCTGTGATTGTTCTATGGTGCATTTGCGTTTACTTTGCATCAGTCGCTCATTCCTATCATCCAATCATATTTTGAACTAAATGCAGCGTGTATTTAGTGATCAAGTGCTCAACGCGTGATAGAGTTTGTACTTGGCTTGGCGTACACATCAACCAGCCACGTGTTCAATGAGTTATCGTGGTTTTCCTTTGCTTGTGATTGGCTGACAGCAGAAACTTGTATATTCTCTCGTTTGTGATTGGTTAGTTGCATTTGATCTCGCTACTGACTTACAATAACACGGTAGGATCTGTAGCTGTGCGACTGAGATGGTAGGACACGGCTACAAGTAGCCCGCTGAATATGGAGAAGAGCACATGCTGAGCGCCAACTGTGTCACTCTATGGTAAAAACAAAAATAGAAAATGAGTTCACCCAAAAAGCAGATAAAGGCTTCTGTCACATTGTTCAAGGCGACAAAAAAAAAATGCAGTTCCACAGAAGACGGAAAATCGAGCAAGATAATTAATATTAGTTACAGCTATTCAGTAAAAGCCTCACTGCCACTTTGTCTCAAACAACGATACTGAATAAAAGAAAACATCCCTTTCCATCGGCTGATTTAGTGGATTTGAAAAGCGATATTTTTACGATACGATTTATAGAATGAATTCTGCCCCCGGTATACCTTACGTCTATCTACTGGTTTGTTCTGTGAAAAAATAAATAATTATGCCAGTCTTACCGTAAGTGCTCCATAGCAGAGGCCATACAGGAGGGCTGTAGCCACAATACTTCGCACAAAACTCACCACGGAGCCCTTTAAACTCGTCATGGCTGGACAAAAATAGACAGGCAATATTACCAAGAAATCTTTATTTCTTAATCTAATTCAATAAAGCTTGCCCTGGGAATAGAGCAATGGTAAACACGAGCTTGAAACCAAATTCCACGGAATATTTCACTGAGCATTCAGTGTGGATTGAGGAAAGTAGCTGTGGACCAGTTACCATGGTTCCTCGGATGTGCGTGGTCAGACGTGCTGCTCGCGCACCGGTACCTAGCTCAAACTTATCAGAAGATGAGTAATGTCATCATATAAAGTCCATCACTTGACTCACCATTTCCGCCGAACACATGCATGTCCAGTTGCTCCAGAATGTACATGACAAACGTGTTGACTTGTGGCAGCAGACCAATCAGGAATATCACAGGGAACCCAAGGATAAATCCTAGAAAGGATAGATAACGTCAGTAATGTCACATGAAAGATGTAATCGGTACCATGTGATGGAAAAAGGACAATAGAGTTTGTACGTCACATGACAGATCAAGTCAGTACCACATGATAGAGCACATGACAGGGTTCCCACGTTTTGAAGCTGTCAAAATATCAGGACTTTCAAGGACTTTTGAAAAAAATTAAGGACCTTGCATACCGGAAAAAAGCATATACTGCATTGGTGCACATCGCGACATTTTGGTTTCATTGACGACATTCAACAAACAAATTTAATTTAGGCATTTCTGTGTGGTTTCGAAGTTTTACTTTTAAAGTCTAAGGTCTAGTTCATTCAGACGGTTAAATTCTACAGCTTTCCTTTGTCTAGTTTGTTAGCGCTATTATTTTGTTTATTAATCACTTGTATTGTTAAACAAAATTTCCCAGAACTTATTTGTAGAAAATTTTTTTCCAGGACTTTTAAGGACCTTGGCATATTTTTTTAAAACTTCCAGGAGGACTTTCCAGGTTTTCAAGGACCCGTGGGAACCCTGTGAATAGCATGTGACTGAGACAGTACCACATGTGATAGATAGCATGTGATAGATGTGTGGTCAGGTTAGTATGTCATATGAAATATGGTGTACATGGTTAATCAAACTAATAGCGAACGTCTCTCTCTGCAACATGAAAGAAACATCGTCCATTCTACTAAAATATATATTTAGCCTACATAAAGCACATAAAGAAACTTTTTGTTACATTTGCTCATTAGGTTGACTTCATGTCTATCATATCATACTCACCAATGAGGAAGTCTCGGGTGTATGTTACAGTAAAATTGGTACAGAGTGGTAGACCATATAAAGACAGACATTGAATAGGACCCTGGGCCCCCTTATCCAGGATTAGGATAACTACAGACACCAAACAGAAGTACACCGGACGACTGAATACAACAATGTGGTTATGGCCCTGAGAACATAAAGCAGAAAAAAAAATCATTTTGAGTTGTAACAAATAAGGAGTCCTTTACAATGTTGGTGGCTACTCAACTATATAGCGGAATGCCACTTATGTCAGGGAAATGCAAGCAAGTAAAGTTAGCCTTTTTGCCATGCATTCCTTGCTCCACAACAGGGTATACCCGGTTCATGGTTTAGCAAACAAGCATCAGTTCTGAAGTTTGCAGAACTGAACTGAAAAATACTAGGCTTTGTTCCCAGCCGTACAGGTGTTATATATAAAGCCTCCCCTACTGAGATACATAACAATCCAACATATATCACGAAAATATATTTAACTGTAACTGTTCCACCTGATTATAGCTAGCAATTACATATATACTCGTAATGCCTCCATGTACCCTTTGCGTGCCTATTTGTGTTATCGTTTGTTGTTGGTACTTACATGCGTGGGTGAAGCGGCGTCGGGCTGGACACTCTGTTATATAAAAATAATACGAAACGCGAGTAATTAACGAAAATCCGAGAAGCGTTGCTAAGTTTGCAAACTGCTCTACCAACCTTTAGGAGAGAAAACTGGCAGCTTGCAACAATGAAACAAAATAAGAAAATCCAGAAATCCTGGAACAAGTCCTTGACAAGCAACCAGTACCCCAACACGGCTACTGACACGGCAAGCACGACAGATGCGATCGCCTCGAAAATGTGCTTGTTCCTGAAAGAAAATGAGGATTGGCTGAATTCTGATTGGCTGATTTTTTTCCCGCCTAGATTCCCGCAATGTTTGGAGCCTGTATTGAAATAAGGGCAGGTCTCACAATGCAGTAGCTAAAATGTTTTTGTCAAGATGACAGGTTCGTTTCTGGTTCTGATTCTGGTTTAGCTTACGAACTTTCTCAAAACACATCAATACGTGAATGAGATTTCCTGAACCCGGCTTTACTACTTTCATCTATGCTCGTGGACGAGCCATTCTTCTGATTAAAACCTTTCTGGCGGAAAGGACCAGTTTTTCCAATTGAGTTTTCACTTACCGATCCATGAGGGCTAGCAGGGATAACCGGTCAAACTTGATTTTGATAAACTTGTTTGGTAGGATCTGGAACTTGAAGTAGTGTGGTACGGAGAATTTCTCCACAGGCGTTGCTGATGACGGTCGAGCATTTAGAAGGCTTCCCGAAGAAAGACCTTCCGGCCAACGAGCACGCGATGGGCGATCCCCAGGGGGGACCTGAAGGGATTCATAACCCTCTAGAGAGTGCTCTACTACCACAGTAGAGGACGAGCTACTGGTTTCCCTGTGGATGGAAACCAAAGATTATGCCCATCAGTATGAAAATGAGAGCAAATAAAACTTCCCTGGAACAGACAGGGTTCATTCTTGCCATGAGACTCTTGTCACTGATCCAGAAGCAAGTGTATTTTCCTGCGTTTGCCCGTGGCGTGAAATCTGTTGATTTTAGATGCGCGCGAGGGATCCACACTAACACTGTACTGTACGGTGGAGTTTCAACTACGATTTAGAAGAGTTTTTACTGACTGGAAATTACACTCTTTTTTTTGGATAGGCAGCAGGTGACGAACACGCACTTTGAAGAAAGACAATGTGCGGCGAGTTATTTTAGTGATATTAGCGAAGGAAGACATTTAGCAGCAAAGTGAACATTTGTTTATTAGGCTTTGGGTTGCCTGTGCTGCAACGACACCACAGGAAGCTCGAAGTCCCCGAACGCAGAGGACTGTCGCGCACTTCATTCTCGAACATTTCGACCAAAAGAACATCGCTAGTTACCAGTTTTCTCTGAGCATATCTCGGAACCGTCCTGATGATCGAGATGAGGTTGTATTCGCAGGAGGCGGAGATGTATTATTATTGAACATGTACGTCTGCCACTCGCCTACAAAACACAAAAGAAAACATGAGTCACATGGCAACTACGACAGAGCGGAAATGACCAAAAATGAAAAGATTCCGTATACAAAGAGTTTCTATGGCTAAAAGCTTAATTCCAGATTTTTAAGAAAATTGAAGAATATGAATTTTAGATATGATTGAGAAAAGTTTGCATAATTCCTGATCAAAGTACTAATTCTTTCATAAATGGTACAGAAACCAAAGTTTAAAGCCTAATATATCAAAGACGGATCCATTAGAAAAAAGTCATTTTTGATATTTTGTTTTTAATCAGATAAGGAGTCTGTATGCAAAAATGAAGCTTATCTGAGCTAACCTGACCTTATTATTTGACATTTAGTGGTATAAGCAGGTCATTTCTGCTCTGTCGGCAACTACAGAAATACTGATGTATACAGAGCAACGGTTGTGTTTTGCCAAAATGTTTGTCCCCATGATTACTACACATCTTGGCACTTTCATCACTCGGCAGTGATGTCTTTCGACACTGGCAGCTACACATTATAACTCACTTCTGTTTCTGATTTTACTGACAGGCCATGCGCATTTTCGTCTGTATTGTTATTGTGTCAGTGTAGCAACATACCAAATAAATCACTGTATACTATTAAAGCCTATAGTTCATTCAACCCGTTCATTCACACGGATAAATATATAACCGGGAGCTCCGCTTTTAGCCAGTGGCTAAATCTCTATATTACTCATTTCCTTACCAAACTCATCTTGAAAGCAGTGCAGAGCACCAGGACTCGTGTCATCATGGGAGGTCGCCACATGCGCAGACTGAGGTGCTGCCTCCATGGCGTGCATCAACGCCCCTGTCGCAGGTGCTCCGGAATCTGTCCTGTGCCGGCGTCTTGCTGATCTCCTCTGGAGGTTCCTCCGCCTCCTGGCCAATGCCGAGGATCTCCTTGCTAAGATCAAGTCGGACCCTTCCCTCCCTGATCCTTCTCCCTCTCCTATACTCCCAGTCTGAGTAGCAGTACTAGCCGTGTCTTTGTTGACAATCATGACATTCACTGATGTACTATCTATGGATTCTGGTTGCGAGCTCATGGAAGGATTACGCATTTTGAAGCTGTCATGGAGTGAGAGCGCTTCAAGGGCTGTGGGACTATCCATTCCAGATACTTTTTCTGGTGCACTAGCCACTGCTTCCTCTGTCTGCATGGAAGCATGGACTATATCGGATATTGACCTTAATCGAGACTGGGTAGAATCCGAAGCGGATCCATGCCGTGAGAGGTTAGAACCCTCCATGTCTATGTTATGCTGAAAGAATGATCCCGCAGCTGATTTAGTGCTTCCATTACGGGACCTGAACTCTGCAGGGTTAGTCCCACACGCCACATCATGGGTGCGTGTGGCCTTACGGGTGTGGTCAAAGTTTTCCAAGGCAGCAGCTACTGCCTCTAGGGTGTTACAGGGGTTGCTTGTGATGCTGACGGCTGAGCCCTCACTCTTGGGGGTAGCCACTATTTCAGGTTTCCACACATCAGTCACTGCAAGGCCAGGTGCTGAGCGGGCAGCCAGGATGGGACTTTCCCGGATTGGCAGGGGGAGGGTGGAGAAGTCACTGATGTCTAGTAAGAAGGAAAGTACAAAGGTACAAAAATGTTATCAATATTGATGGCAATCAATTGAGGATGATGATAATGATGTTGACTTTAATGAATGTTTTGATGGTTGTGAAAGACAGAAAGAAGATAGGGTCTAATTCTCATTATGAGGAAACTCAAAGTGGTAGAATATACATGACCTGCATGATTGTTAAAAGCATGAAGGCTGATCTTGACAACAAGGTGACAGGAACATAATAATGGTGTCACAATGACAATGATGATGGCGATGAAGCTGATGATGACGACCAGGTTCTTTGACATCAGCTTACCTGAGAGTTCACCTTTGCTCTCTGCATTCAGCTCCGTTGATGTATGGAGTAGGTCCTGTGATTGGTCAGTCCGAATACTGACCATGCTCTCAAATGGTGTCTCCTTGTCCTTCACTGGAATCTCATCAAAATCTGATTGTAAGAAAGAGTCGTTATGAAAGGCATAGATAACTAGGATTAAGCTCAGGTAGTGGTTGACCCAAGCAGTATTCAGGTGACTCTCATCCTTTGTCTGCTTAGCTGGCTCTATCCTAGTCTCTTCATTATTTAAGCATTAGAGCACAACTTTCTATGAGTTTATCGACGCAATAGACCACGCGTGATGTTAGGAGAGACACGAGAACGTTGTAAAATCATGAACCGATAAAGTAATAGAAAGTTGTGCTCTAATGCTTTTATGATATAGCGGGGGAGAACCATTACTTTATCGGTGTAATAGAGCATAGATTTGGACCAATCAGAGCGCGCGTTATATCGTAGCTATATTATAATATTCATTAGTATAAACCAACTAATGGTCTATTACAAATCCTGCATTCTGATTGGCTGAGCTACTAATGGTCTATTAGTGATAGACCGTACTTGCAAAACCACCACCTTTCTTTGCAGGAAAACGTGATTTTTTAAAATAAAATAATGGTCAACATTGCCAAAACCGACCAACTAGTTGGTTTATACTAAAACAATTAGACCTCTCGTCTTCATGTGCTATGATATCAATAGACCATTTGGCCTTCGGCCTCATGGTCTATTCATCATAGCACATTCGGCCTTGAGGTCTAATTGTTAATTAGTAAGCACTGGAAGCATGAAATCAAGGCTCACTATAAAAAAGAACCCTATTCTGTTGACTCTACATTCAGGAAATGACACATAGCATATATGGTTGACATCCATTGAAACTTCGTCTCCCAGTCATCTGCAGTCTAGTACAATTCCTTGAGGGTGCAATCATTTGAACCATACACATTGTAGTATTTTATGTGAGGTTTTTGGCAAAGATACTGGATTTCAATCTCACTTATACGCAAACTAAATTAACATTAGAATGAGATCTCACAATATGACAATGGCAAGTTTGCAAGATTTCGAATGATATGTTTTACAGGCCCTTGTTAACACTTCTCACCTCCATCATTGTCTGTACTTGTGGACTGGGTTTGCAGTTTTCCACTTGGACTTGAAATTGGATAACAGAGAAATATATATCAAACAAATATCAAAGATGGTTTGCAAAAATTGAGTAGTATACAAGGTGAAATCAGAGATGCCAACCTCTGACTTTCAAAATGTGGGAGGGGTGTTTTGGACCCACAAAATGTCTTTGGCCTGTGAAACAACTCTACAAAATGACAGTATTTCTATTCAAATGCAGGAGATGTGGACCTAATATGGGACCTAATATATGCAGCTGAAATGCAGTATACAAGGAAATTTGCAAGTAGTTGATAAGAGGAAGTTCTACAGGTATGACCTTTTCACAGTTCTTGAAATGCTGCATTACACCACGAGGCTAAGGTTGACCAGGCACTTATTAAGACCTTCATTCGACTCTTGGAATGAAAATCAGTCCTTTTATAATGCTAATGCATTTTACAACTTAACAGTGCAAGGTCAACCTTGCACTGTTACAAACAAAGGCTTTTGTGCAACTGTGAAATGTATCAAGACCAATTGTTTTGTCCCTCAATCATATGAATTATATACTAGAGCTTGGCACTCAATTTGCTTAAGATGTACCTTCTTCGTAGACTGTCGTCAGACTCTGCAGAAGTCACAGGATCTATGGCAAAGGTGATCTAAAATAGGAAGAGTCAGGCACCTTATAAGCCAGATTCAAATAACTTTAGTAGGTACACCTCCTTACATCTATATGTAGTCCACAAGCAACCACTGTGCTTAAGGCTGCATTCATTATGTATACTACAGGGGGGGGCAGAGGATTTTTGGGGGGGATCTCAAAATTTAGGAACTGGAAAAGGGGGGATGTCAAGTTTTTTTCATAACATGAAGGGGGGATGCATATTTTTGTTGAGATATTATATATATTTAAGACAAGGTTGTGCAGTTTGATAGTAAATGAAGGAAGGCTCAATTGTTGAACACCGAGTTTGAACCTCCTTCCTGAAGAAATATCACTTGCACTACTATTCTCGTATATTCACCCTCTTTCAACTGATATGTTGAAAAAAAAAACTGTGCGCTTCGCGCGCATAAAGAATTATATTAAACTTAAAAGATCGTAAAAGGCCTTCTTGTTTTACTACAATTCCTCGAGGTCCTCTTCAGTGGCTTTCGTCTGCCAGACAAAACGCCGTTGGACTATTGATTAATAGTCTTGTAGCTTCATTGTCAAAATTGCGGCGCGCTTCGCGCGCACAACGGAAAACAAACCAAACAATCAAATACAAAATAAATGATACTCAGCCTATGTGTAGTAAGGCTCCAATCGAGGAGCGCACCAGATCACTTGGTAGAAAGTCACTACCGACACAAAAAAGTAAAGCCACCTAGGATTTTTATTTGCATTTTTACGCTTTGAAATTTTTTTATCATTGAGCCTTGTTCTTTATTTTTTGTAAAATTGATATAAATATCAATTGAAAAAATTGTCTCCGGGGGGGGGGGGGGCATGTTTTTTCCTTTTGACCAAGAGGGGGGATTCGTAAAAAATATGTTGTGCCTTGGGGGGATCTGAAAATTTTGCATTGTCAAAAAAATTTCCTCTGCCCCCCCCTGTAGTATACATAATGAATGCAGCCTAATTTTAGCATTTTCTTGTTGCATAGACCAAATCAGCTAACATTGTTTATATGTTGTTGCCACCCAATTCAAATCATATGATGATTCCTTTGTGTGGATACGTTTGTTAGTTCTGCACGTACACTTGTGCACTTGATCGAGTGAGAAAAATTTGACAATTGCAACCACCTAAAGTAATCATCACATGATCCGAATTGGGTGGCAACAAGATGTAAACACTATTAGCCGATTTGGTCTATTACAGGCGTTGTTTCTAGATTTTCTGATTGCATTGTTATCCAATAAAAAGTAATTTCGTTCTGCTCTAAATTTACAGTTTACTTGTTTAAACTTGGTCATCAAACTACCATGGATCATCAGTTTCTAAACATCACATTTAGTCAAGGCTTGCCTGAACATCTACATTTAGTCAAGTACCAAATGTACCTAATTCAATATTTGATCTATCCATGAGTCCTACGAAAACAAATCTCTGCAACCTACTACCTTTCTATACTTCAGGCACTGTATGAAGGATTTAATCTGTGCTATACAAACCTCTCTTGCTCTAGTTGTAGCTTTATTTTGAGCTCCAGTGTCTCCTGCAATTTTTAAAATGAAGAATTAAATAAATTAATAGATAACAGCTGAGTAAAGGTTTGGACATTTTGGCTTAAAGACAAAGCACAAAATATAATAATGTACACAGTCACAATAATTACTATTGTTCAACAGGAAAGCAATGCAGGAGAAGGTAAAATTCTGCTTAAATATTTTTTCCAAAAAAAATTCTCACTTAATTATAATATTATTTGTATTATTATTTATATATTATTCATTATATGTATTAGCTGGAGAGTCGGCTCGCAGTCTTGACATTGAGCACTCTCTGAACCAAGGACAAACCTGTCCCTAAGTATATTATTAATTATATATCAAACTGTACCTTCTGATCCAGTATGATGTTCTCCGCTATCCTATAAGCAAAACAAAGACATATTAACTGCATTCTTTTAAGACTTTTGTCTATTTCAATACTGGCAGTACCATGTCTTATTAGATCTTAATTCCTCTCTAAAGACAGTGTGTCTGACTTGCCTAGCAATGTCTGTTGTGGTCATCAATTAATGTTATCAAGAAACTCTCAAAAATACAATTGATAGTATGTTAATCACATTTTGATAGCAGGAAGGGCCAGTGTGTGATTCCAGAAAAAAATCCATACCCTCCCACAGGGTATTGGAAATACCAGAGGGGTGGGGCAGGGGTTAATTGTCCTTTTATTTCCTATACAATCACTGTTTATATTTTTTACTGGAAATTCCAGAGGGTGGGGTCATATCTCCCCTTCCATGAGAGGGGTATGGATAATTTCTGGAATCACACAATTTGGATCACAGAAAGTTTAAAGATGTTAGATGGATCAAGTTCACATTTCAGTGCCTTATTAGCATTAAATTGTACGAGCTAAGAAATCCCATTTGCACAAGTCAGACACATGGTCTGGCAAAGCACTTCCTTGGATAATCTGATTTTAAAAGATCCTGAACTGGTATTGTGCTTGTTTGCAAACAGGTATTGCTAGGCACACCCCTGAGAATCAGTACAATAAGTCATCAAGTGTAAAGTGTTAAGATTAATAACCTGACTGCAAAAATCAAACAGCTGTTCATAGCTGGTCATTAAGATTCATAAATACATTATACAATCCTTATGTTAGTTAACACTAAAACCATGCTTCATGCTAAATGGCTAAAACTGAGGGGTTCATTTTAAACTGGAGACCTACTGGGACTACATTTAATGAACAGAATGCATCCACAGTTTCATAATTGATATGGGAATCCAGGTGTTCAGAATTTCTTTTAGCCTAACAATCCCTTGACTAAAAACACATTTTTAGCCACTCTTATGCCATTATTCCACTCCTGTCATCTACTCTCAAAACAAATTGGCTCCAGAAAGCTATAAGCAAGCTGTAACAAGCTGCAAATTGTTGAAAATGCCTGTAAATGTTACCATATTTCTGTAAAAAAAAGACTTGTCTCTAAGCCATTGGAGAACAACAATGGCATCGCTGAGTAGCCTGCACATCAATTGCTTTCATTTGTTTTGATAGTAATCTTTTGCTGATATAATCACGTTTTTTTAAATGTGCTATTTTCTTGTAACCCAAAATGGTTTGTAGCAGCAAACTATGACTGTTACAAGTCTCAATTCCTTGGCATCTATTTTATTTTCTTTGGGCCACTTTAAAGTGGAATGTGCTAAAACAGAAGAACTCATAAAGGTATACAAACGAATACGCTCTTAAGTAGGACTTATCTAGAGTCTTGGAGAGTATTTGAAAAACTCTCTGTTTTGCCAAAATGTAAGGTATGATTGATGAAAACAAAAACATTCTAACAGAAACTAGAGGTAGATTTTGGAATTTCAATCACTTAATGGTTAGAAATTCAGGTGACTTTTATTATTCAAAAATAGAATAGAGAAAAACTGGGTAAGAGAGAGGGGAGTTTATTCAGTGTTCTAGATTCATAATAGAATTAAACAAAAAATACAAATATATAAGGAAAAGAAATTTTAAGAGTATTTTTTTGGGTTGTTTTAACGACACTTGCGGCTCACAGAGAAACAGGTGTACTGATTTATCCAAATAACATGAAGCATATGGTTTCAGAGTAGCAAATAGACCTGATCATGATTATCCGGCTGTGATTGGTTTATAAGAGAAGACGGCAGAGAAGCCGAGAAGGCACGTGGGCCTACATCGTGACTGTTGCCATCGGCAGATGCTGATTGGTTAATCACCTCCATCTCAATGACGTCGCCGTCATGAGGCTCATGTGAAGTACGACTAGGATGGGGCCTTGTGGAATCACTCTCAGCTCGTTTTAAACTGGTACCAGCTTCACTGTCATCTCTTTGGTCCTCCTCTGAGTGAAATTCTTCCCCATCAAACATAAGGTGCAGGCGATAGTTCAAGAATTTTACCACAGCAAATAATATACCAACAAATACTGCGTACAGTACCCATACTAAATTCGAAGGCGGTGCAGCCTAAGGACAAATATGAAACGAATTAGCAACTCAATGTAATATCAACAGCTAGTAATTTATTATTTCGTAAACAACAAAAAAAGTTAACGATTCTTGTTGTGACAAGTCAATTTTGAAAGCCGCATGTACAAATTAAAACGCAGAAAAACCTAAAACTACAGCTTGTTTCTAAATTAATACTTACCAAGTATAAAGTAAACGGCAAACAAAGTAGAATAATCCACAAATAGAAGTGAAAAGTGTTAGTGAAAATTTCTTGATGAGGATCGAAAAACCAGCCTCCAGTCAGCGAAGCCCAAAGGCCCTGGCGCAGAATTTCCAGCGTTTGAGACCCCATTTCGAATAGAAGGCTCAAGTCATAAGGTCTGACAATATTCTAGAATTATCAGCGGGCATTATAGCCCCTTCATTTCGAAGAAAATAACGAAAACATACTGAAGAGGAAGCGAAATTTTCCGTCCTCCCAGTCGCCATTTTGACTTGGACGTCACTGGAGCCCGCGTTTAAGCGATTGATTTTCCAGCGGATATTCATCAAACTCGCCCCAGTCCTCTCATCTGTTGAATTCAAGATGGCGGACACATTAGATGAAGAACTAATGCCTGAAGTAGAAAATAATGCCACAATTCGGGAGGGAAAACACGTTGTTTTGAAGAGTGGAAGCAACATAAAGCTTATGAAAGTAGAGAAGAATAGGTATGCGTCTAATGGTCAACTAGAAATTGGTTTTCAGCCGCGTTGCTGTTTGACAGTGAAATAGTAGTAAGAAGTTCCAAATCCAAATGCACGTGCTATAAAGCTCTACCATATTTCCACTAACTATGGTTCTACTTATTCCGCAACTTAATAGAGTTCAAGATCCGCAGGGACAGATTGTTGTCAAAGAAATGATATTAAAGATTTTATGGAACATACATTGTGTGATCCCAGAAAAAATCCATATCTCCCATACAGAAGGGATTTTGGAAATTCCATAGGTGTAGGAAATTACAGGGTGGTGTGTGGGTTTGTATCACAAACCCCTCTATCAGAGGTGTATGCCGGATAATTTTTGAAAACACATTGATGTGCAATGTAGGCTCGATCAACTGCCCTGTATTGCTTTGATCTTACCTAAATGGTTTTCTATTGCAGGAAAGTGGTATTTGAGAGGCATCATTTCTTTCTAGACAGCATTGTTGGTCACCTCTTTGGTTCAGTATTTGAGGTCGACAGAGACAAACTGAAACTGTGTGAACCTGAGGATAATATTGATCACCTGACTGCTGCCAAAATGAAAAGTAAGTTTAAGCAAAATGTAATCAATAAGTGAAAAGTCATATTTAGGTAGCAGTATTATATTATAAGAATATAATGACAGATTCATATTCAGTATATTGTGCATCAGCTTCATTTCGTTTTTATAATTAACTTCAGATGAGGTTGTCAACCAGCCAATAAAAACTGATGGAGAATCGCAGAAACTTTCCAGGGATGACATTGAATCATTAAAAGCCCAAGGTGTCAGAGGAAAGGTAAAAACAAGATTTCTCTGTCTTATTACCTACACTATCTTATATATTAGAATCCTTAGCATCTGTCAGTCAGAAGAACATGTTTGACTGGCTTTTTTTTCCCTGCCACTTTTGGTGCTTGTATGTGCAACACAGGAACTCTACAAAGTAAATATTTTGCTGAGCTTCAAACTTGAAGATTACAGAGTCTTCTTTCCACTTCTTTTTTGTAGGAAGTAAATAATTTGAATCTATTTTGTCGCAAGGTGATATGTTATTTTCTGGTAATAATAATAAATATGCCTTTATTCTGGATTTTGTTTTGATGTTTGTTGTCCTCATACAAGAAAGAGGCATTGTGTAGATCCCGAGATATAGTTGTTAAAACTACATTGTAGCTGCCGCTTCAACTCTCTCTTGTAGTTTGAATTTTTGGAGGGATAAGTGACTGAGATTCCCATCCGAGTAGTTCATCATCACATGTTTTTTAATGTGTGGTTCCAGGAAATATCCATACCCCCTCCACGGAAGGGTGTTGAAAAGTGACCCCCACCCCTCTGGAATTTCCAAGGAAAAATACAGTATTTGTATGGAAATGATCAGATAAATTGACCCCCCACCCCTCCGGAATTTCCAATGCCCTTCCGTAGGAGGGGTATGGATAATTTCTGGAACCACACAATTGTATTTTTAGGACATAGTGATCAACTTGTACAGAACAGTTCGACATTTAATGACAGAACTGAATACTCCAAAGCAAAATACAAAACAAGAAAGTCAAAAAGTGAGTTATTACATGTGATAATAAAAATGGTAGACTGTTGATAAAGAATGTCTTTTAATAGGACTTTTTATAGGACTACTGCATGGGGTTATTCAAGGTTAAGATGACTGTCTGGAAGCCCAAGTTGTCACCCTTAAATTACCTGTCAGATAAAATTCCCAGCCTAAAAATACTCCTTGGTCCTAAAATTCCTTCTTCAGGGAACCAGTTGAGTTCAGAGAACCCATAAAAAATATAAAAATACTGGCTTCATGGTACCCCCCCCCCCCCCCCCCCTGTACCTCCTCAATTTTCTCAAGAGAGGTCCACCAAGAATGTGATAGAATTTAGTTCTTTACGATGTGGGTTTGTTATGTACATACTGGGTATCCATGTTGGACTGTTGTCTTGGCAGGTGAGGCTTCTTCAATGCTGTAAGTATGCAGTCACCTTTATTTACATATTCCAATAATTTCTATAGACATATGACCAGATATACTGTTCTGAAGCCAACCACATCACTGATTGCTGAAGCATTATATTATGCCAAGGACTCACAGAGAATTTGGTAAGACCTAGGTTTGATATTAAACATAATATTCCATGCTTCTTTATACTTTCCTTTTAATCTTATCCCTTCTTATCAGCTCAGTAAACTAGAAATGATATTGTTGCAGTGATCTTAGACCAGATGCCTTGTCCCAAATATTGACAATGGCTAACATCAGAGCTAACACAAGGAATCTTGTTATGGAGCAGTGTCAAGGACTTGTGTTAGGGGCTGTCATGGACAGGATGGGAGGTAAGGGAAAAACCTGAATTTTGTCGGCTGAATCAAATTTTAAGTATTGACTGCCATTGTTAGATTTTAGCAATTTCTATTCTCAGCAATAAACACTTTATTTTAGCCATGTTGTTGCTGTATCTCCTTAAATGCATGATGGTGATGGTGTTGTTGTTGAAATGATGCAATAAGTTCTGTGATAGTAAATCTGGCATGATGTGATGATGGTAATGATTACAGTGATGATGTAATGGTGATAAGATGATGTTGTTGATGTTGCTGCTGCTTATGATGATGATGAAAATGATGCTGGTAATGGTGATGGTGAAGATGTTGAAGCCATAAATGGGTCTTAATGTCCAACAATTAATGAGACTCCAACTCACAGTCTGCCCCAACTCCAACATGACCAGGAAGTATGCAGAAAATTTTCCAGGCTGCACTAAAGCTCTTTATACCACACCACAGAAAGTACAGCCAATCGGAATGCAGGAATGATGTGCATATTCTGGTGGATTCCACTAAGCCTTCCCATCATGCACTAAATTTACATAAAACATTGCCTTTGATTTTCTGTCTTGTGCTATGAAATAGTTATACACTATGCTTTCTCATGTCACACCATGGAATATCCCACTTGTCACTTTTGTATTTTTCTAGCATACACAACTCACCTAAAGGCTTGCATTGTATAGGATATTCTGCAGTATGCCACTCAATAGGATTATAACTAAGTATGTGTTCACACATGCATTTCCTTATAGGAATGGGAAGCCTTGTTCATGTATACAATGGAGATTTTCCTTCAAGGTATGTTACATTTTTTCATTATTTGTTTACTGTTTTTCATATTGCTGACTAATATGTCCATATATTATAATGGCTTCTGCTAATTCCTATAGGTTCATCATAGAGCACTTCAACTTTCCTGCAAAATACATGGACATCCTTAATGGCTTCCCAATCAATAAAATTAATAGTCTGATGGCTGAGACAGAATCAGGTAATAAGAGTTAAAAGCAAATTTTCAAAATCTGCTCAAATTTGCTGGCTTTGTGGTCACTAAATACAAAATTGAAGCAGATAATATTCCAGGGCATTAACATTTTATACGCAATGTTGACCAATATTTGTACTTTCCGCTAAATTGCAATCGCTGTTTTGCCGTTTTCGTTTGGATAAATATATAGTATTATATATGAACAATCCTAATAATGTAATAAATCTTCATTGTTAATTGTTTTAGAGACAACAGGAGATCAACAAGAGATATTGAAGAAAAGCAACTTCCATCTGAGCAATCAAGCAAGGATACAGAATTCAAGACTAAAGCAGAACAAGTAATTGATTATTTAAATTCTAAATTGGTGGAGATACTATGACCGATTTATGTTGATTCAAGAGCATTTTACTTTCACAGGATAGGTATGACAGGAAGCAAAATCGTCTAAGAGAAGAAATTGCTTCTAGAAAAGAATTATTAACTGGACAAATGGACAGGTATGTTAAGAAAAAGAAAACATAAAGGAGGGCTATATTCTTTAACTCTAATCACGGCTGTAGCTAGCAGAACTGCCCTCCCCCCCCCCCCCCCCCAACAAAGTAAAAGTTTTACTGTTAACATGTGGGGAAAAACCTTTTTGCCCCCCTCCTCCTTCCCCCCAGCAAAAATAAAGGATGACCAAGGCTTGCGACCCCCCCCCCCCCCCACCCCTGACTAAAATTTCTAGCTGCCCCCCCGCCCACCCTGACTAAAATTTCTAGCTGCACGACCTTGCTAATGCTGTCAATGGTCCCAGGAAAAATGAATGGTCATCAGCTGGATAAGTATCTGAAACAATGTCAGTTGGCAATTCTAGGTATTTTGGTACCCTGCAACGAGCAGAGCTTCCTCTTAATATTAAACAGAGTTGACACATGTCATATTCCATTAGTTCAAAACAATGCACAGCAACCAAATCACTATAAAGGCTAGCAACAAAACGAGAGCAAAATGCCAGGGATTGAAATGTTTAAGTTATACTAGCAGGGTATTATGTTCGACAGCTGTAACTGCTTGTGTTGGGCATTTTATAATTCTATCATGACTTGTTTTGTTGTTTATGACAACTCAATCATTTGTTCTGCTCTTTTTATTCAGCCTTGTTATAGTTTGCAAATTCATCCCAAGTCCAGTTCTCCTGGCACTACTACCATTCCTTGCTCCATCAAGACCTTTTGTTGTCTTCTCCCAATACAAAGAGGTAGTTTAGTGAAACTGTTGATCAAGTTGATGGAATGGCTTTACCAATATTTTGGAATGACTGATCAAGAATGTGTTATTTGTCCACAGCCTCTCATGGCATGTTATGTTAATCTGCGAGCTGAGGGAGGAGTTGTAAACTTACAGTTAACAGAAACATGGCTTAGATATTACCAGGTAGGATGTATGCCAAGCTCTATCTTTCATCTGTCTGCCATTCCATCTATCGTCTGTCTGCCCCTCCATCTGTTGTCTGTCTGCCCTTGGCCTATATCTGCCATCTTTCTGCCCCTACATCTGTCTGCTAGTCTCATACACTTTCCAGTCATAGTGGGTGTTATTTCTGATGAAGCCTCCCCCCGCAAACGGATTACAGGCACACGAAAACCCACCATGGTTGGGAACTAAGCCTATCTGTCTATCATACTTTGGTAATTGCAGCTTTTCACAACATTGGCTTTTAGCAAATATTTCACTCTTTCATAGTGTTCATAATCTAATCAGTTTCCTTGCAAAGACAGGGTTCGTATGCGTCCTGGAAATCTTGGATTTTCAGTTCCTTCCTGGAAAGTCCTGTAACTTTAAGGAAAATCCTGGAAAACTCCTGGAAAAATGTTTCAACTCAAATGTGGTCGAATCAGTCAGTTTCGTGAATCTGATTTTGGGCTGCAAACTATGACATCCTCCAGACTTGTCACGTTTTTTTGGGGGAAAGGGGGCATTTCTGCCCAATAAAGACTTCCTCGAAAATCCTGGATTTTTGTCAACCAGAAAGCGTACAAACCCTGCAAAGATGATCGTGCTGTACTGCAACATAATTGCACATTCCAATTGCAGGTTCTACCATCCAGAACTCACCCAAATGTCAACATGAACGCTTCCGGTGGATACCTCTTATCTGGGATAACTGTGGTAAAGGACAAGCCAAACATGCCAATTAAGACCTCAACACCAACTACGAACGTCCCAAAAGCAATAACAGTAGACGCAAATACAAAAGACGCTCCATCTAAAGAGGTAGAAGGACAACAAAAAACCTCGTCCAATCCAGAGAGTCAAACTTTGGTTGAAGAAAATACTACTTCCGGTTCCGGTACCACTGAAACTAAAACCGGAAGTGAGGATTCCGTAGCCAAGGAACAACTGTCTGAAACCTGTAGTGAGCCAGTCGCGAAAAAGCCTAAAACTGAATTAACAATGTAATTAGTGATGTACAGTAGAACATGAAGAAATGAGTAAAATGTAGATATATTCAGGGGAATAAGAAGTATAATAGAGTTTTCACGTTCTTGCATCGCGTGTGACGCTTCTAGAGCTAATGATCGAGGGCCATGCTCGGAATCAAAGCATTCTTAGGGGCCTTATCAAAAAGCGAAATTCAAGGAGGAGTGCTTGCTCTTGACCCTCCGCTTTTGTCTTGGGCGGATTGAACGGAAAGCATCTGGCAGAGTAGGCGAAAAATCAGACTTAACTTCTAACAATCTGCATCGTAACAATCTGTTGAGAATCAAGAGAGTATCGATTATCTCTTTCACCTGAACGCCCATCCGCCCTTTTGTAGAGTAGCTACCATATCAGCAATTTAGCCCTCAGAGCCCTTGCTTCACAGGAATTTTGACATGTGCTTTATATTTTAGCAAAAATGTTCATTTTTGACATTTTTGTATAGCGGGGTTTAACAGGAAAAAATGTCTAGCTATGAGCCCGATACAATCTGTATCCCACACGTCGAGAACATTGTGTGTGCATGTTTTAGCCATTAACGTGACCTTTGATCGCCTGGAAGGCAACAGAAGTATCTATCTGTCCGCCCAATCCATTCAAGGTTTACAAAGCGAGCTGTATTGCCAGGTATATAAGTTAGAACTAATCGGCTAAACATAAAATATAACGAAACCTATTTTTAAAGTTTTTCTATTTTTCTTTTAAAATTTATCCGTAAATATAGGTGAGGTCATGCCAGAAAATTATTTAATTAAGTCTTGAGCCCACATCATATCTAAAGTGATATCAGTAGACAGGGCCGTAGCTAGCGTAGAGGCAGAGAGGGCAGTTGCCCCCCAAGCGAAGTAAAACTTTTTAGTGTCAACATGTGGGGAAAAAACAAAAACCTGCCTGCCCCCCTATATATAGCAAAAACAAAGGATGACCAAGGCTTGCTCCCCAGACAAAAACTTCTAGCTACGGCCTTGGTAGAAAGCTTTCTTGGCATTTTGCAGCAACTTCAAACAACATGGGTGGATCCAGGAATTTCAGAAAGTATCGGTTTAGACCACTCTCTCGACTCCGTAGAAGACGATGCATTTGTTTCGCTACTCAACGAGACCAGCCCCCCCCCCTCCCCCCCCCCCCCCCCGACGCCTGGTAAGGAGGGGAGGGGAGGGTCAGATGGTTCTCTTGCTAAGGGACGTGATTTGGCCCCACATTGAAGTGGGATTGTTCAACCGGGTGAGGCCAGTCTATCCATAGTTGGAAGTTTTATCGTTATCTCGCAATGCAGTTTGGACCCCACGTGGTGACAAAGGGCATAATGGGCCTGGCTTTGTACTTTTGTGTTACAACACTCTTTTCCTGCGCAAATTCCACTGGACGTTTTGCGCTCCCTTGGCGACTTTGCAGGGGAGACCAGCTCGCCAAGGGACCTCGTTGAGTGGCTTTCGATTATCTCCTTCTGGGAGTAATGCGTGATAGTATCGTCTAGAGCGGATTTCAGATAACTGTTGAATAGATCAGACTCGCGTTCTACGCCTTGCTATTGGTTGAGTCTTGGATCTGTGTTTAGTCAGCCATTGAGAATGCAAAAAAAAAAAAAAACGGCGGGGGTGTCGTCTCTTCTTTTCTTGGTTCTTCGGAGACTGTACGCAAGTCATACTTATTCATCCCGGCCCCTATTTGAATTGTGAATGAGTTTCCGATTGGCTATTTTTACTTCAAGTTTTATAGTTTTTGACACTCTGAATATAACGCCCACACGATCGAGGATCCAGACGCTATTTCTCGATCCCGGCAGCTAACTATAGCCTCGAGCATGTTATGACGCGTGCCAGACAATTAGGAGATAATATTGTACATAGGAATATAATATATACGATCTCTATATCGACGTATTGTTTAGTAGTGTTCACGGCTTTATTTACACTGTAAGTAACATGTAAGTAACATTTGGCAGTCCGGCCCTCTGTCACGCAATCTGACACCTCGGTTTGCTGTAAATGGATGAGAACGATTTTGTACTCCGGAACACTATTTTAGCTTATTTTAGTGTATGTGTTTTCCCGTCGTGAAGTGCAAAGGGAAATCTCACTAACGCCTCGATTCTTATTCATCGATTGGATAATGTATAAGCTACAATATAAGAGTGAGTCACTTGAAAAAATATCACACCCCTTCCGAGAACGAGAAGGAAAACAATCAAACCACATGTAAGAATATCAATAACTGAGACTAAACAATAACTTTACGGCAAACGGAACAAGTATTTTTTTCATGAGTTAAAATCAGGGTATCGCCATTTGATAATATTCACAGACTTGCCTATTCTATCCAGTTTAAAAGGTCAAGGTGAATGCGTAGTATATCTCACCAGATACGCGATCAAGTGCTTTCCGACTATTTCCGCCCCTTTATCCTCTTTGAGTACCACGCGCAGCACGATTGATTAATAATTTGACGTTTGATTCATACCGTCGAATGACGCATGGACACACTCCGCAAACAAGTTTTCATTTTTTCCTTTTACGCAAGAGATGTTCATTTTATTTTCCCTTTTGCACAGCTTTCGTTTTCGCCGAGCAAAAGGCGTGAAAAGGTTAGGTTATCCTGTCAATGACGTACGAAACGAAGAGAATCATGACTACATGAATATCATCCGGCGCCGTAATTAGGGGCGTTTTATACTTTCAGGGCATTTTGTTGAGCACCGTGAAACACGTCTCTCGCAGCTTACATGATTTGCTTTCGCAGACATGTCTTGACTTTGAGAGCGCCCATGACAGACATGATGTCAATGAATATTGTTTTTATTCCTTGCAAAATGCAAAAGCAATTTTGAGGTCACAACATGATGAAGCAGTCATATCTATTTTGATAAAGGTCTGCAGCGCAGAAGACTAGGGGCGGATCCAGCATTTTGGAAAAGGGGGTGTGTTTTCTGTTTTGAAGAGCCAGATTTGTCAATAGGGCTACTATAAACCTAGTCTTGGACACATTTTGCCGTTTCAAACCATTTTTGCATCGCAAAAAGCACCAGACCCCTGGATCCGCCACTGCACATGCAGGGCCGTAGCTCTAGGGGCAGAGGGAGCTTGCCTCCCCAGCGAAGTAAAATTTTTAGTGTCAACATGGAGTACAAAAAGCTATTCTGTAAACCATGCCCGGCCCTATTAATGAAACAATAGAAATTGTTGCAATGATTGAAAAAAGGCAAAAGAAAAACGTATATGACTATTCCCGTCAATAACATTCTTTCATTCTTCAATAAAATACTTGTTTGATGCTTGAAATTTGTTCAGTTTTCAAGCATCCTTCCGTCCGTCCTGAAACGTCGTAGCCCCCACGGCCTGTCACGCATGCTGGGCGTGCTTGCTGCGGGTTGTTTATTGTTATTGTTGTTTATTTAGCTATCTTATTGTCATCAATTTAATTGATATGAAGGAACAAGGTAGCAGATTTCGGAATGATACTATTGCAGTAAAAATAGTCCTTGCCAATTATCAGATTATCGCTATTGCTAAATTTCTTCCGGCCACAAACAAGACTATGGCAGCGACAAAATACATACTAAAGAGATACCAATATACAGTATATATTTGAAAGAATTGTAGCAAGTAATGTCAGTGTATATTCAAAGAGGAGAAAAGGGTTCTATATTTCAGGAGTACAATACTGGATATTAAAACTATAAGCCAAAGGGAGCTTAGGGTCCCCAAATAATCAATGATAATGGAACAAGTAGTTGAGATTTTGATCTAGGGTACGTAAGCACTATTTTTAGCAACTTGTGTATTGTTCGGTAAGATCATTAGGAAACATGATGTAATTTTATCAAGGGGGATTCCCCAAAACCTTGATGTGTACATGGCTTTAAATTAAACTACTTTTTAAATAAATAGGAATAATTGAAATAAAAAAACACTAAAATTGAAAATTTGATATTTAGGTGCAATAATTTGTACTTTTTTTCCTCTTACAATTGGAACGATTTTTGCGTTTGAACTTCAAGAACATAAAATGTCATAATTATCGGATTACATCTGGAATGTTTTCATTTCATGTCATGAAAAGGGCGCATAGAAAATCGACATTTCTGGCTTCTTTCTTCTCCTCTCCTTTTATTGTCATGGTAACACGGAACCATACTGATGAGTCAAAAACAATACGTCCCATGGGGATAAGATATTCACCAATCAGAGAGCTTCAATAAATCATGTGAGTTGCAATGGCACCGCGCCCGCTCAGGTGTCATGCAGCTCAGATAAGCTCAATTCTCATTGGCTAATACTGAACAAGCTGTATCTGCTGTATCAAGCCAATCACGATGGAGTATTCATTGGAATGCAGGGTGAGAGTCATAATTTCAAAAGCCGAGTCGAGCGATTCGATGCTGTTGAGCGTTTGAAGTTGTTCTTTGCAATGGCAGCGAATATAGTTCAAAAGGAAATTTAAAAGAACAAAAAGGTTGGAGTATTCATTGGAATGCTGGGTGAGCAGGAATCATTCATTCAAGAGCTGAATGCCGAGCTCACTGATGTGATGATCACGATCTGTTGTCAAGCGATGAGTTTTAGCAGTGCGAAATACACACGCTATGGTGCGTTCTCTTCTTACGGTCAAAGTTCACATTACGGAAACTACTTCAACTATAATCAATTGAAGTTGTCTTTATTTCTCTCTAACGAACAATGCCAGTGAATATCAGGAAATGTAAAAGAACAACAACGTTGTAGTATGCATTGGAATGCTGAGAAAAAGGAAACCTCCCGTCCGATCGATGTCGGACACTTATATGTTTTGCCAATAACTGGGAAGGAGCGAGTTTTTGAAACCACGTAAGTTTAGGACCGAGGTTTCCTTCGCCATCACTAACTAACATGCGGCCCACCTACGCTACGCTACGCCACAGCTGCTAAGAACAGCTTCAGATGTGCAGCAGGCTTTGGAACGAACTTCCCAACGAGCTTAGGACACGCTCTGTGGCTGCTTTTGCAGCAAAACTGCGCACCCATATTTCAGCTTAGCTAGTTCTATCAAATTAATGTATATATAGTATAACATTTTGTACATAGATTTCCATTCACTTGTTTTATTATGTTGTAAATATCTCTTATTTGAGGACCACGCATACATTATCATTGTGATATCTAGTGAAACCCTTCTTAAATAAATATCTAATTTTCTATCTATCTACGCAGGCTATAAGACCTCAAAGTCCTGGCAGCTCAGACATTTAGTGTAAGCTACCATGAGCTAAATTTATTTAAGTATTAAGTATCTTAAGTACATCTGATGCTCGATATCGTAATAATCTTTTATTTCTACTAAATTTATGTTTCTATATTTCTAAATTTATGTTTCTTTATAAGAAACGTCTTCTCCCTAGAGCTTTTAAAGATATGTTTTCACTGTCAAACGAAATTCATTCCTATAACACTAGGAATGCCGGTGCTTTTCACATTTTCCCATTCCGAACAAATATTAGAAAGTTTGCTATTCGGTTTCAAGGTCCTATTTTCTTTAATTCACTTAAGAAAGAAATTCAAAACTCAAATTCTATTTCTCTTTTTAAATCAAGACTGAAAACATTTCTTCTTAGCTAATTTATTTACTACTCATTCTGCCATGCTGCGCTTTTTTTTTCGCTTCGCTATTGTGCTGTCTGTGTCGTCTGTCTGTGTTGCTTGTTTTTATTATAATTGATCCATCGTAACATAATGCAGTCCCTAGTAAGTTTATGTAATATTATCTATGATTAGGGGGGAGCTCATGTTTATAAGCCCTATGGTTTCTTGTGAGCTTCCTCGCCAGTTTCTTTTGTATAAATTTAAATTTATGGAAATGTATACTCCTGGCAAAAAAAAAAATGAATAAGGGAGCGTTCATAATTTATCTAGAGGGGGGCTATGATGATTTTGAGGGGGGCCTCTGTTTTTCCCTAATATGATTTAGGGGGGCTATGGAAAATTTCCAACAAAAATAACATTGAGCATAGGGGGGCCAACCATTTTTTCCCCAAAAAAATTATACGAAAATACAGTAAAAACCTGTGTATAAGAACCTGGGTTTTAAGAACCTGTTAGGCTAAAATGTTCATGTTAATCCCCCTCGACATAATAACCTATTAAGGCTAAATTTTAAGTTTGGTTCTTATCAGTGAAGTTGCTGTATTAAGTCTGTAGGTAGAAACTACTGAATTGGAAGATTAGCATCTGGTTCTATTTAAAAGTAACTGGACATTCATTTTTTTTCTTTCTTTCATGCTTAATAGTACTGTGTTGTATGTCTATTGTGGTTAACAATCAAAACATTCTTTGAGTGTTGAAACTATACGAACCTTTTTTAAGATAAATAGATAAGATTAAGGTCTCGTGAAAGGTAAAAATGTAAAAATCCATAATATGGCTTTTTCCCCGACATTTTTTTAACTGGAGGGGCCACTTTTGAAGCTATATCTATTTTTTGCCTATTACGTAAAGAAGAAAAGGAACAGAAGTACGTCCTTTTTGTTTCTGTTTGACATTCGGCTCAGAGAACGTAGAGGTTAAGATTACATTGTGACATATTTTCATCAAAATGTGTATGAGGTAAAAACATGAGAAAACGACATTACATGTCCACTTCTTTTTTTTTTTTTTGCCTCTTCGGCACCCTTTCGCGACCAGATTTTCCTAAATATGCAAAATATCGAAAATTGCTGACACGATTTTGCAGTTCATTTCTCGAGACTAAAATCCGACAAAGTGTGAAATTGTGCAACAAACCCGGCGCTAGTGGTCTGGAGCTTTTCAAATAAACAAGGTAGTTTTTAGTTTGGGGTCTGAAAAATACAAGAAAAATTTAAACTTCGATAAACTAAACAACTTCATAAGATAGAGCAATATTTTAGCTTTAAAGTGATATATAGCTGATTATCATAGCATAAATTGCGACACGAGGAGAACTTTTAACTATCACAAGACTTTAATATGGCTAAGGGTGGGTTTGATATGTATATGTGGTGGTGGGGGGGGGGGGGGCTATGATATTTTTCTTTGATTAATTGACATCTCTTGAGGGGGGGGGGGTCAGGGAAAAAACCCTGAGATCATCAGGGGGGCTTCAAAAAATGAAAAGAAAAAAATTAGGAAATCATCATAGGCCCCCCTCTAGATAAATTATGAATGCTCCCTAAACTGAATACTAATTGTTATAAATTTACAATGTATCTATCACTTTTTTGTTTACAATGAGTGAACTGAGGTCCAAAGAAATAGACCCCAGTAAGGACCCCAGTAACTAACAAATCAATTTATGGCTTAAATTTTTTGTTTGCAAAATGTATAAAATTATATATTCTACGAATTCAGTGTTTCGATATTAACACAGGGGTAAAGCAACTAGCAACTGAGGGTATTTTTGCTTTTGTTACAGGGCAAAAAGACTTTATAAATGTTCTGTCAACCTGTGAATTGGAGGTATAGCTATAGGGTTTTGTGTTTTCTTCAGTTCATTCGATTTGAATGTAAGTTTTATACTTAGAAAGAAGTAAACTGGGAGTAAACTTCAGGTCAGAGTTGAGGAGGATGAAATATTTCAAAAAAATGGCTACATCCTTTTCAGTTGAGCATGTGTCTTTGGAATCCGTTTTTGCATGTCAAAAATCGCGATTATAAGAAAACTTGCATGTATAATCACGTAGCCTGTTGAGGCACTAATTGTTTTATTATAATTGCTCAAGTGATTCATAAGGTTGTTTTTGTTGGACAATTGGGCAATTCCAGAAAATAAAAGTACCCCCCATGGGCGGCATTTGGAAATTCTGATGGGATGGGGGGTTTAAGAGCTCGGAATTCTGATTGCAAGGGGGGGTTTTCGAAGCTGGATTTCTTTAACCTGCCCGGAATTCTATATGCATGGGGGGGTAAACCATTTTGAAAATTCTGGATGCATGGGGGGGTCAAAAACTAGTGCCGCCCATGGGAGGGTACCTTTATTTTCTGGAATTGCCCATTTCACGATCATAAGAAAACTGCACGTGCACTCCCAATTCTGTCAAGAATGTAATAATCACCTGTATGTGATTATAGAAAGAGAAAACAAACCTATTGACCAATCAGCACAAATAAATTATTATAATCACTAAGGCCTGCTAATAATATCTTATAGTTATATTAGAGAGTCCAGTATTAAATTCAACACATCAATATTTGTAATTATAAAGTTTGCTAAAAAAGATATAATTGTTTTAAATTGATGATTTTTGCAATAAGATTTATGTTAGAAGGCCATCAGTTCCTGTCCAGCCTCATTTTTATGCATTTGCCCATACATTTCTTTGTAAAAAAAAAAGAAGCCATATCACACAGTTTTGAAAATTCAAATCTCCAGCAGCTTTGAAGTAGCCTGCGTAGCAAGCGCAAAGGGAAAAGGGAGAGAACGAGCGCGCGAGTCCAGGGGCGCCGCAGGCTACTTTGAAGTAATGATTGCCAGCTCATGATTTCCAAATGTTACAGTTTGGATGTGCTGAATTGATTACTAGGCTCTTTTTCCTGATTATAAGCAATTACTGGATGAGGTTTTTGCGATATCCAGAATAAACAATGTTCAGGCAAGTGGAATCTGACGAGGTTGAAGTCCAAGCCTGATTCCACTTGCCTCAAAATTGTTTATTCTGGATATCAAAAAAACCTCATCCTCATCCAACCTGCAGTATAAAATTTATTTTTTTTTGTCAAGCAATTTCTTATACACAGGCACCTTGTTAAAAAACATTCAAGTTCTCTAGTCCCATGATGCATTGCTCATGTAGAATCCTTAAAGCGTATATTGCCTAATGCAAAGAGCACGTTCTTAGCCAATTAGAAACAAGATAGTTAGGAAATTTGATAATAACTTTACTAGTTGTTATTAATCAATATTAACGTGATAAGGGACTGTTCGTAAGGGGCTGGAGGAAGATCAGGGAGGGCCTAGAAAAAAAATTAGCCATCAAAAAAGGGGGGCCCTGAAACTTGTTCCATCTATTGAGGGGGGTCTTATTTAGTCAATGTAACAACAAAAATTAACATGTTTAATCAAGTCCAAAGTTTACATGAATATGGATATAAATATATTTGGGCATAAATATAATGGGCTGTACTTAAATATATTGAATGGTAAAAAAGAGAAGTGGGGTGAAGAAATTTTGCTGGGGAAATCTGGGGGAGGGGAGCTTGAAGTTTTTTTAAAGTTTATGGGGAGGGATGGAATGTTTTTGCAAATATTTTCAATTTTCCTCCACCCCCCACCTATGATTAATAAACGATCCCTCAGGGGGAATTTGACTCATAAGCAAGGATTTTCATCAAAATCAAAGAACTGTGAGTAGAACTTAAATTGGTGTGGAAAAAATCTTAGTGCCATATGCAATGAACTGTGATATGATGAGGAGATTTGCATTGCTAGCCATGAAATCAAAAAAGGTTTCAAACACTGCAGTTTATTAGTGACAGTTTTCTACAAGTTGGAGAATGCTAAATTTGTGCATTGCTTGTGAAACCATGTGTCATGAACAATGCTGCATAAGTTACATGTTAATTGTGACAAATTATTATAACCATACTTAAAACGAAGCAGTGTCAAATTGTTTCTCAGTTCAGCAAACAAAGAGTGATTTTAGCTCAGTATGGTTTGTCAAATCCATGGAAAATATGATCAATATTCCTGAGTCCGACCATGAACCTTTCTTATGGATGGGTGTGATAAAGCCGAAAGCCCACGATCTGGGGAAAGTACGCGAATTTAGAATTGTGTTGAATAGTTTTGTTATTGTTTCTGATATTAATTCCTTGATTGCTTTAAGACATTCATTGGGTATGTGGTCACTTCTTGTGGCTTTGCCGTTTTTTCAGTGTTTCTATATCTTTTTCTACTTCTGGCTTTGTGAATGGGAAGTCTAAAGGGCCTGGTTCACAGGGCGTGGTTGGAATTTCGGTCTCGGCGGTAACTTCTTCTGCATTTTCATTTAGCTTCTTAAAGTGTTCAAAAAAGCTATTAAGATTAACTTGTGTTGATTTACCTCGGCTGTTATTATTGTCATCATTGAGATTGTTCATTGCCTTCCAGAAACTACGGGGATAATTTGGTCTAAGCTTGGTGAGATCGTTGAATTTCTTATCTTGGAATGCTCGCTTTTTAGGGAGTGGTCATTATTTAACGGGGGGGGGGGGGGGGGCAAATATATTGTGGGGGGCTTTGATTTTTGGGCGCCGATTTAGGGGGGGGGGGGGGGGGCTCAAGTTATTGGGCTTACATTCGAGGGGGGGGGCAAAATTTTGTAGGCGCTGATTGCTAGACAGGGTGACATTGATGGCTGCAATAGCATGGACAACATTTTGATAAGAAGTTTAAAAATTTCGGCGCGCATAAAGAAGACATCCAATACAGTTTTAGAGAACCGAGCCACGAAGCCAAGAACTCCAACAGAAAATCCCCCACTTAAATGCCTGGCGGTCAGTCGCTACTATGTTTGAAAGAACTGGCACCTTAGGTCAGCGCGAGTTCGACGTTACAAGCATAGAAATTCATCGGGCCGCATTTTACGCACGTGAATAATAAGAACTTCCTTAGGGCGCGCTTTGGGCGCATAAAGAATATACAGCCTTTGTTAAGGGACCGGTCATTATTTATCGCCTGGGGTGGCAGGGGATTTTGGGGGGAACTTCATTTTGGGGCGAGCGAAAGGGGGGATCTCTCAAAACCTGAAGCCCTGAAAGGGGGATCACAAGAAATTTTCTAAGTAGTTATTCCAGCAACTTCTCTATCATTTGCATTTTTCTACCTCACTTCACTCAATACATAACAAAAATTTTCGGCGCGCTTCGAGCGCATAAGAATGTCATCTAATATAGTCTTTGGCAACACGCGCAACGAAGACACTACCTTCGCAACGTTC
Source organism: Scolanthus callimorphus (assembly GCA_033964015.1). Lineage (NCBI taxonomy): Eukaryota > Metazoa > Cnidaria > Anthozoa > Actiniaria > Edwardsiidae > Scolanthus > Scolanthus callimorphus. The sequence continues at coordinate 29,190,782 of CM066915.1, read as the reverse complement.
ACAAGAACAACTGTATCTTGGCCAGGAAAAACAAACTCTACCAAAAATGCCCTGCAGTGATAGGCCTGGCGGGCAGTCACTTTGTTCGAAAGAAGAGTAAGCGTGTGTTCGACGTTACAGGCATAGAAATTCGTCATTTGGGCCGCGCTTCACTATATTAATAATATATTATATATATACTAATTTCGGAGCACAATTGCGCGCATGAATAATAAAAACTACAGGCTTTGTTTACTATATATATAAAAAAAATGTGATCCCCTCTATCCGTAAAACTGTCTTCTACTAGGTCAAATAGGGAGCGGGGGGGGGGGGGGCTCACGAAAACGTTTAACTGCTCTGAGGGGGGATCACGTTAATCATTGTACTTATAGAGGGAGGATAACTCTCCAAAAAAATGAAATGTTCATCAGCCTTTTCTCTGAGGCTTGATGAAATATGTTTGTTTTTTTAATTTGGGCGCGCTTCGCGCGCCACAGAAGAATGCGATCCTCTCTTTCTGCAAAACGTCAGGGGTTCCTTTAATCATGATCCGTTCCCCCCAGGCGATAAATAATGACCGCTCCCTTAGTTCAATGGTAATTAGCAGTTTTGGGTAGTGGATCAATCAACCCTTTTAAACTATGTTATTTTCTATTCACATGGCAGAGCAGAACAGTGGGGGGGGGGGGGGGGGGGCATATTTTTTGGGCTAGCATTTGAGGGGGGGGGGGGTCAAAATTTTTGGGCTTGTATTTGAGGGGGAGTCTAAATTTTTGGGCCCGGGTTTGAAAAAAATGCCCCCCCCCCCCCCCCCCCCGTTAAATAATGACTACTGACTACTCCCTTACGTCGAAGTAGGTTCCTAAATATTTTCCTGTCGGCATTAAGTTGTTCTCTTATGTCTGCCCTGTCGTTTTTTTTTCTAAGTTTCCCCAAGCTAAGAAGGTTAGCGCTTAGTTCTGTGTTTTGCACTCAGTAACAAACCATGGCTTGTTACCGTTTTTCTTGGGATCCTTTGTTCCATTTTTCGTCAGGGCTCCAGTTTCCTGTAGGGCTTGTTGCACTAGGTTGTTCGACTGATGTCACAGTGTGCCCGGGAGGGGGGGACTCCCATATGTTTTGGTCGGGGATGATCGTCGTATCTTTTAGGAGTTAAAATCACGATGGTTTGGTCTCTTTAGGGGTGTTCGTGATCTTCAATAAATTTTAGGGAGATTGGTATCTTAGTTTTAGGGCCGAAATATGTTTCCAAATTGTTTTGTCTCATGATGGTGCTTCTAAAAACCGTGCAAGAAAGAGAGATTACTCGATGAGAAGACGATAAATTAGACAACATTAAAGGCAGCATTTTGGTCAACCCCCCCCCCCCGGGGTTTGAAAAAACTTTTATATTTCTTATACAAAAGCCGAAAAAGGTGCCCCTTTCTTATACCAAGCCTAAAAAATCGGATTTGTGCTCTGTTAAAAAATAAACGGTTTTGCTCGCGCGTTGCGGTTGAAAAACCGGTGAAATACAGATCCTTTTTTATACCAAAATTACAATTTTTGTTTTACTGTTTTTATACCCAGTCCAGCCTGAAAACCCTACCCCTTTTTATACCCACCCTGAAAACCCTACCCCTTTCTTATACCTCCAGCCTGAAAACCCTACCCCTTTCGGGCCGAGTGATCCCCGTATAGTCCAATACAGGGAGTACCCCCCCCGGGGGGGGGGGGGGGGGGGGGGGGGGGGGGGGGGGGGGGTCAAACACGGAAATTTTTTGATGGGTATGGGTATGTTTTATCTATTATCTGTCTCCTTCGTGCCTACTTGGCACACAAAGTCTCATCTGTTAGGGTAAGAAAGTATTCAAGCCACGCCATGTCCCGACATTATTATTTTTGACTGACATTTTGCAACTGAATGTTTCCTTTGGCCAACTAGGTTTGCGTAATCTATGCGTTTACTTATTGTCGATGTGTGACGAGTCTGTCGTAAAGGTAACTGCCAAATTTTGTTTTGATATTCTCGAGCGTTTTAATGCGCTGGTTCGAGATGCTGAAGAATCTAATGAGTCTCATTAAGTCTTATGTAATTTTTTTTTTCTTTTGTACCTAAATATTTGTTAGTGTATCCTATATGCCGTGTAATTGGTATTTTATGGAATAAAGAATTTCTGTTTGGTATCTTTCGGGGTGAAACTGAAAATTTCCGACGATCATCCCCGACCAAACTCGTGTCGAGGAGACGTGTGGCTAGCGGACAGCGTGACTTGCCAGGGAAAAATCTGATCTAGAAAAGTTTTAAAATCTTTAATTGCTTAAGTTTGTGTGGCATACAGCTCCAGTATTTCTTTGCTGTATACAGAAAGAGTTAAGCCCATATGTAGTGATTAAACATAGAGGCATGTCAGGCAGGCATGATGACGTCGTCGTTATCGGAACGACAGAGGCCAAAGTTTTAGTTGTCGCGGGAGAGAGCTGCATGCCCGGATGCGAGAGATGTGTTTTGTGTGACAGAGCGCACGAGGCCTTATCTGTTTGGAGCTCCATTGTGATTTTGAAGATGTTTATGTAACGGCTCTCTGCACAACGCTGATAAGGCTGACCACTTCCAAAATGCAGTTACGCTTTCTCCATAGATCTACAGATAACTCGTTACGCCTGCCCCCTGTTCCTAGGAGGTCATCGTGGCATAGAGCTATGGTTACACCTGATACAACTACCCCCTATGCCTAAGAGTTTAGGTTGCACAGAGCTATGGATACACTGGATACGCTCGATACACCTACCCCCTATGCCCAGGATGTCAGGTGGCACACGGCTACACTGGATGCGCTCGATACACCTGATACACCTACCCCCTATGCCCAGGATGTCAGGTGGCACACGGCTACACTGATACACTGGATACGCTCGATACACCTGATACACCTACCCCCTATGCTCAGGAGTTCAGGTGGCACACGGCTACACTGATACACTGGATACGCTCGATACACCTGATACACCTACCCCCCTATGCCTAAGAGTTCAGGTTGCACAGAGCTATGGATACACTGGATACGCTCGATACACCTGATACACCTACCCCCTATGCCCAGGATGTCAGGTGGCACACGGCTACACTGATACACTGGATACGCTCGATACACCTGATACACCTACCCCCTATGCCCAGGATGTCAGGTGGCACACGGCTACACGGCTACACTGGATACGCTCGATACACCTGATACACCTACCCCCTATGCTCAGGAGTTCAGGTGGCACACGGCTACACTGATACACTGGATACGCTCGATACACCTGATACACCTACTCCCCTATGCCTAAGAGTTCAGGTTGCACAGAGCTATGGATACACTGGATACGCTCGATACACCTGATACACCTACCCCCTATGCCCAGGATGTCAGGTGGCACACGGCTACACTGATACACTGGATACGCTCGATACACCTGATACACCTACCCCCTATGCCCAGGATGTCAGGTGGCACACGGCTACACTGATACACTGGATACGCTCGATACACCTGATACACCTACCCCCTATGCCCAGGATGTCAGGTGGCACACGGCTACACTGGATACGCTGGATACGCTCGATACACCTGATACACCTACCCCCTATGCCCAGGATGTCAGGTGGCACACGGCTACACTGGATACGCTCGATACGCCTGATACACCTACCCCCCTATGCCTAAGAGTTCAGGTTGCACAGAGCTATGGATACACTGGATACGCTCGATACACCTGATACACCTACCCCCCTATGCTCAGGAGTTCAGGTGGCACACGGCTACACTGATACACTGGATACGCTCGATACACCTGATACACCTACCCCCTATGCTCAGGAGTTCAGGTGGCACACGGCTACACTGATACACTGGATACGCTCGATACACCTGATACACCTACCCCCCTATGCCTAAGAGTTCAGGTTGCACAGAGCTATGGATACACTGGATACGCTCGATACACCTGATACACCTACCCCCTATGCCCAGGATGTCAGGTGGCACACGGCTACACTGATACACTGGATACGCTCGATACACCTGATACACCTACCCCCTATGCCCAGGATGTCAGGTGGCACACGGCTACACTGATACACTAGATACGCTCGATACACCTGATACACCTACCCCCTATGCTCAGGAGTTCAGGTGGCACACGGCTACACTGATACACTGGATACGCTCGATACACCTGATACACCTACCCCCTATGCCCAGGATGTCAGGTGGCACACGGCTACACTGATACACTAGATACGCTCGATACACCTGATACACCTACCCCCTATGCTCAGGAGTTCAGGTGGCACACGGCTACACTGATACACTGGATACGCTCGATACACCTGATACACCTACCCCCTATGCTCAGGAGTTCAGGTGGCACACGGCTACACTGGATACGCTCGATACACCTGATACACCTACCCCCTATGCCGAGGATTTCAGGTGGCACACGGCTACACTGATACACTGGATAAGCTCGATACACCTACCCCCTATGCCCAGGAGATCAGGTGGCACACGGCTGCACTGATACACTGGATACGCTCGATACACCTACCCCCTATGCCCAGGATGTCAGGTGGCACACGGCTACACTGATACACTGGATACGCTCGATACACCTGATACACCTACCCCCTGTGTCCAGGATGTCAGGTGGCACACGGCTACACTGATACACTGGATACGCTCGATACACCTGATACACCTACCCCTATGCCCAGGATGTCAGGTGGCACACGGCTACACTGATACACTAGATACGCTCGATACACCTGATACACCTACCCCCTATGCCCAGGAGGTCAGGTGACACAGATCTATGGATACAGTGGATACGCTCAATTAGAGTTATAATAGTACTAACGAACCATCTTGCCATCTTGTACAGTGTCCACACAAGTCAACCACTTTGGAGAAACTATTTATCCATTATGGCTACTACTGTCAATCAGTTAATTTATTCAAACGGAAGTGGGTGCTAGCCAATCAGCGTCGAGCTTATTGGGGGTGCATGCTCACTCCGCCCGCTGCTAGACTCCATTTTGAAAAGTTCCTGCAAAAGAAACTGATTGTTTGCAACAATCAATGCAGAACGTACACGAGAAATTTCTCACCGAGACTTGTCCGATTAGGAGCTCTCATCTTCTAGAAGGTTTTGTGCTGCCTGGAGAAGTTATCGGCAGATAGAATGGGTTTTATTGGCTCGAGTTTGTCGTCCTAAGACTCCCATTGCGAACAAAAACAAAATGGATGAATCCACAAGAAATGCTTCTATTTTGAGAACGCTTCTTTCCAGATCTGAACCGTGCTACGCTTTGTACGATTACGAAGCGGCCGAGGAGGATGAACTTTCATTCAAAGCGAACGACTTCATAGAGCTTCTCTCTAAAGACCCTGCAATAAGTGGCGATGAAGACTGGTGGGTTGGAAGAGTGCGAGGCACGGACAAAATAGGCCTCTTTCCTGCGAACTACGTAACAAGCGAAAAACCAAAATCGAGCTTGTTCCAACCTCTGGACATTCCTTTCCGAGAAATTGATCTTATAGATGTTATTGGGGTTGGAGCATTCGGGAAAGTCTACAGTGCAAAATGGAGAGACGAAGACGTTGCTGTGAAAGTTGCGAGGACTGACAACAACGAAGATTTCACTCAGACTTTGGAAAGCGTGAAAAAAGAAGCCAGGATCTTCTCTATTCTGAGGCATCAAAACATCGTTGGCTTGCTTGGTGTGTCCTTAGAGGAGCCTAATTTATGTCTTGTATTAGAATATGCCCGAGGAGGTGCACTTTCTAGGGCTCTAAGCACTCATGGACGACATATTCCACCGACTGTATTATTAAACTGGGCTATACAAATCGCGCAGGGAATGCAGTATCTTCATTCAGAAGCGCCAGTTACTATTATCCACCGGGATTTAAAATCGGGAAACAGTAAGTATTAGCAGAGTTCGTAGTGAGTTCCTTGTTTTGTTTGTTCTCTAGATTTCGGCGTTACGACGCTTTTGAAATACTTGTGGGCTTTAAAGAATAAAAGATTTTCGAGAAGCTAATTCCCCTGTCAAGAGTAGCTATCAATTTGGAACATTCTAAATAGCCACAATAATTATGATGTTGTCTTCGATTGATGCTTTGGTTTCGATAGCTTTTCTTTTTAGAATCTCCATAATATAAAATTATTAGTGGATTTTTCCTTATTGAGATTATTACTTTCTCGCGTTTCTGATAGCTACACCCACACAATGCTTTGAAGACGAAGGAAATTGCGTCTCTTCTTTAGAAACGAACATCCGGAATTCGAGAACAAGATATCATTCCAATACCCAATTCGAATATAATTTTCGAACGAATGAGATAGCTATCTTGAAATAATACATTGTTCTGCCCGTAATATTTTTCTTGCACTAAAGATTTATGGTGAAAGCACGGTTTCTAAATTAGATTGGTTTCCATTGTTTGGGAATGGTTTTCCTTGAAACGAGCAATATCTTGTGAATATTCGTGATTTACTACCTCAGACGAGGCACTGACATGACCTAGACGTGCGGTCTTGTGAAATAGATCTTGCAATGTAATAAGCGTGTCAGATTAAAATGTGATTTCCGAAGAATAGAATCCTCTGGCGAAAAATACTCCCTTTATACCTTCTTCTAGTTCATATATTTCCGGAACAATGCCTGACCTATGCCCTATGTCTTTTTTCTACCCACTTTATAAACGTCAGTTGTTTGAGTTTTCTAAAGTGATTTTCCTTTTGTTTCGATGTTGCTGGAGATGCAAGATTAAACCGATTATTTATCGTCTTCGATTTTTCCGTCAGTAACAGTCGTTAGATTTGCCGTATCAATTAATATACTAAGCTTCTTTGTTTTTGTTTACTTATTATTTTTCTGTATGAGGTATTTGAATTTGTAAACCCTTTTTTGGATTACCCATTTCACTCTGGATCTATCAATCACAATATAATGAATAATATATTGATATTAAACAAAACACATTTATCACTAGATATCGAATTGTTTTTTTTTATACAAAAATGTGTGTGTATGTATCTCTCCCTTTTACTACCAAAATCACTAAACTGCCGGCACCCTCGAAAATTCAATCGATCGTTTGTCAGTTTCGGTTCGCTCGTCTGGCTGTTTTGATCGATCCAAATGGTCACATGACATTTAAATTTTGCAGCAAACAATGGAAAAAGCGTGTTTTCCATTGTTTGGTACAAAATTTAAAAGGAAAAATTAAAATTTGAATGACAGTACAATTTATTAATGGTTTAACATGAAATTGTCAATTTCAATCAATATATACTTCTTGAATCTTCTGTACCAATCTCACTTTAATGTGATGTCTTATATAGACAGCAAAATATTTCACCTTCTAGAATCTTGTGACAGCAGCTATATGACATAATATCATGTAATTTATATGGGAGTCTCCAGGCAGAACTGGAAGAATTGACATCCTTTTGCTTCTAATCTAACAATTACTATTATCTCTGTTGTCTTCTGAAAATTGAATAAATTAAAGTTTTGAGTGAATCAGTAATAGACCCAATCGGCTAACGGTGTTTACATCTTGTTGCCACCCAATTCAGATCATGTGATGATTCCTTTGGGTGGTTACAATTGTTCATCTTATACATACTGGCATGCGCTCGGTCGTGTGTAAGAAATTGGACAATTGTAAGCACCCAAGGGAATCATCACATGATATGAATTGGGTGGCAACAAGATGTAAACACCGTTAGCCGATTGGGTCTATTGTTTCAAAATACAATTTTTATTTTTTTTACTCCTGGATTTAATTCTCAGAGTTTTCTCCACAGCTTTTGCAATGTTCACTGAAACCTCCAGGATTTCTAAAGTTATAAGGAGAGAAAAGTTTCCTGCAAATCTGACTAACAATATGACATATTATACACAAAGTGGGTACCTACTAAAGTTGGGGAAATGAAACTATTTTTTTCTCCTTGCAGTTTTATTGCATTACAAGATAAATGAGAATGACTTCAACAACATTTTAAAGATCACAGACTTCGGCCTTGCCCGTGAGATTGCTAATACCACTCGCATGAGTGCTGCAGGGACATATGCATGGATGGCACCAGAGGTGATCAGGACAAACACCTTCTCTTTCTCAAGTGATGTCTGGAGGTAAGTCAAAGCTGCATTATCTTTGTAGATGCATAGATACCTACCTAGTGTGTCAAAATGGTGTGAGAATAAGGACTAAGCTTTGAATCCAAGGAGAATTGTGCAGGAGAATACAGTAAATTTTTGGACTGAAGAAACATTTTAGTGGGAGACAAGGGCAGAAGACTCCAGCAAAACATAGGAGAGTTGGCATCTCTGTAGCTGTCAACCCCTGAGTATAGAAATATGGAGATTTTTAAAATTGCCAAAAATATGTTAGAAATGCAGGACTTGGAAATAATTATAGTCATGATTTTATGATTATACCATACCATTAACATCTAAGCACAAGTCCATCAGGAGTACACTGCAAAAACTGGAAGAAAAGACATATACTTGAATAATATGCAGCGCCTGACATTAACTTTTTTTTGTAATGTGCCAATGGCACCTAACTAATTTTTTTAGCCGCCATAGGGCCGAGTCTTGTTGCCCAATTATGAGTTAAAGTCGAGCCCTAAAAGGGGACTAGGTTGAATTTTCTGGTCGCCAAACCCTCAAATCCAGTCTCCATTGGCGGGCCCTGATATGTGTGCAAAATTATGACAAAATGGGGTTGCGTAGCCCCTCACTCCCTCTTACTAGTATACTGAGGTTTTAAGTTACGCTGCTGCAGCATTTCCTCTTTGCCTCTGATTCAGTTCTCAATCAGTTCTTAGGTTTCTGTGATATGAAGCTCACTAGAAAAAATACCAACATTATCTTCCACCATCCAAAATAACAAAATTCTTTGTCAGTTATGGTGTTGTTCTGTGGGAGCTTCTAACTGGCCAAGTTCCATACAAGGATGTAGAGGCCCTTGCTGTTGCTTATGGAGTTGCAATGAACAGCCTTACCTTGCCGATACCCACAACTTGTCCTGAGGTGTTCAAGAAACTCATGAATGGTAAAGAAGAGTTGAGATTATAAGATCTGCATAGGTTCTACAGTAGTAGTCTACAATATTGTTGTTGTTGTTTGTTGTTAGTAGTCTGCATAGCAAGTGCAATGAGAAAGGGGAGAGGATTGAGGCCTTTTCTTTCTCCTTTCCTTTCCTATAGGCTATACAATACCTACAACATATGAGCACAGAATAGCAAAATTTCTAAAATTGCCCTCCCAAATAGCTACTTAGTTAAATGAGACTAGAAAGAATTGTTAATGAGCAACTGACAATTTTTTCATTCTGTTGATAATATTTGCTGACAGCAACTTTCTAAACATTATGGTTCCTTTATACCTAGGCACGTGTGTGTCGATGGGCAAACATTTGAATTATTTGATCATTTCCCAAAAACGGAAAACAACAACAAATAAAAATTATCTTAACAGAACTTGGAGCTGCACTGTAAATTTTATGTCTAATCACCATTTGGGCCTTGCAGATTGCTGGAATCAAGATCCTCACAACAGACCAACATTTCAGTCCATTTTGGAAGCCTTGGAGGAAATAAGTGACTCATCTTTGATGGAAGCCCAGCAAGAGTCGTTCCGGTCCATGCAAGATGGCTGGCAGACTGAGATTGAACAGATATTTGATGAACTTAGACTCAAAGAGAGGGTAAGGCCTGCTTCATATGACATTCTTCTGCTGATCGGTTAGTGCACTGGTAGAGCGCCGGGCTTATGTGCGGGAGGTTGGGAGTTCAAACCCTGGCCGGGCCAACACTCAGGGTCTTTTTCTAATAATTGAGGAGAAGGTGCTGCCTTTGCTCTAACATCTGCAAATGGTAAGACCTTTGCGTTTTCTCGGATAAGGACGTAAAATCGTAGGTCCCGCAACGGAAGAAGAGCCACCTAGTGGTATCTGATTTGCGTAACCTATTATTATTATATTATTATTCTGCTGTGTCGAATCATAGGGACGACCATCCTCAGTTTCCTTTGTTTTGTTTGTTTTAGGAGTTATCATCTCGTGAGGATGAGTTACGTAAGATCCAAATGGAGCAGGAGAGTCATGCAGATGCCCTGAGAAGGAGAGAGGAGGAACTTGCAGCCAGGGAAATGAACCTCTTGGGTCGGGAAATTAGCATCATCATTCAGGTATCTTGTTATAGTCAACTATCAATAGCTATGAACTGCCTATTGTTATGAAGTAGTAGAATCAAGAGTACAAATCTTGTCTTTAGTGTTGTTCCCATCAGCGTTTGAAAAGTACCTAGTTTTATTAACAAATTTTCATTGTCCCGGGGAGGGGGGGGGGGGGGGTGCTCGTCCTATCCCTTAGGGTATAAAAATGCACTCATGCGCTATCCCTTAGGGGTATCAGGATTTCAAAACATCAAATGCTATCTCTTAGGGGGTCTCATGCAAATGTTAGAACAATTTTCTTTTGAAATTGTAGCAAAATTGTTCTCAAGCCCTATAGTTTGTCCTTAGAACAGTATAAAAGCCACAACAGCTAAAATCACTATGCTAAAACGCATTAGCAGTTTCTGCTATATGTTAGGGTTAAAAAATGTATTTGCCAAACCCAATTTCCTATGAGCAACCCTGCCTTTTTTATGGAAGTGTCCCCTGGTGGTTCATTGTATTTTGTGTGTTTGATTTCTTGGTTAGTTTCCTGGTAGCCATAAGGCTAAAAATCGAACAACCAGGTGTTGTTACATTTCATTTGTGTGGCTAAGAGGTGCTTATATTACATTAGCAGTGCCCTACAGAGTTGGTTTACTGCACCTGATGGTATTATATTCTAGACTTGGAATGTCCATTCTTCCATATAGAGTTCAGAAACAGCATTGTAAGAAAATGTTCATTTTATTATCTTACAGCAACAAAAGCAGCTCAAACCATCTCCAAAGAAAAGGAAAGGGAATTTTCTCAAGTTTCGTTTTGGGAGCTTAGGAAGGAAGATCAGTGCGCCATCTGGTAAGGGGCTATAGCATTCCACATTTCTTTGTCAATCAAAAGTGCTTTACATCTCCAAGAGCAATTTAATCACAATCTATTCTTATAGGTTTTCAGCATCGGTTCACAATCACATCAGACACGTTTGATTTCGAGAACCCGTCAGACGGAGATGGTAACACGTCTTCCTCACCCCTCTCCCCCGTGGTGCACAGATATCGACTGCAGTCACGTGAGTATTGGGATGTACTCCATTTTTTCCTCACAGACACGAACTGCTCTTCTCTCTCGGGTGACCAAGGTTGCGCTTTGCTTGTGGGCAAAAATTGTTGACCTATTCTTGCGACAGCAGGCCTTTCATTTCCTTCAAAGAGTGCGAGTTCCAGTATCACAAGGGTGATTGCATAGTCTTGCATGTCCATGTATATTTGCAGTAGAAGACCCTGGCCCTCCTCCAAGTGAGGTTCCACACAGCCCTACTGAAAACAAGAAGAAAGTGCGGACTTGGGGCCCGAGTTCCGTGCACCAGAAAGAGCGAGAGAGTCGGACCAAGAGAGTGAAGGCGAGGGACCGGTTCTTAGCAGAGAGGTGTGCGTCTGTCCCTAACTTGGGCACGCAGATTCATAGAGGTAATTTGAGTGAAAGTCACCCGTGGAGCTAACTGGTTATATCCGAATAAGCTGTTTTACTGGCTTTTTTCTCTCCCGCCATTCTGCCCATCTGAGCCAATCAGGTGGCTTCTCTGTTTCGTCTGTTGCAGTCGTCTGGCTTCCGACGACGTTTGTCCAGTTTCCAAATGCGTCTTTTTTATTAAGTCTGGTTTCCACGTAAAGTATCAGACCTTAGGCGTTGACGACTAAAATTTGAAGGGATGCAGTGGGTGGGGGGCTGTTTTTTTTCGGTTCGGCTGTATTTTCATATCATAAGCTTCGTTCTATAAATTAAATGGGTTGAACCATGCTACTTAGATTAAGGATTATCTAACAACTCAAATCCGACTCAAAGCGCAAAAACATGTTGTTGCGAAAGGAGACAAGGTGAGATATGATCGAGAGCAAATGGGTGGCTCAAATTCAGGCTCTCCAGAAAAAGGAGTCCAAAGTGAAAATAATGGACACCAAAGTTGTAACCTTGCTTCAGCAAATAGAGTAGATGTATGGGGAAATCTATCAAAAAAGGCCTCCCCTAAATCCATCCATGTTTGTCGTTGATAAATTTATGCAGCGCGTTTTTGGTAAAACACTTTACCGATCCAGCGATGATTAGAAATGTTTTTTTTTCTTTCAGAAGAACGAAGAACGGCAACTGCAGACAGCAGCCCGGTATCAACTCCCAAGTTACCCAGCAAATCTGGCAAACCCAAGATGAAATGTGAAAAAGCGCTCTTTCGCATGAGCGTGATCCTCTCCGCTCTGGGTATAGGTAAAGACATTACACTCGTGGCTCGAGATATGCACGACGTTCAGTTGCGGCATGGTAATAAGGATAAGAGAAAATCACCGACTTCAAGGCGTAGCCGGGAAATTAACCGACGCTCGTGGCTTAGTGCTTTCTCTAGTGAGGACACCTTCACGAACGCAGGAGATCCTGGGGATTTAAAAACCCCGGAAAGTAGCCCCGATACGGTGTTCGGAAATAAATTCCCGCCATCCGAGTTCGGGAAACTCCGTGGAGGTAGTAAGAGGCCTATTTCGACTCCAGTGCTTCTGAAGGCGACATTTTTTAACGGCGATTTTAACCAACCGTCGACCACGTTTGTCGAACGTAATGCCGTTACTCGACGACCCAGAGCGACAACTACGGGGCCTTACGAAGAACCATTGATCGATCTCGAGGTCCGAGATCGACGCTCTAATTCTTTTGACTCGAAAGAGTTTCACAGTGTTTCTTGTAGTTCCCTTGTGGGTGGAGAACTCTCAGAAGTTTCGCTAGAAAATTCCGCATCGACTACTTCCTCACCCCGGAGGTGTAGTTCCCCGGACTTCGTATCGAACAATGATATCTGGAACAGCCCGCCCGTTTTGTCCCCCCGGACAAACCTCTCCAAGTATGAAGTGAACTCTAATCATGTCAGCTCCCCGCGTAACTCCCCGGTAGATGGGAAAATACTTGGCGGGGGGACACTACGGGGTCGACAAGGTAGCCTTAGTCCGACCTTGGAACAAAATGAAATTAATGAACTTGATAAATTAACACTTCTTGATGTGAATGACGAAGGACAGAATAAGGACTCCACGAGACCACTTCTACAACCCGCCGAGACGGCGAAGAAACCGCTGAGTATTGAGGAACTAGAAAAGGAACTTCTGCGATAGCTGGTTATGTAGAACTATCAGGATTTTTCTAGGATACATTACAAAAATCTTCTGTTTCGCGGAACTACTCAAAGTAACTCCCGAGATCTTCTGTCAACTGAGGTTTTCTAAGATATTTGAAGAATGCCTCCTCTCTATCTTCCTGGATACACTCTTTTTCAATCTATAGCACCCCCATCTTCGAAGTTAGGGCACACACACATACACACACAGCGTCGACAAATCACAGCGTGTAGACCAGCAATAAGATGGTGTAAACAACAACAACAACAAAACACCATTTGCCGCTTAGCAGGTTACAAACTCGCAGTCCAGTGGCACCCAACGAGACAGAAGAGTTTTTCTGAGGGGTATAGCAAAATGGCCTTTTCTGAGGGGGTCAAGGTGCGCTAAAGCGAAAACTTCAGCTCTCGTAGCGCTATCCGAACAGATATTTTACCGAAAATGATCGTTGGGTGCCCCTGGCAGTCGTAATTTTGTTTTATCTTGCGGGCACAAGAAAAGGAGTGAGACAGTTTGGTGTCAAAACAATAAAGGTTTTTTAGGGATGTTACTGGCGCTAAGTTACTCCACCTCATCTGCTTTGCCTCCTGTTTGTTAGAGAGAGTCGTAGTGCTTAGTGGAGATTTTCTGTTTTCTCAATGCTTTGTTTCTGTTGTTATAATGTATCCTTGTCAGGCCAGCTAGTGTTTCTCGTGAAGTAGCTTCGGTACCATCACCCGTAAATGGTGGAATTTTAGACTGCCGAAAATTCGTACTTTGCATGTTGTTCCGTTCACACGGAATCTGACGAAGCTTGGCCGGCAAGCGTTGTATCTTCGTGTGAACGGAAACAAAATAGTGAACTGCGTGACCAGGTCGAAGTTTTCGACACACCGTGTGATAGTAGCCTTAGCTACCGAAATGGAATATATTTTCAGAAGGGTGTCTTATAAGCTGCAATCGCAGCAAAGAAAATATCTTATAGACAGTGAATCTCAATTACTATTACAATTGTTATTGTTAGCTAGAAGCAAAATATTTGAATTTACAATTTCGTGTTCGAGGATACCCAGTATAAAAGTGATCGCCCCCTGGACTCGAACATGCCAATTTTAATGAGAAGTGAACATCAATTTTGCGCGAAATTGATGGCGATCTCAAAAGAAAATAATAAAACCACGAAAAACTCAATCTAAACGTTTAGTGTCACTGTTATTGATTGGCGTAGGGTTGCCATGGGGACAAATTAACGCCGCACAACTCCACTCCAACTGTGCTTACTTCTCCCTACTCTAGTTCTCGTGTGCGCGCCCTCGGATCGGCCCATGGTGCGACTCAGGGCCGGTTTACACGTGCGTAAGCGCAAGACGGAAGTGCAAGGCAATTGACCTTTTTCCAAAATGGCCGCCGCAAATTCACATGTCTTAAAATTAAACTGACTGAAAATCAAATACTGGCACTAGAAAGAGCATCATCACATTAGTAATCCTTTACATTGTCGTTATGCCATGTCGGCTGAGAGAGCAGAGTCTGAAAATTGAAACTTTTACAGAGATTTGTATGACTGGGGGTATGACGCATACCCCCAGTCATACAAACGCCTGTAAATTTTCACATTTTTAACTTTCGTTTTCTCGAAAGATATTGGATATAATGCAGCAAAATTTTGTAGTTTTACTAAAGTGGTGATGTGTGTTCTAGTGCTGGCGTTCATTTTTAACAAAAATCGATTTTAATTTTCGGTGGCCATTTTGGAAAAAGGTCTATTGTAAGCATCGCCTAAAATTGATATTAATTAGCTTGCCTGCGCTGGCGTTCGCTTATTCTCGCACCCAGAGCTGCCCGGCTCGTCTCCTCGCGGGGAAGGCTCTGGTGTCAGCCATTGACGCATGCGCGAGATTTGATATAGAGCCGTTGAGAGAAACGACTTTATGCGCATTCCCCAACGTTCAAAATCAGCCAATCGGCGAAGTGCCTCAAATGGATGTCGGGAGCCGGGGAGCTATAGGTATCGGCGTTCGCTTGATTTAGACGAACGGGGGACGCAACGCCTCAACCTCGTACCCAGAGCCCGTCATCTTTTGGCCAGCGGCAAGATTCAGGGCCCTGGGGGAATCCGATTTGTGAGCATGCGTGGTAGGTCAAAAACGTTTCCCCCAGAGCCCTGAATCTTTGCCGCTGGCCAAAAGATGACGGGCTCTGGGTACGAGATTGGCAACGCCTCGATTTCCTTGCGCTCTAGTTTAAATTAAACCACAGGTATCCTTGCGCTTAGCCTTATAGAGTGTATGTGCGCGCTATGCTATGTTGGTAAATGAGGGAATTTGGCGAACAAATAGTAAAGTAGGGGCGCGCTGTATAATGGTAGTTGTGCGACATTTCAAGTAGCCTGTATGTAGGCGCTAGTGATCTGCTGGTCGAGAGCCGAGCTTGCTCCATTAGCGTTCGATTGCGTGCCACAGGAGCTCCGAATAACGCTCAGAAGATCCTGTTTGCAAGCTACATTTCAAGCGAATTTCTGACGTATTCCCCGCACAGCTCTTTGCGAGCTTCGTGTGCAAGCGAGGACATTGCGCCAGAACTGTACATTGTTCACTATGTTGAAATATATTTTTCCGCTAGAGAAACGAGCGCGCGCATTAGTAACACCAGAAGTGTTACTCTCGGTGTAAGGAAATAACTGAAAAACAAAATTGTAAAAAAAAAAAATCGTTTGCGGGGAGGCTCTGGGGACATCCATTTGAGAGCCTTTGCTGATTGGCTGATTTTGAACGTTGAGACATGCGCAGAAAGCTGCTTCTCTCAAAGGCTTTGTCATTCTCGAACCCAGAGCTTCCCGGCTCGTCTCCTCCCGGGGGAGGCTCTGGTGACAGTCACTGACGCATGCGCGAAAATTGATACAGAGCCGTTTCTGCGCATGCCCTTAAGTTCAAAATCAGCCAATCGGCGAAGGTCCTCAAATGGATGTCCCCAGAGCCTTCCCTGCGAGCAGACGAGCCGGGGAGTTCTGGGTACGAGAATGAGGCTTTGTATCAAATCTCGCACATGCGTCAGTGGCTGTCACCACGCGAGGTGAACGAGACGGGGCAGCTCTGGGTTCGAGAATGACTGCAATCAAAACATGTCGTAATAAAATCTGACTTTATTTGGCTTTTTAAGTAGCGTACATTATTGTAAAAATATTACAAAAATCACTAAAAGCTAAGCATGTTATTACAAATATAAGAGTAACTGCGCTAGATATGTACAAAATCTTAACGCTATGCTATATAAACTTTATAGAGTATCGATCCGTATGACGGATACTAATGTCATATATTGACGAAGGGTTGAAGCATTTACCGCTTCACGTTATAATCACACTTTGACTTATGTACAATGATACAGAAATGATGCGGCGACGCTTCTATTTTCGTGCCTTTTGGGATGCCTGTGGTATTACGATCGCTTAATTTAGCTATACTAATTGACTAATTTCTATAAAAAAATTTCACTTGGAAAGTATTTACACAATCATCTTGTCTTACAGGTTAAACGATGCTGAATGTCATTATCCATTTATTTAATATTGAATTATCACTAATATTCATCTTCACAATATTTACAAGGTCAGCTTAGTTTTATATTTTGCTGATCTAAAGCTACGGTTAAACTAGACACATGTAGCGCGCAAAATGTGTGTCCTGCATGTTTCCTTGAGTGGCTAAAGTAGGAAACATCGCACGCGTGTATCGGAAACAATGTTTCTTGTTTGGCGTAGAAACACTTTTTGTGTCCCGGCTACAAAATTTGTCGCGCGCAACAATGTTTCTCGCGTTTCTAAATAGGGAAACATGAAGGAAACCTGTGTCTGGCTACAATGTTGCGCGCTACATAGTGTCATACCTGGTAAGCATGATTTATCGCCATGTTCAATCAATAAAACTTACGGCGGTTTCGGGTAATATCTTACAAATATCCTCTCAAGAAATCCAGTTTCTTGTTTTTCGTCAATTTAATTTAATTTAAAGTAATATTTATAAAAGCGTTCTAAAGGCCAGCTTTGAATTGTTGATCAAGCATTATATTTATATCGATCCGTGTTTCCGCCTATGCGCAACTAACGGCGTAAATAAGAACGTTCTACCCTTCAGGCTAAACGTTGGCCTGCTAGCAGGCGTTAGTTGGCTGTTTTTAGGTCGTTACGCCGAGAATTCCGACGCGGGCGCCATCTTGGACGGACGGGTCAAAATTCGATCTGGGGCAAGTGACAAAACGTTTTTTCTCGCTCGATTCTCGCCGTTAAACAGCCAACCAACGCCTGCTAGTGCTAGCAGGCTAGCTAAAAGTGTGACAACGGGAGGTCAAGACATACAACAGACCCGTGAGGAATTCGTCGTCTATAGTACACGTCGGTCTAAAGAATGAGCCGTTCCTAATGCAAATGAGAAAACTAAGCTTTGTATTTTGTATAAGGAACGGCTCATGATTAGTACGGCGTGCACTATGTTATAGGTATAGTATATGGTGGTCTGTCCATTTGTATGTCTTCCGTCTGTCTGTCTGTCTGTCTGTCTGTGCTTTGTATGTTTGTTATTGTCGATTTTTCTTCCACTGTTTAAGTTCGGCGTTGCTGTCCAACTTTATCTTAAGTACCAAAAGGCACCAAGTTCATGTTTATGTTATAGGTATAGTATATGGTGGTCTGTCCATTTGTATGTCTTCCGTCTGTCTGTCTGTCTGTCTGTGCTTTGTATGTTTGTTATTGTCGATTTTTCTTCCACTGTTTAAGTTCGGCGTTGCTGTCCAACTTTATCTTAAGTACCAAAAGGCACCAAGTTCATGCAATCATTCATTAAATAATATTACATTTTAAGCAATGCACGGATTAAATAAGTTTAAAGCAACAGTACGTTGGTTTACAGGAGCGTACCGTAAATACAAGCATGTAGGCGGAAGATCGTCTCTATATTCAGTTTATCACTGTCCCTATTGCACAGGGGGCGTCTTTTTGTTGTCGCTAAAATGCGTCGAGAGCCTAAGGCCTACGGCAAACGCCGTGCCACAGTCGCGCCGTTCCAATACAAAACAATAGAAATTTCTTGATTATAAAGTATAATGAAGCGGCATCCTTTGAAAAAGGAAAAGTTCGACAGTAGAATAGCCTGCTTGCAGGCGGTACTGGGTGTTTTTATCCGTTCGATGATTGGGCGCCATCTTGGAATTTTGAGGCGCGCGGTCCATCGAACGGACCGGGCTTTCCGCGATAAAAACACTCAGTACCGCCTGCAAGCAGGCTAACAGTAGAAGAGCGGCTGAAGTTCGGCGTTTGCCGTAGGCCTTAGTTTCTGAAACGCGGCGGGCCTTTGAAGGACAATTATTCCCTTGTCATCATTACCATTACTATTTACATATTTAATATCATTATTTGATTCGTAAGCGAACAAGCTGAGACGTCAGTTTTGTGGAAATGGGCGCTTTCCTGCGTAGCAAGCGCAATGGTAAAGAAGAGTAGAAGGGATATGCGATCTCCACGCAACCGAGGCTCCATGAAAACGAGACGCGCAAGGTGCCTCTATCTCATGCAGCCTTTGGCCACTCATTTTCAGTGTAAAATGCACCCTTTGACTAAAGCTGACATTCAGAATATGTAACAACCATTTCATGGTTTCGTGTCTAATTTTATACTCCGTTATCTAATAATGAATAACTAACTAATCATACCTTTTCCCATAGAAATAATTCAAAAGCGCTCGTAATGTCTGAGCAAGGTTCCTTGATTGCATGAAACAGATGACACTTGTGCTTTGTATCGCCCGTGACAACGGACGAGAACGCAAAGTAGTCTGGGAAATCTTTATGCTCCTTTACATTTCCAATGCATGGAAATGGGAAATACCGCTGACCAACTCCAGGCTGCGCGGGGTCGCTCATCGTCACGCCATCTCCGTTTAAGGTCAACGCGACCTCTTTGACCTGAGGTGTCACACCAGTGCGCTTGGCATGTTTGGAGAGTTCCTTTTGGTACTGCTTTGAGCAGTCACGCACATGTTTAGGCCTCAATGGCGGGTTGATCACTGTTGAACATAAGTACGCAACTTTGAAGGTATACTCTTTTTCCTCTTCTATTTCCGGCGGAAGCTCGAATACTTCCTCTGGGGTTTCCGGTTCCGTTAGTACTGAGTTAGCGCTGGATGTAGATTTTGTAAGATCTGGCTCGCTCATGTAGGATCTGAAGGTCTTGTTGGGAAAACTTTGTCTTCTGGGTGACAACTTTTTGAGGAATTGCTTAGACGAGTAGGTTGCTCTTCTTTTGGGAATTTGTCGGATTTTGTGTCTGTTGAGGACCTGCTTGATATATCTTGGACCTAAAGAGAAGAGAGAAAGTATAATAAATCTCGCGTCTTGTGGATTTGGTGATTGTGGGCGGTGATGCAAAGTTTGATTTCTTCTTGGGATCCAAAAGTGGGTCAAAGGAAAAAGGAAAAGTAAGAGTTTGACACCTGTACTAATCCCGGGGCTTGTATCGAGGTCCTAAGGACCTCGCCCTCTAACAAAGGGAACTTAAGAAACTACGTTTCTCGACGACGCATTCGGAAATATAGATTTTTCTTTCTATTGAGAATATTAACGTTAACTGCATGATAAAGCGGATACGTCTACTGTTATTGGGTCGGAGTAAAACTTTACCAAGAAGGAGAAAGTTTGCCTAAGTTACCTAATGTGCACTCTGGACTCTACCAGAGGCTCGTGCTCTACACAAGAAGGTGAATACACTTACCGATGAGGCAGACGACATGGTTGTCTTTTCCATAGAAGTCCCCTGCGAGCTAGAAGAGCTGTGAGTCGACCTGTTAGAGTCACGTCGTGACCTGATTGAATCCTTCCTCCCGGGGCAGTACATCGCTTGACACGCCAGTCGGATAGTCTCTGTAGCTGTCACGCTTCCCGTGACACGACCACAGCGGAATGCATGACAATACATCCGAGTTTTTTCACCCTGGCGTGCCTCCGTGACAATGTACCCAAAAAGACGGGAATCGTCCTGAAAGACGCCTAATGACAGGACCCATGCTATCATATGCTGATGGAGTGTCCTATTTGTTTCTTCGTCCACAATGAGGATTTCTTCAGGGCGGATTTTCAACGTGATAGGCTTGAAATCCTTCGGGCTGAGTTTTTCTAGTAGGGTAGCTATGCTGTCGTTTATTACAAGATAAGACTTCTTGACTTTGACGCAACCAAGATAGGTGATGTGAGGGATTGACGTGAACTCCTCGTCCCCAGGTCGCGCGTACACATCGGGCTCGTTTGGATTAGGAAGATGGAAGGACTGGGAACCAAAACACACAAAACAGCATGTTAATGTCAAGGAAAAGACTTTCATGAATTGTGAAACGTTAAAGCTGGATGAGCATAATTTGTTTTATTACATAGATATGAGTGTTTTACTGGGAAATATGTCATTCGTACAATCTCATACGAAACTACATCCGGGATCTGCGTGGCGTAATTTCCATATCTCCATTAGTGAGGATATCGGTAAAAGTAAAGGCGTTTGGAAGTCGATTTCGTTTCACTTTTTGGGGGTTTGTCTATATATATATAAAAGGTTAATAACGGTGGCTTGAAGATTTTAGTTGGCAAAAGATTTGAAGATTTTAGTCGCTGCGCTCGTTGGCAAAATATTGTTCATGCTTCTCGAAAATAAAACTCTGAGTGCCACTTTACGTAATACTTCCGGTCCCGGAACATGTTCAGACCGAGTGCGCCGCTATTTCCGGTTGTTTTCGCTAAAAGTAGTCTGGAAAACCACAGGACGCAGCACACGATACTGATTGGCGAATCAAATCACGAAATTCGAAAGTCGCCAACGACCTCCGTGACGCCGCGAATGCTCTGACCCCTCTCTCCAAGTAAGCTATCTATTCCAAGCCATTCCAAGAGCGTAGCTCCTTTGTGTTAAACGGTTGATCGCTCAACGGAGGAGGCTCTGGGCCGGGAACAATTAATGCTACCCTCCCTTCCCCCGCGAAACCCTACTTTCGGTCCCATTCGCAGTTCTAAACGTAGTTGGGCTTCCTGTGTTATGGTTTTATTAAAAGTGATGACATTGAGACTTGTAATAAAATCAGAGGGAGGGGGGATGAATAAAATTTCTGCCTCCCCCCCCCCTCGAAAAATTTGCAATGACGACATTCGAATGCATCCAATGAAGAAAACTTGTAACAACAATAAAAAAAACAATGACGAGAATACAGATAATAATAACTGTAAATACTGTATCCTTTTTGATTAACTTTATTGGGACAACGTCAATGTAATTTTTATCAATGTCAATGCCAAGTGTAGCCCCATGACCGGAGGCCGATGTCATCACAGGAAGTCGCCGCAGTAAAAACAGCAGCTTCACTGTTGTTGTTGATTTTTTTATTGAGAGATACCTGGATCTCCCTTTCGAACATAAACAACAGCAACAACAACAATAATCCAGTGATAAACTTTACCGAATGGGTGGCCTCTTCAAATGGGGTGCCACGGGGGGAGGGGCAGATTTTCGAAAATGGTACACTGTACATGGGTTGGTTGATAATATCTAGCTTTCAAATTCCGTAATTATTTTATCAGTAAGCCTTGCCAGAGTACAATCAGCACTCTATTGCACATTCAGACAGATATTATTATTATCCGAAAATAAATTATTTTATTAAAAAACAGACTCAGGTATGTTAAGGCTTAACTAACACGGAGAGGGGCTTATACGCGGCTCAAAATCATATCTCCTAAATATCTCGTGAAGGGATAGGGCTGAGGTAAAAATTTTGGCAGGTATCTTAATTGTGCAATCCTTAACATATTGACAGTATTTGTTGCCATGTCAACCAAATTAAGTGTGCACGATGCTAATTTTGTCATTTTCGCATTCAAGTGAAAATGGGGAACATAGGGCACCTAAGGATATGTACATTTTCAATGTTTACGTTGTTCCCCATAATAAATTGCCTTTTAAGGCAGGCCACCTTTAAATGTAACTGTGATAGACAGGTATTGTTTGTTACAATGGCAACGTTCCACACGACCACGTGATGCATGCTGGACACGATTAAAAGGCAATTTATTATGGGGAACAGCGGAAACAATGAAAATGTACGTAAATTGTTTATATCCTTAGATGCTCTATGTTCACCATTTTCAATTGAACGTCAAAAAAGCAAAATCAGCATCGAGCCCCCTTAATTTGGTTTCCATGGCAACCGGTACTGTCAATATCTTGAAGATGACAAAATTAAGATAGCTTCCAAGTTTGGTAACCTCAGCTTTTATTCTTCACGAGATATTTGCAAAAGTGTTTTTGATCCGCGTATAAGCCCCAAGTCAAGCATTTCCTTTGAAACCGGCAAAACCTGTCGTTGTACAGCACTGAGATCAGGTTACAATCACTGACACGAAAAATGAATTTAAATAAACTACCGTATCCAAATGTAAACTACTTTAACCCAACATATTTTGAACCTAAATGTTGCGTTAAAGAAGCCATTGTACGTGTAAGAATGCGAGATCGTATCTTGTTGATCTTTGACTTCACTTCAACCGAAATCTTGGTGAATGCACACAGTCAGATATGTAAGAAATTCATTATCTGAGGAAAGAGGGAGCAGAAAATAGAGAAATAAAAAAAGTTCGATAACCACGATAATGCTGTAGACACAATGTATATTAACGCTGTTGAAAAGATCTAGAAAAGACGTCATGTTTCTACAGTTTAGCATGAGAATTCAAGTGACCAGACAGGACTGCAGGACTGTTTTGGGGTCGAGATAAAAAGCGCGCGAAAATCCTTCGATGCTTTTCAAGTGGGTTCGCGCCTCAAGATAATGTTTCCTAAAACTAAATTTGTAAGGAACAAGAACTTGCCATTTATAGATTAAAAAGAATGTATTTTAGAACAGTTTTGAGAGGTATCGGCAACTAGATACTTTGTTGCTGTAGTTTTGGTTATTTATTCACGTTATTTATTCCCCAATTTTGTAAATATTGTGTCGTGCGTATGTTGACGATACTTTCAGAGGGTCGCGACTCCGCGACACGCCGTGGAGTACTTTATTCACAAGACCTTTTTATGTAGGAAACGGCTCCGGATATGCACAGAATAGTTTGTCTGACCGCAGTACAAATACGAAAAGGAAGATAAACATCCCGGAAGGGAAATGGTTTCCATCTCATGTGAAAAAGAATCTTTTAAAAATATTTGTCACTTTTTAATCACAATAAAAACAACAACAATGTTTCGGGCTGTTTTTTAGAGTACCTACAAACAGCTCTTACCAAAATCAAGTGTAAATAATAATAATAAAAAAAAAGGCATGGAAGCTGTTGTTGATGTTGTTGCATTGCTGTCGTTGTTGTTGTTTTTCCCGCGGCAAACAAAAGGCATAACATAGCCCGGTCGCAGCTAAAGGGCCCACATGGGTCTTCGCTTTTGCAGTTGTTTTGCCAATGAAGTTTACTGAGGCAAACACCGGCTATGCCATGCTGATGAGTCCTAACAAGGACGAAACAGCTGTCCATGGTTGCCGAACTGCACGGATAATAGACTGTGCTACAGCGTTCCGTCTAGGCCATGCAGACTTATGCCGATGTGTGTATTATAGTTAGTGTTCATTTTCACTTAAAATTAGGCCCATGATCGAGTTTTCCCGCGAAAACCTGAAAAATCCCGCCAGTTGAATTATGGTGGTCTCTAACACCATAGAAACCCGAGGCTTTCGGTAAAGCGAATTTCAAACAGTTCCGGAGTTCAAGGGCATAACAAGAGGTGGATTTCTACCAGACCAACTGCAAGTTGCGGCATTTTCAGAAGGATCAAATTTCACAACAAAAGGACGCATTGCATGACTCCGCGGCATTTATTTTGTCGCACGAAAATTGCTCAGCCGTTTTTCTTTCCCGATACATGTGTTTAAAAATAGTCTTTTGGTAACGGAAACAGGTAACCAGCCAACAATTTAGTCAACAAGAGCTGAGTTTTGTTATTAAACAAATACACGAAACGTTCTCTCACCGTCGAAAAACCGGTAAAGCCGGAAATAGGATTTATTCAGCGATGTACAAAGTTCATCAGAAACGTTACTCAACAAATTTTGTTTTTTGAAAATACGTATACTGGAAAACAATTCTGAAATCGCATATTTCGCTTATTGTAACCGCGACTCCGCGAACCCGTCTGTCTGTGGTTTTGAATACTGAATGATGAGTAAAACTATTCACTAATAAGTCAACAAAGTCTAAATCCCTTTGTTTACGACAAATCTTAATTCATGTTTTGAAATGAGCATATGAACCTTTCTCAGAAAAAGAAATAAAAACAGTACTCTGCACAAAAAAGTACATGTTTCGACTTTCTATCATTTTAAGAGAAATTCATATAGAAAACCACGCCCCCGGCCACATATCGGAGGTCCGTTTCTACCACTGAGTACTCACGGACAAGAAACCATTCAGTGATTATTACACAGTGTTAAAAAAGTTCTATACTCAGTTACTTACCCTTAAGTTTGGTGCTTTGAAGGCCTTTCTAACAGTGTTGTAGATCGTCTTTGCATCATGACATTTCAAGATATAGCAAATTGCATCATGTGAGGGTGGGCACACAATAACTCCCAAAGTGGTTTCGTCCTCTTCGCATAAATTAATATGCCCGATTGTTTCGACATCAAAACTTGCTAGTACTTCCCAAGGAGGACAGTTAGTACTTATTCTCATTAATTCCGAATTTACTTCAACATTGACCGATATTTCTTCATCTTCATTTCGTTTCACTAGAGCCTCGTGCATGACCGTCTGTAAAGTCTTGTCGTTTGATCTTTGAACAGGAACAGACTTCATAAACTTTGCCAAGTGGATGCCTAAAGACCCGCTTGCTAGGCGTTTTAAGCTCAGACTTTTGGGTCTTGCGAGACCATTGCCTTTTGGGGATGGCGGAGTACATGTACAGTTAGGAGTCAATGACCTAGAGCGAATTTCGAGCTCTTTCTGCGAAGTCGAGGTAGTGCAAAGCGAAGAGGACAGATACGCTTCAACCTTGTCATTTGGAAATTGCAAATCACTGTAAACAATATCGATTGGATTACTTTTAGTCCTACCACGATTTTGGATTTCTTTCGCAAAATTGTCAATATTTTCGTAGACATTTCCCGCCGTTTTTTCTTCACTACTCGTGCTTGTGCTAAGTTGTGACTCCCGGTCACTTTCCGTCAATGGGAAATCTAAGTTTTCGTACACCGGACTGCTTTTGGGGAGCCGGGGAGAAGGATTCGGAGAGATTTCAGGAGTAATAATGGGCGAATTCTCGTAGGAAACCAAGCTAGGGCTGTTTGTACCGCTATCCTTTTTATCCCCAGTGCTCAGAGAACGTTTCAGAGTAAATGGCGAGAAGTTCTTCTTGATTTTAGCCGGCTTCGATTTAGCTTTAGTCTTAGAAAGCCATGCTAGTGTATCACGAATATTTTTCAATTCAGGAATTGTCGCGTTGCCTGTCAGCTGTGCAAAGTCTTCTCTAAGAATAGGGTTGTCCGATTCCCGAGTAGGTCTTGATGGAATAATCTCTGAGACAATTGTCGGTGAATGAAATATTTCTGCATATTGCGGGTCCGACGGATGACAAAATCCGTTTGTTTTGGGCGACGAACTCGGGGTCACCTCACAACTATGTTGTGGCCCAGAACTAGAAGCCCTCCGTGAATGCTCACTACAGGCGCTCTCTAAGGAGTTCAAACTCGATGAATGGCTCAAACTTTTCTTTGTACACATTGAAGGAATATGATCGGCAGGAATAACTTCATAAATATCCTCTGCTTCGTCGTCTTTAGCCACATTTCCAAACCTCTCCTCGATATCTACAACTTCCCCATTTTGGCGCCTTGTGTTTGGCGCCACGTCTGAAAGAGACAAACTACTGAATGGTTTCTGTAACGTTTGCGGTCTCATGTCTTCCCGTGAATGAATTTCTTCATACAGAGAGTCGTTCTCTTCCATTTCTTGAACACCGCCTCATATTTTGGGGCCTGGCAGAGACTGATACGGATACGCAAGCATGCTGTGCGTACATCTATTTCGTCGAGACGGGAAACGTGATACGCCGTGTTTAACAACTGTACGATTTGATATTTGATCACTAGCGAGTGGTGGCAACGTGTCGAAAGGTCATCGCGTGGGAGAGAGTGGGGGAAAACTAGCAGAAGAACTTTCTTTTTTGGTGTCCAAATTATTTCAAATCTTCGTGAACGGAATCTTTAATTTGTATGCGTTGTGGAAAATATTCTTTTGTAACTCGTCGAATAGTTAATACTTAAAAGTAAACATTGCGGAAGTCAAATTGCAAACAAAACGCGGTCTGTCATGACAAGTATGAGAAACTTTGTTGTTCTGCAAATGAGAAAACAAAATCTATTTCATAATCGGGTTAGGAAATTGCGGGTCTGGTGAAAACATGATGGAAAGGTGTTCTCTTCAGCTACGTGGAGTGCAGTTTCCATTAAAATAATAAACTGAATATGAGACATATGCTTGCACGCGGCGCACGTGTACAGGAAGGGGTATTAAAGCTTTTTTAAAAGTCTTTTTATTATCCGGGGAACCGTACAGGAAGTTTCAAAAGTTTTCTAAAAAATTGTTGGCCAGGTCCCTGGATTGCCTACAATTAGCATTTGAATTCTCACTAACTATCGTCTTCCGACTAACTCTCTTTCATATAGGGCTCAAAAATAACAGGAACAGAGGATCTATGGCCGGTGTGGATCTGAAATTACATAACGAGATCTGAAATTATATACAGCCCGTCACAGGGCCATGATGGCAGGACCACAATTCAGAAATTACAGAGTTGGACCATAGGATCCGAAGAGAAAGACAACGGAACAGGATATGATATTTAAGGCCACGGAACACGGGACCTGCCGATTGCTTGCATTGCTTCCGTAGATAAGTTTGCGGTGAACGTGCGTGACCTACTTGTCCTCCTTCAGAGGAACCCTTTAGTTTTCGCAATCGCTAGAGTGCGGAACTTGGAGTCAAGTCGCAGCGCTCAGAAGCTGCTCGTTCATTGGCCCGTTCACGTTTCCATTGTCTTTAATCTAAATTTTTTCTTATTTTGACAATAGTAGCATGTTGTAGTTATCGTTCAAACATAGGAGGCCATCCTGCAAATGCCATAGTCTGCACCGTTTGTATACCTAAGAATTGTAGAGAAGCTACCTTGCTATATGGTAGCAATGGTATAACTGAGCCCCTCCCATTGGGGGGTACATGTTCCCATGTTCCCTTGTAATTTTTTCCTTTGTTCCCCTAAAATTCCCCAAGTAACAAAAGTTCCCTTGTTCCCTGAAAATAATTTGTCAGTATCCCTTGTTCCCTGGAAATAAATGTGCTTGTTCCCTTGTTCCCTAAAACCCCTGGGAGAGGCTCATAACTACTAGTGCCATGTTATAACTATACAGACTATAGAGTAGCTATGGTATAAATAACTATAGTAGCGATTGTATAACGTCACAGTAGCTGTGGCACACTAGGGAGGGTATAGCTACTGCAGTGATGGTAGAAGGTATCTACTGTTATAGCTACCGCAGTAGGCAAAGTTACCGACATAGCAATGGTGCTAGAGTAGCGAGAGTAGCTATATTGTACCTTAGCTAGAGTAGCGACACTAGCTTAGAGTAGCATAGGTAGCGATGGTAGAGTGTAGCGATTGTAGCCTACAGCTAGAGTATGCGTACAGTAGCTTAGAGTAGCATAGGTAGCGATGGTAGAGAGAGTAGCGATGGTAGCCTAGCTAGAGTAGCTTACAGTAGCTGTAGAGTAGCATAGGTAGAGAGAGTAGCGATGGTTGCGACAGTAGCTTGGAGAAGCATAGGCAACGATGGTAGAGAGAGTAGCGATGGTAGCGACAGTAAGTAGCAAATGAAGCGACGGTAGCGAGAGTAGCGATGGTAGCGACAGTAACTTATAGTAGCGTACACTAGCTTAGAGTAGCATAGGTAACGATGGTAGAGAGAGTAGCGATGGTAGCCTAGCTAGAGTAGCGTACAGTAGCTTAGAGTAGCATGTAGCGATGGTAGAGAAAAGAGTAGCGATGGTAGCTTAGCTAGAGTAGCGTACAGTAGCTTAGAGTAGCATAGGTAGCGATGGTAGCCAGAGTAGCATAGGTAGCCTAGCTAGAGTAGCGTACAGTAGATTAGAGTAGCATAGGTAGCGATGGTAGCCAGAGTAGCGATGGTAGCCTAGCTAGAGTATCGTACAGTAGCTTAGAGTAGCATAGGTAGAGAGAGTAGCGATGGTGCGACAGTAGCGACAGTAGCTTGGAGTAGCATAGGCAACGATGGTAGAGAGAGTAGCGATGGTAGCGACAGTAGCCACCGTGTATTCTTTTTATTATATAGACAAACCAGAAAAAATTATTCCAAACTGACTTCCAAGCACTTTTGTTTTGACCAATGTCCTCACTAGTGAGGATATGGAAATATGTCACTCAGGTCCCAGATGACCCAGATGTAGCTTCGTATGAGATCTACGAGTGGCGTATTTCCCAGTAAAGTACTCGTGCCTATATAATAAAAGTGAATTATTTTGTTTTTCACAGTTTGGCTTTCATCGTTTCCCGACAAAATGTACGTTAATAATCAGTGTACAGCAGTATTTTTAGTACACTATATTAATTTAAGGAAATCATTATTTTAGCACATGAATTTTTTATATTTTTATATATTTATTCTCATATAGCCTTTGTAAGAGCACCGAGACTTAGTGGGATGCCCCTAAAACCGTCATATTATTGTTATTATTAATTCGGACTTAATGAACGAACATGACAACTACACAAAAGGTTTTTATTGATTTTTTCGTTTTTCCCTCTTCATCTGGCTATCTGTTCAGATGTCGTTGAATAATTTTCTAGACCAGTTTCTTTTTATCATTCCCAAATAATTGCCCGTCTGTTTCAATGTAATCTCCACAATGAGACAACATGGCTGTGATTTCCACTTCTAGACAAAACGTACTATGAATAATTAAATTATAGCTATAGAGCAGATTTCGTATGACTGTGAAAAGTGCCGCAACAAAGTTGTGCAGCGACTACGCGATTTCATTCCCAGGGGCGTAGCCTGCACTTATGAGAGGGGGTTCCAAAATTCAAAAAATTAAAACTCCACATAGATCTCGGGGAAAAACTAGCGTTTGAAGAAATTTGCTACATTTTATTGGAGCTTTTATTTGTTGTCTATTAAATATTGACAATTAGTAGTAAGTCGGTCCAGAACAGAGGCGAGGGGGGTTCCGCTGCGGGAAAGGGGTTCCGGAACCCCTGGAACCCCCCTGGCTACGCCCCTGATTCCGTATCTACAGCAGGCCAGGTTCCGTGCCACGACCGCGTCAGCGTCGTGGCGTTTTCATACAAAATCTGCTCTATTTGATATATTGATCAGAAATTGTATTCAGATTTGGAGTAAAACACATTCTTTTCTGTTTTTCGTTTAAAAAATTGTTGTAGAAACGTACTTTTTTTCGCAAGTTTCATCCGCCTGGATTATCAGCCACAAAGTAATAATCTCAGGCTGCTAAGGAAAAACAACTCCCTCCATCCAGCTTCTATGAGTCAATTTGATACAACACAACAACAACAACAACAAAAACCGGCGTGCTGACCTCGTAAAACATTCTGTGTATATAAAATAACCCCTTTTTTAATGCCCAATGTAACAAATTTAAGAAAGGCATGTCCCATTATTATGTATTTCTAAAATTATTGAATTATTATTGTAGTTCGTGTACAAAAGTATTTCAATAGACCCCATCCTGGGTGGCTGAAGGAGTCTAATAAGATGCTGTGCACTGTTTTTCCTAACCAATATTCCAATCATTGATATTACTTCACCCAAAAATCACTGTCTGAAGAGACTTTAGAGTTGGCCATCAATGCCTTTAAAGCATCCTGAAGCGCTACGTTTTTACATCCGTTTTCTTAAGTCCTGGGACAAAACCTTAAAATGCATATCACCCCTGAGAGGAGAGAAAGTGGACTTAAAATTGCTCTTGAACAAATCAGAATGCAGAAAATTCTGCCTCAACATCTTTTTTTGATTCATCAGATATGTAAAAAATCAAAGATTTACAAAATTAGCTTTTGGTGATGTGGAGAGAGGTACTGTTTCAGACAGAAGTCTCATACCAGCAATTTTCATACAAAATATTGCAACATTGCACTTCTCAGGGGCACCCATCAAGAAACTAGCGCAAAACATAGTATTATTAGATGTATTTGAATGGCCAACAGTATGTTTTTCCCTATAGTTTGTTTATCTGTTTGGATTTGCTAGCTGAGAGCTAAGGATCCAAAATTTCTAGCAATCGAAACAGGTTTTCTGAAAATGCCAAGGCAGAAGTTGGTGTCCGAAAATTCTAGGCAACCTTTTTACTTGTAGATTTTGAAATTTTAACTACCAACACATGCCACCTATTAACCAGACCTGATGACTGTGTCCTTGTAGATCTGGAAACAGGTTCCAGTTTCACTGTGCCTGCAGCTAACATTATCCTGGTACTGCTTCTACTCCTCCTATGGTACTCTTTCATGGACTTGAGAGATAGTGCATAGGGTTCAAGACATCATTAGCTTTTGAAATTCTGGATTATACTCCTGTATAGAGTGAGAAGAAATAGATATATAGCAAGAGGATGGGATATAGTAGCAGTGGCCGCTTGGATTTCAGATCTTCATGAATCAGTAAGGATCCTGCACTGTATGAAGCCCAAACCACACCCAATGCCTAGAAATTAAAACAACAAGCAGTGTAAACACCTGATTAATTATTTAATTAGTAATTTGCGAACAATGTGATGGTTGAGTTATTCTCTATAGATATTCATTTTATATTTCATAACCCAAAAGGGGTTATTGATAGATCTTAGGTGGTCTGCAGTTTCAACAAGTATGCAGGTAAATGGATTGCTTAAGGTGTAATAAAAGCTATCATACCTTGATGCCGAAAGCCAGCATGGGAAAGTAATGGACCAGCGGCAGTGCTAATGCAGTTAGAACAAGTGGAATAAGAGAATAACCGATCACACCAAGGCACTGGGAATAGTTTACCTGGAAAATGGAAAATAAAAAAAACATATTGGCAGTTCATAAAAGCAAGGAAATGCATATAACACATTGACAAAAATGTATCATGCCAGAAATGCATCATAACAGCAATGGGTAAAAAATCAACTCACCTCACCACCAAGAACTCTTGCCAATAAGAACACAAGTAAAGATCCTACAATCCAGATTGTGATTATCCATGACACCACCTGCAATGGAGAAAATTCCTTCACAGTTAAAGCAAACTTGAGGTAGGACTGCATTCAGTATCTACAATAAGAATGATGGGGGAGGGAAGCTAAGCACATTGACATGCAAAAAAGTTGAAAACACTGAATATTAAAAAATGTATGTGTGGTTCCTTTGTGTGTTGAAAAGTGACCCCCTCACCCCTCTGGAATTTCCAAAGGAAAATACAGTATTTGTGTGGAAGAAATCAGGTAAATTGACCCCCACCCAATCCCTTCCATGGGGGGGGGGGGGGATGGATATTTTCTGGAACCACACACTGCAGTTGAGATAATTATTCTACAGTGTAAATTTCCAAAGTATGTCATATGGTAAACACATACCCTGAACTGTCCATACAAAGCCAACATGGCATACAAAATAACCACAAGCAGAGGTCCCCAGAAATCTGGGCTGTCACGAAGTACATCTCTCTTGAATCCCAGCGATGGAAGAGGAAACACAACACAGCGTACTTTATAGTAGATGTCTGCAACATCAATGTCCAATTCCTCTCTGCAAAGAGAAAAAGACCAATAACATTAGGAACAGCTGTTTCATATCATCTGGTTACCAATGTTACAGTCATTTAACACATAATTTCAGCACATTTTGAAAGGCCTCCAATTGGCAGGGATGTTAACTCTCTGTCCTGGTATTATAGGTAGCTCAAGATGTTAGTTAGGTATTATTATGACCAGTGTCAGGCATACATTACCATTCTAACAAGGATGGCTGCCCAAGTTATCCTCTTTTTAAGAAAAGGAGAGGTATCTATCTATATGGCCTGGGTACTAAAGGACTTCCTTCACACCTTTATAAGCCAATTACATGCAACATAGAATTGTTTCCATTGTTGTTTCAACCCATTGACGGAGACAGAATCTGGAAATCTGGAATGCCATATTGAACCTGTGGCTTTTAGAACTATTTCCTTTAAAAAATCAACAGAGCACTCAAGAGGGGAGAAGAGAAACCTTAACTAAGGCTGCGTACACACTTGGTGCCCAGGTACTAGCAGTGCCTGAGTACAAGGTCCGGACCTTGTACTCGGGCACCAGTGCTGTGCCGGAATTTTGGCTTCTGCACTCGAAAAACTGGAGTGTTCACTTTAGTGCCCGTGCTCGGGCACCGTGCCCGGGCACCAAGTGTGTACGCAGCCTAAGAGTGTTTCTACCAAATTTTTCGTTTGGATTTTAATAACAGCAATCAGCATCTCTTCCCTTGCCCTACGAAACCATCAGTAACTCAAATCACTTACAATAGCGGCTTATTAAAGTCATCATCGTCCGACTCGTCTACTTCAAGAAGCCACGCAAATCCTTTCCGACTGAAAACTTGAGAGTAGATGGACTTGCTTGCATCACTCGGATCTCCCGGCTTTTGGCCGCTTTCTACGAAGCTTTCCTGCATTTCTATCGAACCAGAATATGATGTGTCGTGCGAGAGAGGAGTTGTGAAGGAGAACTCATCGCTTGGTGGTTCAAACTGGGTGTTTTGAGCGTGAGTCGGATGATGCAAAGGGACAGAAGTGGCCGCCATCTTGATTCTATTTCTTTTTACGTGGAACTGTGGGAACATGTCAACATTCAGTCCCAGTGCCTCTCACTAGTAAAGAAAACATTTTCAAAAACATTTTATGAAGGGAAATAATTATTTTACCCCAAAGAGAGCTATATTTTAAAGATTACTGCTGTCTGGAATTTGTATTTCTATTAAAAAAAAAACGTAAGAAGGAAAATACGAGAAAAAGTAGAAGAAAATATGGCTTTGGTTGGGGTTCCTGTGTTAACTTCCAACCTGTATAGACTGGCACTAGTGGTGTCTGGCGGGAAAGTTTAGTTTTGCTTCGCTTGGCATCGTGATCACAGATTTGAACAATTTCTTCCAATTTTTAGGTCTTTTATTGTAGATTTATGTCATATAAGTTCAATTTTACTCACAGAGGGACTAGTTCATCATTTTAAGGTCGGAAGAATAAAACAAGGGACAGAAATTTGGCGAAAAATCAAGATACTTGGAAGCAGCCGTGCGAGCGAAAAAGCTGAGAAGAGTTGTCAACGAAAGAACTGCAATACATCGTTGGATTGGTTAGGTTTTACTGGATCTAAAGCTTCATTTGCCTCCTGCGATAGTAAATTACAATCAGAAAGAACTGATTGGCAAATTCGAATAAAAAATTCTCGAAGTTATTAGATCTGAAGTCCGTGGAGGCGACTTAGATTTTCAAGAAGAATCACGAATGCAGTAAGCTTACCAGTAAAAGCAACAAGAAAGAGAAGAGGCCATCCTATAATATTCATTTCCGTTATGGGAATTACTGGTCTACTGCCACTCCTAAAGCCTATCTACAGGCCAGTTAGTGTCGTGGAATTCAGTGGACAGGCAGTTGGAATTGATGCTTATTGTTGGCTACACAAAGGTGCCTATGGCTGTGCTATGGACCTAGTGGAGGGCAAGAAAACTACTGTGTGAGTTGATATGGACTCTCAGCTTGCCATTACTCAGGGGCAATCATTTGCCTACCTATGTTATAGTACTGTACTTCAGTTGCTTCGCCTGCTCAAGAGCCACAAAAAAATATACCTCTTATATTTCTGGCCATAATGGCAGGTTTTCATGAATTGAGCATTGAATTGAAAATGTCAAGACTTGGATGATCAGCAATGTTGGCAATCATCTGGACTGTGATAAGGAAAATAGAAACTGTTTCTATTTTCCCAATCACATCCCAGTCAATTGCCAATGTCGCTGACAATTCCCAAAATGCGTTTTATCTAGGATTGTCATAAAAACAAGTCTTTAGTGACTGACTTCCTGCCTGCAGACCTTGTAACTGAACACAGAGTTAGCATCTCAATTATTAGTAAGGCGAGCCCTGCACTGAGGAAAGGGTGTCACTCCCATGGTCCTAGTGGTTTTAACATCCCTCAGGTTCTGATTATTTTCTCTCTTCTTGTCAAAGGTACATCAATTATGTTCTAAGGAGAATCCGAATGTTGCAGTTCTACAAAGTGAAGCCAATCCTTGTGCTTGACGGGTCATACCTGCCATCCAAGGCAGGCAAGGAGGCAGAAAGAAGGAAGTAAGAAAATCTGCTACAGTGTTCAGTGCAATAGCTAGCAGGGGTCAGAGGGGGCAGTTAAACCCCAGCGAAGTAAAATGTTTAGTGTCAACATGTGGGGAAAAACCTGCTTCCCCCCCAGCAAAAACAGAGGATGACCAAGGCTTGCCTCCCTAGACAAACCTTTCTAACTACGGCCTTGGTGTTGGACTGTGTAATGATCATGATCAGACATCCATTTAAATCTTCTGGAAAGTTGACTACAAAAGAGACATCCAATCTATTGGTAATCATCTCTTTCAATCGCAGGTCCAGAAATGACAACAAAGCCAAGGGGCTAGCATTTCTTCGTGCAGGAAACAAGGCCCAGGCACTGGAATGCTTCCAAAAATGTGTTGACATTTCACCTGAAATGGCACTAGAGGTGATCAAGGTAGGAGGATAATTATATAGTTGTTTCTTTCTTGCAGGTCAATTTAAATTTTGGGTTACCTAAGTGTCATAATTTTTCTAGTCTGCAAGATATGGTACTGCATGCTGTGTAAATAAATTACCAGTTATGCCCATTCACTCACTCACTCATTGCGGCCTCAGCTGAGCCACATGTCTGGAGGCCCCTTCCTCCCAATCCGCCATGCAAGTGGCGAGCTCCTGGGCACTGAGGGACCCACATCTCACTTTAAGGTGTTGATAAAGATTGTTTGGGGGTGCCCTCAGGACCGCTGACCATGAGTAGGTTCCCACAAGATTAGGGAGGAGGCTGTTATTCCCTTATTCCTAAAGCAATGGCACGTGAGTCCGAGCCTCTACCAGGCCACCTTGTCTGTGAGCCTTGGAAGGGGGCCGTGGATGTCAAAGTTTGTTGTGAGGCTCTGCCAACTGATGTCCATTGGCTAGGGGGTTTGGTGGATTTTGTCAACCCCTGAACCCCCTTTTGAAATCAAGTATATGCTTCTATGTTCTGGTCTGCTTCATCAAGTGAAGGAGATTCCCCCATATGTCTGTTTCAAAGTCTGAATTTCCCATGAAAGAAAAATACAGTCGGGTAGGCTGCATTGGTGGTCATGCTATAATTTTTCTTCCAGAAATGTAGAGAAGTGGGTGTTGATTGTGTAGTGGCCCCATATGAAGCAGATGCTCAGCTTGCATATCTCATAAAGAAAGACATTGTACAGGCCATTATCTCAGAGGATTCAGACCTGCTGGTCTATGGCTGTAACAAGGTAAGATGAGTAACCAGATAGAAATAAACTCATCTAGACCAGTATTAATGAAACAAAGGTGATCAGAAGAATCATCCCTGCTCTGAACAGGGTATGGCAGCCAACACTAGCTCCCCCATGTGCAGAACAATCTTTTAGAATCACATGTCCCAAAAGCATGTGACTTTTAAAGACCTATCTATGCTATGTGATCAAGACTCTTGGCAAGAGTCAAAAGCTAATTTTTAAGGTATGCTAAACTGTGTATCCAAAGTCAAACTTTAATAGGCCATTTGCACTAACTGGGTCACATGACCCCAACTACCTCTTAACGAGATGTTTTATCAAAATCAATTCCAGAAATGCAAAGAACCAATTGATATTTGTCAGAAACTCAAGTTTCAGCTTAAAATCTCTAACCTGGAGCAAATGGCATCGAGTTGAATTTTCAAGATTTTATTCAGAATGTATGGGATTTGGTCACGTGACCCAGTTAGTGCAAATGGCCTATTCACTAGGATGATTAGCAGCCGTTAGAAGCCATTGTTTGTAGACCTATCTGCCTTATCCTCAGGCATCGCAAGTCTGTTGAATGGTAAGGTAAGATAGCACAACTGTACTCTATAGCAGTGGAATCACATCCCTGTACTCATTCCCTACACAGGTCATCTTCAAGATGGATGTCTATGGTAATGGCACAATGGTAGACTTGAGTGACCTGCCCAAGTTGACGGACTTGAGAATGCATGAATTCACCATGGAGAAGTTCCGTCACATGTGTATCCTCTCTGGGTGTGACTACCTTCCTTCTGTAAAAGGCATTGGGTTGATAAAGGCCAATAAATTACTAAGGAAAACATCTAACATCAGTAAGGTAGGGGAGGAGACTTTTACCTGGAAAAATTAGGCAAATATGATATAAGGGAAGGGCCAACATTCAGACCCTCTCTGGTGATGTGACTGCCTATAAAGTATGTGAATGTTGTGGACTTCTTAAGAAGGGTCTTGGAATGCAGAAACAAATGTTGTCCAAGACCGAATTGCAAAAATGCCCTAACGTTGCCTCTTAACTTGCAAGAGTGGACAATTAGAATTGTTGCAAAATAAGAAAAGTTTATGAAGATTGTTAACTTGCACGCGTGGTGGCAGTCTATTAAGGCCATAGATATGAGAACAAAATACCAATAGCAAGAAATGTATTGATGCTTGAAGTAGTGAACGCTCATATGTCTCTGTATGGAGAAAATTAAAATAATTGTGAGCATCTTAGTGGTTATTTTCTCTTTCTCCAGCTGATAAAGTGTTTAAAGCTTGATGACAAGATGCAGGTCCCTGCCGATTACGAGGAGAATTTCCACCGAGCCGATGAGACGTTCCTTTACCAGCTGGTGTTTGATCCTGAGACGCAGACTCTAGTGCCACTCAATCCCCTGCCAGAAGAAAAGGACAGGACAACTTTACACTTTGCTGGACCGTATCCTTTGACAGATCGTATTGCAGAAATAATCTACCGTCATGTTATACCAAAATTTTACACGAAAAAATACATTGTAGTTATATCATAAATTTCCTTTTTTGTTACGAAAAAGTAGAGAAAAAAAACAAGCGAATATACCCCTGTATTGAATGTACTTTCGGCACTAGAAAAAAAGAGGTGAAGTAGCTGGCCTAAGGCCGGTTTACACTTGCGATTTTTTGTTGTATTTGTCGCGGCGATTTTCTTGCGCGAGTCTCTAGTGTAAACGAGATGCAAATCCGGTGCGATTTCTGTGCTCTCTTTCTTCAAATCGCATCAAAAGTTGCAAAGAGTTTCGAACAGGTTTGAAATCTCCACGACATGTCGCGCCGAGTTGCACTTAGTTTACATTAGTGATTTTGCGTTGACGAGTACATGCAAGAAAAATCGCCGCCACTCGCGCGACAAAAATTGCAAGTGTAAATCGGCCTTAACAAGTTCGTTCAGATCATTTTGTTGGACTGTTCTAATAAAACAACATGGTTATTCCGTCGAAGAAGAGCCCTATTGTTTTTATTGTATCACGCAAAATTTTGAGCGAAACAGGAACCAATAGATGTTAGTCGCCCCCTTGTCACGTGATCATTCTCGACCAATGGTGTTGTACTATAAGGGTGTGTATTATTCTTAACCTACTAGTATGATGTCCAAGGAAAAAGCAGTGGGTATTGCTATAGGGAACATCAACCCCATAACGGGACAAGTTATCGGTAACTTTGACCCAACCACCACCAAGGTAGGTTATTTGAATCGTACGCTAATTGCGGCAAACATAACCTGGATAACCCTTTGCTTCTATTTCCGCTTCCCTTAACGGCCGACCAGCGCTCATATAGTTTTGGCCCAGGCCCCCCCCCCCCCTCAACAAAATTTGATCTTAATATAGAACTAGGGAATTCTCGTTGGAAGAAAGCAAGCTACAAGTTTTCCGAGTTTTAAGCCTCTGAAATAAAACAATCGCCCCTCTTTACACTCAGTCACAGAAAAATAAAAAATGCTCATACGCTTCTGCATAGAGACAAGTTAAATTGTAAGCATATTTTCCTCCTCCTACAGTTTGCTAAGTTTAGGCCTCCGTAGAAATGAAACAACCAGCCCTCTTTACACTCAGTCCCCCTCCCCACATCCCCCTCCCCCCGTGAGGACCCCAGTTTCAGGTAACGTAACCATCCTGATGTTCTGATATGCGCCTAACCACCCTGAAAATTACCAAAATTACAGAATACTATAATACCAGCGCACTGATTGTACTCTAAGAGTCCCCACCCTGGAATTCCAGAAGTTCTCAGTGGGGATGGGAGTTATTGCTTTAAGACACTAGCATGATAGAGCGGTTTTCACATGACTGTCGTGAAAGCAATTTATGAGTAATTCACTAACCAATCAAATGCGATAGTGATGG
The DNA here is from genome assembly GCA_033964015.1 of Scolanthus callimorphus. Classification (NCBI taxonomy): domain Eukaryota; kingdom Metazoa; phylum Cnidaria; class Anthozoa; order Actiniaria; family Edwardsiidae; genus Scolanthus; species Scolanthus callimorphus. The sequence continues at coordinate 29,151,935 of CM066915.1, read as the reverse complement.
GCGAGGTGATTCACAATCTGTCCTTTTTGCGAGCGAGGTAATCACAAGTAATTGTGTAATTGTTTTCTCTACGCGATCTGATTGGCTGAAGGCTCAAAGATCATGCTCTCGACCAATCACTACTCACAACCCGAACAATCGCAATTACCGAGTAATTTGTAATTGCTCGCGACAGTCATGTGAAAACCGCTCAATTTGTAGACGTCGCCATCGACGTCTGCGAGGATGACATTCGTTAACTTAAAGACTTGTATCTTATATCGCAGATAATTAACCTTAGCCAAGGCGAAGAAGACGTAGAACCCACTTGCGCGTTCACATTCAGCAGCGCGGGTACCAAAGAAGATCTCACACCCCGCTCCACAAGTTGGGAGAAATCAGCATTTCGTCACGGACGAGCTGCGCAAAAAACCTGAACGAGCGAATGCCTTCGCTCCCCGCAATGAAGAGAACGCATCGAGGTATAAAGTCACACTAGTGGTCTATTGTCAATGCTGCGTTCTGATAGGTTGAGCTACTAGTAGGCTATAAGTGTCGGATTTGAAAGCCAGAAAATAGCAAATGCTCAGTTGACCTACTATAGTGTGATTTGACTAAAACAATTATTCCTCTCGTCCTCAATAGCCCATTCGGCATTCGGCTCGAGGAATAATTGATAAATAGATGCACAGATGACGTTATAGCGTGTCGTGAAGAAGAAAAGGGCGTAAGTGTTGTTGTGATTGGCTGACGAGAACGCCATTCAGCAGCAACTTGTATTTTATCTCATTGTGATAAAGTTCTAAAGTTCAATTATCTTTAATAGCGTGACGCTAATGCAAGATATTTTGGGGCGCACGCTTCAAAGGCGGCGCAGGTGGGCAGGCGCCTGCATTGATGTTATTGACAGATTCCATGATCTGATCGTTCTTGGGAAGAAGGAGGTCCCGTATGCGTTCAAGTTGGACGGTACTTGATGATATTTCAGGCCGCAGTGTCTCTTGTTCTCCATGACAGACTCGAGGAACTTGATGTTAATTAGTCCCTGTCGTATCTTGAAGAACAAAGTGATTGGCTAGTGTATTTGGTGGTACTGCAGTCATTTGAAATTCGCTATGTTTCTGAATTATATTAAATAGCCCGTGTCAGCTACTCCTTTGTTATTGTTTTCGTTTGATATTAGAAGACGAATTACGTGTAGAAATCTCTCAATCAACATCTAAAAACAAAGTTTCAGATTTGATTTACCGAATTCAATTGATGAAATTGCTCTATATTCTCTAAATGAACCGATGGAAATGGATGCTTTCTCCGACTTGGTATGTTGCCATGCTGTCAAAATGGCGGCTGACACAGGCTTTTTAAACAAAGACTGCTGGATGCTTTTGCGTGAATCGTTTTTGGTGCTTACTGATGAGATCACGAGCTTGCTTTTTTATATCCGCCAATGACACACATTTTTATCCATGATTCTAATTTGCTCTAGCCTCAGATGCCGAGGGCGAGGACTCGATGGACGATCGTGCGTTCCTGGACATGTACACCCACGTCAAGCCACGCCCGAAAAACCCTTTTGCAAGTACAGACGAGTCCAACCCAAAGTGAAACGTGGCCATGTACCGGCTTTTAAGGGAAAGTCTCGCATGACAAACCCGTTCCGCAGTGGAGAAAGCGAGAGCAAGAACGCTGGTGGATCACTTAGCAGGTAGGAATGCTGTAAGGCAACTTTATTCTCGGCAGCTGTACATTTTTTTTTTCTTGTAAATAGTGTATATTTATTATATTTATAATTATTATAGTGGCACGGCTCCTTTGGAGAGCACTTTGTTGTGATAGGACTCCGTGTTTTCAAATAAAGTTGTTATTATAAGCAATTATTGGATGAGGTTTTTGTGATCTCCAGAATAAACAATGTCGAGACAGGTGGAATCAGGCGAGGCCGTGAGGCCGAGCCTGATTCCACTTGGCGAGATATTGTTTATTCTGGAGATCACAAAAACCGAATTCAATACTTGTTTTATTATACATTGATTCAATAGAAATACTTTTATTTCTGTCAAGCAATTTATTTTGCACAAACGCCTTGTTAAAATAGGGAAAGCGCTCTAGTTCCATGATGCATTGCGCGCGTATCAAGAATCAGCTAGCTGATTCTTGAAGAATCAGCATGCTGATTCTTGGAGACCCTCAAAGTGCGTGATTCCCAAAGTAAAGTGCGCGCTCTTAGCCAATCAGAATCGAGATAGTGAGTACAATGTATAATAATTATTATTATTATTTACCATTTCAATTTGACGCTTTAACGCTTGAACATGCGAAGCATTGAAAAGAGCTATCGTGAGGGGGCGCGATTTTACTCACTCCAGGCTCGATGATAAATTATGAGGTCATATCTAAAATAGAAACTATGGCAATTTCATCTAAACATGATTTACAGCAATACCATAGTCATGTAATATGATGCCATTCATTATGGCATCAAAACTACCTATTTCAGAAAAGGTAGCATCGCCGCAACTGTCTGTTGTATCCCGCGGTGCATCATGGGAGAAACTAAGCAGAAAGAAATCCTCGTGTTAACCCAGTGCACAATTTCTTGCGTGCGATGTACTGTAGAATCATTTAGTATACGTAAGGTGATAAGTATGGCTATTTATCCCCTGAAAACCAGTGTCCATGATTCTGTTTTGGTACACCTATTTGTTCCCATGACGCACCGCGGGCTACAATAGACAGTTGTGACGTTGCAACCTTTTCTGAAATAGCTGTATGCCTCAGTAAGCAGACAACCAATGGACGATTCTAGCTATAACGCACGCGCGCGCTGCATGTCGGCAGGGTCACAACAGATAATGGGCAATTCCAGAAAATAAAGGTACCCACCCCACGGGCGGCATTTGGAAATTCCGATGGGATGGGGGGGGGGGGGGCGGGGGGGGGGGGGGGGGTAAGAGCTCGGAATTCAAGGGGTTTTTTCGAAGCTGGATTTCTTTAACCTGGCCGGAATTCTATATGCATGGGGGGGGGGGGGGGGGGGGGTGGTAAACCATTTTGGAAATTCTGGATACATGGGGGGGGGGGGGGGGGGTCAAAAACTAGTGCCGCCCGTGGGGAGGGTACCTTTATTTTCTGGAATTGCCCGATCACGTTGAATGTTCGTTAGACGAATCAAATAGTCTATTGACTCAGAAAACTCGAACTCAACGTCTAACCGTTGAGCATTGAGTAGCGACTAGGTATTTTAAGGCGAATTATTCATGACAGATCATGACTCTCTTGACAGATACTTTGGTAGGATGGATACACGAGACAGAGAGGAAGCCGAAGACGAGCACAGCGAAGACGAGAAGATGGACACGTGTTACGAAGACAGGGGCAAACCTGGAGCCCTGCTTAGTTCACTTGTCAAAAGTCCCGATAATGTGGACGATAGTGACGCAATGGATAATAAAGAGAATGGACCACTCTGCTTTATAGAGGCTGTTGCAAACTCTACGACGCTTAGTCAGGGCATGAGTAGACTCCATTGTTCGGATGAGGATAGAAACAGGTTTTCAAGTGGCGCAAGCAATGACAATGAAACTTTACATTCAGATAGTGACAGTGTTAGCGACTCGAAGACGTGCGAGTCGTTTACCAAGCCTAGGAGTATTCTTACGAGTAGGAATCGGGTTAAACCGAGGAGTCAACGAAAAGACTCGCTCGATACGGCTAGGGACTCGCTTAAAAGGTTTCTGTATCAGAGTGGATCGGGAACTGCGAAGAAACCTCAAGGTAATTCCTCACAGAACCCCGTTGAAAACGAGTGTCGTATTGATGCGTCGTCGGAGAGAGAGGACAGCCTTGCCGCACTCCCTGTAAACGAATTTCCGTATCGAACTGAGTCGCGAAGTGCTAACAAATCTCCGAATGAGCAAACTCAGAACTTTGTACCGCCACTAGTGGAAGTTATTGATATCGATAGTGGATATTTATCGGATGGGGAGGAGAGCACAGACGCGGATACGCCTAGCGGCTCTCAGAGCTCACAATCAATCATGGGTCGATTTCTCCAGGCTGGGAATTCTGCTGGAATCAAAGTGAGTTTGTCTTTAATAGAGCACAGTGTTATATAACGCACGAGAGGAAAGTGAAATCAGCATATTTTTCTATTTTATTTTTTTACTTTCAGACCATGAGGAATCAGATCGGCCTGAAGCCCAAGGCTGGAGGTAAGCTATGTTGTCTTTTGTCTGGAAATATTTGGAGACCGTTTGTTCTTCTTTGTTGCTTTGAAGGTGAAGTCCTCGTTGTCCTCGTAACTGAGTTGATATTGCCAGCTTATGAGCTGTCGTCAGCAAGACCTCTGCTTCGCTTCTTAATTTGCAGCTAAAACTAGGACACATGTAGCACGTAATATTGTGACCTGCGTCTATCCCGCCGTGGCTAAAATAGGAAACATCGAACTCGTGTAGTTCGTGAGTCTCGGACACATAAAATGTTTCTTGTCTTGCGAAGAACATTTCTTTGTGTACCGGTTATGCAAAATTTGTTGCGCGCGGGAAACATTGCGCTACATGTGTCCTAGTTCAGCCAGGCTCTTTCTCCACAACAGATCATCGGGAAAATCAGACAATGTTTCATCGAACCAATCTTGATCCCAGTGTCCACAGATTTCCCAGGGTGGCGGTCCATCCTCGAAAATATCGCCCCGAAATAAACCGCGGATAAAGCCAGTTGGCTCATGTATTTCATTTGCCAGAAGTTGGTTGTCACTTCTGTGTAGGTGCTAATGTGTTTATGTAACAAATTATTTCTGAAATGATTCTAGGTTCGCGATTATCTGGTATTGGACGTTGTAAAGCCATGGGGATTAGCAAACGAAGAACAACCTCGAAGAAGAAAGACTCCAAATTGGATAGCAATATGCCATCATTACTAAAGCATTTTGAATACAATAAGAATAAACGGCCAAGGTATGGAATTAGTTAAGTTTGATAAATTTATAATTTCAGGGCCCAACGTTAACTTTGCTCACAAGGCGCCATTCGCGACTAACTAAAAAAATTAGTCGCCAAAATGCAAAGATTTAGTCGCCACATAAACGTAGATCTCAGTTGAACTCAGAAAGTTGGAGTACCATTTGGCGACTAGCTCTAAGATTTTAGTCGCCAAACCCCAAATATAGTCGCCATTGGTGACCATATGGTCGCAGTGTCGGGCCCTGACATAGCTTGCTTATATTGCGTTCACACTGGGGCTGCAATATGTTCAGTCTAAACATGTTTCAAAATTGATCTCGTCTGTTTGCACCTCCTGTTAAACATCACAACTGTCAATGTGTTGTTTGCATCTAATAATATCGACTGTGTTGACATTTGTACCAAATTGCACATGAGGTTTAAAGTTATTGAGTTCTGAATATTTAACAATTATTTCTCGAGCCCGAATGGGCTCTGAGTCAATAGCCCATGAGGTCGCAGGCCGAAGAGGAATAATTGTTTTAGTCAAATCACACTAGTAGGTCAATATGTATTGCCAAAAAAATGTTTTTGTTCTGGTCATTTGCCATTTTCTGGCTTTCAAATCCCACACTTTTCGCTACTAGTAGGCTATAACTTATAGCCTACTAGTAGCTCAACCAATCAGAACGCAGCATTGATAATAGACCACTAGTGTGATTTGACTAATTTATGAAACACGTTTACTTGACAATTGTTAACGTACTATTAGTTGGTTGCTGGAGGTCCTGAGAATTGTGATGTCATGTGATGTGGTATATTGTCAGAGGCTGTGTGAGCGCTCTGGTTTGCACCACGTTTGGCAGTGTTGATGGAAATACAACCTTGATGGTTCGTTCGTCGTCTCATCCCCGATATCTCACGCGTCAGCCCCACGCGTCCTTCAGTAGGCGAGTTGCTAGGCAAAGGAAACAAGTGAGATATTCCGTGCTCTACAACAAGGAAGCATTATGTGACTATTTTAGACCACGAAGTGGATCAATTTTTGTGAAACATGTTAGGCACTGACATGAGGAACATTTTGTATTTTTCTGCAACGTAATAAACAAAGCTCAAGCGAGAAAAAGAAATAAACAAAGCTCAAGCGAGTTTTACCTCGAGCGATGTATGTAAACTGTATGCTCAAGCATTGCGTTGACACCTTTTTCGGACAGTTGAAAAAAGCCTTCGATACTGTCGATCATAAAATACTTTTAAGCAAATTGTCGCACTATGGAATTAGAGGCATAATGAATGACTGGTTTCTCTCATACTTAACCAACAGATCTCAAACCACACAAATGGGTCCCTATATTTCAAGGAAGGAAAATACCCTTTGCGGTGTTCCGCAAGGCTCAGTATTAGGCCCTTTGCTATTCCTAATTTATATAAATGATATCTTTAATGCCTCAGATAAATTCACTTTTTTCTTATTCGCTGATGACACAAATATTTTATATGCTGATAAAAATCTAAAATCTCTTGAAACCACTGTTAATCGTGAGATGTCCAATGTCGGGGAGTGGCTTCTTGCCAACAAATTATCCCTTAACGTCAAGAAAACTAATTATGTAATATTTCATCCATACCAAAAACGATTGAATTATGAAGTTAATATTAAATTACTTGACACGTCTAACAATCGATTTATACTCGTAGAACGAAAGGAGTACATAAAATATCTTGGGGTCCTTATCGATGAACATCTTTCCTGGAAATTTCATGTAGACTATGTTGCCACAAAAATTAGCAGGAATATCGGAATTATATCGAGATTAAGACACCTGGCTCCCCTACAGACTCTACTTACCATATACCAATCATTAGTTTCCCCGTACATCTCTTATGGCCTCGTTGCTTGGGGCCAGGCTGCCAATGTTCACCTACAAAAAATTATCTTGCTACAAAAAAGAGCTATGCGCTTAATGTATTTTGCACCCTTCGACTCGCATGCTATCCCATTCTTCCTACAATCTAACATAATGCCAGTGACATTCCTTTATTTCAAATTTTTAGCCGCTCTAATGTTTGACGTCTTTCATAACACTTCTCCACAAAATATAACAGAACTCTTCACCTCAACACAAAATGTACATACTTATAGTACCAGAGCCTCGTCTGCTGGGAATTTTTATATCAATTATTCCAGACTGAATCAACACAAAAATTCATTTTCTATTGTAGGTGCTAAAGTCTGGAATAGTATACCAGAAAGTTTGCGAAATTTGCCTAAACATGTATTTAAAAAGAAAATTAACGAATTACTATTTGAAATAGTCCAAAGTCAGGATAATTATGCTGATCTAATGACCATCGCTTCTGAAATGAGGAAAACAAAATAGATGATGTAAAGTTATAATGATACAATAATGGGTATTATACTATAGCATTGATTGATTATTATTATTTTCTTAAATTTAGTAACTATTTTTCTTAGTAATCGCCGATTTAGTATAATATATTTATAATATGTAATAATAGTACTGCCCTCACACTGCCTGCCTCGATTAGCTTCGCTATTTGCAGGCAGTGTGGATGAACTGTAAATATGAAAAATATAATTAATAAATTGAATTGAATAACATTTCCTCTTAAACAGAAAATACTGTTCCTTGTTAGGTTGGAAGGCACTTAGACGTTTTATAACGAAAACAAATGGATTTGGCGTCACGCGTTCCACTCCTACGCAATTGGTACAAAGTATTTACGGGACCAACAGCTGTTGGTAAGCTATTACTCCCCTGAACAATACTAGTTACACGAAAAGCATATGGACTGTAGTTATAAACCAGATACATTTATGAATAATATTTTTTCAGAAAACTTTCTTAATATCTTAGTTTTATGGTGAGTTTCCCTGTAACATAGTGTAAATATTATATTGAAAAAATTCCAAATTATAGTTTTATGAAAATAAAATTCGAGACGAGTGTGAAAAAAGTGAACGTGATTACTGAATTTGTTTGTACGATTAGGTGTGCTATTGTGTTATTCCAGAAATTATCCATACCCTCCCAAGGAAGGGGTTTGAGACACTAAACACCAAATAAAGCATGTCTATGTCTATGTCTGTATAGCCTGGCTAAACTAGGACACATGTAGCGCGCAACATTGTAGCCGGACACACGTTTTCTTCGTGTTTCCCTGTTTAACCGCGTGAGAAACATTGTCGCGCGCAACAAATTTTGTATCCGGGACACAAAGAAATGTTTCTTCGCGTGCGTTTCAACGCGTGCGATGTTTCCTAGTTTAGCCACTCGGGGAAACATACAGGACACAAATGTTGCGCGCTACATGTGTCCTAGTTTAGGCGTAGCTTATGACCCCTCCCCCCACTAATACAGTGATTGTATGGGAAATAAAAGGCTTTTGACTCCCCCACCCCTCTGGAATTTCGAAATCCCTTCCGTGGGGGAGGTATGGATTTTTCTGGAACCACACATGAAAATCTGCCACTTTGGTAAAGCTAAAATACGCCGGCTTGGCGGCAGCAACCAAAACATTTGGTAGCAAAGACATTAGTAACTGCACGGGTGCGGTAGTGGATACGATTAAATGGGACATTCTTTTAAATTCGCAACGTGAAAAGCCGATAGCGCTAATGTATGTGTTTTGTCAGCAATTGTGGTTTGTGCTATAGTTATGAGTCGTGTGTTTTGTAGTGCATACAAAATGTTTTTTATACAGAGTAGAACAAAATAGAAGATCGTCAGAGACCTAAAACAAAAGAATCGACAATAGAATGTGCGACAGCTGCACCTTGAGTGGCCCAGCTCTCAACACACGATATCTGTTAGAGCAGATTTCGTATGACTGTGAAAAGTTCCGCGACAAAGTTGTACCACTCCGCGACCGTGTCCGCGCCGCGACTACGCGGTCAGGTTCCGTACCGCCACCGCGACAGTACCGCGCCGTGTCACGGTACTTTTCACAGTCATTTGAAATCGGCTCTATCATATACTAAGAAAGTTTCGGCAGATTCATTTCAAACTTGACAAACTTAAACAGATCCCTTCCATTTGAAAAAGGCGCGACAGGATTTAACGTTTTTGCTATACAACAACGGGTTTATTTACTGGTCCAGTTTACACAAGTTAACCGAAATACAAAGCTTAACATTTGTTCTGCATTATTTTTCTTGTAGTATACACTTATTCCAAGAAAGGTTGCATCGTCACAACTGTCTGTTATAGCCCGTGATGCATCATGGGAGCAAATAGGTGTACCAAAACAGAATCATGGACACTGGTTTTTAGGATAAATGACCATAATTACCACCCAGTTTATCCCAAATGATTCTACAATACATCGCCCGCAAGAAATTTTGTACTGGGTAAACATGAGATGTTCGTTCTTCTTAGTTTCTCCTATGTTGCACTACAGGCTACATTATACAGTTGTGACGGTGTAGCCTTTTCTGAAATAGATGTATGCTAATTTATACAATAAAAGTAGCATTCAGCGTGGGATTTTGATATGCTGCCAACATCGCGAACTGAAAGCATATATAATTGCGTTTACAACAAAAAGAGTAAAATTCTACCGTGTGGCGTCAGAAAAAGGATGATTACCGGTGTTGTCACACACTTTGAGTGGAATAGGGAATTTTTAACTTGAGGAAGCAAAATGCAAATGCGAGTGCTTTCTCACAAAGAATCGCTCGACCTTATACACAAGGTCCCCACCTGCCTTTTGAAACCTGGAAAATAATGGATTTAGTCTTTTTCTTTCAATGGGCCCGTTCCTCGAAACTCTGGATAATCGGGCCCGAAAGCTTTAGTTTTATATATTTATGTACTACCCTGCTGATTTACATAACTCCTGTCTGTAGATATTTATAGTGTTTACTTCACAAAAAAATTCAGTTTCAGCAGCTTTTTTTCAGCGGAAAAACTTTTGTTGTTGAAAAGAATTATAAAATTATGAGTGTGTTTATCATGAGTAAAATGAATGATATCACGGAGTTAATTTTGTGTTCTGATTGGCTGTTGGCCTGTGTATGCTTGTTTTCGAATATTCGATCCCTAACAGTCTACCCCAAACCAAACGCTAACACACTAGGGAAGCTGCTGATTGAGACCCCGTCCACACTACACCGTTTTCAAACGAAAACGGATACTTTTTGCTGCGTTTTCAAAAATATTTGCGTCCACACTTATCGTATTCGTATCGTTTTCGCCCGTCCACACTACAAGGCGAAAACGAAAACGCTCTTACGAAAACGCTCTTATGCATTCAGTGGGCATGCTCAAACAAGGGTTTGCTGTGGTGACGTCATCGTTTTCACATAGCATCGTTTTCACCCGTCCACACTAGAAAACAGCGTTTTCAAACAGCTCCGTTTTCACATCGCTCCACTCTGGAGAGCGTTTTCGGATTGATCCGTTTTCGGTGATCGTTTTCGGCGTTGTAGTGCAGGACGATAGCTGTATCCGGAGCAAAAAGTATCCGTTTTCGTTTGAAAACGGAGTAGTGTGGACGAGGTCTTATTCTAGAAATAACTATAACATGAAATTCAGAGCCTGCAAGTCGGCTCTCCAGTTGTTGTTTTTTTCACAGTTTCGGCTCCATCCTCTCAGAACTCTCTGACCTTTCTCTTCGCCCACCTCTTAGGTCAGTGTGCAAAACTGGTGTGGATATTTAAGAAGGAGTCCACTAGCAGTGGACGTGTGAACGGCCGGCGATTTCTCTTGTGACGTGGCTGCGATGCGGACGCGATTTCTTTAGATCGCCAAATAAACTGACAAATATCGCAGTGTCAAATAACCGGCCGTTCTTGCGGCGCGATGTAACTTCGCCGATCGAGGAAGAAATCGCGTCTCAAGTCGCAGCGTGTTAACGGGCCCTAAGGAGGCTTCTTACAATTTTCTGTGCCCTCGATTTCCATACTTTATATGCGTGCTGTTCAACCAAACAAACTTGTATCGTTTTGAAATTTCACATGGTTACCCTTGAGGAGGGTTTGAACATTATTTTAATTTGTATTTTGTTGTGATCGGAGTTGCTATAGTAACTATGATTAGCAGCCTTCAGACGCGTTGCTCGATCCAGACTTCTAACTGTCCGTGTTATCTCTTATTCACGCGAAAACATTTTTCTAAAATATGGCGTTCCTTTGCGCGAGAGGTTTAATTTTACTATCGTAGTCTGATGCAATACGTCTTATCACGATTTCCGCCGCCATTTTGTTAAGTAGAGGTATACAGTACTTGAGTGACAAATATTTTGGGACTTTGAAAAGTGGCCGCTTAATAGAGGGTGGCCGCTTAATAGAGGTACCACTGTATACAAATACTCTCGAAACTCAGACGTTTTTTTTTCTGGGTAATGCGTGTTATAAGTTTAACGTCTCTACTTCATTTGATATTACCATGCATTTGATACCATCACCATTACTTATTATAGATATACTCCCTTGTTTTTCTAGATAATAGTCTTTCCATGACTTCGGTGGGTTTTATTAAATAATCTCCAGGCTTAGCAAATCTTCACCATTAGCGTCTTGTCGCTATAGCAACAACGTGAACCATTGAGAAATTATTTTCTAAACCAACTAAATGTGTCAGCCCCTCCTGTCCAGCTGGCTCGAATATCCGGCTATTAAATGCTCGCTATATTTATTAACCTTCTGTTTTTAGTAGTTGCCATGGCAAAGTAGCGGTTTCATATAGTGCCCCCCGTTGGTGGATTTGGCAAATTGCAAAATAAGCTAAAGCAGCGCGTCTCAAGCCCTCTTCAATGTTATACCGTCTCTGAACATGTCCTGTCGCAAGAAGAGGTGCTGCGGATTGACGCTTGTAATAGTTGGCATTTTCACCATAGTTCTAGGCGTACTGATTGGTCGTTTAATAGTGAGAAGGGTCACCACAGAAATCGAGTCGACAAATTGCATCGATGGAAAAGAACATTCGGGGTATGAAGACTGGGTGAGTTTACTTTTTTTTGTGCTATTTTCTTGAACTGAAAAACCTATCTTGCGCGCGATTAATACTGTTTATACAAACATGTTGAGATGCTGATTTGAGGTGTTGAACGAATTCATGCTTTAAACGCAATGATTCTCTCTGATAAGCAGTTGTTTTCAAATCTTGAACTCTTTTTTCGAACGCAAAGATATTATATTTTATTGATGACTTCAGGGCAGAACGATCTAAATGTCAGACAAAAAGTATTCTAATTTGATAGAATGATCTTTTTATTTTTAACAGGAAAAATTCATATAAAGTTCACACATCTTACAGTATCAAGATATTAGATTAAAATATCAGGAAATATTATTAGGTTTACGTACGAAAAATTCACATGTATTCACAAGATCCTTGTTGCACTGAAACCGTATTGTTAGAAATTTCTATCCGCCTTTTGATGTAAAAAATTCTTTTCTAATCTCTGTCAGTTCTTCGAGTGCTTGGTCAGAACTACGGGGAAAAGATCAACATATCTCAAACATCTGTCCGCGATTGCTATTTTTGGAATTATATAAGAACATACATTAAATATGCATACCTGACATCCCATTTACAGTTTGAAATGCAGTTCTCGACTTTACAAATATAAACATAGAACCACTGACGTGTTGGAAATGCACAAAAAGCGTTTTTTGAAAAAAACAGCACTTTTTTAAATACTGTTTTTTTAAGAACATTAATGTTGGTTTGCAGGTTGACCAAAACCGACTGTTGATATTTTTTCAGGATGTTGAATAAAAAAATATAAGGGCATTACCCAGCGGGTAAATTGTTAAGTTATCACAAGTCTATTTGAACTCAGAAGATTACTAGATTAATACCATTTGTTTAAAAGTGTGGGATCTATGATCGAACTTGGTTCTTACAATTTTATAGATGAACTGTGAATTCAAATGTTGCACCTATTTTGGGTCATTTTTGGAAGACTATTTTTCGTCTTTGAGGCAGGGGTGTTTATTTTAAGGAGAGATGAATTATCTGTGGTCGGGAGCTTATGACTTCTTTTCTATTTATAGTTCAGGCAGGAATGGTAATATTGAGGCGGAACAAATAATCTTTGGTGCGGACCTGTATCACCCGGATAAGCAATAAGCACCAGCATTTGTAATAACAAGCACCAGCATTTGTAATAACAAGCACCAGCATTTGTAATAACAAGCACCAGCATTTGTAATAACAACAGGATTTGTAATAACAAGCACCAGGATTTGTAATAACAACAGGATTTGTAATAACAACAGGATTTGTAATAACAATCCGGGTGATACAGGAGCTCAACAAGGCGTCATTTTTAGTTTTTTGAGACAGGAATACTAATTTAGTCGACGCTATAAATGCGGACGTTTTTGGCAGAGTCGTTTCTCCCTCAACTAACCAAATTACAGATACAACGACGCTTGTGACGCTCTTTGATATACAACCTTGGGCCTCGTGCATCCGTCATTTTCGAGCCAAGGGACGGATTCGTATCCTTAGATTTACCGAGACTCACTTCACTGTTACTTTGTACTGTTCTCGAAACATCATGAAACAGCCAATTGCAAGGCAAAAAAACTTGTTCTTTTATCACTTTGTTTGTCCTCTATCATTCCAGACTAAATCGGAAGCACCAATGGCAGTGTATTTCTGGCACATTCGTAATAAAGACGGATTTCTTCACAAGGGCGAACGACCACAGGTAGGCGTCACGTATAAGGGACAAATCCCGGAAACAAGTCCCACGTACCGTACCGTGAGAATTCGCGGGGACCGACGTTTTGAGCGTCCACCATCTTGAATGAGATCGTGAATGGCGGCGTGTTTTTCATTGATTAGCTATAATGATCTTGGAACGCGAGAACAAGTCCCGCGAACCATACACACTGGAAAAAATGCACAATTTGTCCCAGGTACAAGTCCCAGGAATAAAATCCGTTTGATTCGTGGGACTTGTCCCTGGGACAAATATTTAATCCCCGCGACTGATGGACTGAAATTTCAACGCAAAACGGGAGTACACACTAGGGGACTTGTCTCTGTAGTCTGTGCCGGCCCTGAATCATACGTTGGGTATGATTCTGTCAGTCACCCTTTTGTGATAGAAGAAACAAGATTCAGTCCTAGCTGAATGCGCTAAGATCAGAAAATAACTCGTCACCTTTTGACGACAACCTTCTTAATTATTTACTTCCTCGCCGAAAAGAAATGAGGAGAAGACTCCGTAATCTTCAAATTCTTCAAATTCCCTGAGGACACCTTTGTGTATAGTTAATATTTAATCATGATTGGTTCAACCTTTGTTCTACCAAACAAAGAAACCTTTGTGACGCAGGCGGTGAGTTCTTACACTGGAGATGAGCCTCAAATTCGGAGCTCAGCAAAATATTTGTCACGGGCTTCCTGTGTCGCATGCGCGCGCGCCAAAAGTGGCGGGAAAAAATCAGCCAATCACAAACGTTTCCCTGACAAACGCTAAGGATTTTAATATATGAGATAGCGAATATCATTCTCCATGTACTCCATACAGTTTGAGCAACGGGGGCCCTACATGTACAAAGAGGAAACAAGGAAGATCGACGTGTTGTTTGACGAGCAAGGCTTTGGTCCTGGTCACGTGTCCTATAAAGATTACATACGTATTACATATGATAAACAAGCAACGGCGCTGAAATGCCCGACATGTGGAGAAAATGATCAGGTGAGATCCGGAGCCCATTACCTAGGAGCGTCCATCGAGCAAATTGGAAAATAAAGCAGGTCTGTAGTCACTTTTAGAACAATAGATTTGCCGCTTGAATAAATTCCTCTGAACAATGCCTACGCTATCTGAATTCTAATTGGCTGAGCGCATGTGTGACGTAAGCTTTAAAACTAAAAATAACTTCATGTAGGCCTATTTTCCGGATTAGCTTGCTAGTGGCAATTAGGGGCCGACCATTTAATTTTTGAGGGGGGGGGGGGGGGAGCTTTTTATTAAAATTAAACTTAATACGCATATAAGAACCTACAGTGCTACACGCCTCATTTTCCAATACGCTGTTACACATGATAACATTGGAGGTGAACGCTCCTATGTAATGCGCTCCCGGTAAGATACGCCATTCAAAACTGAATACAGTAAAAAACTGCATATAAGAACCTACAGTGATACACGCCTCATTTTCCAATACGCTGTTACACATGATAACATTGGAGAGGGACGCTCCTATGTAATGCGCTCCCGGTAAGATACGCCATTGAACGCGCGCCGAGTCTCTCAGCACGAGGAGTACCAGATACGCGGGAAATGATGCCCAATGTACTCAAGGGTACATCACATGCCTATTTCTATTGATAGGTCACAGTAATTAACATTGGCTATCTCGCTGGCGTGGCCCTAGCTGGAGGGGATGCGCAACTAGCCCTCGCTGTGATACCTGCCGTTGTCGGTGGCTACATAAAACAGCTCAATGAATTGATAGGCAACCAAACCCTCTCCTTTCTCGGAAACGTCGAGACAGTCCAGTCCTCACTTACACCAGCGTTTGGATCCTGGCTGAAATCCCAAGCTAGCTTCGTACCGATAATTGCCGCTCGTGGAAACGCAAACTACACCCAGGTCGAGATGCAAGCTTTATATAACGTCCTTGCGAACTCGTCGCTTCTTCTTCCTTCTGCAACACAGACCACATGTAGTGTCAACCCCACAAGTAATGACTGTGGCCTTCTAATGTACCTCACAGCCTACATGGCGACTGGTCAAACCATAGCTACCAACGCATCCAGCCCGGCCTTGACTTCTCTGTTGGCAGTCCTTCAACAGCGTATTAATACAACCTTATGCCCGCAACCACCGGTTTGCTTCGAGGCGTTCGCGAACCCGCTGATCATTCCCGCTCTTGTAATGTTTATAACTCAACATCTGACCATGTGCTCTGCTGCACTCATGGACGCCAACAACTACGGACTAGTCACTACTCAGTCCCAGAAGGAAATTGCTCTCGGATATACCATTGATAAACTTTCCATGGCCCCAACATACCCACATGGTTTCCATGTTCCTGGGATCTTATCGTACGACGTTAGCGAGGCGGCTGCGCGACAGAAAAAAAAGTACACATTGCGTACGTGTGCCTCTTCCGGTGACAGCTTTACGTGGGTGGGTAAGTGTGACGCGTCGTTTGGTACGAATCCGCACGAGCTGCCTGTGTTTTTTTTTTCAAAGCCCTCACCAGTCCCTATGGCCGAGTTAAATAAGAAATGGCGACCAAGAGAATGGTGTTTCTCAAATATCTGCAAGTTCTGGAGAGTAGACCTTTTCCGTTTGAGTGGGGGTCCTGTGGTTTGTTTCCCTAACTGGCACTCATGCGAAACAATTTCTTTGTTTGGTCACATGAATATTAAAAAGCTTGCTCGTGCGTTAACAAAAACAAAAGATTTCGTTCGCTGGAGTGCCAGTTGGGGAAACAAACCACAGGATCCCAACTCAAGCGGAAAAGGTCCAGCTATTGTCCTGCATTTTCCGCAAAGATCTGAGTAAAAATACTAACAGACCTTCCATGGTGGGATTTCTTAATAAGGAAGGTTTGCAGAGCCAATGAAATCGCGTAGTCACGGTCGCAGAGCGGCAGTACTTTGTCGTGGCGCTATTTCCAGTCATACGAAATCCGCCGGATTGGATCCTATTGCCGGATCCGTTTACTATTCTTTAAAAATTCACGTTGTTTCTAACGTCTCTTTGTTTTGTTCCCCTATTAGCCATTGATGGTCAAAAAACAATACCCAGCAATTACTTTCCTAAGTTGCAAGGCTCGCAGAGGGAGATTAAAGGTTATGCACTCTCTTTCAAGTCAGTGAAAGAGATTTCCCCCTGCGACACAGAGCATGAGCCTTTATCCCAAGAATATGACCTGTTCATGGCCTCGGCATTCCATCAATTGAGAATCAAATATGACAAGCCTGTGCAACATCATGGAATCCACATGCATCGTTATGTGATAGATCCAGAATATTTGAAGGTGTTGTAAATTGAGTTCAGATACATATATCTTATGAGTGATGTTTTTTCATGTAATAACAATACGCCAAAAGCCGTATTACACTGTAGCAAACAGGTTACGAACCGGTTTTGTGCGCGCATTTAAATGTATTCGCGATCGTGTGCTAGTCCTGTACGTTTTCTAGTAAATCTTGAACAGAAAATATATTTTGTTTGTTTGTCGTATAATACATAATTCATAGATGTTTATTCATGTAATATTGGCGGACATTTTACTCGTTGCTCGCAATTGTAAATACGTTCGCAACTTGTAAAATACATTCCGAACACTTCACATGCATTCTCGTGTCATGAGACAGGGCCTGACATTGTGACCATATGGTCGTCAATGGCGACTGAATTCGGGGGATTGGCGACTAAAATTTTCGAGCTGGTCGCCAAATGGTACCCCATCGTTCTGAGTGCAACTGAGATGAACGTTTATGTGGCGACTTAATATTTCTTTTGGCGACTAAATTTGTTTAATGACACCTAGCGAAAAAAGTTAATGTCGGCCCTGTGAGAAATTCAGCTTTTCCCATGAATGGTTTCTGCAGAAATTCCCTGTGATATCCACCCAGATGGTGTAGAGTGACTTTCGTCCTAAAAAAAACCTCGTCAACTTTTCAACTTAAATATTGGTGCCAAATACTGTATCTATACTAAAGAGCGGGTATCACGTGCTCCCCGCGTGATCGATGAGTGATTGGCTTGGCTTATAAAAAAACCAGCCACGTGCTCACTAGATGTAATTATATAGCCAGTACGAATTCCATTGTTGTCAACTGTCCAATTATTTTTAAATTGGATCGCGCGCGCTGAAATTGGACACTTTCGGCTTTTTATCGTTCGCTATACAATTAATAAATAGCAGGGACTCCATGCTTGTCCAATTAAGAAAAAATGGATGATTCCTCGGAACTCAAATTGGAATCGGCCTACGGCCTCGTCCAATTTTTGAGTTCCTCTGAATCATCCAATTTTTTCTTAATTGGAGAGCATGGAGTCCTATTACTATATACTAATTCTACGGGGTAATTTTTCTTCTTTTTCCAGGCAAATAACGCCTCCATGTTCCTAGATGGTATAATCGACTTGTCCGACATAAATGGCTTTCCGAATTCCATCAGTCTTCCAGGGTTCTTATATGGAGATAAAGCGCTGCAACGGTTATATAACATGACAGAGACTAACACGCCAGAGCAGTACGGTACTCGGGTACGTGGGGCATTTAACAAATGGATCTACAAAACTACGCCAGTTTTAATAACAAAAACTTTTTTCCGCCATGGAGTGCTTTTCAAATCGGTTTTGGTAGAGTGCGCGAGCTCTGACGTCTGTGTGTGTACTGTAATCACAAAGACTGGAAAACCGAAAGAGAAACGCAAAATATGCCAACGTTTCGGACCTTTATTTCGGTCCTTCTTCAGGACCCACCCACTAGCTGTCACCCAATCAGAGCGCGCGTTTTACTATTGTTGTTGTATAATGGTGTACAGCCTTTGGCGTTTTAACAGCGAAAGCGGAGAAATTATGTTAAATTTTTGCGTATTTTCATTGGTCGAGAGTAATCACGTGATATTGATAGTGTCAGAAACGGATTGCAACAATGAGGTTTTGAAATCTTGTTGGGACAGTTTTCAAAGTTTGAAAAGAAACCGGCCGTTTTTCTGATAAACTTACTTACGTTACTTATTAGACTAATAGAGCGGATTTCATATGACTGTAGTAAAACCAATTGCAAAGTGACCAAAGTGATTACAGCAATTCTGAATAAAACCTATAGGAGTAATTACAAAGTAATTGCGAATTACTCACGACAGTCATCTGAAATCCGCTCTATCAAGTGATATCTATTACATACAAATTTATTCAGATAACCGTGTTACACAACATTTTCTCCCATTTTTAGATTGACGTGGAGCCCGTGACTGGAAGAGCTATGGACGTCAAGTTCCGTCTTCAGTTTAACACTGTCATCACGCGTAACGCAATCTCGGTTCCTCGTATGGTTCCTCTAAACGTGAGCCTTGTAGACGACGCCAGACCTTACCAGAAATATGTGCCAATAGTTTGGTTGGAGCGGAGTGGCGAACTTCACGAGTTAATGGCCGCTGCCATCAACAATCAGGCAAGTCATATTACAATGACTGGTTTGTTTCTTCTGATATTCAATCCGGGTTAGCATCATTGACTGTGTAGCGTACAGCCTCGTCCCTGGCGTTCTGGGTGGGCTTCCTGTGGTTGGTAAGACGTGTGACGTGATCACAGGAGACCCTGTGCTCGCGCATCCTTACGGTTCATCTCCGTTCAGCACAGGAAGCCCACCAGAACGCCAGGGTTAGCACCATTGACTATGTAGCGTACAGCCTCGTCCCTGGCGTTCTGGGTGGGCTTCCTGTGGTTGGTAAGACGTGTGACGTGATCACCCTGTGCTCGCGCATCCTTACGGTTCATCCCCGAGCACAGGAAACCCACCAGAACGCCAGGGTTAGCACCATTGACTGTGTAGCGTACAGCCTCGTCCCTGGCGTTCTGGGTGGGCTTCCTGTGGTTGGTAAGACGTGTGACGTGACCACAGGAGACCCAGTGCTCGCGCATCCTTACGGTTCATCTCCGTTCAGCACAGGAAGCCCACCACGCCAGGGACTAGTCTAAGTAGCGTTCCGTTATGATTAGGAGAGAAGGGACTTTATAAGTAAGAGTGTACTACGAAAATTTGTGGCTGAATACCAGAGAGAATGAAAATGTTTGGAAATTGGGACTCTAGCCCCCAGCTTAGAGCTTGCTTTGCAGGCCTTTTTCATGTTTTTAAGACCCCGTCCACACTACACCGTTTTCAAACGAAAACAGATACTTTTGCTCCGTTTTCAAAATGATTTGCATCCTTGCGTCCATACTTATCGTTTTCCTATCGTTTTCGCCCGTCCACACTACACATATCCGTACGACATTCGGGTTTGCTGTGGTGACAGCTCCATAACGTTTAATGACAAATGTTCTGTACCTTCTCTTCCTAGCTATTTAAAGTCCTGGACATGTCCTGTACAATATCAGTACTGATTCCAGTGATCGGGGGCCTCATGCTTTGTGGAGGGGGAATCCTGTTAGTCATTGCCTACAAGAAAAGGTCATCTGAAGTCACTCAGGTCGGCTTCGACTGACGGGATGTTTGGGTGATCTAGTCGAGGGTTTCTGTGACCTCATATCCCGTAGCCTCCCCGCAGGCTCTCTTCTGGTGTCAGAGCACGCCGGGAATTGCAGCTTGCTCGCGCACGTTCGTATGGGATTTCTGCACACTCTCGTTTTTGTGGGTTTCCTGTGGACTCTGAATGTAGACGAAAGCTCTCAAAAAGCTTCTACCAAAAAACTAGCTTCAAAACAACGTGCTCGCTATTTGCCATTCTTGCCGCGTGTATAATCCGCCGCGCGCCCAATAAAAAACGAAAACTTCAACAGAAACAAGGAGAGCCTGCGGGCAGGCTACATATCCCGCTAGTAATGTAGACTGCTAGCAGCCCCTACTTTGGCGCGTCCTCCAGAAATGCGCGAAGAGCCCCCAAAGAACGACAGACGCCAGGGCGCGACGATGGCGTGAAGTGCCGAAACTTTCGGTCACTTTTTGCGTGCACTATAAAATGGCGTCTGGCGTTCGTCGGTGGCTCTTCGCGCTTCTCTGGGTGACGCGCAAAAGTAGGGGCTGCTATTAGCAGTCTACTACCGAGCCCCTTTGCATTTTGGGGGAGGCCATACATTACCTTCTCAACACTCTCTGGTAATCCTTGGACGTGTCGTCAATCTCCCAAAAGACGAGGATGCATATTTATTGAACATATTGTAGTTTCCTAGTACATAACAAGGCAGCTTGCTGCTTTTATCTACTTCGCAACGTTTTGAGATTTTACATTAGATCTATTACCACAAGAGAATTAAACACCATGTTTTAAACTTATATGCCCATTGTCCTTCTTCTTTCTCTTGAAGATTGTCCACGTTATTGACCATTCAGTCTACTCTTTGATTATTGAGTCCGCACGGTTTAAATGTTCGTGACTTTTTCGACAGCCAGTATAAAAGTGTATCTCGCGTGTGGAGGTAGTTTTTTCTAGTCAGAGTGCTTTATATACAGCTCGCGCACGTTTGAAATTTGTCTTTTTAGTGTGCGTACATAGCAGGACACCTGAAGCGCGCAACAGTGTAGCCGGACACACGTTTTCTGCTGCGAGAATCATTGTTACGTGCGAATTTTGTTATCGGGACACACAAAAAAGTTACGCGACACATACACGCGATATTTCCTAGTTTAGCCACTCGGGGAAACATGTAGGACACATATGTTGCGCGCTACATGTTTCCTATTTTTGCCGTAGCATTACGAACTTTTTATATCAAGTGTAACCATCGCACGGCCATTCACCCCGATGTAAATTTTGCTCGCTATCCTGTTTAATTGTTTTGTGGTAATATATATTTATACTTAACATATAAAATATGCTTTTGTAGTAAGATATATTGTTTGTCGAATGCTTGTATAATATCTAGTTAATTACAGTTTGCATGTAAATAAGATTTATAATGGCACAATGTTAGCGTCGAAACATCGAGCAAATAATCTTTCTTTAATCTCAAACTCGGAAGGTAGCGATAACCGCCGCCATCTTGAATTTTGGTGCGCGCGCGGTCTGCGGTACAGGAGTTCGCGAACCCTGGGTGTTCCGCGATGAAAACCATCTATTGTTACATTAGCTGTATTCACACTAGAGACGGAAAACTCGTCTGAGACGAGTTTCTCGCCTTGAATATGGTTCCCTGTTCTTCTGTGATCACGCGAAAACAATTTTTTTGAAGAAGAAAGTTTACACAGAGAACGAGCAAGTGTTTCTGAGTAGAATTGACATAAGACAGGAACTTTTTCTGACGAGAAACCGTCTCAGACGAGTTTTCCGTCTCTAGTGTGAATACAACTATTCGAGCGTTGGCCGACGTTGCTGACGCGAAAGATCGTCGCCCCTGTCCCGATACCCCTATAGTCAGTCCCGATACCCCTATAGTCAGTCCCGATACCCCTATAGTCAGTCCCGATACCCCTATAGTCAGTCCCGATACCCCTATAGTCAGTCCCGATACCCCTATAGTCAGTCCCGATACCCCTATAGTCAGTCCCGATACTCCTATAGTCAGTCCCGATACCCCTATAGTCAGTCCCGATACCCCTATAGTCAGTCCCTATACCCCTATAGTCAGTCCCGATACCCCTATAGACTTGGGGTAAGTCTACATTATATTGGGACCATGGCTTTATGATCCTTGAATTGTCACAGGGGTCTTTGTTTCTGACCCTGAATTTCCATTTCTACAAGGGTCTTGAGAGAAAATGGAATTTCCTCGGGGGTTGCTTTAAAGTCGCCCTGGGCTTCCCCAGCCTGCCCATTCTTATGAACAAATGCCGAAATGTAAAACGCAGCCCTGCTTATTTACAAAAGACATTAAAACCACAGGCTACCCAGAGCGGATGGTCCAGGCAACATTCACGTGCTAAAAATACTTGGCAAGTCAAGTGATTGAACTTTGTATTTTTCCTTCCTGGTTGTAAATCCTATCTCTGACAATACATGTATCAAATTAAAGGCGAGGTAAAACGGCCAACAAAAACGCTCAACTTGTTTCGCAACATTGTTGCAAAACGAGTTGAAGAGCGATGCTGCGCGTTTTACCACCTGACCAAACAACTAGTCTTGCAACAAATTGGCATGTTGCAAGTTGAAATATAGTTTTGTAGAAAGTAGAAGTCCGTCCGATGTTTTACAACAACTTCTCGCTGTTGCTCGTTTTACCACCGCGAAGGAAATTTGGTTCGCAACAACTTTGTGATTTGTTGCGAGACAAGTTGTTTGGTCAGGTGGTAAAACGCGCAGCATCGCTCTTCAACTCGTTTCGCAACAATGTTGCGAGACAAGTTGAGCGATTTTGTTGCCCGTTTTACCTCGCCTTCAGGAAATATAGCGACAGTATGAATAACCCTCAGGGCAATCTTTGTTTAGCACAACGTTTATAAAAGTTTACTGTTCTGTACTCTTCGAAACGCAGGATCAAGCCATAAACAATCGGAGGACCTCCAACCGTCTCTCTGATACAATACTTTGCGTATAACTTGCACTTGATGAGCATGTGCACACAACACCGGCTTTAATTTTCGAAATTCAAATTGAATGACCCATTATATTCCCTGATTAGCATTCTGCTATATTATTTGAAAAGTAAATCTTCATCTTCTTCATCTAGGAGCATGTTTGGCACATCATCCGCTATGAAAGAACGACAAATGAATCAAATTAGCAGCTGTAACTCAAACTGAAAATACGGATATAGCGCTTCTTTTATTCGAGGAAATTGCGCACTTTAGGCTAAAGGCCCAACATTCTGCCTGGTGATAGTTTTCAATGTAATTTTACATCTTAGATATGGAGCCGCGCTAGAATTCATTCGTAGCGAAAGCTAGAGAGATTTTAGAGTGAGTGAACAAAGTAATCAGCCTTCATTTCAATCATCCAGCTTCTGCATTTTTACGTACTTTCTCTTAGACCTCTTAGCCTCTTCTCTTCTTCAGCTTTGGCTTTGTTGATTTTCTTCTTTTCTTGAATCTTCTTTAACCTAAATGACGATGATAGCAATAAAAATAATGATTTATTAATAACAGTAACGATGATATCATTAATATCAGTAACATTGATGATATCATTAATATCAGTAACATTGATGATATCATTAATATCAGTAACAATAATGATATCATTAATATCAGTAACAATGATATCATTAATATCAGTAACCATTATGATATCATTAATATCAGTAACAATGATGATAATGATGAAAGTGAGAAGGGTGATGATGATGGTGATGAAGGAAGCGAGGGGTCCCAATGCACAGGGAGCTCACCTTTACAGTTTAAATCTAGAATAATAATAAAAATATATCTATTTTCCAATGAATAAAGCCAAAGAAAGTCTATTTTCTACGATGCATCCTACTTTTCTGAGTTGCTAATTATACTCACTACGTCGCACAGACCGGGATCCACTTGGACCTAGCCAATCAGAAAAGACCAGGAGGTAGCACAGGCTTTCTTCCACTTTATTCCATGGAAATATTTTAATTATTTTTCTTGATTTTAACTGTTAAGGTTAATTCCCTGTGCCCAATGGCTGATACAAGGCTCGCCTCATTTGCAAGTGTCACAGATCCAAAATGTATTGTGTAAAACACACAGCTGTGAATTTGATCGGTAACTGATATTGTATGCCTTGCTTTTCCACTTATACCTTCAACTTTGCCACACAGAGGCTACCATGGGCAGATTTAGGGGAGGGCTCATTTTCGATAGATTTTCCTATTCATTTACTGTATTTGCTGGAGCTAGTTTACAACTTTATTTTCACTTTGCCCCCCCCCCCCCCCCCCCCTTTCTGGAGATCCAGGGTCCGCCCCTGGTTACTGCTAGCAGGTAAGCTGTGCTATGACCAAATATCTTAAAAGCATTTGGGTATATGCTTCATGGCTGAATAGTCCCCTCATTTGAATATGAATAGTCCTTTTGTTTGATTATGCCTCATTCTATAAGAAGACAACTATATGGCATTCAGCCATGAAGCAGATACCAGCATTTGTTGCAGCTCACCTGTAGAACTCTTCCCTTTCTCTTTCGTCCAGCTCACCAAGAATATAACTCACAGTGTTCTCAATTCTTGGGATGATAACTGAAGCAGAAAAAAATAAATATTTTCTTGTAAAGTGCTAACAGTATTTGGATGGTCCCAAAAGTGCAGGAAATGACAGAGATGCACTAAATATATGCAAATATATGGCAAAAAATACAAACAATAGAAAATATCATGACATATTATAAAGTACATTCATATTTTTTTCAATCTTTTTAATGGTATCCAATCCAAGGAAAAGCCTGGAGCTTGCATCTCATTTAAATACTTGTAGACCTGCCAACTTTAAAAAAATTATAGGCAAGTACTTTTGACAACGTTCTAACCAACCCCCAAGACCATCCCGAAGAGGTCCTGAGTACATTTCAAAGATGTTCCGTAGGAAGTTAACATATCTCCTTGGCAGTGCTCCAAAAAAACTACAACATCATTTATGTTATCTCCGGTGTGGTCACCGAAGAACAGGTTATTGAAAATTATATTTCTTGAAAAGGACTGAGAATCCAAAAGCCATGTTGTTCTGTCATTTAGGTGATGAAAACAAGGTCTTATTGAGGTTATGCGAGGAAATCAGTACTTTGAATATTAGGTATGGAAAACCCACATAATGCGAGGGTGTTGGCAGGTCTATACTTGCCTTTATTCTTGACATTATGTTTCTAAAAATTGTGGTATTATTTTCCCTTTTTAAATTGTCTCTGGATCTATCCCGGTCTGTGCAAGATACACTAATATGTACTGTAGCTTTAAGCTATGTCTACACTCCAATCAATTGCTTACCATGTTCAATAGCATTCACTCTCCTGTTTGTAACCTTGATAGCCTCATCTAACGTTACAAATGAAGTCTGAAAAATAAAATGAAATTATTTTACTACTAATGATTGCATTTCAAGTGGTCCATCCTATCCAAACCCTAACTCACCTGTAAAGATGCAAGTTCCACTAGTAGTTTAACAGCTTTGCCGTACACCTCTTGGCACTTGCTGACCTGCTGACCTCCTCTGGACAACCCTGTTAGCTCATAACCTAAGAAATAAGACATCAACAAAGTTCTTAAAGATCATACATAGCTCAGCTGGGATCTAGCATAGACAAATCTAGGAGTTACGACATAGTGTCTATGCTACCTGCAAAGCCAACTTTCAAAACGACATAGCCAGGTCTCAAATGTAGTTTGATTTTGCTTTTTCTGTTCAGCCAGTCAATCCATCTAAACCAATCAGGTCCTTGCCCTCTTTTGTCTAGTGCAGCCGACTGCAAGGACCTTATTGGCTTAGGATGGTTTGACTGGCGGAAAAGAAAAACCCCAAATCCCATACCCAATGCAACCTTTTAAAATGCGCAGCTCGAAACAACAGATTTAGCTGTAATGGAGGTTTCAGAGGTCATGTGAGAGGTACCACATAGGGTATTTTATATTGAATTCACATACAATGACATTCAGAGGATAGGTTGAACTGTGCATCATCTCAAAACTTACTGTTTGTTCCATCTGATATAGCCTCAAAGATTGGTAAAAGAACACCTGGATAAAACAGCAAAGAGTGCAATATAGTGAGTAAGAGAGATGGTATAACTACATCACTCTTCAAGATAACTGCATGATGTTATCTAATTGTCTCATTTGTGTAGAATATAGGATATATCCTGGTTTCACCAATACAGTAATATAAAATGAAAGTACTGTACATACCAGCTACATTATCTTTTCTCATTTTAATCTTTGTCTGTGCTTTGTCCACATTTTCCAGTATAGTAGTGCTAAGAAAAAGAAGTAATTGAATGTGATAAGCTGCGGCAATATCAAACAAACAGTGCAATTGTATGATTCCAGAACAAATCCATAGAGAGGATCTCAGAGGACTGTCATGAGTAATTTGCACTTCCTTGCACTC
This sequence comes from Scolanthus callimorphus, assembly GCA_033964015.1. Lineage (NCBI taxonomy): Eukaryota > Metazoa > Cnidaria > Anthozoa > Actiniaria > Edwardsiidae > Scolanthus > Scolanthus callimorphus. The sequence goes on along the minus strand of CM066915.1, from coordinate 29,125,398 downwards.
ACTCCTACACCTGTTGTTCAGAATTGGTGTATTTACTTTGCATTTGGTTTACCACAGTCATGTGAAATCAGCTCTATCCTCCTACAAAAGGGATTTGAAATTCCAGAGGGGTAGGATTACTGTTTTTTTTTTACTGGAAATTCCAGAGGTGTAGGAGAAGGGGGGTCATATCTCAAACCCCTATCATGGGGGGGGGGATGAACAATCTATCTCGTACCTGAAGTCTCCTGCAGCAAAGTTAGCCTCTGCCAATGAGAAGGTTGCTTCTTTCATGATTTCTCCCATAAGATGTTTTGTCTGTGTGCAAATGAGAAATGATTAAAGTGAATTGTTCACAGGGATGTCACTCTCCTGGAGCCAGGAGTCTCAAGATTTTTCGCTTCATCTCCCAGGAAAAATTCAAGACAACTGCCATACATTTACTGTATTTCTCCTGGGAGAATTTCATGAAATTTCGCCATTTCAAGGTGGTCTCCAGATTTTTGAAGTCCTGGGGTTGACTCAATTTACATACAGTTTTTTGACAATGAAAAATTCATTTCCCAGGGCAAGGCATCCTTTCCATTTAAGGTATTGGATCATATTATCGGCCACTCCATATTATCGGCCACTTTTGAAAAACGTTTATTTTCTTAGGCATAGCGGGAAAGATCGAAGAACGAAGAGAAGTCATTTTCCACAAAGCTGAGTTGATGCCGGAAAAGTAAAAAAATCATCATGAAAACATTTAATAAACTAATGAAATCACACCTTCAACTCTTCGCCGAAGTCATGGCTTCATTTTTGTCGCGCGTTCACCTTTACAAGCGCTAGAAAATGTCAGAAATTTCCCGAAACATTTGCCCAAATGCCGTGAAAATTCGCTAGAACCTTCCTTCGTTCATGTTGTTACCCAAGGTTCAGTTCGATCTTGTTTTTCATTCATACTCTGCTGACTCTGTAGCTTGGGCTCACTAGTGCCTGCTGTACATATTATCGGCCACCCAGCAGCAGATTCCCCATGAATCCAGCATGTCGCGTTGAAAACACATTTCGCACCGAGCCTCGAAAATTCATTGTGATGTATCGCGCGCGTTTGCTCAATTTCCTTGCAATCATGAAAGAAAAACTCTTTGAAAATTATCACTGACTCTTCAGATTGACTAAAGAATTAGGCGACTTAATTTTTTCCGCAAAAAAGTGTGATTTACTGCAGGTTGAAGCTGATAATGTGACGGTGTCTTGCCGTGTGGCCGATAATATGTTTGGGTGGTCGATAAAATGTACTCACGAGCGATCATTTTAAATTGCTATTTTCTAGGATTCCCGTTATAATCAGGTAAGATTTTCTTTACAATTAAGAAGTACAAGATCCATATTATAAACAAGTTGCAACATTTCGGAAAAATACATTTTCTAAAGTATTTACTTTCAGCGCGAAACCTTTTGTGGCCGATAATATGAGCGAATACCTTACAGATAATAATAAATGAATAAACATAAAATTCTTCTCAATTTTTTTAGTATTTTGAATACATCTACAAGCAAGGGCACTAAACTACCGCACGTATCTACGCTCTCACCTCTATAATGCTTTTTAAAATCTTCCTGAATCGTAAAGTCAATGCGTCAGCTTTCTTCTTCAGTAAACTATGGCCTTTCTGTGCCCCTTTAAGCCGGGCTTTCATAGTCGTCAGGGCCCTGGTAGAGCAAATCACGAGATATGGTTTGATATGACAGTAAAGCAAAGGAAAAAGAGTTCTGATTGCTATGGATTGAACACGTGGAGTAGAAAAATACACGAAGTACTCACATTCGCGATGGGAAGACGTTTATCCTGTCCTTAGACATGGTTTTGGAGGGATAAAATGAAGGTGAAATTAAAAAGAATTCCTTCACTTTTTTCCAAAACACCTTAGGAACCTCGTGATCTACAGGTAACCGAGCCTTTTCTAAGGAAGGAAAATCCCGGATGTAAAGTTTCACTGCAGTATCTGGGACAGCGGTAATACGTTTGACGATTTCCCGGATGCGTGGCTTTGACTATCTCTTGCCACGTCGCGGTGACTTCGACTTGAATACAGAAGAAAAACTTGTCCAAAATATTATACTCTAGGTTGAAATATGAAGTATACCGTATTATTAGTAGTTCCTTTATTAATCTGTGAGTATATTTTTTCAGTTAGTTCACTTTCATTTACCCTAAACACTGGTGCAAAGAAATGCCTCAAAGAAGAAGTCCATAAAGATGTCCTTGTGACCGGCGAATACAAACTCTCTGATTCTCCAAACATGAAAACACATTTAAAGGTTTGTAATGCTAGAATATCTGAATGGAAATACCTCTGTGCTGTGCTGTCTTTGGACATGAATCGTTGCAACTACTTTGATTTACAGTAACCTTAATTGCAAATTGTTAACAGGTAACTGATTCAACTGGACATGTGCTGTACAAAAAAGACGAAGCTACGAAAGGAAAGTTCGCCTTCACAACTGATGACTATGATATGTATGAAGTCTGCTTTGAAAGTGAAGGTATTCAACGAGAGTAAAAGAAAATTTTATCGGATTGTGAAGAAACTAGCGTTACTATCATGCTTGCATGTTTACAATTTACACACCATCATCCTTTCATTTGCACACACAATTAATTTGCTTATCATTCCCAGATGGCCTTGCATGCTTAATGTTATGAATCATCTGGTAAAATCCCATGTGCCAGATTTCTGACACTTAATTCAAGTGTACATGCCTGGAATTTCATTCAAGTCTGATGGTTTTTAACCAAGAGAGTAAACCATATTCCAAGTCACCAAAAGACAAGTGTCCACCAAAAGCTGCCCTTTTAGTATATGTTGACTGTAGTGGCACTCTTTGCTGTTTTAGGAACAATTTCTGAGGGTATAGTTTCCAAAATAAAAAAGCACAGGGAGAAATATGACAAAGAAAAGATGAATTTTGAAGCAAAAGTTTTTAATTTTCACAAAATGATGTAGTGCATGCAGCTCATATCACCAATTTTGAACACAGCATGTTCAGTTTCAGAGAGACAATCAAAATTGAGATTGAGATGAAGTTTACCAGATGTGTGTCTCGCCTGCAAAAGCAGAGCAGAGAGACCATCTTGGAACAATGAGTCTTTCCGTATTGTCAAATTGTAAAAAAAAAAAAAATCCATTACACCCAGCATAGTCAATCAAAACAAATATATGAATAAACCCAAAATTAGCCAATACTTACAAAAACAGCATTGACATCCAATTATCTATTTTTAGCTCATGGAGGTGGTGGAGAGGACCGTGAAATCTATGTCAACATAAAGCATGGTGTAGAGGCAAAGAATTATGAAGATGTAAGTGTTTCTGCCTATAGTGAAATCCCATTCATTCTCATAACCAAAACTTCTCAGCACATAACCTCACTGGGAGGTTCTAGTGACAGCCATTGATATCAAGCCGCTGAGACTGGTTACAAGACCTCAAATGTGTGTTTCCAGAAATTATCCATACCCCCCCTACGGAAGGAATTGGAAATTCTGGAGGGGTGGGGGAAGGTCAATTTACCTGATCTTTTCCATACAAGTATTTTTCTTCGGAAATTCCAGAGGGGTGGGGTGGGGGTGGGGGGTCACTTTTTAACACCCTTCCGTCGGGGGGTATGGATATGAATCCCATTATAACAGGGTTCATACGGTTCCTTGAAAACCTGGAAAGTCCTGTATTTTTATTGTACTCATGGAAAGTCCTTAAAACTCCTTGGAATTTCAAACAAAGTCCTGGAAAACTCCTGGAAAAGTGAAATGAATTTCATCATTCACAAAATCAAGAATTTAATTATTCTTAATATTGTTTTCGAGCTTCAAACGTTATCTAAAATAGACTGACAAGGCAGAAAATTATCCTGGAAAAATTCTGAAACAGCTCCTTAAAACTCCTGGATTTTTTCTAATTTCTGAGCGTCCGAACACTGTATAAAAAATCTTGCTTAAAAATATTTTTGATTCATGTCTCTTGACTCACACTTTTCTAGTAATTTATTTATTTATTATTATTTTATTTTCCAATAAATGTAATAACTTGCTCCCCATCAAAACTTTGATGATTCTAAGCAAGGAGGGCTGCCACAAACTTTACAGACTACTAAGAGATGCCGTAAACTGGGCAACTAATGTTATAATTTTCATACATTTCTAGTATTCAGTACTCCCATTCACCACTTTTGATATACATTCTTTATTTCAAGACCTTTCACTTCTGCAGGCCTTGTCTCTAAAATGATTGATGGAAATTACCGTATTCCAATTATATCAAAGACTCCTCCATACTCAAAACTTAGACTTGTTTGATTAAAAACTGTTGTCACTAGTAATTGATTTGGATTTCTTTGTTAAAAAAGTATTGTCTTTCTCTCATAGCTTGCCAAAGCTGAGAAGTTAAAACCCATGGAAGTAGAGCTCAAGAGACTAGAGGACCTTGGAGATGCCATAGTTAATGACTTTGCCTACATGAGACAGAGAGAGCAGGAGATGAGAGATACTAATGGTAAGAGATAATTGACTTTTTTCTGCATAATGTGGCACATTGCTCCCCAAATTATAATGCAATCCAATGCAATTTTCAGCATAGTGATTTCCTCTGTGCACCTCGTGAGTCCACAACATTTTGACCACTTTATTACGTCATTCCGTGGTATAAGTAATTTTCTGCATACATGTATTTTGCCCTAAAATCCCTTTTTTCTATCACCCCTGTGTTCCCCATACATTACATTTTGAATTTGTAAATTTGAGAGCAGTGGGGTCATGTGTATGTGTTCACATGTGATGTTTGTGATTATCATCTACAATTAACTTTTTTTTTCAGAGTCCACACATTCCAGAGTACTTTATTTCTCCATATTCTCAATACTGTGCTTATTTGGACTGGCTACATGGCAGCTGTTTTATCTCAGAAGATTCTTCATTGCCAAGAAACTCATTGAGTAACTTTTAACACAATGTATTAAATTTAATGACCCTATTTTATGACATCATAATGCCAGCACGGTTTTGAGGACATCACAAGGCCCTGAGATGTGTTGACAAGGAAAAACATTCCCCGTCAAGAAAAGCGTAGGTGGCATATGGTACATGGTATAGACGTGCAGTCTGTGATGACTGTAAATCTTCCATTGCAAACTGGTATTTGTTTCAAGGCAACAGTCACAGTGCTCAGAGCTGGAAATTACTACTGATCATCAGACATTGTCCGATCAAATTGTTCAACCAGTTTTCAGATATGTCCAGCCAACTTTCCAGTAGAGACAACCAAGAAAACGTTTTAATGGACATATGTCCGATCAAGTAAGAAAAATTATTTCCAGCTCTGGTACTTCATTAGTCTTGTACACAGTATTTATGTCTTACAGAGATCACAGTTTGCTCTTCTAAGTATAACTTGAACAATTAGCCAGAGATGTTCCAGCATAGAGCGGTTTTCTTATGTCTAGTAAAAACAATCGCAAAGTAATTACACCAATTCTGAATAAAACCTATAGGAGTAATCACAAAGTAATTACCAATTACTCATGACAGTCATCTGAAATCTGCTCTATTACAAATTTGATTGAACAAGCAGTAAATTTGTTGATCAGACACTGTTGATGGTTTGGCTTTCTACCAAAACAGTAGAGTAACTTCCTAAAATTTATTGCAAAAAAGTTTTCTTGCTTAGGTCTTCCACAAAGTAGAGTTGTTTTGATCAAATTTTTTCATTACCCTTTATATTAATAAGAACATGAACTATTGTTGCAAATTAATTGTGACTCTTGTTTTTTTTTTCATGAAATGTGTTTTTCATTTTGGAAAAGGCAATCTAGATTTTGCTAAAAGTATTTGGTTGATTCATAATGCAGATGTAACCCATAGCATTTCACATCTATATATAAGCCAGCTTTTTATATGAATGACCAAATGACAAAGGGAAAGTAGGTATTAAAATACGGTAGTTTTATTTTCTTTATTATCAGTCATGGTTTGTACAGTGCTAGATAATACATTTCACACTGCAGCTTACAGTCCTGTAAGAAATATACTAATAACTATTTGCAGCATTCTTCATACCTGCTGGTAAGCTAGTATTGTTTGTAAATAGCAGGGACCTCTAATGGGTACACTACAGCTAAGACTGCCCAATACTGCTATGGTGTTCCCGTACAGGAAACTATTTTGTAAATTTGACTGACTAGCTACCGACACTAAAAATCTCTCTATGAATAGACCTAAACTATTGACATAGTATGAAAGTGCATACATGCAAAATTGTGAAGTGCATATCCTGGCAGATGTTTTGGCTGATAGGATATTTGGCCAATGCCTTGCTACTGGTACCAAAACAGGTAGAGGGACTTTTGGCTTCAAGAAAACCATCTGTCTGAAAAGCTGCAACACTTGATCAATGTATTTCAAACTTCAGTTGCAGACATACGTTTTTTTCAGAGCTGATAGTCATTGTACTGGTATGGATTGATGGAGGGGGGCACCCTGTGTTCAAGTGGTAGAGGTGATTGTCATGTGTTAAGTGGTCGAATCAGTGATCTGGTATTTTAGGGTCTATCTAAGCAAGCTCAAACAAATGTCTGCATCACATGGCTTGATACTTTATTAGGATTTCAGATAGTCATCCCTACCATTTTTGCCTGGAAGTTCCCCTTTACTATGGTCATTAGATTGACAGAGAAGTGGATAAAAAGTACTAATGGTACTGGAAACCACTGCCATCATTGTTTTTGTCCATTAAAGTAGCTTTCAAGTGAGGTGGAAATAAATTTTATGAAAATAATCTCTGTCCAGAGTATTGAAGCTGGTTCCTGACCGAAATGTTCTATTTTTGCCTTGTGTTATTGCTGAAAAACATCATGTTGTCAAGAAGGAAATTCTGTAGGATTGGAAGGGTTAATTTATATTTCTTGGTTTTGATTGCATTTTTCCATTCCAAATCACTCTTGAGTGTCTTTGTTAAGGGTATGAATCAGCTTTGGATATAGATTCAGAAAATAGATAACCACCCCCTTCCCCCACAATTATAAGATCACCTAAAATACAGGATTTCTTCCCAAGAGTCTATATCAGTTTCTTAGCAGCAAAGAATCTGTGCAAATAAAATAGTTGTCCAGATGTCAACATCAGCATCAACAGTGTCAAGAACACACCCAAGTAGAGAATCCTGGAGCTTGTAGACTCTAAAAATAAGATAATTTGACATGGATGTTACTTACAATAGTTCTCATTTCCCATACAATCACTATATTTTCTTTGGAAATTCCAGTTGGATGGGGTTCTCTTTTGCGTTGACCTAATTTATTCGTGATTCGGTATTGCGCGTTGTTTTTGTTGTTATTTGGGCAGTAAACAAACCAAGCTACGTGAAACACACAGAGACACGAATGACTACGACATGATAAAAGACTCACAGGAGAAAGCTCTGCTAGCAGGGTAGATTCTTTGGGACATTCCCTCTGTGGTAGGGGTTTCAGAAATATGTGTAATTCCAGAAATGATTAATGCCCCCTCCAAGGTAGGGAATTTATCTACCTAAGGATGACCTGGAATTTCCAGTAAAAAATATGGGAACTATATGATGAACCTTTACTTGGGCAATGACCCTCTAATTATTATCATTCCCTCACCATTTGTCTCTCGTTGATCTTCTCCTTTGTGGATGAGCTTGTACAGGCTTCTCATCAACTCGTCTGATTGATCCATGATCTTAATTAACTCCAGTTCTCTAGGGGCTAATTTTTCAGCATTTGCTACCTGAAAGGGTGGTCAAAATATATACCATTAGCAATAACCAATAAATTTTAAAGCATGATAGAAGAAATGAAGAAATTCAAACAATGTTAACTAATGAGGCAGTATCTTTGAAGAAAACAGTATCTTTGAAGTTTGTGAGCCTGGTACAATTTTTAATGTGAATGATAACATTTGACACCCATACCTGCCAACCCTAAAAGCTCCAAAACCTGGAGATTGTGTTTCGAATGCAACAACTGTATGAGAAAATCTGGAGAAATTTACCCGGGAGATATACAGTAAATATATGGAAAGTTTCACTTTTTTCCCTTGGAGATCAAGGGTAAAAACCTGGAGACTCCTGTGAAAACCTTGAGAGTTGTCAGGTATGGACACCTTTCAGTTTATAAATTATGAGCTAAACTTCTGACTGAATCTGGCAGAGATGAAAGCATCCCTGGCATGATTTACAGGCAAGCAATTTTTGGAAAGGAAAATAAAATTAGCAACAGAAGTCAGGGTTCTGAACAACACATGGGCAGCATTTGAATAATTCTTGAACATGCTTCTATTGGGAATTTCCCAAGTTTCCTAACAACCAAAGCCCGGGGGGGGGGACTCCCAATATTTTAGACGGGGGTGCTCGTCGGGAAAATTGATTTTGACCCTAAGGGATAGCAAAATAGGTGTGGCAAACAGCAAATTTACCCCTAAAAGAAAGCAAATTTGGTGTGGCGACCGCCGAATTTACCCCTGAAAGATAGCAATTTGGCAGGTCAAAACAAATAAAAGCGAATCTTAGGTCTTTTAGGGTTTTCAACCAAGTTTCCTTTGTAAATATCGGTTCTGGTGTCAGTACCAATATATTTTTGGGCAAGGATTGGTCTGAGACTCCCCTAAGGGATAGGGCTGATTTTAAACACCCCTAAGAGATAGCATGTCTGTCAATTTTATACCCTAAGGGATAGGACGAGCACTCCCGTCTGAAAATGTGGGGAGTCCCCCCCACTTTCCAAATTCCTAGATAATGTTTTTGGAATATACTTTTTTTTACTTACATCATTATAGTTTTTGGCCTCTGCTCCTCGTTTTACCCTAACATTGACAATACGGTCAGCTCCACTGCCAACTTTTGCTGAAAAAAGTATCATCATGAATAAAGCTAAAACCAGTGAATTATAATGCACATGATTTTGGGCTTTGCTGTTCCTCCAGTCAAACAATCTAAGCCAATCCAATTCTTACCATGGTTAATGGACAAAAGGGAGGTTATTGCTTACCAAAACTATCAAAACACATGTCATACATCCCATCCCTGTCAAATGAAAAGGCAAATTTTCCCTTTGTAGCATTTTCTTTGGTGTAAAGTATATGCATTTGGGCATCAATGTCATAGATCTGAAAGAAAAAGAGGAGCAGAAATGAAGAATGAGCTCTGAAGGATTCAGAAATCAAAAGATACCAAAGGAGGGACGTCAACTCTCCTTTGCCGGGAGTCTCAATTTTTTTTTCATCGTCTCCTGGGGAAAAAACAAGATGACTGCCATACATTTACTGTATTTCTACTGTGAGGATTTCATGATTTGCCATTTCAAGGTGGTCTCCGGATTTTTGAAGTCCTGGGGTTGATGCCAAAGGTTTATGAGAAAATTCCAAGAAAGAAAATGGGAGAATATACAGAAAAACGTATATATGGCAATGTGTGGTTCCAGAAATTATCCATACCCCCCCTATGGAAGGGCAATGGAAATTCCGGAGGGGTTGGGGTTGGGGTTGGGGGGGTCAATTTACCTGATCATTTCCATGCAAATACTGTATTTTTCCTTGGAAATTCCATAGGGGTGGGGTCACTTTTCAACACCCTTCCGTGGAGGGGGTATGGATATTTTCTGGAACCATGCAATTCAGGAAAATTTTGCCAGTAGGAGGAGTGAAAAATCTTGAGACTCGCAGCAAAACCTGGACGTCCATGAGATTATGGAGAAAGCAAAGGGGGTGAAGTCCCCTGAAAGGGGAAGGAATTTGCTCCTTCCTTAACCCTCTTATTAAGCCAATGCAGCCCTGCAACCTTGTAGTCGAACACAGGTTTTTTCACTTCAGTAGTGTCTTTCAACACAAAAACCCTGATTATTCCCTGACAAAGTATTTTCAGCACAATTGGTAAATTTGAGTGGCTTAAAAACAGGCCTTTCAGTGTCTTAGTACCGTTATTCCAACTGTAGATGTTTGATCCTGAGAAATCTCGTATTCGCCTTTGAAGAGTTCATCTTTCCTTGACATGTCCGTAAAGCATTTTCGTGTCCCGGCTTTCAGGGTAAACCCAAATGAATCCACAAGCTCGCCAAATAACGATAATAGGACAAAAAGCAGAAACACACGTTCCTTCATGTCGCCGAACAAAGTATTGCTTGCCTTTCTCCTGTTTTGCAAAGTGAACGCTACTTTCAAAGGGGACCTGAGTGTTGAATTTTTGATGAAGAAACTCGAACAATTCTATTCTTCCGGTCAAGTTTGCAGCAGGTGGTTGCGCCAAAGCCTTTATGTCTAGCTGATAATGTTCTAGTCCTTCTAGTCTTGCGCCTAGGAAAAGAGTTCGTCAGCTGATAATCTTATTGTTCAGATTTCAGATCAGATTTGAACCAAAATTTAATGACAGAGGTTTATTTGTTTTGGCTCTTCCGCCATTGTCAGCAGAATGCGCGGGCTCGTTGGAAAGTCACAGGTAGCCCAAGTTTGTGTCAACAAGAAAAAAAACGCAAAAACGCAACAAAAAATAATCAATTAAATTTGCTTGAGGAAAAAAAGACATGATTGATTGTTAAAAAGAGCCTTTTTTATTGGAGAAAAACAAGAGCAACTCTTTTAGGTGGTGTATGTTATATGAATGGATCTGAATTGGGATACCTGTGTATTTTCACGTGGTGGTCACGTGAGTGAAAGCGCACGAAGTTCAAAGAAGAAATGGCGGCGGGTTTCACAAGCGCAAGCATTGTGCAGTTTTGCAGGTATTTTATCCCTTTATTAGCTCTATATTGACATTAATAAGATGGATTGATAACATAGATTATCAGTAAAGAACAGTTGCTTAGGTATCGCTCGAAATATTGGACTAATTGAAGGTTATTCAATCCATTGCAATGATGTTTTATATCATTAATAATGGCTGATTGCATTTTAATCCGCACAGGGGGGGTTGAGGACCTATGGAAATTTTCCAGGGGGGTTGTTTTGGACTCTGGAAATTCCACGGGAGGGGGTGTGTCTGGAGACTGGAAATTCCAGGGGGGAGGGGTAAAAAAGGTGACTTTCCAGGGACATTTTATCCAAAAATAGATTTTCCAGGGGTATTTTGCCAGAAAAAATGGAAATTCCAGGGGAGGGTGTCCTTTATGAGATTGGAAATTCCAGGGGAGGGGGTCTGTTTCACGAGTGGAAATTCCAGGGGAGGGGGTCTTTTTAAAAGAGGTCCTCAACCCCCCCGGTGCAGTTTGAAAATGCAATCAGCCAATGTCGTCCATGAGGGGTCAAAGCCAAAACTGAAGGTACGGCTAGGTGGCGCAGTGTGTTTGTGCTCGGCAAAAGCACGGCACACTGTGCGTACGGTCCTGAGTTCGAATCCCGGATCGACCCGTATCGACTTTTCTCTGTTCCGAGTAGCTTGCTTATAGCTTTGACCTGGAGCTCTGATAGAGAAAGGGGAGTAAGTAGTGCACCATCTCCCCAATTAGTAGTGCACTCCTGCACAGCTAGAAGATTTGAGACGTTGATAAAGTTGCTTATGCCTGGTGCACACTAGCAACATAGCGACATAAGAGCATAATGACATAAACAACATAACAACCTCAATAGGGTGAGCTTATTGTGGGGCATATCCAAGGGGGCTTACGCAGGTACTCATCCAAGGGGGATGCACAATATTGTCGTCCAAGGGGGGTATCTGAAGGGCTCCCTCAATAGGTGGGGTGTGAATAAAAAATGGAATGGCCCAATTGACTGGTGCATATGTCTAGTGCAAAAGGTATTCTAGTTATAGCTAGAACATAACGGAATGTAAAAGTTTCAATTATTGTTTATTTTCCTTTGTTCAGTGTACTTGTAAAATCGATGAGACCGAGATGAGATACACATGATTGAGAGAAGGAGATAATAATACGAGATAAGCACGTCGACCAATCCTACCTGACTTGGTCTTTCCATTTATTTTTGCTTTGTCCCTCGTGTAGCGCCCTCTCAATGCTGTAAATTTTCGTTTCGCTTCGTCCGCTACAATAAGCAAAAATAATAAAAGAATAACAAAATTAAGGTTGAGTTTGCTACATTAGGACAAAAGTTAAAATTAAGCTTAATACTAATAGATGACTGTCTTTATTTTGTGCACGACGTAACCAGAAACACAATTTCCCCGGTCCTTTCGAGACAACGGCTTGACACATGAAATCATCCTGTTCCAGTGGTTGTAGTTGGGCTTGAAGCTCTGATATTTGTTTTTAGAAATTCCAACAATTTTAATGTAGAAGCTAGAGAGAAAGACAAGACAAAAAGGTCAACTGCTGCAATAATTTTCAGTCAGGCGTTCTGCTGACTCGCACATTTGAATGATAGGTGACAGCTCGCTTCTCATTGGAAAACGCACAACCCGTGACCTTTGGCAACAACAATTCATTGGGTACTTACCAGAAATGCACCCTGCCGCCTCCGCCACTTTGTTCCATGCATTTGCTTTTGCGCTGTTGTCGCGGAACTCTTTCATTAATGATTTTTTGTAGAGTACAGGAAATTGCCTTACTGCTTCTGCCAATACTTCGTCTCCGAGGTAACTTATCTCCTCAACTATCGCCGTCGCCATTTTGACAGACTTTCCCACTGCAATGTTTTGGCGCCGAAACTAGTTTGCAGCGGCCGCGGGCGCGTTGTTTATTTTTTGGCGCGAAATTCAAGTCAGAAAAATTTGCGAGCGCAGATGGGAGCTAAATTTTGCAAGGAATGAATGCTGAAACGTTCGAATCCAGAAAAAATATTCAAAAAACCTGACATAATGACATAATGTCTTTGTCGTTATGTCGATCTTATGTTGTTATGTCGCGATGTTCACACTTGTACATAAGAACATAAGAGAGCGCGCTCTTATGTCGTTATGTCGCTAGTGTGCACCAGGCATTACTTACTGAAGGTTCCATAAATTTCTCAGAGCGTCTAAAACCTGGAAAGTCATGGATTCTAGAAATGCCCTTTCCAGGCCTGGAAGGTCATGGAATTTTTACAAAAACGCATCAATGTAATCAAAAGTCATGGAAATATTTTCCTGAAGAAAGAATTTGCAAGATGTTGAGTGTGTATATTGTAAAATAAAAATAAAGAAACCTTGTGTGAATAAAAACTATCATTGGGCTATCTTTAAAACAAACAATACAAATGTTGTTCTTATCGTGCACAAAAACCCACATTTTTCATTATGAAAGGTCATTAAATTTTTTCAAACATCCTTGAAAGTCCTGGAATTTTGAAAGCCTGAAAATGTGGGAACCCTGTAAAACATAGCCTGCTCGCAGGCATTGGAGAGTAGTTTTAGGTTGAGAAATGTGAGTTTGCATTCGCATGGCTGCCATCTTGGATTTGTGACAAAATGTGTGTAAGTCCAAGATGGCGGCCACATGAAAGCAAACTCATGTTTCTCGACCTAAAACTACTCTTCAACGCCTGCAAGCAGGCTATCTATGTAAATCATATAAAAATAAGGAATTGGTATGCAGAGCCTCCAAGATCCTTGGTTTACAGGCTGAGCCTCTTAGATTGAAATGAATGTGGAGCCTATTATTATCCTACAGATTTCACTGAACTGTGGTGCAAGCCATGCAAGTACAGACTGACAAATGGAAACTGGTAAAACCCTGGGAAACAGTTGCTGTTCTTACTGAAGACAGAAGGAATTCATGCTGGTGCTGCTGGATTTGGGACTTTTGGTGCCAAACTGACAAGCACTAGGGGAAACGTCTACCAAGGAAGGAATTCCTGGACAGTATGATGCTCAAGCTGGAATGTGGGCATAATTCCAGGCAGCCAGTTAGTGTAGCTGGTGGTAGATGATGAGGAGGAGAGGGCAGTGAACCTGAGAAGATGATTTCCTGGCATCTGCTTTTGATGAAGTGATCTACAATTGTAAGTATTTTTGGGTTGCAAGTGACGTCATCAAAATGCTAACTTCTAAACTAAGACCTCTATGAAGTTGTGTGTTCAATGTTTATTCTATCCATACAGAGAGAGTTTTCACACAAAATTTCAGTATGTTCTGTCAAGTGGTTCCTGAGATATTGCTGAAGCAAATTATGTCACACAACACCAGTCACACACTTTGAGTGTGTCATCATTCACTTAATTTTCTCAACTCTAACATCCTGGGCATGCCAGCATGTTGAAAAAGCTCATGCTATATCATACGATACCTGTTTGATCAAAGCAATCAATTTTTTACTCAGCATGACACAAACATGGCGACTGCATACAGCTACTGTACAAAAAGGTGAATATTCATTTGCTTGTAATTCAGTCAGGAAATACATAGAGCGGTTTTCACATGACTGTCGGGAAAACAATTGCAATTGAGCAATCACTCGCCAATCAGAATCGAGAGAAATCACGGCTTGTTCCTAAATGGCTTTTTTCTCAGCCAATTGCAAGCCGAACCAATTACTGAGTAATTACACAATTGTATTTACTACAGAATTTGATTGGCTGAGAAAAACGAGTAGCCAATGAGAACGCAAAGCAATCACAATTACATAACAAGTCTTGACAGTCATGCGAAATCCGCTCTAATGTACCCAATCCTCTTCAAATTTTGCCAGGAAATACAATTTTGTGTTGTGTTTACAGTTCTATGGGGTATTTAGTCTTTAGAAGGGAATTTATGGAAATTAATTTAGTCATGTGACAACTGCAACCCAAGAATAAGGCTGCAAAGCACAGAGGTCGGTTAAAGGGTAATAAATTGGATATACATACACCAATTTCAATATAAACGTTGCTTTGTGAAACCATGTTTCATCAATCATAAATCATAACAAAGTCATTTTTTATAGTCAAATATGATGAACTGCTGAAAATTCAGCCAAAAATGATCATTGCAAACTATGATTGCAAACTTTTTCGGAAATACTAGCACAGGAGTGCTACTCTAAAATCCGAATTGAAATAAAGTCTATGTATGTATGTATGAACCATGGTTCATGATACATTGTTTCGTGAGCAACAATAATTGAAACAGGTGTTTTGTCTGAAAAACATTTTGTGGCCAAAGGTCAGGGATAATGTATCAGTCAATTCCAGCGGTGACCATGCCCCCCCCCCCCCCCCCGGGCATTTGGTCATTTCTAAAAATAAAACTGAAAATTCCCCGCCCCCGGGCTAGCAAAAATGCAGAATACCCCACGGCGGGGAACACAAAAAGCGGAAAAATGCCCCACCCCCGGGACGAGAAAAAGACGGTAACTCTGCGTGACAAAGCTTCACAACAAAAACTTCAACTCCATTTATACTGTCCGAGCATTTGCAATTCGTTTTTTTTTAAATGTACTTTAGTTTTCTCGTCTTTGAACGAGTTCTCATTTTACTGAAAGTGAGACAAAATATAAATAAAGAAGTGACATTCCTAGGCCATTCGCGGTTGTAGCCATTTAGCTGCATCTCTCAATGCGAAATTTACCTTTATTCTATTTGCAGAGCAACTATTTCGCAGTTATGTTAATTGACTTTTTGTGGAATTGGAACTCTGTTTATAGTGTCAATTCATTTTTATGTTTTTCCACTGAGACGAAATTGCGAAATCTGTTTCTTCTCTATAGAAGACGTTAACTGTGAAATGTGCAAACGTGGTGTATACGGGCCATGCTCTGCATTATATTTTATGTGGCGTTATTTTCTGTAACTGGGTTGTAGTTCGCAAAACCCGACGCGCTTGAGATGAGAAAACCAAAATTCCCCACCCCCCTCCCCCGGGGAAAAACAATTCCCGACCCAAAATTTTCAAAATTCCCCACCCCAGGGAAGGCACTGGTGTGCAAATGCCCCACGGTGTCCGGGGGGGGGGGATGGTCACCGCTGGAATTGACTGATACATAACTGCTTCTCTTTTATATGACTTCTCTTTTATATTTTATGAAATTTAATTTTGCTCATCGATTAACACTTCAGGAACAGAGCTAATTCAAAACTGAGCACCAAATCTAAAAAAGACAAAACTTTTTAGTGTAAGCTGACGTTTTCATTAAATACTCAATATTTTTTATTCACAGTGATTTCCATAGCTCCATGTACTTGATAGAAGATCCTGAAGTATGCAACGTAATGTAAGTAAATTGTTTTTTTTTTCATCTAGAAGAAACTCTGTGCCAATTCATCTCATGAACAAATACGCTATTTGTATTGAAAGCTTAAATTTCATGTTTTCTAAAATCGGAATCTGAAAAATTATTTCAGATTCCGATTTTAGAAAATATGAAATTTAATGTACTTTTTAAAGTTTAAATGGAAACGGTAGGAGTTATAGTGTGCCCCACCCGCTCCGCTCCCTTTGATCAGTCTGAAAAGTGCTCACGATGTCGTATTATTTGCTATTAAAAGACCTCGGAGCCGATGACAACCCAAAAGGCATGCTCATCCCTATATAGCAACCAGATAGAGTGGAACATATTTTCATGTCGAAGCACTCCTCTTTTAGGTTATCGATCGTATTGACTAAATTAGATGTGGCGTTGTGAATGGATGTTAGAGCGGTTTTCACATGACTGTCGTGAAAACAATTGCAATTGAGCAATCACTAGCCAATCAGAATCGAGAGAAATCACCACTTGCTCCTAAATGGCTTTTCTCTCAGCCAATCACAAGCCGAACCAATTACTAAGTAATTACGCAATTGTATTTACTAAAGAATTTGATTGGCTGAGAAAAACGAGTAGCCAATGAGAACGCAAAGCAATCGCAATTACATAACAAGTGTTGACAGTCATGTGAAATCCGCTCTATTCGGTAATGTTTTGGCAATTCGGAAATCTACAGATTTATCGGTGTTTTCAAGTTGCCGTACCTCGCACATTTTCGTGAACATCCGTCTTTAGAATTTTTGCAATGCGCAGTTCCGTTGTTAAATCCGAGAACACGACGAGTTTCACCTTGGGTTTTAAGTCTCGTATCTTTCGCGCGTGAAATAAAACCTCCAGGGTGTCCAATAACGTTATTTATCAATGATCACATCAACAGATATACGTCACTGTTGTTAGAGTGGTTTTCATAACCCGTGGAACACAGTTTAGCAGATTACGCTTTATTTCGCTTTTTGTTCTTTTTGTTTTCGTGACTTCTTTTCTTTAACTAGTACTTCCACCTACAATAATGTGAGCCCAGACAACGTCAATATTTACTAATCTGAAAAGTTACTATGTATTTTAAAAGTTAGATGAGGAAATATGATAAAAAACTGTTGCGAATGTAGCACCGAGAAGGATAAAAACATCAAACTCCGCTATTTAAAAAAAATACTATAAAGTAAAGACATCTTGTCATTGCCACGCGCAGTGGCTTTTGGAACTACGCGAGTTCTGGCTTTGGTAACGTAGAACAAGGTAATGGAATGGGCAATTCCAGAAAATAAAGGTACCCCCCCCACGGGCGGCATTTGGAAATTCCGAAGGCATGGGGGGGTTTAAGAGCTCGGAATTCTGATTGCAAGGGGGGTTTTCGAAGCTGGATTTCTTGTCACAAGGGGGGATCTGAAGATGCCCAACTTCTGAAGGAGTTCGCGTGTTTTTTAGTCTGCTAAAATAGCGTTTTTCAGAAAGAAAATAACGTCATTTCACTCGCGGAAAAACAGTCTTCGCCGCCATTCGATAGATAAGGAATGCTTGCCAGTTCGTACTTGTCCCTTCTAAGACAGAATCTCCATAATTTTCTACTGATTTCGACTGTTAGTTCAATCACGCAGCAAGTTCAACTTTGTACAATCACACATTGAAATTAATATAAAGGATGTTGGCGATACAATTCAAATCTTACAAAATAGCCAGTTAGCTACTAGTTAAACACGCTAAAAATTTAGATCTCATATTCAGTGGATGTTGTGAATGCCGGTGGTATTTTTTTCTTCAAAATCAAACTATCATGCTCTGTATTAATATTCTAAAACAAGATTATGCGCTTTTTGTGTTTTCTTTACTTTGCAAATTTAATAAATTCCCGCAACAACCCCCGCAACTTTTGCCTTTTTCTCCGCAACGTTTCCCTCTCGCAAATTTTTACTTTTTCTCCCAATAATAAACAAGGTGGTGATTATTTGGATTCCGGAGGGGAGGGGGGGTAAAAGTTGAAATTTCTGAAGGGGAGGGGGTTTAACCTACCCGGAATTCTATATGCACGGGGGGGTAAACCATTTTGGAAATTCTGGATGCATGGGGGGGTCAAAAACTAGTGCCGCCCGTGGGGGGGTACCTTTATTTTCTGGAATTGCCCAATACAATAAAATCCGAGTCCGAGATCCTTGATTTACATTCCGACCGCCCGCAGCCTCTTAGTTTGAAATGATCGCGCAGCCGGATCTTTTGCATCAAAACATCTTAGTAAGAAATTTGGAATCGAGCTTGTTATATACCCCTAATAAAGTAGGCATTCCCTTGACGCACCCAAAACACTAAAAACAGTTCGTATTACGTATACACCTGTTTCAATTAACGTACGTTGCTCGTCAATCGTACCGTGAAACACATTATTTCACGTCAAATTATTCCTCGAATCTTGTAAACAATGTTACTATTCTGCGAACTCCCACACTAGATTTCCGAACGACCAAATGCGTTTTGGCCTGCTTTTAAGACCTCGTTTCTAAGTTTCGTTTGCATTTTATGGTGGAAAATTTGGTTTTGAAGCCTAGCTAGTTCTTATTAGCTCATAAAACCTCTCAAATCCTGTGTGAAATCACCCAGAGCTGTTCACTTCATTGATTGACGGAAGCCGAACCGCGGTTGTTAGGGACCGTTCGTTAATTACGTCGCAGGGGGGGCTGGTGGTTTTTTCTGCTTGTAGGTTTTCTGAAAACTTACCCCCGTACAAAAAAAGTAGTTTCAATTTCTACCCCCTTCGAAAAACGGCTATTTGAAATTTTACCCCCCTCCCCCTGCGCGCTAATCCAAAGCTAGTATCAGTCTCCTATTTTCCAAATGGCGTCTAAAGTAAGTACGATTGTTGACGAGGATGTACCGGTAGAACAAGCTCTAAAATGGCAAGAAAAGAGAAGAGAAGTTCAGCAGAAATCATCCGGATTCAATACAGTGTTCTGCGTTTCACGCAATCGCACTCAATCTCAATCCTAGCCTTTTGAAAATTTGCATGACACTGACATGCACCCCCCAAAAGTTTCGCGTGTTCTAAAAATTTACCCCCAAATTTTTCGACGTTCTGCAAATTTACCCCCCCCCCCCCCCCCCATAAAACCACCAGCCCCCCCTGCGACGTAATTAACGAACAGTCCCTTAGTTGGCGTAGAGTTCGCAGAATTACGACAATTGCCTGTAGTGTAGTTTGGTTTGTTAAATTCGAATAAAAGTGACTTCATTATGATGCATGGTTCATGATACATGGTTTCACAGATCAACCTTAATTGAAAAAGTGTATATACATGCATTTTCTGTACAGTTCTAGATGTGCGTTTGCACATGCGTCTCGGTTTCTGCTGTTTGCCTCTTTATTGCCTGCAGTCATTAGATCGTCTTTTGACGTATTTAAGAGATCCTCTGAACATATTTCAAACAGAATCACGGTCAACCCAGACTATCAATTTAGCCTTTAGCTGCTCAAGACTCTACGTCCACTAGGCGCCAGTGCTGTTAGTAACTCTTAGACCAAAGAGAAGAAATGATTTATAGTTTACTGTAGCAGGGTGTCAAGTTCCTATTTTTTGGGTGCATTCCTATTTTCTCCTATTTCTTGGCCAAAACCTCCTTTTTCTTATTTTTTTATTATTATATTATTGAAGCCTTGTTAGAGGCAGTCTGTTATGTGTAATACCAAATTCTGGTGTTTTATAATAAAATGTGAAAGCTCACCATTGTAGTTTTCAGAACGTTTGGTTTGTCATAATTGTTGGCGGCCTACATCGTTGATTCCAATATAATGATTGTTGTTGTGATTCTCCGACATTTTGAAACGATATGGACAGGGATACTATATTGTCCCATGAATTTAACAGGAATATTCCTATTTTTTCTCCTATTTTCTAGGCAAAACTTTCCAATTTCACCTATTTTCTAGGCAAAAATCTCCAATTTGACCTATTTTCTAGGCAAAAATCTCCAATTTCACCTATTTTGTGGTCTTATGAATTCCTATTTTTCTTGTCACCCTCCCACCTGACACTGCTGCTGTAGTTGCTCCACAAAATATGACACACATGACAGGTCATTCATTATCTTGGGGTATCCTCAGTTGGTGTGATTTCTCCAATTGTTCTTCAGCCACAATGAATGTCTTCTGTGATTTGACATGCGCTAGGGTGCCCTGTATTATCTGACTCATTTTTCCTGTGTTCATTAAGCACGAATAATTAGATAATATTGCCTTTGGAACCTCATGGCTTTTGACATATTGTATTTTTGAACGTTAACGGCCGTTTTGTCTTGATATTTCATGTTTATTTTGTCCGTAATGTATGTGATACTACCTAATGATTCGTATATTGCAACTTGGCGAAATTGTTTTCTTGGCCTTGCCAACGGAAATGCAAATGCCTTACTTGATTTTTGGCTTCTCATTTGTCGGCAGCTGAGCTCTTGATTTGCGATCTAATTTTAAACCCTCTGCCAGTGTCGTACAATGCTCCTCACATCCATGATAATTGTGTAAACTGATTTGTTCATAGAGGAATATTTGCTAGGATGAACTTTGTGAAAACAAATACATCTTGTCGACTATCTGGCACCGCAAAAAAAAAAAAAAAATGCGGCAACGCCTTGAAATTATATTGCAGGTGCGGAGAATCTCTTTAGAAACCATTATTTACGTTTTTCATATAATTCCATCTATACAAGGTTATTACTTTTTTCCATAATTATTATGGGACGAGGGAGACTAGCGCAAACGTAGTGCAGAAGAGTTTATTTTTCTTTTTCTATTTTTGTAGCAAACTCTGAGGTAAAATAATCAGCTTACAAGATTTCCGGGGAAAAAACGTTCTGTTTTTGTGAAGGTAATTACTCGGATAATACTGCGAGTAAACAAATTTATTAAATAAAGCGCAGCGTTTGCTAACGATCCATTATCGTAAAAGCAAATAGGACTGTAAACCTTTCGATAATAACATTTGCTAATAGATTAGTCGCAAACGTAAATCTCCCTTTACAGGCGAAGGCTGTATTTAAATAAGTATCTGTGCGTTTTTATTGTTCGTGTATAAGCTTTTGAGATTCTATATCGCCAGTTATTCGATACGGTTGGTCGGTTTCTTTTAATCCGAATCTTAACGCCCCTTTCTAAAGGTTTTAATTACAAACACCACGCCGACTTGATTTTTTGAGAAAGTTCAATAATGATTTAAATGCCAATTATTATTAAGTGTTGGGAAACGACTTCATTTACAAGTGAACCGTTGTTATTTGATGCAAAAATCTCGTACATCTGACGAAAACGGAATTGATTTTGTAATGAGCCATTACGTGCAGTAGAGCACTTAAGAGTTTGACCCTAAAGTGGAAAAAAAACCTCTCCCTGTTCAGAAGCCTATTGTCGACTGTTCTGAAGCTTACTATTGGCTATCAAGAAGTATTATGACTTAACGGTAGAAAACAAGGGATAGTGTTTACTTAGCGCGTTATACGTCTCCTACCAAGCAGATCGCAACTAACATACCACAATTCAACTGGATTTAGGAGGAGAGTGACTGGTAGTATGGACGGAACAACTGGGACGTATTTTCGGATTGGGATGTCTGCATTATTGATGGTGTTGATCATAGTGGGAAATGGGCTAGTAATAGCGGCTTACAAGTTCAATAGTCGACTTCGTACGACGACGTATACGCTTCTGCTTAGCCTTGCGATCAGCGATCTTCTGGTTGGCGGAGTGACTTTACCATTGTGGATTTACTGTGGGTCTCTAAGGAAATGGCAGATCAGTTATGAACTGAGAGTTTTTTATTTATCTTTTGACATTTTTACCGCGCTGGCTTCAATGCTCCAGTTAACACTAATATGCCTGGAGCGCTTCACCGCGATTGTCCGCCCATTTTATTTTAAGACTCTTCCATCTCGGTTATACACTACTTGTATTCTATGCGTTTGGGTTCTGGCTGCAGTTTTAGCGGGATTATACCCTGTCGTCTATGGTATAAAAGAAAGGAATCCCGTCTACTTAAAAGCTTACACACTTTCCTTCATTTTTGCATTTTTTATTTTGCCCATGATTGTTATCACAATAATGAACATCTTCATTTTCTCTATCGTGAAAAAACTCTCTCGCCGACTTCCGCACAGCTCAGTCTCGGATTGCAGCTCCTCTGATATGCGCCATCTTCCCCGAAATTCCCGCAAAGAAACGAAAACGGCGTTAACTCTCGCTGTTGTCACATTTTTATTTTATGCTGCTTGGCTTCCGTTCTTTGTTGTTACTCTTCTTTCGATGTTTTGCCTTCGTACATGCCTCCCTTCGGATGTCACAACGTTATTATTCCTAATGGAGTTCATTAAGTGGTTACAGTACAGCCAGAGTATGTTTAACCCGTTTGTCTATACATTTCGAGATAGAGAAATTCGCATTACATTCGTAAGGATTTTACTCTGGTGTCACAAGCGCACTCGCGTGTTCCCTGAAGTATCAGGCAGTTCAACATATGATCCTTATTTTATTCAGCCGTCAAACGTACCTCTAGCCGCGCGAGGGCCTCTAGTGTTATCAACGCTGCGTATGGCAGCATTGGTTGAAGAGTGGCCACTAAGGCCGTCAATCACCGTCACAGATTGCGATAATAATGCCCATGCGCGGGCTCAAATTGACTTTGAGGAGCCTTCATTCCCTGGCCGTTCTAACGAAAGTGTTCTAGATGAGAATTTTTCAGCGGACCTTTTAGCGCCTGCCAGAGGTAAAAGTAACTCGGTGGTAAATATGCGTTTGGAACCTGACTTTGGATGAGACTTCACAAGTTTGACAGTGAAACTGGAGGAGGTTACAATGCTAAATCAGCGTTGACTCCTGACGATGACGGCTTAATGGATAACGTCTGGTGACACTTGACCTTAACTTATGATTAGAGGATTTCACAAGTGGAAATTCAAAACCGTTATGTGACAGTCGCACCGAAATAGACAGCGTTCTTCCTCCCTAGTTACTGTTGCTACCAGAGCAGAAAGATACACCGATTGCATGCAGTAGAGTTTACCTTTTGGTCGAGGGTCGAGGGTCGAGGGTACCTAGTCGAGGGTCGAGGTGGACATGTCGAGGGTGAGGTAGCTGGTCGAGGGTAGCTAAAAATGGCTCAAATTTTCTCCCGGAATATTGTACACAAGACTGGATATTTTTTAGCGATACATTATTGTCCGCGTCCGCAATCTGTCGTGTTTATCAAACGGGCACACATGCAATATTTTCGGGAACTGTGCCGATAAATACGAAGCCAGAGGAAACTGCAGTTTCTTTTCGCCCAGTTATGTTTAAGTTTAAAGCTAAACTAAAAACGTTTCTTTGTTTGTACCATATAGCTTCTATATATCGAAGCATAAAAAACATAGCAGCATTGTACGGTACGTGTTTGGCAATACTCTTTTCCGAGTTGACGTGAGGTTTATATCGAAAGTAGCTCGAGTGGTAGTTCATGTAGTCGTGTATCTCAAAATTCGCAAGTAATTCGAAATAGTTTTCCCTTCCAGCTGTTTAAAATGGGTCGTAAAAATGTTGTCGGTCAGCTGGCCTGACCGCCATTTTGTTTTGAGGCAAATGCCTGTGGATCGTTCCATTGACCTTTGACAAGTAGCGTATCTCCCCCGGTGTGCGAAAAATGTAACGTGTAACGTATATACATCATCTGCAACGCTTAAATATTTTCTTGTGAACTTGTGTAGGATAGTCCGCGAGAAAATGATATTGGAGACGTATTCCATGTCTCTCCTGGTGTTTGATATGGAAAGAGTTGGACCGAGAGACTTTAGGAACGTGAAACGAAGCAAAGATTGCGGACGCTGACACAAATAGCACGAAGGTGTGAAAACAACCCTAAACAATCTCCGGTCTTGTGTATTATATTCCACGAGAAAATTTGAGACATTTTTAGTTACCCTCGACCAGTTACCCTCGACCAGTTACCCTCACCCTCGACATGTCCACCCTCGACCCTCGACTAGGTACCCTCGACCCTCGACCAAAAGGTAAACTCGTTGAAAGGTGTTAGACGTTGCCTCATAATATAATTATGGGTTTTATATTTTCGTCAGGAAAAGCTAAAGAGTTCATTAAAAATACGCGCGGACATTTTGAATTTCACAGGGAAAAATTGCCCTTTGTTTGGTAATTAATTCGCTGCGCTCATTCGTAAAATATTGTTCTTTCCACTCGAAAATAAAACTCATATCTTCGTGCTACCGTGTAATATCCTCTATGTAGTTTATGTACAATAAATATTAAAAAGTTATGAAACTTAGTTTTGTGCTTGTGTCAAGCGAAAAGGGCTCATCTACGTAACGTGGAAAGATATACGACAGGCATTTTGAATCCCTTTAACATTTTCAATTAAGGTAGGTAAGACATTGTATTATATTCTAATTCGCTCACCCGCTCAACCGAATATAAATATTTACTATTTAATACGTAACCACCTTTTATGATAGGAGAGTGTCCACTCTCGAGCCGCATGCGAATCCCTTTAACATTTTTAATTAAGATAGGTAAGAAATTGTATGAATGGTATGCTAGGTTACCTAAAACTACTATAAAAATCAACCTTGCCTCAGATTAAATATACCATTAAAAGTATGTCCTAGAGCATTGATTTGTTACGCAGGTTCCCCTCAAGGTGACGCACTTGAGTCCAATTAAATGCGCCCATCTCCTGCTAGTTTGCCCCCTTTTCCTCTCCCGGATTCCCAGAATTACAAAGTGTAAGCAGCTTGTGTTTTCTACCCGTTATGTTTTTGTGCCCGAACTCCCTTATCCTTAAATTTTCAAGTTATTTCTCCCCGGCTCTACCCCGGTGTAAGAACCTGTGTATTGTTCACGAGTTGCGTCACAAAGCTTCTTTTGTTTAGTAGAGCGAATGGTGATGAAATAAGAACTGAACACAAAGAGGACCTCTGGGATTGGTTCTTACACCGAGGTAAACCCTTCTCCTCTCTCCCAGAGGACCTCCTTTCTGATCCGGCCCTCTCCACTCTGGGACGCAAAGCGGCTGCTGCACTTAGGTCATAGCTGTTTTGCCTGTGTCAGCCGCCATTTTGACAGCATAGCAAAATACCAAGTCGGAGAAAGCATCCATTTCCATCGGCTGTTTCAGAGATTATAGAGCAAATTCCTCGATTGAATTTGGTGAATCAAATCTGAAACTTTGTTTTTAGATGTTAATTTAGAGATTTCTACACGTAATTCGTCTTCTAATATCGAACACAAACAATAAAGGAGTGGCTGACACGGGCTCTTTAAGTAGTTATTTTGCAAACCCTACGTCAATGATGCGTGGTTGAGCGAAGAAGCGGATTTTTGTTAAATCGGATACAGTATCCAGAGTTTGGAATTTTCGAAAACGTTCATTTCGTACTGAAGGAGTAGTATAGGAGGGGCCGAATTTGCTGGGTTTTTTTAAGCGGAATACTAATTTTGAGGTGGAATACGTAATGAGCTTTGCGGTTGAATTAATGAGCGTCACCACCCGGAATTAATGAGATTGTGGTTTATTGTTTATCCAGGTGTCCCTTTTTAGATTTTTTAGCTGTTCGCCATTTTTAACTCGGGGATGTCCTAAGCATAGAAAGGAGTTCTCGTGAAGGGGCGCGATGTCACTCGCTCAATCATTCGTAAGCACGAACACGGGCGACAGGATAAACAGTACTTTCATATCTAAAGTTTCGACTGTATTTCGAAAACAAATCCTGGAGAAAGTAGTCACGTGGTATAACAGCATCAGTGACGTCATCACATATCAATAAAATAACATCACCTGACAACCAAACAGGAGAAAGCTTGGTTTGCATCAAATTGTTATGACCTCAACAGTGACGTTACGACTATTCCTCGAGCCCGAATTGGCTGTGAGTCAATAGCCCATGAGGACGAATGATTTAGTCAAATCATAGTAGTAGGTCAATTTGCATAGGCAAAAACGTTTTCTGGTCTGTGCATTTGCCATTTTCTGGCTTCCAAATCCGACACTTCTCGCTACTAGTAGGCTATAACTTAAAGCCTACTAGTAGCTCAACCAATCAGAACGCAGCATTGGCAATAGACCACTTGTGTGATTTGACTAAATAAAATAGTTACATCTTTCGAACAGCGCCAGCCAGAGATCAGCTTGGACAATATTGTCTAGGAGCCTAAAGCCTGGTGGCGTGCACACATGCGACATAACGACATAAACACGCGAACAAAAATTTAGTGGTTTCAAAAAGTTGAAGTCCACAAAAATAATATGTAATGATGTTGCATGGAGAATATTGATTATTTCAACTATTTTCCCATGCTTTTTTCGTTGCAACATAACGTCGTTATGTCGTTAGTGTGCACCGGGCTTAAGGCGTCATGAATATACATACCTACGTCTGCAAATTGTCCATTTCAAACCACTTGATATTTACATGATGAACAATCGTTTGTTTTTCTAAATTTTATGGCGACATTTCCTCGTGAATATGGAACCATAAAAAAGATGAAAACATCAAATGATTTGAAATTGGCAAATTTGCATAGGAAGGTAAAAAGATGTATTGTCGCGTGACTTATGCTCCTTATCTACGTTTGCCTCCTTATCATCTGCGATGGTTTGATTTTTTCGTTTGCTTTTTTGCTGATGAGGGTCCATAAGGTTAACAGGCCACTTTACTAAAACAAATTGAATAATCTGTGAAAATCAAGCTTGGTATCGATTGTAAAACCGTACAGAAATCAAAATATGAATTATTGTATTCAAGGTAATGCTTTTTTCATCAACCGCTACAGCGGGGTCGATTGTTAGGGCTCTCAAGTAGTGGCAAGTAGTTCATGTCCCTCTGTAATTACGATTTGATAGTCTATAGAAGTTCACTCACCCTTCCGGATATAAGAGATGCGAAATCAAAGCAGCTTTTCCGTGCATGTCCTGCAGCACTCACGTGTGCAGTTCGTCCATATGATCTCTACGGATCAATGTCAAGTAAACTGTTATAGAGGTATTCTTTATTCCTCTTCCTCCCTGTCAGCCTAGAAGAAACAATGGTCTTGTGAGTTTATGATTTAGGGCACGCAACACTCGGCAGTATTAACCCGATAGCCCTTCATCTGGAGTTGACCTCCTACAAACACTAAACGCAAACTTCATATCACTTTGTTCACCGTCCATTCTACAAAACTAGATGAAAGCATAAACGTGCTTACTAGGGAAGAAAAGGTAAATAGCACTGCTTAACTACACGGGATTCATTTTATTTCACGGAAGTAACATGTAAACTTGTAATTCTATTTGGTTCGATGCACTGAGATGGTTTTGTCTCCTAATGCATGCACCCTTCACAACGCTTTCTAGGTCAAGGAAACGAGAGGGAAAAGGGAGCTTGGACCGAAAAAAGGGAAATCAAGTCCTTACTATTGTATCGTCTTGCTTCAGATTTGGTAAGTAGTAGTCATACTATAGTCATACTTTTTCATCTTAGGACTACGGCAAACGTCGAACTATAGTCGAACTTCTTTGGTCGAACCTTTCCTTTTTCAAAGGATGCCGCTTCTTTAGACTTTATAATAGAAAACTTTCTATTGTTTTGGATTGGAACGGCGCGACTCTGGCACGACTGTTTGCCGTAGGCCAGTAAAAACCCGCAGAAAAGAACAGGTGTTTTGCGGACTCAGGTTGATTTTGTTCTTATACATTTTGAGTGTTTTCTGCAAAATCAGCCTGAAAATGTTCTTAAGGTGTTCTTAAAATTGTTTTTTTAACATCAAGTATTGCATACACTACCAACAGTCAAATACGGAATATGATTGGCAGAAAATTAAGCTACATGGGTAAATGCACCCTAGAAATCCCCATACAGTACCTCTGTAGAAATCTGTGTGCAATGGTCTATTGATCTAATGTACTCTACCACAGTAGGTTACTGTACTCGAATCTAACTAGCAGCCTTTTTTTATACAAGAACTGTCTTTCATTTTTCAGGCTGCATGTGTTCTTATGTATAAGGTACCTTTTTGGCCAAACTTCAGCCTGAGTGTTCTTAATCCACTTGTTCTTTTATACGGGGTTTTACTGTTGAGATTCCCTTTCACAAATACGTCACAAAGGCCCAGTGGGGGTCTCTGTTAATGCTCTTCAATTAAGGAAATAAAGAAAAGCCCGAGTTAATACAAAAAAGGAAAATGTCACATTTTTATTTTATTACACATGGTTGTACTGTACACAACGTTTTTATAGTTATATTTAGGTTAGAATTTCTGCCATTGAATTATCAATTTATTGCCGAATTCGTCGTATAGCGATGATCCAAAGTCAAGATTCCGATTTTGTCTGGGCGATTCTGAGTTGTCAATCAAAAACTAAATCACAATGAAAACCAGATTTCGCGCTCGTGATCTAAAATTCCGGAGTTATTCTCCTCGTAATTCTGTCGAAAAGTTCGTGCACGCCATTTTGAACGGTCAAGTACTCCAAGGGTCTTGAATTCTAATGTGCATATTTTGATTGACAGCGCAGAATCGGCCAAACGAAATCGTAATCATGACTTTGGACCATCGCGATACTACGAATTCAGCAGTAACAACCCTGTAGCTAACAAGTGTTCAATAGATTTTTTAAAAATTTAGGCAATTTTTAGTTTTATTCAGCAGTACTACAGTAAAAACCTGCGTATAAGAACCTGGATTTTAAGAACCTGTTAGCTAGAATTATCCTTTTCAACCCCATGTTTCAAATAAGAACCTGTTTTAGGCTAAAATTAGAGGTTCTTATACGTGGGTTTTTACTGTATTACTCTTACTTTTTGAGGAGTAGTAACATGCTGACGTGCAAACCCAGTCAGGAGGACAGCTGCAATTTGTAGTGTGATAGTGTATATACTATTACCCATATAGTAGTCGAGGAGAGTGAACATATGGCAATTTACTTTTTTCATTTACTTCATTACCTTGAGTATGAAATGAAAAATGATTCTAGGAAGTCTGAGAAGTGGGATTTCTCGCAATGACGTCTTTCTGTTTTGTGCCACAAAATTACAATATTTTAATTTTAAATAATAATAACTACGTTATAATAACTTTGGTTTCTACTACAACTAGAGAGGGTGTTTCATCAGGATTTCCAAACACTGAGAAGTGGGTTGAAAAAACGAGGCAAAACCGAGGTTTTTTATCTGACTTCGAGGTGTTCGAAATCCTGATGAAAAACTATATCTAGTGTTTGATATTACTTCTCAAACGAATGATTTAATGCCGAGAAAAGAAGGAATAAAATCTCAAAATTATATGGAAATTAAGACCGCGTTTTCCGAGCTCCTCCACGGTTATGATTTTCTGTGTTCAAAATTGATTAATTATTAATGAATTTTAAAAACCTATTTCAATTAACGTTGGTCGAGCACTGTGGGAAATTTGTCGATGCTGCCAAATGAATGCGGGCGCAGCCAAGAGGGCAGGCTTGCGAGTTTGCGCAAACGTCGTGTTCCTGGCAAATTTTCATGCTCCGGGTAAACTAGTTCTTTGTTTTATTACATTGGCACGGATTTGTTTTTGCGGCGAAGACCTAACAAAAGAAGTTTCGCATGATAGAACGTCAGGAGTAGACAAAGTTTGATTTCATGTCGAGTGAAGGTATAAACGGCCCTCAGCATATACCAAGACTATTTTTCAGCCGATGATACTTGCAAAATAGTTCGGTTTCAATGCAAGAATGAACCTGTAAAAGTTTGGTTCTGGTGCAAAAGCTGGTTTCTCGAATATGTTCATACAAGTTCAAGATCTGAGTATCAAACTTAAGACGCGTTAAAGGTAAATGTTTTATGTTCAGCCCCTAGGGCGATCAGGGTACGTATGGCTGATAATTATGGTCTTGTTGTTACTTTGTTCCAGACAAAGACTACTTCTGTAGTTCTTACTACGATTTTCATAATTATTTCCGAACGCAAAACTGCGTTTTGGCTTCCGTCAATCAAATATTTGAGTCAAGTCCACGCATGCTTTCTTGAGTTTAGTTTGCATTTTATAGTGAAAAATTCTGTTTTGAAGCCTAGCTAACCCCTATAAGATCACAAGATATATCAAAGCCTCCGAGAAATCACCCAGAACTACCCAGGAGCTGTTCACTCGTTTAATTGGCAGAAGCTAAACCGTGGTTTATTGGTCGGTGTAGAGTTCGCAGAAGTAACTCTTCTCAAATCAGTATGATATGAAGTGTCATTGATATAGAAAAACACAATTAAATCATCGTATATCTCGTAAAAGCAGTCTTGAACGACTCGTATATCCATATTAAATTTTTCAGATGAGATTCAACACGGATAAGCAAACACTTTTTAAGGTTGAAAAGACATTCGGGTTGCACTTTAAGATAGCGCAAGCTGATTAACAGTCCTTAGAGATAATTGTTTCAAAGTCACGTACTTAATGCATTATGGGCGCCTAAAATACAATGCTTGAATGGCCAACATATTACATTGATGCCAGAGTGCCGAAAGCGACATAATACTGCTTCATGTTTTTAAGGCTGCATTAAACCCCTTTGTATGCCTTGCTTTGGCTGGTTATGGCTGGAGAGTTTTCACCCACTATCACTTTATGTCAGGTTAGTCACAAGTTGTAAGATAACATTCCTTTTATTTTTTTTCCTAAGAGAGCACGGTGGGGAATTCTGCGTTCTGATTGGTTAGAGCGTGCGCGAGCGGGCAGTGTTTTACCACCTTCTCTGGCCTAGTTCACGGTAACCTGTTATTGCGCGCGCTTGTTCTCATCAAAACAACTAACACAAAATCAAATTTATAGCTGGAAAAATTAAATACGTTACTTACAACCTGATAAGAAATCGCTGAAATCGAATAGGCCCATTCGTAATCTTACTCAATCCTCCCGATAAATACGAAAACACTCCAAACTTGTACTTATCTGGCGGTTGAAAGGTTATTTCGCAAACATAGATGATAATTTAGCTTATTTCAAGTGCGAATTGGATGAATTGAGTTGAATTAACCTTACATTCGTGGCACTAAATACAGTCCACTCACGTTATTCCGGACACCCACAGGAGAAGCTGAAGTGTTCGAAATTCCGGACACCCTCGGGGAAGCTCTAGTCTCCGAAATAGCGAGAGTCCGTAATAACGGGAGAGAGTTTCAGTCACTTCTTTGTCCTTTATCGCCAGGGGACTGGCTTTTGTCCGTTGTAACGAGGTGTCCGCAATAGTGGGATAGTCCGCAATAGCGGGGTGTCCGCAAGGCGATTGTGTGGTGTCGACTGTGTAGTAGGCTGTAGACACGAATAGGGATCAGAACACGCAATAAGCCTTGTTCTGCCCCCAAAATAACGTACAGAAGTGTTTGTGCCTCAAGCATCTCTAAGTTCAGATATGCTTTGATGGCATGATATTATCCTCTATACACGTTCCCCAACACGTGAACTTATCATGAAAATGTCAAATGATGACAGTCAGACCACATGCACCTGAATGGTTCTGCCGTTAGCCAATCACAACCCAAGTAAAATCACTATCACTCTTTGAACACGTGACTGTGTGCATGTCGTACCGAATACGTGATGTAATTGTAAGAAAAATACCCATAAACCATTTCGGGCCTCGAAATCTATATTATATTCTTATAAAACAAAAAAAGCTCATATATTCCTACATCCGTTCTTGTTTAAAGGAACTGCAGAAAAGCTGTCATTTGGAATATAAAGTTTGACGTCGATAATAGTTATAATATAAAAGTATTTGTATTTTACAGACCTTTGTTACAATTTTTTATGTACATTCTTCTTTTCATTTTTTAATAAAAAACCTTTAGTTTTTTATCGGCAGCAAAGTTTTTATTTGCTACCTGTTTTTTTACGATTTTATTCAAAAGAAGTATATACGGAAATCCCTTCGTTATCATAATAAAAGCACAAGAAATTTTAAATTGATATTATTTTACGTCATGATAGGCCATTAAGCCTAACAGCTGACATACGATAGAACTTAACCAGGTGTTGCAGACTTACTATTGGAGATTAATGATTCCCTTCTCGGTTAGTTTTTTTATACTTGAATTAATAGTGTAGAGACGTAACAGAGGCTATTACACCCATTATATAGTTATTGGAACTGTCGTGTGAAAATCAATATTTTACAGAAACATTTGAAAACAAAATGTTTTTAAAAGAGCTTGGCAAACTACATTTGCAACCAAAAACAGTTAGGGGTGGACCATTAGAAATGGGGAGGGATGGGGGGGACATTTTTTTGCGTATAGAGATTTTTTTTTCAGGGATATCAGGTTGTGCAAGAATTTTTTTCCGGACTGTGTATGATGTTTTTCTCTTGCGTGGATCTTTGCAAGAATATTTTTCGAAGGATTGGC
Source organism: Scolanthus callimorphus (assembly GCA_033964015.1). Taxonomy (NCBI): domain Eukaryota; kingdom Metazoa; phylum Cnidaria; class Anthozoa; order Actiniaria; family Edwardsiidae; genus Scolanthus; species Scolanthus callimorphus. The sequence continues at coordinate 29,092,905 of CM066915.1, read as the reverse complement.
CTTGCTCGAATTTTTTTGGGGAACCCCCCCCCCCCCCCCCCCCCCCCTTCCCCTCCTCCCCAAATTTCTAATGGTCCACCCCTTAGGCATAGTCAATACAAGACTATGTTTTTTCATCATTTTTCATCATGATATCGCATCTGACAGGGATACAAGCCAAGAAATTTATGAAAATATTTTTTCCCATATTCTAATGAAACCATGGAAACGCAGAATGTGATTGACAGGGACGGCAACGCTGTGAGGTAACCTTTTTTATCGGATGTATCGGCGACAAAAATAAATAGAAAAATCCCAGGGAAAAGCCGGAACGAGATCGCGTTAATCGTCTCCCCTGCCTTGAACAATACGATTTTGTTCCGGAACTAATCCTGCTGCCAATGAGAAGGCGCTAAATTCACCATCCAATGACAGGAGGCCCCGAAGCTCCACCTTTGGGACCGACGTTTTTGATTGATAAAACACTCACTGAGAATCCTAGTGAGTGGCCCCAGGGTGAAATTTCAGCAAGAACCGGAGAAGAAGACTAGAATCACTGAGGCAAAACGAACTACCATTGAAAGAATCAAAATACGATACGATCTTCAAACTTGGTTCAAAAACACGGAAACTTCACCCTGGGACAAGGGTACGCGTAGAGAAATGCTACTGGTCTTCTCTGGACTGCGATTAGTTCCTTTTTGTCAGGGAAAGGAAGGGCGGAAATATTGCCAGCAATGAAGAAGGCATAATTTCCCAAGCCAACACGAGTCAAAATGACACAAAACAAGCAAAACAACAGAACTAAAATAAGCTCGTAACGTATAACTTACATGTGACGTCAGGACCCATGAGTTGAAGATTCGATCTGAGATATACACCTGTTTCAATTAACGTTGCTCTGCAAAACGTAAAACCATGAACCGTGCTTCATAAATCGTAATGGTAATTTCTGCTTTAAACGAAGCGGTTCACGCCAATTGTGTCTCAAAGTAGTAAACAATTTTGAAAATAAAATTTCAAAAGAATTATGCCTTCTTCATTGCTGGCAATGTTTCCGCCCTAAAACCATAAACCATAAACCATGCATCATAATGAAGATGCTAAGTGCCATTGGGTGGTTTTAGTTTGGTTTGGTTTGCCAAACTCGTGGAAAAAACGAGAAATAGCATCTTCATTATGATGCATGGTTTATGGTTTTACGTTTTGCAGAGCAACGTTAATTAAAATAGGTGTATTCTTGAGGCAGCGTTTTGACTGACCAAGCTATTTTTAGAAACAGTTTTCTATTGTTCAACGTAGGTCAGTTGTGGCAAGGCAACAGGGCTGGAAATGATTTTTTTTCTTAGTCACCAACTGGCGACCAAGTGCAAATAACTGGTCGCCTGAACATAATATTCGGTCGCCAACTGGCGACCAAGTGCAAATAACTGGTCGCCTGAACATAATATTCGGTCGCCAGCTGGCGACCAGGTGCAAATAACTGGTCGCCTGAACATAATATTCGGTCGCCAACTGGCGACCAAGTGCAAATAACTGGTCGCCTGAACATAATATTCGGTCGCCAACTGGCGACCAAGTGCAAATAACTGGTCGCCTGAACTAATATTCGGTCGCCAGCTGGCGACCAAGTGCAAATAACTGGTCGCCTGAACATAATATTCGGTCGCCAGGTGACCAAAATATTTGGTCGCCAGCTGGCGCTAAGTTGAAATTTTTAGTCGCCTAGCCCTGATTTGTGGTCGCCCAGGTGACCAGCTGGTCGCAATTTCCAACCCTGGTCTATACATTAAAAGAGTAGCAGTGTTGAAAAAAGAATCAACAATATCCGACCATAATGAATTATTTTGTACCCTTCAAGGGAATCAGACTTTTGGAAAACAATAGAAAACTGCTTCTAAAAATAGCCAGGCCAGTCAAAATGCTGCCTCCATAGCCAAGTATGAGATAAGGAATCTCCTACTCTTGGACTCCTCCGATGACGTTCTAAGAAATTTCAAAATTAGATTAAATTTTGTTATTTTTTGCAAGCATAATGTGAAATGCAAAAACGTTCCCAACAAGAAGCTTTCTGTCCTTTTTTTGCCTGCCACCAGCGAAAGGGGGTGAGAAACAGGTTTTCTGAAGAACAGGTCCTTGTGTGCCCGTGGAAAAAAAATAGTAGTGCAGCTTTTTCTTTCGCTAGCTCTACTTTTATCTCTTATCGGTTATAGGTCAAATATAAGATAAGTTTTATCTTTCAACATGTGTTTTTTGTTTCTTGGATACATGGCAAACTGAACGTGTTCTTTAGAGTAATTATCCATGTTTTAGAAAAGTAGGATTGATATATATGCCTGAAGGCTTCTTTTATTGACGATATCCCAATTATCACGTTCTATTTTTCTAATTCCCGATGTATTTTTCCTTCTCTTCATTCCTGAAGTAGAACCTTAATATTTCACGATCTCTCTGGCTATCGCTTGTGTCCCTCGGTTTTTTTTCTCGATAGACCTTTTTAACTTGCTAAAATCAAGAATCTAGTGAAATCTGTGATTCATCCGCCTTGCCGATTAACAACAGAAAATGGGATAACAAGAGGCGATCTTCCAATCCTTTGAGTGCGTTTTATGCAAATATAATATCTTAACTCTAGGAAATACCCTATCATATCAACTTAATTCCTATAAACCGTTTAGATCAACCGATCCACGACATACTACTCAGAAATCCATAAACGTAATCTCTGGGTGCTTCTCTTTGTATTTTCTTTGAAATAACACTCTGGAATTTTCAACAAAGTCTGTATATTGACCTTTTGCCTTGTTTGTTAGATCAAAGTCTTATCGGTCCTGCTGCACATTGTAGGTAAGAAGTGTTGTCGTGTGAATTCCTCGGCGAGATTCATTGAAATTGTTCGTCGATGCAGTGCTTGAGTTTAATCTCGAACGTGGAAAAGACGATCTCTTTCTACCGTGGAGGCTGGTGCTTCTGAATAATCTTCTACAACGAAACGTAAGTAGTGAGATTCAACTTATACTGTGGACAGATGAATAAGTTTACATGTAATTTTTAAAAAATATATCGAAAACATACCGGCAGAAAAGTAAGTTTTTCGCTAGAACCTCTGGTACATAGTATATTTCATTGCTCTAACATATTCCTTACAATTGAAGGTAAGGTGTCCTAGAACAGTTGTCTGCCGTTGAAAATATTGCCTTTGTTTTCTATTGTGATTCAAGGCACTTGGTGAGCAAGACTTCACATGTCACATGAGTTTCCCCCTTTGTGGAGCACTAGATGTTTTTCAGATTCCAAGCTCTTGAATGTCTTTAGCGACATAAATTGTACTTCGTCAATAGCATTTTGATTCAATATTGTATGTGGTTGTCAAGCAGGTTTTGGAGAAATGTTCCCGAAATGGATGAAAAACAATGCTAGACTAAGAATTGCGAAAAACATATTCTAGAAAACTAGCAAAAATGCTTTAACTGAACTTTAATTCTCAAACATTAAACCAAAGTGTCTGGTATATAAGACTGGAAACTTTCAGATATTTTCCGTTTTACTGCTACAGTCTAGAGATGTCTGCGAAATAGTATGAATTCCCGCGCATCTCGCAGAAATAGACTATCCAAGATGGCGGACAGGGGCATTTGTTCGACGTTGCATAGAGCGAATTTCCAAAAACTGTGGGAGCTTCAGTCGAAGGAACATCAAACTAGGATGTATAGGTAAACGGATGGATCAATAGAATCTACTATGTACCTCGATGCGAACCTGGCGTTACATTCTGCCGGACTAAAACATTCAGATGAGTTTTGAGCTCCGGTTATGGTTAAATCAAGTAGAAAATGTGATGTATGTGTTTATAGAAATTAGCTCTCGTTCGCGTGTCTGGATATCTTACTAGGATTTCATCCATGCTTTTGTCTAACTGAGTTAGAGAGGTAGGCGTATGCATTTTCCAGGTGACCAAGATTTTCTTTGAATAAAGGAGATAGGCCCTTAAGCTACTACTAAGCTAGGACACATGTAGCGCACACCATTTGTGTCCTACGTGTTTCCTCGAGTGGCTAACCTAGGAAACATCGAACGCGTGTGTGTCTCGGGCACATAAAATGTTTCTTATCTTGCGTATAGATACACACTTCTTTGCGTCCCGGCTACAAAATATGTTGCGCGCGACAATTTTTCCATCGCGGCTAAAACGGGAAACATGAAGGAAACATGTATCCGGCTACAATGTTGCGCACTTCATATGCCTTAGTTTAGCCAGTTTTTTTATACTCGAGCTAGGAACCCGGCCTTTATCTGACATTCAGTAGTGAAAACATTTGCAGTTTTTGAATCATTGAAAAATTTATAGTTAGTATGCTATCGACAGGATTTTTGTGTGCGCACTTTATTCAGTGGCTCACTAATGGCGAGTCTTTATATATGTTTCCTATGCGAGTTTAACACTTAATAAAATAAAGGTTGCTAGGGTTTGGGTATTATTTCAGTCCAAATGTAATACAGTTCTTTGAGTTACCAGTAATTAGTATCTCCAATGACAATGCCCAATTCCCAAAACGCGACCTTGATTTAGGTACTGTTTTGATACTCAACATTTCTTGCCTTTCGCTAAGTGATTGACCTGAGGAGATTTCGCATTGTTTGCGCTAATATTTATTTAACTAAATTATAGAATTTACAATTCAATAAAATTCTTCAGTTGTAGTACCAGTATCATATGTTAGAAGACTTGCAAGGTTATTGCCAAGCATGCACTCGCTCCCTTTGATGTCGCTAGATAACGAAAACTCACGTGATCGATTTTAGCCAATGGGGTGTGCGGATTTTGGCCAGTGAACGAAGATTGTATATTGATTTTTGATATTTAAGAGTTTTACTGATCATTTTCCCACAAATATATTACTCTATTTCCTATGACTTTGGAAACTTCACGGATTGCACCGTTCCTTGACAGTTACAAAGTGAAAACAGGGCCCGTTTCATAGCCGTGTCGTATCGTAACCGTGCCAAGTTCCGTGTTTTTTTTTTTCACGTGTTTTTTTTTTCACTTTTATATGAAATTTGCTCTGCTTGAATATCATCTTTGGGACAAAATCGGCTAATGTTAACATCTTGTTGCCACCCAATTCAGATCACCTGTCGTTTCATTTTCTAAGGTTGCCATTGTTCCTATTGTGCATACTTGCATGTGCTGGATGTGAAATATAGACCTCTTTCGCGTGGGCGTAATGTTGTCCCATTTCAGATCACGTGGCATTCCCATGAATAGTCTTTCTTTCTTTTTCTGCTACGAACCCAAGGATATATGAATGTGTAAGCATTCTAAACAAAGAAAGATTATTCAAATGAATGGTACGTGATCTGAAATATACTTCTGAAATGAATCATTCGATGCCGAGAAAATGGAATCAAATCTCAAAATTCTTTGGAGCCCTAGTCAGCCACTCCTTTGTTATTGTTTTCAGTCGATATCAGACAACGAATTTCGTGTATAATCCTATGATATCTCTTTTTTGTGTAAATTGAGGACGAGATTCAAGTCTATTCAAATGATTCAAGTCTATTCAAAGCGTTCAGTCGGTAGATTCCGCCGAAAATAGCACTCAAAAAGGCGATATCGCTTTTTCCGTGCTATTTTCTTAGCGGAATCTAGCCTCCTGAAGCTTTGAATAATCCTATAGAAATCTTGAAAGAATCTTCTAAAAACGAAGTTTTATCATTCATTTATCGAATTCAATCGCAAATGTTGCACTACATTCCCTAAATCAGTCGATGGAAATGGATGCTTTCTCTGTCTCGGTATGTTGCTAGGCTGACAAAATGGAGGCTGACAGAGGCTCTTTTAGATCGCGTATCCACATCTCCTTTACGCTTATGATTTATTTGTTCAAGCTTGATGAACTATTGATGAGTTTGAGAACTAAGTTAATTATACACTGAACTGCGAATTATACACTGAAATGTACTTGACTTACCGAGCTTGTCGAGCCAATCACCTCGTTCAACATCATTCATAATGCGTTTAATAAATGTTGAATGATGGCGGGTCAACTGTTAAACTTGTTTGGCGTCTCTGCTTGCTCAGTGAATGATATAAGTACTAGTTTCTAAGGGCTAGTAAAACTGCAGTATGTATTTGAAGTATGTATTTGAAGTCTCCCTTTTTTTTGTTAAACCCGAAATTTCACTGTTGTTGCGAAAGCAAACTCGGCCTAAAAAGTGCTCTCCAACGCCTGCGAGCATGCTACAAAGGATGGTTTCTTATTAAGGTGTCTCAGATGTTTTTCAGTCCGTGTAAATGGACGTATACAAAAAATAATTTACGTTACTCTTGCGTAGTGATAATTAAAGCAGCTCAAGAACTAGCTACATTTTCACAAAGAGATGTTAGGTTTTGAAGTATATATAATGGTGCTAATGTTGCAAGTCTTGACAAACCAGTCACTTCCCTACTTTGCTTGAATAGCGAAAATATGACATTTCCCAGCTGAAATGATGAATGGATTAAAAAAAAGTTTTTTCAAATTATTGCGTTTATTTTCTCTGGTTACTGAAACATTTGTCGAGTTTTGCTCACTAGCTCTAGTGTCGTTTGTGCCCCCCAAGGACATTTGACAGCATTAATTTGATTTTCACTTTATTTTTAAAATATTTCCCCATTTCTAGACGTCTCGAGTGGTTCCGGGCCACAGTCATGTCTGAGACTCGAGTTTTTTATATTTGGATTTTAAGGGTCAGTATTTTGCGTAGCTGGGCTGTTTTATCAGTGGCTTAAATACTCTTATCTATTAGACCGAGACGGTCTATAAGAAAAAATATAGAAACAGGATTATCAAACATCAGAGCTCAACAACAAAAGTTTGGTTTCGGACTCGTCGCCAATTTAAAGGTCAGAATTGTAACTTTTAGGACTTTAACTTTGAACTTTTTATTAGTTGCAGTCTAAGAGCCTATGCCAGCCGCCATTTTGACAGCACAGTAACATACCAGTCAGAGAAAGCATCCATTTTCATCGGCTGATTTAGAGAATATAGAGCAATGTTCTCGATTGAATTTGGTAAATCAAATATGAAACGTTCTTTTTAGATGTTTATGAAGAGATTTCTACACGTAATTCGTCTTCTAATATCAAACGAAAACAATAACGAAGGAGTGGCTGACACGGGCTCTTTAGCGATGAACTGTTTCGTCTTTTTGATTATCTCAAACGGGTGTTCTGTCACCTTTTCAAGCTGTGCATTTATCTCACAGGAATTGCTAAATTGATCAAACTTGTTCCTCGAAAACTGAACGGAAGACGTCTCAGGCTGGTTCCACTGAACGAAATCGCATGATTTGTAAAGGCCCGAGATAGCGAGCACGACCACTAAAGTCGCCAATGTCTCTAGATTTTTTCTTTGACAATTATCTCTATACTCTCCACCTCTGGACCTAATTTGATTTAAATACTTTCCTAGGGCAAATCATCTGGCGACCACTTTTTTTCAATTTGGCGACCACTTTTAGCAAGATCAGGTACCAACTATGTTTTAAATAACCACGTAATAAACACAATTTTATTTTATGGATATACTATCCACCTGATTTTGTCACGATTTTTTTGCGTCTCCAAGTGCTCCAAACGGATTCTAAAAAATATTGCACTTGAGAATGAAAACGTTTCCATTTCCTCAGGAAATCCTTCCAAATGTTAACTGGGTTTGACTTGTATGTTGATTTTAGTATTTCCTTCGCAAAACTGCAAAAAATTAGGTATTTCTCGCTGGCCTAAAAATGTTTCGTTTTGGCAAACAATCCTTTGTACACCGTGAGATGAGATTGAATCTGGATGTATCATTTATTTGATTTTTCCCCTTGATGGAAACAGAATTACCGCGTGTTCGATTTTATTTTCTTGCGACAGAAACATTGATTAAGAAAATGAAACATTGATTAACCTTGCTCGTTTTTACCGGGAGAATTCGTTAGCAATGTCACAAGAGAAATGTATTTGCTACACAGGGAATTTCTACAGAAACTCATCCATGGAAAAGCTAAATTTCCCATGGTAGAAGAATGGGAAGTGTTCTGATTTCGCATGGCTATCCATGTGAATTCCCAACACTTCCCATACATGTGCCGTGGGAAATTCAGCTTTTCCCATGGATGGGTATCGAGTGTCCAGCCACGCTCAGCCTACTAACTATACAGGGGACTCGCATCTTGCGTACAAGTGACAAGTGATTTATCACGTGTAATAGTTCACGTTCTCTCGATTCGGATGGAATTTGTACGTGTTGATTCACACGTGAACTCTATGTCCATTTCTTAGTTGACAGTATTCCCTAAGGCCACTGGTTTATGATAAGCAGGCATGTTGATTTTATTGACAAAACGCTGAGGGTATTGTTTCTTGTTGGCAAACTTGAACGTTCACGCTCTGCTTTCTACTCTGAACAGATTACTTGAGTGTTTTTGAGTTAATTGTGCTACAACCTTGTCTTGATATTAAGTGTAAGAAACATAAGTTAACGAAATATACACTTACAAAATTGACAACCCACCAACGCGGCTTTTAAGGATCTAATAGTTAGTTACGCCCACTATTTGTTGAGATAAAACTGATGAAATCAAGGAACTGGAAGTAATAATGAGCAATTCCTGCTTAATTTGTAAATAAAGTATATGAATTGGATAAACAATTAACGTTTAACGCAAAAGGAAACAACAAAATTACCCATTGGTGTCTGTCCGAGAACATTCCTTTTTTAATTTCAAATTATACTGCACACTCGCTTGAAAGATATATCCGCGCTGACATATTTATTAATTATGACTGAATGAATTCAGCCCAGTGAGGAACTCGATGTTTTGATGTTTAAATGTGGTAAGGGGAATTGCGGGGGGCATATTAGGTCTAATTTCTACTTTACTTCCTTAGTGAGCAATATAGATTATGCGTGGTTTATATGGTGAAAAGCTCTCAAGGACACAGCGCTAAAGATTTAAAGGCTCACATCAAAGTTCGATCCTTAGCGGCCACGCAATAAATATTTACAGGAAAACGGAAAAAGTTTCCTTTATGCGACATGCATAAAGCCCAGTGGCTTCCATATCCATTATTTTTTTCCTCGAGGGCAAGGTAAAGAATTCTGCATTCGGATTGGCTCTTAGAGCGCGCGCGCGGGCGATATTTTCCTTTATACAACAACACTAGTAAATCGCGCGCTCTGATTGGTCGAGAGCCATGTTGCTATAAGAGTACAGATACACGGTTGACAAAATCCCTTTTGTTGTTGTATAAAACAAATAGATCTCGTTTTTTGTGCGTATGTACGTAATAGATACACAGAAGACGTCACAGAATGTCATGAACAACAGTCACGCAACTCGGCTGCGTCTCGTTGCGTACTTTTTTGTTCATGACATTCTGTGACGTTATCTTTGTATCTATTACAGTACACACGCACGCAAAACGAGATCTATTTGTTAAATCTTTGACCTAGGTCACGGTAACCATTCGCGCGCGCCTTTTTTCATCGAAAAAATCAAATTTTAGAGTTGAAAAAAAAAAAATTACGTTATTTAGCGGCTTTTAGGTCGTTTCGTAAGGAAAAAAACTATGACCTCATGACTATGACGAATTCGTGGCGATATCGCGTTGGTTTTTTGAATATCTGTCGAAACGTTTTACAAATGTATGCGATTTTTAACAAAATATTTTTTTGTCTTGTTTACATGATTTTATGTGTAAATTTTGGCCAATTAAACCATTAATAACTTAAACAAAAGAAGTCATAGGCGTGAAGGAGGTTTGGATATGCGATATATATTTTTTCAATTTGCATAGATTAACTCCTTTTTCTCCACGTTAAAGGGGCACTCGCACGCTTGCCTGACAAGCAAATCATTCAAATCGCAATCCATTCCATCCTTCATAACAGATAAAAACACTATAGATTTGTATTGATTTAACAGTTAAAAGGTCATTTAACAAACCCTGGACTGTTATTTTGGTTATTCACAGTAAACTTAAAGGTATTTTTGGTGATTAGAATTGGACCTATTTTTTGACAGGTTGTTCAAAATTAAGCGTGCGAGTGCCCCTTTAAATGATTCGTTTGAGAAGCTGTATCAAACACTCGCCACTGTTTTTCATCAGGATTTACAAACACCTCAAGATCTGTTAAAAATATTCGCATTGCCTCGTTTTTGTTAACCCACTTCATGGTGTTTGGAAACCCGGATGAAACACTCTACCTAATGTTTGACATATTATTTCAAAATGAATCTGCCATGAATTATAGGCTAGAATTCAAACTATTTCTAAGTAAATGTGATTTTTGCGCGGTATTCTTTAGGTATCGTGGCAGCGCTTCAAGTGCAAATGCCCTATGTTTTCCATCTATGCAGATTTTTTTCAAGTTGCTATTAGCCATAGGCCGCGCCTAATTCATTAGTCATAGTAGATTTACTGAACTAAGTGCATTTTTTTGTGGATCATTTCATTTTTACTTGGATTATCTGCAATTCGCCACTAATATCCGATTGATATAGAGCATATAATGACAAATGCGAGTATCCGCTCTGCATCGTAGAAGACCACAAAGTTACTGCGGTTGCAAGTTTTGATCTTGGTCACCGAAAGTGGGCCCCATAGCGCTTGGTAAACGTCCAGAGTCGCGTGGAATCACAAGCCTAAGGCTTAATATTACACTTATTCACTTACAAAAATAAATATAATATCAGGCATAAGTAAAATATTGTTGCAAGATCAATTCCTTGGAATACAAAATAGTCTAACTTGCCAACATTGTTTTTGAGGTCGCACTTATATTTTACTGCATTTCTATTGCCGCGTTTCTGTTCCTACGAATCGTAGGAGTCTGACCAAAAAATGCCAGACAGAATACAAATTAACTATTAGAAAATTCCTTATTGGGGCTGCTGTTTTTAATTTAGAGAAGATCGATTACCAGAATCTCAAAATACACATCCTCAGGGGCGAAAAGATTTCGGCAAAAAGTTCTCAAACTCATTAATAATTCATCAAGCGTGAAGGAGGTTTGAAAACGCAGTCTTAATTTGCATAGATTTGGAGATTTTATTCCTTCTTTTTCTCGGCATTAAATGATTCTTTTGACAAGCTATTTTAAACTCTCGACAGTGGTTTTCATCAGCATTTCCAAACACCTCGAAGTGGCTCGAAGTCGGTAAAAAAAATCTCGGTTTAGCTTCGTTTTTTTTTTCAACTCACTTCTTGGTGTTTAGAAATCCTTATGAAATACGCTGTCTCGTGTTTGATATATTACATGAAACGCGCTGTTTCGTGTTTGATATATCAGGGCCGTAGCTAGCGGGGGGCAGAGTACATTACATGGAATAAAATATAAAATACGACCGTAGTCACTCAATGAGGGCATTCTGAATTTCAGCTAAGTACAGTATTTCTTATTTGAGAGATATAATGCCTTGGAGAACAACGACAAAAAATCGTGCATTACAATTATTGATCATTGCATACAACTTAGAAAACCTTGTTCGAAACAAGTTTCTCACCTACTAAGCGTATTCACGGTACCGCAAATGGTGCTTTGGCATGGATCTTAGGCTTTGTTCTATCCATAACTTCACTTCACTTTAATATTTTTTTTGCAACCTATTTATATTTGCACAGCGGACGTTACAAAGCTGCGATACTAATTGTTTACGTCTATAGAGTGGATTTCACATGACTGTCGTGAGAGTGGATTTCAGATGACTGTCTATAGAGTGGATTTCACATGACTGTCGTGAGAAAGGATTTCAGATGACTGTCGTGAAAATGGATTTCAGATGACTGTCGTGAGAGTGGATTTCACATGACTGTCGTGAGTAATTCGCATTACTTTGTAATTACTCCTATAGGTTTTGTTCAGAATTCGTGTAATTAGTTTGCGATTGGACAGTCGTATGAAAACCGCTCTAACTGTTCCATGCTCTGATTCCTCGTTAAAAAACTGAACTTGAAATTGTTGGTTCGGGCGAATGGTATACTAAAATATTCTGCATGGACATGACCAACAAATGGTTGAGACCTTTGTTTTCACTATAGTTTCCGCTTTTTTTAAGAGTTCTCGTATTTCTTTCTGTTCTATACCTTCTCTTTCTGTTGCTTGAATGAAATATTTAAGTTTGGACGAGAAACATTTTCGTTTTGCAAAGTTATTACAGAAAATCCTTTATTTTTTCCTGATAAAAGTATCACCCTCTCCAAACGTTTACACCCCTTTATCTCAAATCATATCTTTCATTTTGCTTAAAATTTCGATATTTGTTTTTGGTCACTAGACGAGTGTGCATGCAAGTTAGAAACCTTATATCTATAAAGACACAGAATTGGGTCCTGTCTTGTGCATGCATATAGCGGGACTGGGACGGGACCTGCATTGTGCTGTAGACAGACTTTTCGAGGGGGAGACTCCATCTGTGTCGCTTCTGTAGTCTCACTTTGCATGATAACGTTTAGTGATAGGCTTTTAGTAACGTTTTCTGTCATTGATCAATGCTTTTTTGAAAAGGGTGTATACATATCCAAGAATTTTTGTCTGGGGGGCAAGCCTTGGTCATCCTTTGTTTTTGTCTGGGGAGCAAGCCTTGGTCATCCTTTGTTTTTGCTAGGGGGCAAGCTGGTTTTTCCCCACATGTTGACACTAAAAATTTTACTTCGTTGGGGGGGGGGGGGGGGGGCGGGCGCTTGGGGGGGGGGGGGGGGGGGCAACTGCCCCCTCTGCCCCTACGCTAGCTACGGCCCTAATACGCATGAACACGGTGCCCAGACAATAGGTGATATTGTGGTGATATAGGTTAATGTAAACTAGTCTGCTAGTGTAATAAGGTCTCTAGAGCGGCAATACTTTAATTCCTCTAATCTGTCATGTTGCTAATGGAGAATCTTTAAACAACAGATTAAGGGTGTGATGTTATTTTGTGTTATTCTTGTGCACCTTGGAAAACGGAATGACGCTTGTGGAATTGCCTTTAATTATGAGAGGTCAGTTATTCTATACTCATTGTATCTATATTCGTGTATACGTTGACTAAATGTCGAAGTAGTTTTGATTTTAAATTTCCATTTGAATTTTAAGCGCAATCAGATACATTTTAGTTTAACAGTTTTTTATTTACTACGTTTGAAGTTACGGAACAAATAGCCGTTACGCCAAGTTATAATCGTAAAGTCTCTATTTCTTTTAAATCAGAATGTTGCTTTTAAGGACAAATTACCATATTGTTTTTTCTGTCAGTCTTTAACATTAAACAGAGTTGTTCGCATGTCATCGACTAGCAAAACGAGTGCGAAATACCAGGGAAAATCCTCTGCTAGCAGGGTAGATAAAAGAGCTACCTACAGCCGAAGACGGGGTAAATTTTATTTGATACCGCATTCGAGGTCATAAGGTTTATTTCTCGGCACTACACACAATTAATGATATGAAAAGTTATTTGTAGTATACCCTAGGCTTATAAAAATGAGCCATGTTTTGTCCACATAAATAAGATCATTAACAGTATTGGTATTGGAAGAAAATGCAACTCGTTCCCGAATGTTTTTTTTTTCTGAGACTGCATCTAAAAACGTCAATATACAAAAATTGATTTTGTGTGAGAATTTGCCTTATGTCTTCTTACGCAGAAATATTGAAAATGAATTATTTAAAGCAGCAGCATCGCACATTGTCGATCTCTATTTTTCCGTTCTCCGTTCTCAGCTGTTGTATTTTATTCATCTTGTCTGGTGCGCAGTATAAAATGCCGTCAACACTAATGAGTACAAATAATTTCCATTCTCTGTTTTCTGCTATTTTTAGTTTTATTTTTGTTTCTTGTTTTCAATTAAAAATCTGTAGAATACGTGAATGCCTTTCATCTTATCTTGTGCGCAGCGTAAAATGAGGTCAACACTTGATTGTCGATGAGTACATATAATTTCCATTCTCTGTTTTCTGCTATTTTAGTTTTATTTTTGTTTCTTGTTTTCATTTAAAAATCTGTAGAATACGTGAATGCCTTTCATCTTATCTTGTGCGCAGTGTAAAATGAGGGCAACACTTGATTGTCGATGAGTACATATAATTTCCATTCTCTGTTTTCTGCTATTTAGTTTTATTTTGTTTCTTGTTTTCATTTAAAAATCTGTAGAATACGTGAATGCCTTTTCATTTTATCTTGTGCGCAGCGTAAAATGAGGTCAACACTTGATTGTCGATGAGTACATATAATTCCATTCTCTGTTTTCTGCTATTTTAGTTTTATTTTTGTTTCTTGTTTTCATTTAAAAATCTGTAGAATACGTGAATGCCTTTAATCTTATCTTATGCGCAGTGTAAAATGAGGTCAACACTGGTAAAAGTGCTAGAACCAGACAGATTGTGATAGCATTTTACCGTCTTCTTTTTCCTTTTGTCTCTATCGGCCGACTTTCCCGCGTCATATTGTATTTTCTATACTGAGGCTCCATTATGATTCACACCCTGTTGACTGCGAACGTCAAACTAGGGAACTTTCCATTCAACAGTAGTATAATCTATAAGGCAATGTTATCCTTCTATGTTTTATTATTTCAGCTTGTTTGCCTTTTTTGTTCCCCTAAGACATCATGGAGCCCGAAGCAGTAGCTTATCTTGTATAGTTTTAATATACATTTTGAAATAATGGTTTCTCAAAAATCTTTTAAACTGGTCTTTTCAAACTTGTTAATAATTCATCAAGCTTAAACAAAGAAAATCATAATCGTGAAGGAGGTTTGCATATGCGATCTTATTATAAAGGGGTAGTGTCACGATTTTTTTTGGCAAATTGAAGTAGCCAAACTCAAACGAAATGAGCAAAATAATCATCTAGATTTGTTAAAATACCTTTCAACTGCTAGATAAGCACAAATTTGGAGTATTTTCGTGTGTTATTGAGTGGATGGAATTGGATTACGAAATGGCATTTTCGATTTCTTACCAGGCTGAACAGTTTTCAAACTTAGAAATTTGATAGCGAAAGCTATTAAATCTTATTAGAAACACAAAACTTAGTTGAAACATGTAACGGTGAACCGAGCTGTGGATTATTCGTTGTGAGTTTATGACCATATTTGGTCAATAATGACCTCTCGACTGCTAACCCAAGCAGTTTTCTCTTCATTTATATTCACTTTTCGCTCAAATAAAGTAGAGCAACACTGGTAAGTGGTAACATATAACATCTTGAAGTCTTTCAACAACAATATTTTCAAAATCTGTTCAATTGTTTATTCTGCAAATATTCCGCAGCTTGGCACTAAAGCAATGTATGTTTGATACACGTTTCAACTCACTTATATGTTTCTGATCTTATGTAAGAATGCCTATATAATGCAAGTTTCAGCTCCTTTCTCTTTATAACACTAAATAATAGTACAATGTAGGGTTCTGAGGCGTTTGTGTAGATCACTGGTCCTATAATATTTTTGTGAAACAACCGTGACATAACCACTTTAATTTGCATAGATTTTTAGATTTTATTCCTTCTTTTTCTCGACATTGAAATGATTCGTTTGAGAAGCTATACTATAAAAAAACTCAACATTGTCTTTCAATCAGGATCTCCTCGAAGTCCGTTACAAAAATGGCTTTGCTTCTATTATTTTTTCAACCAACTACTCATACTTAGTGTTTATTTTATAGATGAACTGTGATTTCAAATGTTGTACCTGCTATTTTTGGTCATTTTTGGAAGACTATTTTTCGTCTTTGAGGCAGGAATGTTTATTTTAAGGAGAGATGAATTATCTGTGGTCGGGAGCTTATGACGTCTTTTCTATTTATAGTTGAGGCAGGAATGGTAATATTGAGGCGGAACAAATAATCTTTGGAGCGAACCTGTATCACCCGGATATGCAATAAACACCAGGATTTGCAATAAAAATCAATCGAATTTGTAATAAAACAGGATTTGTAAGTAATATATCAAACACTAGTTAACGTGTTTCATCAGGATTTCCAAACACTGAGAAGTGGGTTGAAAAAACGAGGCACGACTTTAAGGTGTTTGGAATCCTGATGAAAACTCGAGTGTTTTATCGAGTGTTTGATATTACTTCTCAAACGAATGATTTATATATAGAGGATATTACACGGTGGCGCGAAGATATGAATTTTATTTTCGAGTGGCTAAAGCAATATTTCACGACCGAGCGCAGCGAATGAGTAAATATTGCTTTTGACACGAGAAAATAAAATTCATATCGTCAAGCCACCGTGTAATTTTCTTTTATTATATAGACAAACCAGAAAAAAATTATTCCAAATTGATTTCAAAGCACCGATATCCTCACTAGTGAGGATATGGAAAATATGTCACTCAGGACCCGGATGTAGCTTCGTATGAGATCTACGTGTGGCGTATTTCCCAGTAAAACACTCGTGTCTATATAATAAAATGATTATATAATTTATATAATGCCGAGAAAAAGAAGGAATAAAATCTCAAAATTCTATGCAAATTAAGATCAGGTATCAAACCTGATTGAGAAATCCTTATGAAACACGCTGTCTCGTGTTTGATATGTTACATCAAAATATCTTTTTTATGAGCTTGACTGCCTGCTTCGTTCGAGTGAAAAGAAAATTGTTACCTTTTGAAATGTGTACTAACTGTCAAACATCACAATGTTGCCAATTAAATGCGTGTTAGCTTTTTCTTTTTTTCAAATCAGTCGCTTCCAGAACGAGTATTTGAGAAACTCATTCATTTAGCGAGCTTTGAATTTTGTGGAGCATTGCCACGACGTTAACCAGTCAGCGTATTATTGGTTGTATATTAAGGTCTCGGTCAGGGAAAAAGATGTGCTTACGGAAAAAAATCTCGTCGCGTCGCAATTTATGCTATGATAATCAGTTATATATCGTTTTAAAGCTAAAAGATGGTTCTATCTAATGAAGTTGTTCATTTTAGCAGAGTTTAGATTTTTCTTATATTTGAACGACCCAGAACTAAAAACTACCCCCTTATATTTACTATACGGGTGTGTGCCGTTGTGCAGGGTAGGAACAGTGTCCCTAAAATCGACATTTTTTCTCTTGAACAGGGTATTGTTTTTCGATTACCTCTCTAGATCAGCTAGTCCAGCTTTTATCAATAAAATACTCGGGGTACCTATTTTTGAAAATTCTAGAACAGGGTATATATTTTGCGGATTTTCACAAAAAAATCTAGAACAGGGTGTCGAATTTTGACTTTTTCACTCTAGAACAAGGTCAGCGGCACATCCCTACCCTGGGAGTACCCCCGGGGTTAGCAGGAGCCCAGTAACAAGAGCCTCCCTACTCCTCTAGGTGTTGCCATATGCACAAGGGTAGAAGAGTCTATTTTAGACTGTGCATTTTAAATTTAAACGGAAAATTGGTCCTTCGAGAGTGAAAATGTTGGGTTCATTGCGTTCAGTGCGAGGGCGGGCTGATAACTTGTAACAACGACAACTCATTCTCGCGGGATTAAAATCTACCACCTAATACAGTTATCTTGGAACAGGAAGTAAAAACGTCTTGATCTATTCAGGGGTGTTCTGCCGTGTACGAACCATTCCCAGAGGACACCTTTTGTGTTCAGCTCTCCATTTATCATGATTCGTTCTACTAAACAAAGGCAGCTTTTGTGACGCAGCGTGTGAGTTGTTTCACGTTCGTACACAGGAGAACATCCTTATTTAGTATTTTACAGCACAAACAACCCTTGAAAAGCTTTGGACAGTTTCCTAGATTTCAGAGGCATAGTATACGAGCTTTTACCTGGAGTGCTGAAAGTCTACGCAAAATGAAAACAATGTCACTGAACTTTGAAGTAGAGCAGATATCGTATGACTGTGAAAAGTGCCGTGACAAAATTGTGCCGCGCCGCGACCGTGACGCGAATTCGCAATTTCAACCGTATCTACAGCAGGCCAGGTTCCGTGTTGCGACCGTGACAGGGACGCGCCGTGTCGCGGCACTTTTCACAGTCATACGAAATCTGCTCTATCAAAACAGCTGCAGTAATATCCATGTGCTGCATGTAATTGTCAAATTTAGACATATTTCTCTAATGAATTATTGTTAATACAATGCTAATTATATCCTGATTTATTTTCAGAGGTGGATGTCTTAACTAACTACAAATACCATGAGCACAAATTCATCGTGGTCTAACCAAACATCCAGTACGGAGCACGGACTTCGTTTTACAGAACTGATCCTCTTTCTGCTATTTGCTTCCATCCTTATGATCACTATCATCATCAATAACCTAATAGTGATATTGAGCGCATGGTTAAACCCGCGTCTTCGCCGTGGGGCGTACAGCATATTTGTGAGTCTAGCAGTGAGTGATCTCTTAGTGGGTGCGGTCTCGGTACCTATGTGGATATACATGATTACATCAAGTGCGGTAATGCCGCGCCTTTTCTTTGTCCTGTACATCGTTTTCGACATCTTCAGCGCAATGGCTTCCATTCTTCACTTAGCAGCTGTCAGCATCGAGAGACACCTTGCGGTTTCAAGACCGACAAAATATAGGCTGCTCTCTCAGAAGCCTTACTGGAGTTCTATTATAATGATCTGGATTCTGGCTGCTATCATAGCCTCTCTATTCCCAATCCAAACTACATTTCAGTGGGCTACCATCTTCACTCTACAATGTTCTCTGTGGGGTTCATTATACCGCTTATCGTAATATCTTCAATGTATATTACAATCTTTAGAGTTAGCAAAAAAATAATTGTGCCGATGGTGGAGAGACGGAACACTGAGGAGTTTAAGAGGCAAATGCGAAAGGAGCATCAGCTTGCCCGAACTGGGGCTCTTGTCACTGGACTTTTCTTCATTACGTGGCTCCCATTTTTCGTAGTGAGTCTAATCGGCAACTTTTGTGTCCCTTGTCTGAAACCTTATCCGGGATTTGATCTAAAGCTAACAGCATTTGTCAAGTTCATGCACTATAGCAATAGTATGATGAACGCACTGGTTTATGCGTTTCTGAATACAGAAATGTGTAGGACGTTTTCTCGATTACTGAGACACGTTGCAAACCGTGTGATATGTCCTGTTTGTCCAGAAATTTTGAGACGGTCATGGGAGAGTGTTCAAAGATTGAGAAAAATACAGCGATAATAACAAACTCAGCAAACTCCACAGTTGTATAGCTTCATCATACTTCATAGCTTCATCATTCTTCATATACGGGGCCCGAAATTGCGACAAGATGGTCGCAAATAGTGGCTAGATTACAGGGCTGGAAATTGCGACCACCTGATCACCTGGGCGACCATTCAAGCATGGAGATCACCTGGCGACCATTCAAGCATGGAGATCACCTGGCGACCATTCAAGCATGGAGATCACCTGACGACCATTCAAGCATGGAGATCACCTGGCGACCATTTCAGCATGGAGATCACCTGACGACCATTCAAGCATGGAGATCACCTGGCGACCATTCAAGCATGGAGATCACCTGGCGACCACAAGCTCAGGCGACCAGATTTTTTGCACTCGGTCGCCAGCTGGTGACTTAGGAAAACAAATTAATTTCCACCCCCGGATTGGGGGTTTGGTGAAAAAGAAATTCAACCTAGTCACCGAATGGCGACTTACCTGTACAGTCTCTAGGATTTAAAACAAATGTCCTTCTCAAAATTAGCTGTCACATCATTAATTCGGGAGAATTATGGCGACCAAACTTCACTATATGGCTACGACTATAATTTTGTATTTAGGCGCCATTGAAAAATGTTAATGTCGGGCCGAGTAGAATCCTGATATAAAGTATCAGCAGGATTTTTCGTGTATACAAATATAAATGAAGTTGTTGTCTATTTTCTGATCTGTTTAATAGCAGAACGTGTGCGCAGTGTGCGTGGGGCATTACAAGTCGTTAGGGTGGACCATTAGAAGTTGGGGAGGGGGTGGTGGCAATTCCAACAAAAAAATTCGCGCAAGGCCAATCGTTCAAAAAAAAATCTTGCAGAGATTCAAACTAGGAAATAAAAATCCTACAAAGACATGGCTTGGGTTCTCATTAAAAAGATGTCTTAAGTAGTTATTCCAGCAACTTCTCTTTTGCATTTTTCTACTTGAATATTTCGGCGCGCTTCGCGCGCATTAAAAATATCATCAAATCGGTGGGAACTCACGCACCGAAGACACTACCCTCGCGCCGTTTACAAGAACAAGTGTATCTTGCCGAGGAAAAACAAACTCTCCCAGAAAATGCCCTGCAGTGATAGGCCTGGCAGGCAGTCACTATGTTCGAAAGAAGAACACTTAGGTAAGCGTGAGTTCGACATTACACGTATAGAAATTCGTCATGTGGTCCGCTTCACACAAATGAATAAATAATTTCGTAATTTGCGGCATCAATAATAAAACCTACAGGTATTGTTTACTATACACAAAAAACGGAACGTTTGTCTACCCTTTCTCTGAGGCTTGATGAAATGCGTTTATAAAAATTCGAGCGCGCTTCGCGCGCAACGGAAGAAAAAGACCTCTACCATGTCAAATAGGGCGGGGGATGGCGAAAACGTTTAACAGCTTCATTCTTTTTTAACGGCAACCAATAAAAATATATAAGAAAATTTGTTGTATCTATACATACAGCAACAAGATTTTCTTAATCCATTTCTGAACCAAATATAGTATATAGTATAAGAACATTTTGTTGATTTGTTGATGCGGATTTGGACGGCCTGTGGGAACGGAACGCCACGGGAACAGGTAGTGCTCGATGCGCAAGATGCCCCTCGTAAGTTTATCCTTTTCACTTTTTTGTGTGTGTCTGCGAAAAAAAAATCGTACATGGCCTTCGAGTCCGAAAAAAAATTCCTGCACAACCTGACCCCCGAAAAAAAAATTCATACGCAAAACTATTGCCACCCCCCCTCTCCCAATTTCTAATGGTCCACCCCTTACTTTGCTTGATAACAAAGCAGCGCTGGATCTCGAGCATGTGTTCTTTCCTATGCCATATGATTCTACAATACATCGCTCGCAATAAAAATTGTATTGGATTAGCCCGAGAATTTCATTTTTCTTAGTTTCTCTCATGACGCATCGTGGGCTACAAGAGATAGTTGCGACGCTGCAGCTTTGTCTGAAATAGGTGTTTTTTGCCTGAGTTCATTTGCATTAGCAATGGCTTATAATTAGACCACAGTATGGACTAGGCCTTAGTTGAGGTCCCGCTATGTCTGTTCTAAGATAATTACGACAAATTTAACCTTTGTTTTTGAACAGATTAAGAAAATTACGTAATTATCGGAACATAAGAATGGCGGGATGCTGTTAAATTATGCCTTAAAATTTTGCATTGTCAATCGCTTGTCAATTGGCGCGACCCTCGCCTTAAGCGGTCTGGCAATATTTCAGTTCTCGTTTCTGGTCTTTAATTATCACCAGTAATAGCACACGTAGATAATTACAATTTGCGTCGCGTGAATTGTCAGCTCACTCGAGTTTATTCACCTTTCTCTTAACTTTATTCACGATCTTATCAGAGGATTATTTTTCCTTCCTTCCAGCTCGTATTTCCAACGATACCCAGAGGGGAGACGAGCAATGCTTTATTGCTTAGTAGTTTATCTTGCCCAAAGTGCTCTGAAATCTAGAATCGTCTGATAAGGAATTTAAACGCCAAAGGCGGTTATGGGAGTAGTTTTTTTGGGGGAATCCATAGTGAAGTTCAAACTGTTTTTGTTTTGTTTTCGATAACGATTTGTTTTTATCGAGTCTGCTGTGCCACTATGTGGTAATTGTTTTAAATGGCGCCCCCATCATTTTCAGATTCCATTTCTTTCTATTTTCGTCCATACGTTTTATCCCCAAATACAAAACATTGTGTTTCATGTTTTGGTGCACTAATGGCACCATTAATATCGAATACACATATCTTTGAAATAACGATCTGTGGTCTGTCAATTAATACAATTGTCTGCAGCCATTTGTTGAGTTTTTTTTCAGGAGTATTACTCAAAAAATGCTTAGAAAACAAAATTCACACAAATACATACAAAATACACAGAATACTTTATTACTAGTAACGCTGGATGTTTGGTTGTCTTATTCTTCATTTTATTCAGTTTTAATGGAGGTCATGATTAATGCATTTGCTTGTCTGACCTTGAGCAATGAAATATTGAATATTGTAAAGTTTGCATTTATCACATCCATGACGGATGTTATATCCTCGTAAACACAAAAGCGCAATCGAAGTATAGCACGTTTGCCTTTCTCCAACCTTCCTTTTGTGTTTTCCTATAGCACTTCGAAAATCCCGAGATCTCTTATTCGTAGCTGAGTTCCTTTGTATCTTATAGAATCTCTGAACGATCATTTACGTATGTAAATTCCGCTGTATTATTTTTTTTTTACTTTCAAGAATTAAGATGAAAATATTGCAGAGCCGAAATACAGTGTTGGCATATCATCCGAGCTCCTATTCACTATCCCTCAAACGATCCACTCGCAGAAACGACACGCAAAAAATTAAAAATACAAATTGTCCTTTTAGAGATTCTTTATGATAACCATTCTTTATAAATGAGGAACCGGTAATCTCTAGAATCATCAAAGATAAATAATTCTTGTCTTTCAAAAAGGAATTAAAGAAAACATAAACCACACGCAGGGTCTTAAGCAAGATCTGTATAATAAGTTGCCAGTTTGTGTTTATCCTTTCTTGGGAAGTCAGGAAGTCCTCTCTTTGTAAAGCGGCGCTGAGTTTCGAGATGTGGGACGAAGTGTCTTTCTTTTTCCTACTTGAGATTGCTCGTCTAGAGACTAAAAGCTTGCACTATTCAAGGAGCGTTTACATATAGCAAAACAGCCACGACCCGAACTTTACCGAGGAGCGCATTTCCTTGACCTGAGCACCTTATCGAAATCCGTATATTCGCTCATGTATACACCTTTTTCAATTAACGTTGATTCTAAAACCATATATCATGAACCGTGCATCATAATAAAGCCAAATTACACTAAGAATGACACTCAATGACATTCTGTTTTCTACTTTGAGGCATAATTTCGACATGAACTGCTGAGATTACAGGCAAGAATATTCGTTTGTGAACTAAGAAGCATGGTTCATGATACATGTACAACATGTACACCTCTTGATGAGCAATGTTAATTGAAACAGGTGTATCGACAAAAATAGATAGTTAGTGAGAGTGCTAAATAAATGAATTAAAAGTATTTTGTACAACTAAATCGGACTAAAGGTGCCGGCTTTTAAGTTGCAATTGATAGCATGTTCTTTTTTTAATTTAAGATAAGATATGGTTTTCATTCTCCTTTTGTTTACCCACTCTCCTTGGGCGCTTATCGAAACTAAAACATTTTTTTACTTTGTAGTCCTTTGAACCTATATTGCAGATTTATCACATATAATCTTATTCGAGAGCTGCGTTAAATTATTCACTATTTGAAACAGTTTTAATAGACTATAATTCATGCTACTCAAACCATTGATGTTTCAATTTATGCTCAAATTCAAATACATGTTAGGTTATTAAAATATATAATGATTAAGATGAAATTCCTTTTTTTTACTATGCTGGAACCAATTGAACTGTTTTAGAATTATCTCATAGAATCTCCTTGTATACCCTCGACGAACATTAATTAAACTCGACCGAGCCAAGTTCATGTAAAGAAAGATTTCTAACAAGCGCATTTCTAATAAAACGCTATTTTATCAGATCTTCCCAAGCCGTTGAGACTTTTTTTGATCAACATTGGTGTACGTTATTTATGCTGGGACATTCATGTTTGCTCAAAACGTTCAACACACGGTGCCGTCGTCATCAGGTGCACCTAAGGGGCTGTGCTTGTATCCCTGAAGTAAACAGTATAACATTCATTTGCTTCGTCTGAAATCAATCGAGTCTTAGAACAATAAAGTAAAGAGTAATTATTTTTCTAATTAAGCTCAGCAGTTTCTTTTTAATCTAAAGGTAACTGGATGGAGTGTCGTAGTCACTTTCTGGCACACATCTCATACTGCAGCGTTTCCCCAGAAGTCGCGCAAACGTACGGCGCATTTCGCGGTCTCGGAATGCGTATACAAATGCGTTAACCGCACTATTAAGATAGTGCATCCATTTGGAAAACGCAATGACTTGCAATAATGCCCTAGACGAAGAAAAACATGACATCCCGCAGAACTTTGACAACATCAAACCACATAATACGGTAACCAAGAGACGAAAAATAACCGGTTATAATAGAAACTGTAATAGCAACTTTGCGCTCCTTTTTTAGATTTTTCTTGGATGGTCGACGTCGTTGCGAGAGCGTTATTTTTTCCACTCCCGGTTCTCGAAGGATGAGGGTTCTTGCGATCTTGAAGATGTTGCGATACATGGAGCCTATGACTACTAGCGGGGCTAGAAAACCTATAACCAAGACCAAAGGAACGTAGTAGTCCATAAAGTTGTAGATCTGCGCTATTCTGTATAGCCCCGCGACGCTGGCAGATAACGTCCAGGCGAGAACCAAGGTCACTTTGTAGTATGTAAATGAAAGGGAAGCATAATGTAATGGTCGAGACACGGCAATGAACCTTTCGACGCTTATGGCAGTCAGGTGGAAGACAGAAGTCAGTGCGCTGAAAATATCAGCGCAGATAAAGAGTACGTGGAAGACACTGTGGGATGGAATTTTGAGAAGTTGAATACACATCCACAAAGGAAGAGAGACTACCCCGACCAAGCAGTCAGATATGGCTAAACTTATTAGAAACAAGTTAGCTTTTGTCCGGAGACGAGAATTGGAGCGATAAGCGGCGACGACAAGAGTGTTCCCGAAAATGATAACCAGTGCAAGGAGAGAGCAAAACACCAGGGCCGTCAAGATGTCTACTCCGGATAGGCTTCTGTTCGCCGATCCGTTGATGGTCTGGTTGGTGCTATTACTTCTTTCCATGCTCAGATTGAGCATATTACCAGAAGGTAAAGTCGCCATGTTGATGAACGTGGAGTTAGAACTGATGAAAATCCTGTTATCGTGGGAAGATACTCACTACACACTTCCCGCAAATCCTCTCACTTTAAAATACTATTTACAATAAAGTGCGACTTAACCTTTTGTAGAATTAGCTCCAGCGTCGCTAATAGCTTTGACTTCTGCTTTAAACAAAATATCGCTAAAAGTCTTTCGCTTTAACTGCAGTTCTATGTTAATTGCAGAGAGAAAAAATCATTTTCCATAAAGTATATAGATCCTCTGCAAGATACTCGATCAGAAATGTTGTCACTCTTCAGAGTGGCAATTCTTTGTTTATTCCGGTACGCCGTCCGAATGTCATTAGTGATCCAGTTTAATCTTGATATAGCTTCAACTCGAGCAAACACCTCAAACCTTTATATCCATGCGAGGTCAAGTCGTGAATAATGCATGGCACTGTTTTCCCCTAAACAGTCCTGTGGTTTTTCCTTGTGAGCTATCCCCAAAAATATTTCCCTTAATGAAAAACGCAACAAAAGACGTGTTAAATAATCTCCATTAAGTAATAAATTCATACTCCAAACTAGATCACTTACATATGTTTGCGTATGTTCTCTGCAGTAGGTTTATCATGCGAAAACCTAAATTATGTTCTCTGTTGGACTTTTCCGACTTGTGATATTTTAGCCGACGCCAGTGAAAAGCTCCACTCCCCGCGTGTTAAATATCAGGATTTCTTTTGTCCATAATTTTGCTTGAACTTTTATAAGGCATGAGTTGGGAGTCTCTTTTCGACAGAAGAACAAACAAACTGACACTAAGATACACACATTAAACCGAGTCCCATTGTTCCTTTATTTATCCTGTTTTTCAGAATTACTTCACCAACAAACTATTGTTAATTAATTTTTACAGCAAAGAAAGCAAATATCTTTTTCATTAAGAGCGATAAATGCATACAAAGGTCCAACTGTTTACAAAAACTGACCACATCGACGTACGTTTCACAAATTAATTTGCCCGAATTTAGATCAGATGCCACATGTGGCAGTGACCTGTAGGTTTCATTGCTACGAAGTTTACCTTACCCTTACATGGCTCAAAAAAGAGATAACAAGTCGCTGGAGGCTTTCCCTCGGGACAAATTCTATCTTGAAAAAGTCAAAAAGCCACCTTTCTCATTTTAGAACTCTATCTATAGAATTACTCCTTGTTGAAAAAGTTATTACTAAATTATGGTTTCTGTATTCATATCATGCTATCGGCATCGCTGTAAAAAAAAGAAAAAAAACTTGGAGAAAAGCGTTTTTTTTAAAAGATGCTTTGAAAAGTGCTTTGAATCATGATTGGCGGAGTGTAGTAGCCTTCTTGGCGCAGTCCTTGGATAACACGCAGTAAAACGAGGGTTTGGCGCCTCGCGATTAGTAACTTTCGGTCCCACAAAGGAGAATTTTCAATAAAAATCACTTATAGTCTTTATAATAGCCCTGTACTTATCTTCTTAGCATAGAATTTGTTTATACACTAATACCTAAAAAGATTTATTTTGCTGTACTTAAAGCGATCGGCCGTCTGAAATGGGCGCCAAAACAAATAGATTTATTCACAAAGTAAGTATAAGGAATATCATTTCCGAAGGCCTGCATCCTACAGAAAATGAACTGAAATGGAAGTGCATATTGTAGCAGCCATAACGCAGGGTTTGATAACAGTCCTTTTTTATTATTGATCAGCTGATTAACAATTTAATTTGGATGAATTGGCATATCAAAGTGATAAAAAGGTTAATATATTTCTTATCTTCACTGATTGTGCCGCATTAAAGTTGTCTTTTTTGACTTTCAAGGTTGTTGTATTCAGGCCTATCTAGACGGAGATAAGGGCGTTATAGATATGCTCATTATAGACGTAATTTCAATTTCAGGATTTGCATTAGGTCTGTTGTTCATTGACCTAGAACAAAGTGCGAGTGAGAGAGCTTTATTTGGTTATATTAAATTATAATTTTATCATTATACAGTAAAAACTGAGAACGTATCGGAACCCAATTATAAGAACCTTTTTCGATAAAAACAAAATAATGAAGAAATTTTCTAGACTAAAATTGTAGCACGCGTTTTCAACTGCATGTATGGCAATCACAACTCCGTCAATCATTTCAGAGATTTGCCTGATTTTAATTTAGACTTGAGTGAATGAACTGGAAGCTTCAAATAAAGTGAGGTCGGTGTATTAAATTGACAATTTTACGCAACTAAACCATCCTCGGAAATCAAACATTTAACTTAAAAAGAAAAAGGAGAAATGCGAAACGTGATACAGAAGGAAAAAATGCCGGGATTTCTGAGGATAACAAGACCAGTTTAAGAATCACCATTACTGGTGGAACTTACTTAAGGAACTTACAAGTAGCATTATTTTGTTTCCGTAAGATCTTGTGTGAATTTAGCTTCGTAAAGAGAGTAAAGGGTCATTTATGTCGAGTTGAGTGGGCCTAGGGGCAGGGCTAGACTTTTTCCCGGGGTAATAGGTAAAGCACGCAAGTGGAAAAAATTGTATTTCCCCAAAATCTCTCACTCTCACGTAACACTCGATTTACTCCTAATTGCTGAACTCAAAACTGAGGTATAGGCTCTCGAGAAAAAACTACAAAATTAAATATTCTTAGTATCAATATCAGCAACATTTAGAACGCCAATATTCTCGGTCTTTTCCAAGTATTTTGTCTTCGACATCTTTTTTACTTCATTTAATGTTCAGTAAATGACATTAGTGCATCCATTTAATAATCCAATACAAGGTGCGCGTTTTTTTGGCACAAATTGTGTTTGATATTCTACCTTTTCCTGTCGCCAGTCGTGTGTGGGAATGAAGATTAAGAGTGCATGTTTGTCAATTTATTGAAAAGACAGGTATATCTCAATATATCAAGATACGGAAACTGAATATAAAACCTTTATAACAACAGAGATAACCAAGATGCAAAGAATGCCAATGTTCTGTCACTTAGCAAAACGTTTTGTTTGCTTTTTTGATTCTGGATTGATGAAGGGTTAAAAGGATTGGGGGAATTCAGAGTGGACTTTCCAGTTCAATCATAGTTAGTAGAGGGAGACTCCCTACTAACTATGGTTCAATATCGTAATGTGCGTCTCATTCAAGAAAGATGATTCCAGAATATATTTTCCTGAATTAGCAGCTCTAAATCTTCCGCCTTGAATTAGAGTGTTTTGTCCATTGATTATATAATGAATAACCCTTACGAGTAAGTGTTTATCCTTTTAACCGATGCTGTCTAAATTGCAAAACTTGTGTTCATCTTAATTCACCCGATAAAGATATTGTATGAAACAAAGAAGGTTTGCGTAGAAGAAAGATAAAACGCATTTTAACATTCCTCCCTTTAATACTCTATTTAGCTGCGTAATCATACTAATGTAAACTTTGCTTGAGGGATCACTTTCATTGCACTTCTCTTATTGCAAAAGATAAGATTTTGACTCTCTACAAAGGGATTCGTTTTTATTTTGTTTTACTTACTTAAAATTCCACATGCACTGTTGAAATAAGTTCCAGACATGCTAGGATGTTCTTATAATCTATATTTTATGGCTTCATGCAAATGCTTGGTCTGTTTGATAGTAAGCCTACAATTGTAGGTCAGCCTAGATCGACATCGCGGTTTTCATATTGTACACTAACTATAATACAATATAGATCCGAGCAATGGACTGTTTATAATTTCAATGGTCCACATTTTCATATCAAACTTTTTGTGTGAGCCTTTGTCATTGTGCAATTTTGAAAAATTATTTTATTTTTTCTTTGCTCGGAGAAACATGCTGTTGCTTTTTCTCCTTGCTAGCGGCACCTTTCGGGTTGACTTCATGTGCCTCGCGTTCCCTCTGATCTGGTTGCTCGCATATCTTTTCCTTAGGGTTGAACACAAGCCCTTTAGAGCATTCCCTCTGCTCAGTTATGCCATTGTAGCAGATAACGAATTTACTCGGGTTCTTTATGTCAGCATATACGCCACTTGCTTTGGAACTGCAGATATTTGGAGGCGAATCTGCAATACACCGAGAAACGCACAAAATCATCGATAGGCATAGAACGAAAAATATGATGCTTGTCCCGAGTTTTACAAAGCAGCTCGAAATCAGGGTATCCACACCATACAAATAAATAGTGTTTCCCATTTACATCGATAGTGATTAAGGAGGCTTTCAACAGTTTTTCTCTACTGTTTCACTTTTTAGGGGCTCAAGCGTAGAAACTCAAACGTTTTTTTATTTGAAATTCTAAGCACTTAACACAAACCGTGTTAAATTTCTACGAGAAAGGGATTGACGATGTGGGTTTTCACTAAGGTAAACGTGTTATTCGATCTTGTCTTTTAATCGGTAGTAAGTGCTTTAATCGGTCGGAAGGAAGAAAATCTGTAGAAAGCTTCCTGAACATTTTACTTGTGAACAGTCTCGAAGACTCAACCAGGGGGATGGGTAGATGGGTTTGCATGTGGCGTCTTAATTTAAGGAGCTCGATAATACGTTTTCTTTTAGGGTTTACCATAGCAAAATCACCCAAACAAAGAAATTTGTATGGCCTGGTATTTTTAGGTTTCTATTTATCTTTGAAATGCCCCCCCCCTCCCCTCCCAACTACCACCACCTTTTTCCCGAGTGGGAATCAGCCATCAATATTAATAACACAATTGATGGCGGCAGGTGTTTTTACTGCGGTGAAGGGTTGGCAAATCTTACCTGAGGCTAACTTGGTAGTTGTTTTAGTTTTGTGGTTTTCATTGGAAGAAGATGTTTTACCCCCATTCTTTTGTGAGTCGTTGAATTCCTCATCCGCGTCACTTGCTTTCTGTTTTGCGTGCTTGCCTTTAAACTTTTCGTCCCTATTTTTCTTTCCTTTACCTTTCAGAAGCTTCTCGGGTTCCCCGCTACCTGAAATTGTGAGACCATATGTCTATATTATAAACATCATCGAAAAACAATACAACAAGATCTATACATATTACCTGACTGGAAATCATGTTCCTTTTCCAGTCGAACGCCCTTGCTTGCTGCTTTCTTTGGCTTTCTTTCGTCGTACGACTGCTCACCACTGCTTTCTGCTCCACGTTCCTGAGCTTCCTTCATCGCCTTCATCTGCATATCCATCATCATCTGTTGGAATTTAGGATTGCCCATTGCCATTTTCATGGGGTCCAAACTGACCTGCTGCCCCTGCACGTTGGAATTTCCCATCCCATTCATCATTCCCATCCCATTCATCATTCCCATTTGCTGCTGCATTCCCATTGGTCTCATTCCTTGCATGCCGCCCATGGGTCGCATCATCATCGGCCGCATCCTCATTGGGCGCATCCCCATTGGCATGTATGTGAATCGCCTTCCCATTGTCATGTCACTCATGCCATCCATATAGTCGTTATCATACCCATTTCCCATACCTCCCATCATTGGACTGTCCACGTAACCTCCATTACCCATGTAGCTCGAGAGATGTTTGTCGTTGACTTCTTGGGTTTTCAGATCGTCGCCATGTTTTTTTGGATTCTTAGATGAGCCCATTCCTTCGTTGTTTTCTGGAACGGTATTTGGCGCTGCCTCGGGCTCGTCTACTTGAACGTCATCACCTTCCGCCTGAGCCACCTTAGGCGTCCCAGTCTCCTCGATTATTTTTGCCTTGTGTCCCATCTTCACCTTATCACCTCCAAAAGCAGGGTTAAACAGCTCACCTGCCACAGCTACATTGTCCATAAACCTGTTATCGTTTTCTAATATTTTATGAGCCTCTCCTTCTGTTATAGTTGGCGTTTCAGTTTTCTCATTTCCGTAGTTGTCATATACATCACTGCCTCTCATTGGCAGGGTGTCTTGTTCTCCGTATTTAGTAATGTCAGCCAACTGCCTGACAACATTCCTTGGGTAATTACCCAACTTCGTGCTAAGTTTCTTGGATCTACTGGATATTGGTACGTTGTGAGAGGTTAGTCCTTGTACCGGAGCTTTCAGTCTTATTCTCATCACTGGCTGTGGATTGAACGTGGCAACAGACTTAGGTTTATCAATAACGCTAACTGACGTTTCAGCTTGGTCTTCTTTGCTGGGTCCCGAATGTTCAGTTCTTTGACTCTCACTTTCTGCTTCTCCAAAATCTAAATACGTTGGTGTTTTTAATACATTTGAAAGTGTATTAGAAACGGGTACTGAATTTTCCATTAAAATAGAAAAATGCGTATTGTTCCCTTTAGTCAGCATTTCGCTAGGCAGTAATGGCTTTGATTGTAAACTACTGTTAGCCATGCTTGCCTCCATAGGTCCTTGCCCACTGTCTCTTTGCTTGGTGTCAGGTTTCTGCATTGTTCCTTGATAAACTGCCGGTGTTAACGCGTTTGTTTCTTTCTGGTCAGCTTTCGGCCTGCTATCTACTGATTTAGTAGCCTCCGCGATGCTTTGCAGTTGACCGACAAGAGAAACGTTATGGTTAGTTGATCCACTCGACTGTGTCAAAGGTCCTTTGGAGCCTTCCGGACTCGAATCCTTGCTACCTGCATCATGCTTGTTGCTGTTGTTTGGAGATGGTCTTGGAATCCGAAATCCGACGCCTATGAGCGAAATATCAGCATTGTGCAAGTCTTGCTCTACACGTTGAGAGCTGGGTTGCGGCATTGTACTGTCGGTTTGTAACGAAGCGTTTGCTTTGCCCCCTTGGCCCTCGTATTGAGGCTTCAATACGAGTTTAGGTTCATTTTTCGTTGCTGTGTTAGCTTGATTATTCTCATTAAGAGTGGTTGTAACTCGATGTTTTGTGTTCTCATCACCGGTAGGTTTTACTTCCACGTTTTGTGGTGGCCCATTCCTTGCAATTATTATTGCAACTGTGTGTTCTGGAGGAGGAAGTAGCGCACTATGGCTGCCTGACTGAGTTTTCGTTACGTTGTTCATGTCAGATGTCGCATTTGGGTTTTTCCCTGTGACCTGTGAATTTTGTATTTCCTCAATTGTTATGGGGATGAGAGACGGTAAGGTATCGTTATTTTGATTTGATCCACCCGCTCCGACTTTCTTATTAGGTACTATAATACTAAGACCTGAATTTGGAGTTTCCTTGTTGTCACCTTCTAAAGTTGAGGTAGTTTCTTTCTGGATATTAATGTATGTGTCGTTATGTCTGATAGGAGCAATATTTACTTTCATTGAATGTTCAGGAAGCCCAGCAGACTTGTTTTCCTCGACATTTGAGTTTGTCTCTTTTACCTCTGTGAGAACTAGAGTTGCTTTATCCTGATTACTTAGCCTATCGTTTTGACCTTCAATGGGAACCGGATTGGTCAATGGGTGCCCCTTAGCTTGCTCAGCCTTTAACATATTAATGTGATTGGGCTTTGTGCTTTGTTCCGATTGATCCGATTGTTGTGGTGGTGTCGGGTTAATGGCTCCAGATTGGATTCCATGCAATACACTACCAACAGTACTAAACTCAGCAGCAGACTGCACAGGTCGTCGAGGACCTGCAAATTCGTTTTGACTTCGAAATTTCGGATTTAATGGCAAATGAGTTTCTTTCCATTCTTCATCCCCGTTGTCTAATTGGAAACCTTTTGTCTGATGTTTCTGATTATCTGGAGTTAGAGATGTGATGGTCTGGATTGTCCCATCGTCAAGTTCATTTGCTTGTACCACTATGCCACCCTTAATCTTATTATCTGCTGCATCAGAAATTCTGTCCTCGCTTCTAACGTTTGGGGAATTGATTGTGCCTTGATTAAAAGGTCCTGAGCCTTTATGTCCTTTCACAATCATCTTGCCGAACTTTCCATCGGCGCCATAGCTGATTGGATCGTCCATATTGTTGACTAATCCAGACACGTCGTGCAGTCCAGCACCCGAATTTCTAGCGCTTGATCCACTGAGAGTGTTCTGTGCAACGACACTTTGCCCGGGTTCTTCCACCGCAGAACTTGTAACATCCTGTGTACCGATTGGTTCGCGAGTTTCAAAGCTACTTTCAACTCTATGACCTTTGAACTGAAGATTAACTTTGACATTAACGCGTTTGTTGGCAGATGCTTCGGATCGGGAGTGAGAAGATTGATTTCCGATGGTCCTCCTGCTTGGTTTGTTGTCTTGGTGTTTTACCCTATAAACTGCCCTGCTCTTGCTGGTTTGCCTGTGCGCCCTGTGATGGCGGCGATGGTGCCGATGGTGCTTTGAATGAGCGAATGAGCTCCTCTTATTCATATCCTTCGTGTGTTTGTGCAGCGACCTTTTATGCCTGTGATAACTCTTGGTCGATCTTCTATCACCAGCGAAATCCAGTGAATGTTCGTATTCAGCGCCGTTGCCATCTCCTTCTACATCGTTCACGTTTAGGGGGTCGTCGCAGTTCCCAATAAGTGCGTTAAACTTTAGACCGTTAGAACAGAACTTATTGTACGATTTCTGGTTGGAGCATTCGTAGTATGCAGAAGAATCTTTCGGATCAGCATAAAGACCGTCTTCCTTCCCAGCGCAAAACCTTTCATCATCGGCTGAAACCAAAAATTATAATAATTATAAGTAAATTTTCATCAATTTTTGTATTGTCTGATAGTTTTATCTGTGTTACTTCTTTATATCAACCTGGTGTAGCTCCTCCTTTAATCCTATTTCTTTGCCCAAAACATTAAAATTATAATAATTATAAATTATAATAATTATAAATTATAATAATTATAAATTATAATAATTATAAATTATAATAATTATAAATTATAATAATTATAAATTATAATAATTATAAATTATAATAGTTATAAATTATAATAATTATAAATTATAATAATTATAAGTAAATCTTCATCAATTTTTCTATTGTCTGATAGTTTTGTCTGTGTTTGTTCCCTTTTAATCGCTACTTATTTATATTAACCTGGTGTAGCTCCTCTTTCAATCCTATTTCCTTGCCCAAAACACTTGATACCATCCGGCGATCCACCTGCGGGAATAACACTACATTAGAACATTACAAAAACAAAATAACAGAGAAAAAACGGCGCTATAATTCGATTTCAAAGCTGAAGTTGTTCATAATATTTCATGGTTTTGAAGGATGCTTTCAGTCTCAGGAACAAGATAAAATTGATATTGTTTCTTATTAGTCAAAGGCTAGTGAGTCCACTTAATGGGTATTTGCTAAGGCGGTGCCATTCTGTCTCTAAAAACAAACAGAGAAAAATAAAATAACTGTTATATGCGGTTTATGAGCATGCTTATAACAGTTTATGGTTTGAAGGATGCTAACATAATCCCAGCTGCAATAAAATGTTATACATGAATCTTGTTTCTTATTTATCAATGGAAAGTGAATCCACTTAGGCAGTTGCTATTTGCTAAGACGGCGCCATTCTGTCTCTTTTTGGAAAATGGCCCTGTAGTACAAAGCGCTCTCCATGTATCGTTTCTTATTTTTAGAGATGCAAAAAAAAAAAAAAGAACGAAAGATTTATTACACGACGTTTCGGAGTTGTCATTATCAAGTGATTAATGAATCCGAGTTATGTGACATGTAAAGGGAGCGGGAAAAAGAAGACTGAATTTACATATGAGAATGCCGCTAGACAATAGGGCATTTGCACTATTGCGTCACTTGACTACGACTACCAGAATCCTTTTCAGTTTTCTTTTATTATGCAGATAAGCCGCTATGGAAACAATAGGCCGTAATTACGCGAACAAAAGGGACAACGCAAAGGTTTCTGGTAGTCGTAGTTAAATACGTCATAATGAAAATTTCCTATTGGCGCGGATGGAATCTGATTGTACATTAAGTGTTGGTTTCAGTTTCTTAATTAACAGCATTTCTTTAACTAAACTAATCGAACTTGCTGCTGCATTTGGCGAGAAAACTTAGAGAAACTAAATTGTATTTTTTGTTTGGCTTCCTTATTACCTCGTATTTTGAATCCTGCGAATTGAACCTCGGTGGGAAAGCTCTCGTCATTCTTCATTGACGTCACTACTGCCTCCACCTGCTCGTTCACGATACTTGTCAGCCTCACTTTCATGGGTATGGGGATTTTACCGAGCCCCTCACTTGAGAAGTAATTGTCGTCGGTCCTCTTCAAGCAAAACCAGTCCCCTATCACTGTATTAAAAACCTCTACACCCGCCACAGGTATCCTGAAAGAGCGTTAAAGATTTATGCATGATTTGTGCATTTTGGGCCGTGAAGATTTGTGCATTTTGGGCTGTGAAGGTTTATGCATTGGGGACGTGAAGGGTTATTCGTTTGGACCGTGAGGGAGTTTGATGTGGCATGTTATTTATACTATATACAATTGCAAATCGCTGACATTTTGTTACTGAAACATTACTCCTTACTACGAGAAGTTACATCAGTTTCTCTTAAACTACCCTACCAGTTTCAAGAGCTGCAACGCTGGGGAGTCGGCCTCTAGTGGCATTTTTTCTAAATTTCTGATGATTTTTCTAAATAAATGGAGTCTGTATCTTAGGGATTAGCCTTGTATTAAGTAAACCGCAGTTGAATATAGAAGTATGAATATTTGTGCTAATAATACCCAACCTGACTGACCTTGTTGGCATGCCCCACATAAATCATTGACCGTCAGGCTTTCACCATCCAATGCTCAACTTACGAAATTTCAAGATCAAATTATCGCAGATCATTGCAAGCGTAGCGGCGCCGAACTATGGAAGAACCTGCCCGTTGTGAGGTCATGTGTGTCCCTCGGCCTTTTTTAAAACGAATTAAACCGGTTGCTATAAATTGAAACTCTCAGTGTGGCTCTCTGTGAACAATTTCTTTAAAAAAATCATGAATAATTAGTAAGAACAAAACAATCCCAGGCTCGTAGGGTGTGTTAAATCTGATACAACCACTAGTGGTTGTAACTAATTTGCATTGCCACATTCAAGAAAAATAATTTTTTTTCTGCCAAGTTACTAGAAGCGAAGAAAGTCATCATAACATTGCAAGTTACTAGAAGCGAAGAAAGTCATCTTAACATTGCGGCTTGTGTTGTAAATGTCGTGTTGTAAACATTACGTATGTATTTTGACTAAAACATGGAGTACTTACTTTGCGTTCCTGGCTTGAAGCTTGAAATACCGCTCGTTGCTACCGGTAAACCTGAGCTGAATGTAACCAGCAGGCCCCAAGACGGTGGGGCAATCAATAGCTCTCATATGAATTTCCAATTTGCCACTTCCAGGTGTATACATATCGACATCGCCTGAAAGGTAAAGGTTATCACCAGTGTGCAGATGGAAAATATTGAAATCCTCTGTCCCCATTCCCCAAGCCCACTTTCTCCTTTTCAGGGTGCAGGTGGTCCAAGAGTAGCCTAGAATTTCAGGATGTGTACAGGAGTGAAATTCATTCCCAGTTAATTACAGGGATGGGAAACGTGAATTTTAGGGTGGTCAAGAAGAACGTAAAGGGCACTGGTCTGCGCTACCCTACCCAGTTTCAGAAGAGCTGCAAGTCTTTGGGAGTCGGCCTCCGACAGAGCAATTTTTCTAAATTATTGGAGTCCGTATTTTAGGGATGAGCCGTTTGAATATGTGTGCTAATAATACCTAGGTACGGCTAGGTGGCGCAGTGTGTTTGTGCACGGCACACTGTGCGTACGGTCCTGAGTTCGAACCCCGGACCGACCAACCGTATCGACCATTCTCTGTTCCGAGTAGCTTGCTTATAGCTTTGAATTCCTTTCACCTGGAGCTCTGATAAGAGAAAGGGGGGTAAAGTGGTGCACCGTCGACCTCAGGTTTGTCAGTTGAATTACTGTTACGAGTTATCGACGTTATACCCAATCTGACTGACCTTGTCGGCATGCCCCACATAAATCATGGACCACACCCCTAATGACTCCCTTAACAGGGGTGGTGCCTTGAAGATCCGGCGCTGCCGCCTTTCCGCGTCCTCTGATTTCAACACACATGCCACATCCCAGCGACCCTTGAAAATCATCTTGGCCTACAGCGATACGGATCCATCCGGGTTGATTGGACAGCGGCGATAGTGGATCTAATGAGCAAGCCCCACCTCCGGGATAGTCCCCGTAATGTTTTGCCTGCAAGCAGAGAATCGACTAGAAATGTTAATGCATCGGTCATTTGAGCTAGTGAATTGTTGGTCTCTACATGCATGATATAATACAACTTCTGCAACGCTGGTGAATCAAACTCATTGTAAGTTGCAGCGTGTTTTGTGTCAAGCGTTAATTGGCTCATTGGGAGAAACGTTGCGTTTCAGAAACATGTTACACACAGCAAAGTTTCTTACAATTTTTCATACTTTTTAGTGCTATACTAACTGTCTCGTGATTTGAATTGTAGATGAGTATCACCATGGTCTACCAGTACCTTTCTCTCTTAGGCCTAGGGCATACGTCGAATTAGGGTCGCGTCGATTACATTTTTTTTTTCAAAAGATACCGACTCATTACACTTTCAAATAAGGCCTTACTTTCGCTACTTACTTTGCCGGTAGATGATCTTGTAAATCTGTTATAGATCGCCTGCACTTTCGCTATTGTCGTATCTCGCTTTGCTGCTGTAACATCCTATAAGAAGTTAAACAAGTTTAAGAATGTGCTGCTTGTAATATAGAAACATCGCGTTTACGGTGTTAGGTTTTGTTCTGGCACATTTAACCTTCATGGAAATGGAATGTCTCCCCCATTAGTAGGGCATTTTTGCCAAGGTATAAGATCCTGAGTTTTTAAAGTTTATAATATTATAGTTGATTATTTTTATCATTCTTTATGGCTCCGGCTCTCCGAGAGCCAAATCCATCCACGTCTCGTGTGTTTTCTATGACTTTGTTAGAGTAGGGGAATGCTACTGGTTCCATGTTCCTTGCTCTTTGATAACAAAACTTAAAGATGACGCGATTTCGATACAATTTATCGTCGACTCGGCATTTTTTACCTTAGCAATGCAGTACGCTGCCCAGTTAATGACCACAAAAAGAACCGTAAGTTCCCGCCTTGAACGATACATCTTGTTCATCGCTCCTATTACAAACTTGGAAACAAATGTCAATGATTGGCGTAGTTATTCTGCAACTGTACACGTAAAGTAAAACTTGGATTTGTAATTTCCAATTACGTTCTGTATTTGGTTTGTGCTTTAGCGCAGTAGACTTAGTCGTTGAACGCAAGGCAACAACTGCTTTTGTGTACCGTGAATCCAAGAATAGTGTCGATTGGTATTTAAGCTCTGTTTTACTTGCCCTGCTGCTCTTGGAGTGGGTGTGACCTCAACCTGTTCACACAAATATTAATTTATCCGAGTCTGTCTTTCTAAGACGTAGGAGTCTTAAAATAATGAAAACATTGTACATAGAAACATGCTGTAACAGTAGTTAACTTCTATTCAATTTAGATCAACAAAAGCGAATGTTGTTTTTCCACTGCGAGGAACGATAAATATCAGTGACCCTCACAGTGAAGTAGAGTACAGAGGGTATACAAATAGTACACCAATTAACAATTAAAATGTTTTTTTTGTTGACAAAATAAAATAAAATAAACTTTGAGGTGTCTTCTCTCGAAAAGAAATATATATAAATGATTTGCTAACGTTTTTCTGCCCAACGTTTTTACTCTTGTTGTTGAAATTTGAAAATTTCTTCTAGAAAATGCAATTCATATTGGTTTGGAAGTCCCTACTTGTTTTATATTTAATTCATTTTTCTTCGTAAGAAACTCAAATTTGACAAATTTAAAGCTTTAGACGGAGTCTTTCTGCACTGAGCAATACAATGGATCACATTTTGTCAATTTTCTCTGTATTCTTGTTAATTGGTTTCCATATGTATCAAAATTGACAAGGTGTCATTTTACATTCAAACTTGTTAGAATAAAGCTGAAGGATTATTAAAGTTGGACACCTTTGTCAAAATAAGTTATTTTGTTTGAAGAACCAATATTAAGTGATAATTTCGAACGGAAATCGAAATGTATCTGAGAAAATGAAAGTGAAAATGCTTTAATTTTAACTTACCTCCCCTTTGAACGTTCCACTGATGATTAGATTTCTCTCTCGTTTAGGTCGCCATGAAGTCAATGCATTTTTCCAATTAAGAAACTGGCAACCGTTTGGTTAACTTTAGATTTTAGACTTCGATGGAAGGTAAGTGTCTTTATTTCATCTGACCAGAATGCATTTCATGATAGTCGCACTGTTACGCTTGACTCATCTCAGCCAAGAGTCCGCGCACGTTTTATATTTTAGCGGAGCTCACAGCGCCGAATGCGCGCTGGAGCAGAGCCCCATGGTCTTCAAATATGGGTCTCGTTAACAGAATAGCTGTTTTTTTTTATGATCGTTCCATTGATCCGAGTTACTTAGGTATGCAGGAGCAAATGTGTTCACCTTGGACCTTAATGTTGTCACTGCTTTAGCATTTTAACTCGCTCCCTTGTTATGAGTTCCGCGTTGAGGCTGTACTGTAAGTACTATTTACAATATGAGTGGCTATGTTGTATCGGCAGATACAAACACGAGCGCGTAGCCGATACTACATAGACACGAATATTGTAAAGTACTTATGATATTCTAACTTTTGTACTTATATTAAATTGAATGTGCATTGAAAATAAAAGAATTTTCGGGAGTTTACAAAAAACGCCAAGCATTTTGCAGAAAGCATGCTAAGAAGGCATGATTCCTGTCCCACATGGAGCTAGCCGGACTAAAACAACGTATAGTCTCTCAGGTGAAGCTTTTTTAGGTACTGCTCTACGAGAGGATACCATGCTTGGACTTCACTAGAGTGGTCCCCTTCAGCCTTTGGACAATAGGGGATATTTGTTATTTGAAACAAATATCCAACTTTTCAAAGACTGAGGGCTGCACTGGAAGGTGTACTATACAGAATACTAATTGGTCTAATTAGTATTCTGTATCAGATACAGAATACTAATTAGATCAATTAGTATTCTGTATCAGACACCTAGCCATGTGGTATCGGGGGTTACAAGTAGTGTCATCTGATCCGAATACAGTGCAGAGATTGGATGAGCATCCTATTAATAATGGATGAATATGATAATGTTTTTTCTCTCTGATTTTTGACATACTAAATTCCAGGGTTTTTTCCGGAGATGAAACTTCATTAGCTAGTGATCATTATAACACATGAAAGGATATTGCACTTGTTTGCACATCCAGTACCAGGTATGAAATACCAGGTTTTTATTAAAAAAAACAGCAACATTGAAATGAAGAAAGACCTGAGAAACTTCATTAACTTGTAATTGAGCTTTTAATTGAAGTGGAGAATTGTTTATTTATTTCGAGACACGCTATACAATACAATGACCTTTATTTGCATTCCCAGAGTATAAAAAAGTTACGTTGTCTTTTTTTTGTTCTTTTTATACATATTTATAATTTTGTGAGATTATTATTATCATACAGAAGCATGGCGAGGTGGTTGGTAACGGACGCGGAGGTTCCGGCGAGGCAAACCCTGGCACACTATAGATTACAAAATATTACAAAATGATAAATAAGTAAATTAATAACCCTACGCCTTTCTCCCTTTCAATATAAAAGGGAAAAGTATGTCTGCGAGCATTTCTGTGTATTAAATATATGGCATGGTTTGCAAGCATTGGAGAGAGGCGAAGGCATGTCTTTTCTTGCCTTTGTATTTACGCTACTCTTTTTATTCGCTTCATTGCTAAATATTGTCAAGCAACTTGTATACAGTCTTTTGTTTCCAGTTTATCCAACGCTATCGGGTCATTGCGTTTAGGCGGAACTATTTCCGTCTGTGTTATGACTGGGGAATCGCTGTTGACGTTAGATTTCCGGCATATCAAGTTGAGCTTGAAGATCCTTTTGTACTCCTCGCGAAACATGGAGTTCATTGTCCCGTAAATGAACGGGTTAATACTAGCCGAAGTGTTGCCAAGAAACGTATACATGACGTAAACTTCACGAGGAAGATTCGAAGTCCCTCGGGCGAGATCAATA
Organism: Scolanthus callimorphus; assembly: GCA_033964015.1. Classification (NCBI taxonomy): domain Eukaryota; kingdom Metazoa; phylum Cnidaria; class Anthozoa; order Actiniaria; family Edwardsiidae; genus Scolanthus; species Scolanthus callimorphus. Next base: position 29,051,948 of record CM066915.1, on the reverse strand, counting down.
AAGTCGATAACGAAAATAGGCGCCCAACAACACAGGAAACCCACTACGGTTAGAAATAGAGTGCGAGTTGCTCTGATGTCCTCGATGTTAGGTCCCGTCAGAGACTTCGCGGATTCATTTCTCATATTCGCAATTCGCTGTTGGTGGATTCTGATGACTTTAAAGATCTGGTAGTAGCAGACACTCATGACGAACATGGGAATCCCGGCGCTGAAAAATACAGAAGAATCACAGGGGCTGTGAATTTGACTTCTTGGAAGCAAAAGTACTTTCCAGGGTGAAAAATGTATCTTTGCCCGGTTGCCAGATAAGGTATAGGTTCTGCACAGGCCACGAACCACAACACAAATATAAATATCTTCATACGTTTTGGCGTGAAGAGAAGTGGATAGTAATGCGGTCGAACCACTCGAAAGTAGCGATTCACCGCAGTCAGAGTCATAATGAGCAACGAGGCGCACGCAGAACTGATGACAAAAAATCCTTGGAACTGACACACAATGTCGCTAAAAGGCCATCTCCCAAGCATGAGTACTGCCAATGACTGCCATCCGGTAAAGAATGGCAGCAGAATATCGGAAACTGCCAAGGAACCTATCAGGAAATAGGACATCTTTCCGGAGTTTCGCTTTTTGTAGACAATCCAGAGCACTGCTCCGTTACCAACGATCCCAACAAGAATTACGAAGAAACACAATAGGGCCTCAACTATAGAGCGACCATAGGCTCTAGATCCAAGCTGTTCTTCAAGAACCAAGAAATCCTCTTGCAGCTTGGTTAAGTTCATCTTGGGAACACAATTTGGTGATAAAGAACGAAACGTGATTTTGCTCGACGGACGAAAACTTGGATCTTTTTCTCTTGTATCCAATAAACTCCTCCCAATTATCTTCACTTGACCATGGACGTACTTCCCTTACCTGAAATCCTCAAATATTCGTAGATTTCACAGGTCTACTGTAAACAGGCTGACTACATGCGAAGGTGAGAATGTTACCTTAGTAGGTTACACACTTAATGTCAAATTTAAAAGACGAGTTCTCACCCTTGTCCTCTTTCTGCTGGTAGAGCCTGTTTTTTTTTCCTTTAGGCTTGATAAGTGATGCTCAAACACAGCTCAGCTGTTTCCAAATGCAATCCTAGCAAATAGCACGGCTGCAGGTAACTCTATTGTTGTAATAATTAATTATAAGGGAGACTGTAGCTCACTTTTAAAATATTTACATGTAAATGTTCTGAAGACAACAGTGATTTCCATAAAACATGGAGTGTGTAAAATTTTGCTTAATTATTTTTAGTCTCATTCAATTCGCTTTTAAAGGGGCTTTATGTCACGGTTGTTTGAACAAAATGTTATAAAATAAGACCAGTGATCTACACAAACAGCTCAGAATTTTATATTATACTATTATTTCGTCTTAGAAAGAAAAAAGAAATTAAACTTGCCTGATATAGCGCTATTCACTGTTAATCAACATTGCTATTCTAATGCTAATGTGCCAACCGTAGATTGAATAGCGCCCTTTGTTCTGTGAACCAATCGATCTCTGGTTGGCACATTAATAATAATGGATGACGTCAGCGTGAACCGCGCTATAGGCATTTAGTCTAGTCGGTAGAGGGGGTTCACGAGCACCCCCCGGAACTAGTAACGAGACATACTTTTTTGGAATTCTTAGGATGTTTAGAAAATGGTTTTAGATGTTAAAAGCTCAGAAAAGTGTTCCACGGCCCTATTTTGCGACATTTTTGTTATTTAATTATTCAATGATGCAATTTTATAGACTGTAGCGCTGTCCAGAAAAGCATTCCAGTCTTACCACTTATGCTGTTATAGTGTCATCAATAGACTGAACGCATATGTACAATTTAAATGCCCGTGTTATACATGTTATGTTCCTTACTGATAGATATTTGCGTATGTAACGGGAAAAGTCTGAGGCCAGCGACTTAACTTGTCTACATGTGATCAGAGTATTCCTTAGATCGTAAAAGTATAGATTTAGAATCTTAAGAGCTTTTCTGAACAGTGCTACAGCCTATATATATTTCTCTGAATAACAAAAGAAAAATCATTAAATAAAAATAATATAATAAAAAAAAAAGTCTGGCAAAATAGGGCCCTAAAATCGTGATCGCCATTGCTAAATAGAGCGGATTTCAGACGACTGTCGTGAGTAATTCGCAATTACTTTGTAATTACTCCTACAGGTTTTATTCAGAATTGGTGTAATTACTTTGCGATTGGTTTCACTACAGTCAAATGTGAAAACCGCTCTATTGTCAAGCAACCTGCATACGATCTTCTGTTTCCAGTTTATGTAACGCTATCGAGTCATTGCGTTTAGGCGGAACTATTTCCGTCTGTGTTATGACTGGGGAATCGCTGTTGACGTTAGATTTCCGGCATATAAAGTTGAGCTTGAAGATTCTTTTGTACTCCTCTCGAAACATGGAGTTCATTGCCCCGTAAATGAACGGGTTAATACTAGCCGAAGTGTTGCCAAGAAACGTATACATGACGTAAACTTCACGAGGGAGATCGGAAGACCCTCGGGCGAGATCAATAAAGTCGATGACGAAAATAGGCGCCCAGCAACACAGGAAACCCACCACGGTTAAAAATAGCGTGCGAGTTGCTCTGATGTCCTCGATGTTAGGTCCCGTCAGAGACTTCGCGGATTCATTTCTCATATTCGCAATCCGCTGTTGGTGGATTCTGATGACTTTAAAGATCTGGTAGTAGCAGATACTCATGACGAACATGGGAATCCCGGCGCTGAAAAAATACAGAAGAATCACAGGGGCTGTGAATTTGACTTCTTGGAAGCAAAAGTACTTTACAGGGTGAAAAATGTATCTTTGCCCGGTTGCCAGATAAGGTATAGGTTCTGCACAGGCCACGGACCACAGCACAAATATAAATATCTTCATACGTTTTGGCGTGAAGAGAAGTGGATAGTAATGCGGTCGAACCACTCGAAAGTAGCGATTCACCGCAGTCAGAGTCATAATGAGCAAAGAGGCGCACGCAAAGCTTATTACAGAAAACCCTTGGAACTGACACACAATGTCGCTAAAAGGCCATCTCCCAAGCTTGAGTACTGCCAATGACTGCCATCCGGTAAAGAATGGCAACAGAATATCGGAAACTGCCAAGGAACCTATCAGGAAATAGGACATCTTTCCTGAGTTTCGCTTTTTGTAGACAATCCAGAGCACTGCTCCGTTTCCAACGATCCCAACAAGAATTACAGAGAAATACAACAGGGTCTCAAGTATAGCGCGACCATTGCCTCTAGATCCAAGCTGTTCTTCAAGTACCAAGAAATCATTTTGCAGCTTGGTTAGATTCATCTTGGTAATTTTCAGAAACATTTCGTGATAAAGAACGAAACGTGATTTCGCTCGACGGATGAGAACTTGGATCTTTTTTCTCTTGTATCGAATAATCTCCTCTCAATTATCTACTTTACTTGCCAATGAACTTACTTCGCATCGGAAATCCTCAAAATGATTTCGCAAGCCTTACAGGCCTGCTGTAGCCAAGCTGACTACATGTGAAGGTGAGAAACGCTTACTGTCAAATTTAAAACACGACTTCTCCCTCTTGTCCTCTTTCTGTTGTCAAAAGCCTGTTTTTTTTCTTTAGTTAATTTAACCTCGTTAAGCAGTGTGTTTACTTTCTTCTTCCAATTTCCCTACAAGGTTCCCCCATTGGATGGCGAACGATAAGTAATGTTTCAACACAGCTCAGCTGTTTCCAACTTTGTGTAAATACAATCCTAGAAGACGAGATTGCTATAGATTTTGTTTAAAGTATACATCATGCATTTCAAGAGTGACTATAGGACGACTGCAGTTGAGCAGTTATAATTTATTTTATTTTTTTTCCGAATAAAAAAGAGTTTCCATAAAATTTCGGGTGTGAAACAATTGGCTTAATCACTCAGCGTTACTCAGCATTACTCCGCATTTTGTGCTTGCCACTGATTGGGATATACAATTTCAAGAGGTACAAGAATTCAAATTACATATTAACGAATTCAATTACATATTAACAGTATCAGTTTTAGTTGCTACTATGATCTTATCAAAAAGGCTCATACCTGGGGAACAATGCTTTTCAGATTCCTTCAATAAATATACCCCCGAAAGATACCCAGAGATAAATACAAGACTGTGAAGACTTTCCTAAATCGAAAATGGAAATCAATAGTAATTGTGCATTATCTGTAGTTCTTGGTTGGGGTATTTTCTTTCGCACGCTGGTGTCATTTTGAGCGCGAAAAAACTATCTATTGTTAGCTTTCAACAACCTATTTGGACAGCTTTATTTGGAAATGGTCTGAAATGTTTCAAAATATTATAAACATTACCCCACGTTGTAATCATCAGCCCCAGTATATCTGTAACGTTTACTAAGTAGGTAGATTTAGTTTCTATATATTAATGGGAGCCTGTCATGATACGCGCATGTTCCAGGAGCGATCAATCCGATTCATCAACAGAAGTAATTAGACTATCATATCGGATAACTATTTAAGAATATGCAAGGATGATCCGATGGATTTAGAGAAATAGCGAGATTAGTATATATAATATGTATTAATTATATAGTGAATGATAAAAAGCCGAAAGTGTTTAATTTCAGCGCGCGCGATCCAGTTTAAAAATATTGGACAGTTGACACAATGGATTTCGTACTGGCTATTTAACAATTAGACCTCGAGGCCGAATGTGCTATGATGAATAGACCATGAGGCCGAAGGCCGAATGGTCTATTGATATCATAGCACATGAGGACGAGAGGTCTAATTGTTTTAGTATAAATCAACTAGTTGGTCGGTTTTGGCAATGAATTCCATTATTTTATGTTGAAAAAATCAGGTTTTCTTGCAAAGAAAGGTGGTGGTTTTGCCAGGCACGGTCTATCACTAATAGACCATTAGTAGCTCAGCCAATCAGAATGCAGGATTTGTAATAGACCATTTTGGTTTATACTAAATATGTATATTGGCCTTCGCTGGCCATCGTTACGGGACGATACTTCTTCGTTTTGAGATGCGCAGAACAGCTGCGCAGTTGCGTGATAGGCTCCCTTTAAGAATCGCAATGACAGAGGGGGTCATGTGATGATTCCTTTGGGTGGATACTTTTGTTAGTTCTGCACATACACTCGTACTCTCGGTCGAGTGAGACACGTTTGACAAGGAATCATCACATGACCTGAATTGGCTGGCAACAAAATAAAAACACTGTTAGCCGATTTACCAGACGAATAAGTGAGTTCGCACCCCCCAAAAAATCACCAGAAGGAGTTATTGGACTTGAAACTGACCCTCCACTTCTTTACACTTATATGATCAATTTAGGAAGTGAAACGAACGGGCTATATGAACTCTGATGAGGGTTCCAGGCTTCCATTTCCTTTCCGATGCTGAGTTATTTCTACCAATCTCGTTCCCAGAGCCTCTCGGTCATGCTGACTCTCCGAGGCTCTGGACGCAGACGAAACCGGAAGTCCTAGAATCTAGTACATCCGGTATTGTCAGTTAGGCAAATTTCAAAATGGTCAGCAGGAATCTCGGCCAATCGGAATCGGTCTACGATTGTCTGCCGCCAGAGCCTACTACAAACAACAAAAGCGGAGTAGGCTCTGGGAACGAAATTGTATTTCTTGCATTGATTACCCATGATGCAATTGAGGGTGTGAACTCTGTGTCTGTTGTGATAAGGAAGGTGTTATTCGAGCAAAGAGACCTGCTATCACCAGGGGACGGTTGTCTTTTGATATCGATTTTTTAGCCAGCGCTTATGACGGCGGCTCCTCCAAAATTCACTACACTCTTTTTTTTTTATAAGAACGTCTAATTTTCAGTTGAGGCTGGGCCGTTCTTATTTTTGGAGCAGTTCGAGGCTGGAAATGTTCTTACGGATGTTCTTACATTTCAGTGACGTCGGAATCTGAAATATGATAGATCTTATAAGGATACATACCAATGAAGTATTTTTAAGAGAGCTTATAAATTACAATAAGGGATTAAGAAGAAAGAGTATACAAAGAACCCGGGTACAAAGGTCACGTTATCTGAGGCGGTGCTAGAAAAGTCAATGAAGGACGTCACTACCAGATTAGCCAAACTTGAGGAGCTCGTTATTCAGCTTGATCGCCGCGCATCTAATTCCGATCTCAACTTGGAAACGGTTAGGTCGGATATGTGCGGCTTTAAGTCTGAAGCAGAGGCTACTCTTCAAGCTTCCTTGAGAAGTGAAATGCGAGTTGTAGCAAAGGTTCATTCGACTTTTGAGAGCGATGTAGAGGATCGACTAAAAAAGTCTGAAGCGGAAATGATGAAGTTACAAGGTCGAGTAGGCTCCTTATTAGAGGAGAAGTCAATTTTATTAAGAAGGGTAAATCAGCTTGAGGAGGCTAATGCGAAATTAACGGATGAGTTGAAGGAAGTCAAGAACACTGTTTCTATTGTGTGCGTAGAAACAAACAACGGGGAGCATGCAGCAGCAGAAAACAACAGTGGGGAGCGCTTGGAAGTACCAGTACCGGAAACTCCCGAACATGTGCAGGATATAAACGTCCAAAGCGAAAGACCGCGGGAGTTGAGAAGTGTGGAGAGGTTTGACTTTGTTTTACTGTGTGATTCCAATAGAAAGTATCTTGATATCGCTCAGCTTTGCCCAGGCATGAAAGCTAAAGTAATACCATGTGGTACCACTGCTAGGGCGGCGGATATTATTGGTTCGCCGAGATTTGCTGTCACTAGGGGTTTAATTATTAATACTGGAGTGAATGATGTGGAGAGCCTCGACCCAAATGTGCTAGTTGATCAACAGGTCAATATGGTAGCTTCTGCTTTGAGTGCTTTTCCTGGTTCGAAGGTCATTGTGTCGGGAATTACTCCTCGAGCTGATGATCTCGATCAAAGTGTCTGTGAGGTTAATACTGAAGTTCGCCGTCGATTGAGCTCTATGTCGGATGTCATATATGTGGACAATGCTAATCTGTATGAGAGAGAGAATATATTACATGACAATAAGCATTTAAGTAGACGAGTTGGGGTTCCGGCGTGGGCCAGTAATTTAAAGCGCGGAATTCGGGAGGCATGTGGTTTTCCGAATCGCCCGCAACATCGCCGTGTATATTCTACCCCGCAACGTCGAGAGGTTCAGAACGTTATGCCCCGAGCGGCCGAAGTTCAGCAGAACGACTCAACAGAACAGGGACATCAGAGCAACGAATTCTCTAAGATAAGTTCTCAGTTAAGTAGTTTGGCTAGTTTGATGTCTGGTTTGCTACAGGCTACCAATAATTTAAATCAACAACATCATCAGAAGGTAATGTTTCCGCCTCCAATACCGCCGCCAGGTTTACCTCCGCCAGGTTTTGTTTATTGTAATCCTGCGGCTTTCCCACCAGTTCTCCCCACTCAAGGTCGGCAAATCTAGTTTTGTTGTTGTTGTGGCTCTTTTTGTTGTTGTGTCTCTTTTTGTTTGTTTGTTGTGTTGTGGTTGTTTGCATTGACTGGTAAGGCTGCTTCCATCTGCGATTCAAGTTGCTCATGGCATGTGGCAATTTTATCAAATTCTGTTCTTGGAATGTTGAAGGTCTTAGTGGCAAACTAAATGATGAAGATTTTATTTCAACACTTCAGGGCTTTGAGTTTGTATCACTAGTTGAGACCTGGTTAACTAGCAACGAGGTTAACATTGACGGCTTTCATTCTTTTTCCAAATGCAGGCAACTCCCTAATAGGGCACGTAGAAACTCGGGTGGTATTACAATTTTAATTAAGTCGAAATTGAAAAGAGGTGTTAAGTTTCTTGATAGCCAAAGTACCGAAGAATTTCTTTGGTGTAAGCTAGATAAAGACTTTTTTCATCTGAAGCGAGATTTGTTTGTTTGTTCAGTCTATATCCCTCCACAGAATTCATCAAGGGAAAGACGGCTGGCGTGTGATCATTTTGAAGTTTTACAAGAGCATTTGTATACATTTTCTAATCTAGGCGATATTATGTTATGTGGAGATTTTAATTCAAGAATTGGCAATTTAAGTGATTTTATAGAGGTTGATTTTGGAGACCCTCCCATGGATCACAATAGCGTGGTTCCTGCACGAAATTCTCGTGATTCTACTGTGAATGTGTATGGCAAGTCTCTAATTGAGCTTTGCTGTGGTAACGATTTAGTGGCTTTAAATGGCAGAGTGAAGGGGGACGGTCTTGGCCAATTCACTTGTTATACTTATAATGGGGCCAGTGTAGTGGATTATGTGTTAGTTTCTGCTGGCATTTTCTCACTTGTTAATTATTTTTGCGTGTCAGATATAACTGAGTTTTCGCATCATAGTTTCTTGTCTTTTGTACTAAACTTTGTTGTACTAGACGAAGACCAACTTGTTTCACTACCATTGAAGGCGTCTCCTCTTTCATTTGTTTGGGATAATAATCTAAGTTCTTTACTTAGTGAAAGGCTGGCTACTTCGGAAGTGGTTCGTAAATTTGACGGATTGTTTGATACTTCGGAAGGTTTTGAGGTTCACTCTTTGGTTAGTGGTTTTACAAAAATTTTGATTGATGAGTCCAAACAAGTAGCTGGTATTAAGTCTGTTCCAAGGAGGAGGCAAACATCCATGAAAAAGAAGAGAGTTACTGCACAAAAACAGAAGTGGTTTGATAGAAGCTGTTATTCTTTTAGAAAAGAACTTCGGAACTTAGGGCATTTATTATCGAAATATCCAAATGATTCTTTTCTACGACATAAGTTTTTTACAACTAAAAAAGATTATAAACGTTTGGTGAGGCGCCTGAAAAGGAAGTTTCAGAGTGATTTATTATCAAAGATAGAATTGATGGAGGATCGGAATCCAAAAGAATTTGGAAGCTTGTTAATTCCATTAAGTCACATAAGGCTTCGAGTCAAGTTGATGAGGTACCACCTGCTGAATGGTATAATTATTTCAAAGATCTAAATAAGATTACGCTTACTTCGGAGAGTTGCAGCATGGAATCGCGGGTAGTTAAGGATTTTCAGTCCTGGGCTACTAATTATGATATTATTCTCGATTCCCCTGTTTCTTTGAAAGAAGTTACTGATGCGGCTAAGAGATTGAAGAATAGAAAAGCGAGTGCTGGAGATAGTTTGAATAATGAAATAATCAAATCTTCAGTTTGTGTTTTGGGACCTTACTTTGTAAAGTTATTTAATATCATTTTCGAACAGGGTTTATTTCCGAAAGTGTGGTCTGAAGGTTTCATTGTACCTTTACACAAGTCAGGAAGTAGGCTGGACCCCGGAAATTATAGAGGAATCTGTCTAAGCAGTTGTCTGGGGAAGTTTTTCACCTTGATTTTGAATTCTCGCTTGAATACTTATCTACGAGAAAAAAACATTTTTAACAAATGCCAAATAGGGTTTAGATATGGGTTCCGTACATCTGATCACATTTTAGTTTTAAAGACGTTGATTGATTATTATAAGGGTCGTCGAAAGCCATTGTTTGTGTGTTTTATAGATTTTAGGAAGGCTTATGACAGTGTATGGAGAGAAGGTCTGTTTTCAAGTTGATTCAATATGGTCTCAGCAAAAAGTTTTTGGGAATTCTCATGAGTATGTATTCTTGTGTGAAAACAGCTGTTAAACTGAGCCAAGGAATCACGCCCTTTTTCCCGTCAGATGTCGGAGTTAAACAGGGTTGTAATTTAAGCCCTTCCTTATTCAACTTGTTTATAAACGATATTCCGGAAATTTTTGATGGATCATCCTGTGATTCCGTTACTCTTGGCGATACAAAATTGAATTGTCTTCTTTATGCGGACGATTTGGTCATTTTATCTGAGTCTCAATCTGGTTTACACAATTGTCTTCGCAAGCTGGAAGGATATGTAAAAACTTGGAAGTTGCGTGTTAATTTAAAGAAATCTAAGGTGTTGATTTTTGGTACTCATTGTCAGAGACGTTCTTATTCTACATCTAGTTGGAAGTTTAATGGAGAGTTATTAGAATGTGTGGAGGAGTATACTTATCTGGGAGTGAAGTTTCATTTTGCTGGGGGCTTTAAGCTAGCTCGTAGAATGTTGTTAAATAAGGCTTTGCGGGCATATCACAGTATTTTCAAAAGTTTCTCTAGTATTGATAATGTTCCTGTGAAGGTGCTGTTGAAGCTTTTTACGGCGTTGGTTTCTCCAGTTCAGTTGTATGGGTGTGAAGTTTGGGGACCGTACGTTTTAGGTAAAGTGAGTAGCTTCGATGAATTTAAGAGAAAGTTCTTTAGCACCGTGTCAGATATGGAAAGATTACATCTGAAATTTTGTAAGCGCATTCTTGGTGTTCACAATAAATCCGTTAATTTAGCAGTTTATGCGGAATTGGGTAGGGTTCCAATGATTGTACAGTTGTCTGTTTTGCTGGCTAAGTACTGGTTACGGATAAAGGACTCTTCGTATAAGGATGAGTTGGTGGGGAAAGCTGCTAGGGTTTGTATTCAAACAGGAGCGCAGAATGTTAAATTTGTTAATCACTTGTTAGAAATGTGTAATCTGAAGTCGTTGGAGAATTTAGACTTTTCAGTTGGCAAAAGTAATTTTTCAATAATTTCAAAGTACATGAAATCTGAGTTATTTAAACACTTCGGTGTAACGTGGGCATGCCAGATTCAGAATTATAGTAAATTGCAGACTTATAAACTTGTTAAACCAAGAATGGGCTTTGAAAAATATTTATTGCACGTGGCTAACGTTAAGTATCGCCGAGCAGTAACTAGGTTAAGGATTTCAGCCCACAAGTTACCCGTTGAGTCTGGACGTTATGACAATATCCCTTATCAGTCCCGAATTTGTAAGCTTTGTGATTTGAATGAGATAGGGGATGATTTCATGTTTTCTCTCGTTGCTCAAAGCCCGCTTTAGAAGTGGTGCGTAATGATTTTATTGAAAGATTGATTGAGGTTAATCAAGTATTTAGTAGTTTTAGTCAGAAAGATATATTTTGTACTGTTTAGCAATGGTAGATGATTCTATTGTAAACTTAACAGCAAAGTACATTTACAGCATCATTAGTATATTTCAGGAATGTACGGTTTAGTTTTTTTTTTTTAGTTTTGCTGCTCTTTATTATTTGTATATTTTTATGTTTTCGTTTCCTATGTACCTAAGAAAGGTGTCCAGGAATAAAGATTATTATTATTATTATTATTTGATTCTGGATTTTAGAACGCATCACTGAAAATAAATGTATTTTGCTCCTATCTGAGGCTCAGGCATGTTCTTAGCATGTTCTTAAAATTTGGGTAAATTTCAGGCTGAACGTTCTTATAAAAAAGGTTCTTATATAAAAAAAAAAGAGTGTACACCGGTAGCTCCGCATTCGTTATTCAACTGACCTTTGCCCTTATTAAGCATCACTGATTTAGCAGGTTGCATACTCGCTCTTGGCGATTATCTCTTTCAGGGTCATTAATTTTGCTTTAGAAGTGATTAAAAAGACACGCTTAGACGAGTGAATAACTTTCATAATTGATAGGGTGGGATGGTAAACAAAGCTTTGCGATAAGTTTGCAAATCGGCGCTACTGGAGGTTTTACATACCAAAGCAAAGACTAGAAACAACCGTAAGGTAGTGGAGGTAGTCACATAAACGTTTTAAAGAGGGTAAAGGCTATTGGAGACGAGGATTTTTGTAATAATTTTTATGTGATTATTAACTGGTGCGGTCGCCGCAATTCAGTGACCGATGTACCCTTTTTGTTGCCCTTACCAGTCTTTTGTTTGGATTTTGTTTTGATTTGTGTTACATAATTACTTCTGTTTCAGCGCCGAATAGACCAAATCGGCTAACGGTGCTTACATCTTGTTGCCACCTAATTCAGATCATGTGATGACTCGACCGAGTGCACGAGTGTATGTGCAGAAATAACAAAAGTATCCACCAAAAAGGAGTCATCACATGAATTGGGCGGCAACAAGATGTAAACAACGTTAGCCAATTTGGTCTATGCACTAAAAGCTTTAGTGTATATTGTTATTTTTCAATATTTGAAATTATTGGCTTTTTGTTTCTAAAAAGATGCCCACAGAGACCATGATTTCCTGTTAGTATAGGGCATTCATGCTTTATACTTTCCAATTGTGACTTTTACGTAAGGGGAGAAAGTAATCCCCACGTTTCTGTATTACGGCTTAACAGCAAATAATGCGCGGGTATAGTTTCATACGTAAAAACTATTTTGGCGAATGCGCAATAACTGCTGATTGTATCACAAAATAGTGTCACCATTTCATCGATTTTTACTTATAGTTTTTCCAAATATTGTTTAGCTCATCATGATTGTTCTGTTGTTTGTACTCTTAAGAGCAAACAACGCGCGGGTATAGTTTCATGCGTAAAAACTATTTTGACGAATGTGCAATAACTGCTGATTGTATCACAAAATGGTGTCACCATTTTGATCGATTTTACTTATAGTTTTTCCAAATATTGTTTAGCTCATCATGATTGTTCTGTTGTTTGTACTCTTAACCCACGTCTGTCTGGGAAGACACGTCGAAAAGGGTAAGCTTTAATATCAATCATATATTCATTGTTTCGATGAAATAATATTTTTGATTTCTCACGCTCACTTCCGCATAATGCAGTTGTCTGACTGTCTGTCTGTAAAACAACTCATATAAGTATAGTCTACGATATCCTTGGGATAATAGCCTATTTCCAGAGATTTCGTTGTAAGACTGTTGTGCCAGAATTGCTTGGTTAACAGACGGCATTTCTCCAGTTCTGAACATGCAACGTTTATTAAAGACCTTTGACTTTGTCATTTTTTGAAGGTAAAAGATCCATTGATTCTGAATGGTCATATAGCTCGACAAAGAACAAAGGTAATGATTTCCCTGTACTGATTTACAGCAGACACAGAAAGCCAGTCATGCTCAACAAAATGATCAATCAGATTTGACGGGACAAAATCCTACCACTGAAATTGTTTTGTGGTGCGCTTTCTTTGGTTGAAGCAGATTTTGTACAAATGCGATTGTTTCCACGACAAATCTGACTGATAAATTTCGTTCAGCTGTACCCGCTTCCTGTGGCCGCACTCAAACATTGCCACTAGCCGAATATTTGCCAGTACGTAAAGCTTTATCCAACAGACTTTCGGTTGTTGTTAGTGTTGTTGATGGTTATAATAATAATGGCGAACAATTTGGTCAATTCTTGTTTTCAGTTCGCGGGCCCTCAGACTGGGTCAAAGTGTCGTACAAGTGTGCAGGTCTTTACCAATCTCCTATTGATATCACCACCAATCATACGATTACAAAGAATCACCTTTATCTTCATCCGCTGGCTGTTGATACGGACCACCCAAGCGGTGGAATATCCGGGAGGTTTGTTAATACGGGACATTACCTTCAGCTTAACGTTGATGACAAAGATGGTTCGGTAGCGATATCCGGTGGAGCATTAGGAGGAAATATCTACAGACTGTCGCAGTTGCGATTTCATACGGGTTGTTCTGCTGGGAATGGTTCTGAGCATACAATAAACTCCAAGGCCGAGTCGGAGAGGTACGGTATCAATGTAAAACGTAAATGTTAATGCTAGAGGCCCACTCCCCAGATTAGACTTCCCCAGGTGAATTCTGCTCGGTCCAATGGCCATAAGCACGGACAATTAAGGTCCCCGCCCCACTCGGGTCTCCCCCCACCTCGAGACGTGAAACACAGTAGAGAAAAGCTCAAAGTTTCAGAAAGGATAGTGAATTTCTTTTCTTTTAGATACAAATGGTCTTCTACAACGAAGCTTATAGATCTATGGAAGATGCTGCCAATAAACCGGATGGCCTTGCAGCTATTGCAGTCCTCTTACAGGTACTGTTTTAAAAAATTTCCGTCTTGATTAATTTTCCTGCATTACAGCTAAAACCGTTGCATCGCGACCCACGTTTTCAAAAACATCAAATTATTTTGGGATTTTTGACTTTACTGTTCCGCCAATCAAACCATCTGAGCCAATGAAACTCTTGCCCTGTTTCGCCTAGTGCAGTCAACTGGCCTTTTTAAACGTGTGGCGAGGTTATCTTCTCTTAATATTCGTTTGATATTACTACGAATGTGATACCATCATTCATTATTTTAAAAGTCCCAAGCATCGCCATGGGCTAGACTACCCAACCATCTGACTGATATTTGGAACGTCCCAGTGTTCTGACATATTTTGTTCGTCCTTGTGGACAAACTTTGGCAAACTTTGAGCTTGCAGATGTGAAACTTACTAATGTGAGTGCAAATCTGGAAATCTAGGAGAAGTAAAAAAAAAAATATAGATATAGCATTACACCGTAGTTCAATGCTCTACATTTCAGTGCTTTACATTAACGGATAACTCATCCTATAGAACCAGCTTTATAAACATGAGTGTGTGTTAGCATTGTGAGTTCTGTGACACTGAGGTTGGGCAACTTCCGACGGTCCTCGTGGTTCTTTAACGTCCCTCTGGTCCCGGTTAGTGTAGTGTATGTGAGAGACGGGGCCTACGGTTTAACGTCCTTATCCGAGAAGACGCGAAGGTCTAACCATTTGCAGATGTTAGAGCAAAGGCAGCACCTTCTCCTCAATTATTAGAAAAGACCCTGAGTGTTGGCCCGGCCAGGGTTTGAACTCCCAACCTCCCGAACATAAGCCCGGCGCTCTACCACTGCGCTAACCGGCAATAAAGATGGCAATAAAGCCATTACTTCTACAGCGACAACTGGACATAACTGTATTTTCTTGAAAATTAAGAAAAAGTACCATGCGCGGGCTTGCTTTGCTGGACGTTAACCCGCGGTAAGACTAGGCACGAGTGCATATGCACTGCCTCCACCACAGCAAACCCAAATCTAGCGAAACAAGAAGAACGGAAACAGGCACACAAAAACACTAAAAGAGACGCTTGCGGACTCGGGCAGCGGCCATTTCGAGAGCATAGCAACATACCAAGTCGGAAATTTCCATCGGCTGATTTATAGAGTAAATATAGAGCAATTTTCTTGATTAATTTTGGTAAATCAAATCTAAAATTTGTTTTTAGATGTTCTATACGTAATTCGTCTTCTAATATCGAACGAAAACAATAACAAGGGAGTGGCTGACACGGGCTCTTTAATCCATATTTGAACGATGTCGCGCTTATAACTTTACTTCATGAAGTTAATAATAACAAGTAATATTTATATTTATATATGTGAATATTTACATTACAGTTTTACATGGTTCAGTGTTTACCATGTTCCGTTTATGTTTGCTTAAGATTTCCCTCCTATCTTATTGGCTGATTGCATTTTCTTTCTGCACCATGGGGGACGAGGACCCTGGAAAATTCCAGGGGGAGGGGTAGATCTAAGCCCTGGAAATTCCAAAGGGAGGGGGTCTATCTTGACCCTGGAAATTCCTCATATCAAGAAAATTCCTTTAAAAATTGTCGACTTTCTTCAACTTCCTTATAAGGAAGTATCTGCATACCATATTTGGAATCCCAGTAAGTTTTTCAGTATATTTTTGACGTAGAATACTTCAAACTCAACCGGAACTCAAATACACTAGAGAAAATATGTTATGTGCATTTTCCGCTGTTTTTCACGGTCAAGAACCTGGAAACAAGGTAGACAAGACACCACAGGAAGCCCGCTCTATCTCTAGAAAGACGACAATGTTTTCTTGATATGAGGGGGAGGGGTCGAGGACCCCATGGGAATCTTGGAAATTCCAGGGGGAGGGGTCTGTCTATGCTGTGGAGAAGGGGGTGTTTAGGCAACATAGAAATTCCAAGGGAGTGGGTGTTCAAATTTCAGGGGACGGGGGTGCTGGAAGACCCTGGAAATTCCAGGGGGGGAGGGGTGTCAAACACCTGGAAATTCCAACGGAGGGGGTCTTCAAATGGTAGCGTCCTTGACCCCCCGGTGTGGGAAAAAAATGTGATCAGCAATTGAACATAATAAATACGGCGTTTCTCATCTGAAATATGAACTCAGTCGGCGACTGAAACAGCTCATTTCTCTCTTTCTTCTCAGGAAACACCAGTTTATTTTATCGAAACGTACCTATCGAGCAAATATCAGAAGCTATGAAATATCTCGCTAAAGCAGGTAAGAGAAATATCAAGTCATTATGTGGTCTTCCAGGAAATATATTTCCGCAAATTCTAGAATACGAGCAACAATTTATCTCTGTCAATAGCGCTGCGCACAGATGACGTCGCGCTAATTAAAAACTCAGACAAGCATATACACGTTTCTCCCACTTTCTCAGTTTTCTCTCTAAAGAACGACAGGGGCGTAACCAGGGGGGGGGGGGGGGGGGGGGGGTTCCAGGGGTTCCGGAACCCTCCCTCTCCCGCAGCGGAACCCCCCCCCCCTTCCCCCTCGCCTCTGTTCTGGACCGACTTACTACTTAATTGTAAATATTAATAGACAACAAATAAAAGCTCCAATAAAATGTAGCAAATTTCTTCAAACGCTAGTTTTTCTCCGAGATCAATATTTTTGGCTGGGTTTCCTGTGGCGAGAACGCAAAAAACACGTCCGATCTATGTGGAGTTTTTTATTTTTTGAATTTTGGAACCCCCCTCTCATAAGTGCTGGCTACGCCCCTGAACGATACAAATGAATTGGTAAACTGGTAGTTCCACTCATTATAGCAGAGCTTGTATGTACTCCTACCCTTGCTCGTATTTCGAGCGCGTTCCTTCTGAATGGGATTCAGAGGGATTGTTTGTCAGAGTCTCGTGATCTATTTTTAGAATCTGTGCGCAGCGCTATTAAAAGTCACATAATCACTGAAGTGACTTTCTTATTGAGCACCGCTAACTGGCATACACTATAACTAAGTAGTTTCCCTTAAAGCTTTCGATTTCCTGTTATGTGCTAGGGGCT
Source organism: Scolanthus callimorphus (assembly GCA_033964015.1). Classification (NCBI taxonomy): domain Eukaryota; kingdom Metazoa; phylum Cnidaria; class Anthozoa; order Actiniaria; family Edwardsiidae; genus Scolanthus; species Scolanthus callimorphus. The sequence continues at coordinate 29,035,032 of CM066915.1, read as the reverse complement.
GTGTTTTAATAACCAAGGAACCATTACGCCTATTTTTCTGGTTAATTGCATTTCGCGACGGGTTTACTATCACCTCAGCCGCTGGCACTGTTTTCAGACTCCAATTGGCAAAACTAATAAGGAGCAGTGTATTATTTAGGCTTTCAATTCGATTGTAATTAAAAGTTGTTATAGCGGAGCTCCTGTGAGAAGCGCTTTGCGAGAGAAGCACCATACTAAAGAAAATATCTACCCATCAAGCGGAGTAAAGGCATCGTTTTCATTATCTTTTCCAGACGTGGATGCACGCGAATAAAATATTATTACTTTTATATAATACTATTATCCCCTATTACACTCATTCAAGTTTGGCTTCTATTTAAAACAAATGTCCTCTCCTGATTTTCCGTGGTATGTCCTCTTTATACCACGCCACAGAAAATACAGCCAATAAGAATGCAGGAATGGCGTTGTATATTCGGCGGTATTCTACTCAACCTTCCCATCGTGCACTGCAATCACGTAAAGCGTTGCTTTAATTTTCTGTAGCGTGGTATAAAATAGTTATACAATGATTTCTCGTGGCATACTGCAGAAATATCCCACTTGTATTTTCTTAGCGTGCACACTCGCCTGAAGGCTCGTGTGTATACCAGAAATACAAGTGACGCGTGGGATATTCTGCATTATTATATGGATGCCAGTGTTTTACCGGAAACTAAAACACTCGTTTTCCATATCTTCACTAGTGAAAATATGAAAAAGTTATGTACCGCATGTCCCGGATGTGCACGTTTGCAGTGTTGTTTTCCTCACCTTCGTCTGCAGTGAGATCTCGCTCGGTCACTCGAGTTTTAAGCCACAAAAACTAAGTTTTATTCTAGTTTTAAAGAGAAAGACCTTATTTCAACTATGGCAGAGAAAGCTACAGCAACACAAAAAGGGAAATTAGTTCTTAACGACACTGGGAATCAGAAAGATTGAGGGAGCATTTCACAATAAACACTTTCGACTTTACCAAGTGAGTTGTTCAATTTGTTATATTTTGCCTCTATGTCAATTCTATATCCATATAATAAAAAGAACATTACACGGTGGCGCGAAGATATGGATTATATTTTCGAGTGGCAAGAACAATATTTTACGAACGAGCGCATCCTCTATGTATGCCACTCGAAAGCGTTGTATAACTAGTATATATATACCACGGAATGCCGCCAATAAAGTGGTCAAAATATTGTGGACTCACGAGGCGCAGCCTAGTGGTGGGTCCACAGTACATTATGTTTAGTGTATTATTAAACCTCAGCCGCTGGCAGTGTCTGCAGAATTGGCAAAACTAATAATAAGGTGCAATGTATTATTTTTGACTGTCAACTGTAGTTTTGTGAATGTGTTCATTTCCGAACGACAAACTGCGTTTTGGTTTCCTTCCATCAAACCGTTTAAGACGGGTACATATATTTTGTTTGCATTCTATGGTCAGAAGATTTGGTTTCACCCATAGCTCTTCACTCGTTTGATTGACGGAAGCCAATCCGCGGTTTGTTACTTGGTGTAGAGTTCGCAGAGTACTCGATTGATTGACGGAAGCCAATCCGCGGTTTGTTACTTGGTGTAAAGTTCGCAGAGTACTCGATTGATTGACGGAAGCCAATCCGCGGTTTGTTACTTGGTGTAGAGTTCGCAGAATAACTCGTTTGATTGACGGAAGCCAATCCGCGGTTTGTTACTTGGTGTAGAGTTCGCAGAATAACTCGTTTGATTGACGGAAGCCAATCCGCGGTTTGTTACTTGGTGTAGAGTTCGCAGAATAACTCGTTTGATTGACGGAAGCCAATCCGCGGTTTGTTACTTGGTGTAGAGTTCGCAGAGTACTCGATTGATTGACGGAAGCCAATCCGCGGTTTGTTACTTGGTGTAAAGTTCGCAGAGTACTCGATTGATTGACGGAAGCCAATCCGCGGTTTGTTACTTGGTGTAGAGTTCGCAGAATAACTCGTTTGATTGACGGAAGCCAATCCGCGGTTTGTTACTTGGTGTAGAGTTCGCAGAATAACTCGTTTGATTGACGGAAGCCAATCCGCGGTTTGTTACTTGGTGTAGAGTTCGCAGAATAACTCGTTTGATTGACGGAAGCCAATCCGCGGTTTGTTACTTGGTGTAGAGTTCGCAGAATAACTCGATTGATTGACGGAAGCCAATCCGCGGTTTGTTACTTGGTGTAGAGTTCGCAGAATAACTCGTTTGATTGACGGAAGCCAATCCGCGGTTTGTTACTTGGTGTAGAGTTCGCAGAATAACTCGTTTGATTGACGGAAGCCAATCCGCGGTTTGTTACTTGGTGTAGAGTTCGCAGAATAACTCGATTGATTGACGGAAGCCAATCCGCGGTTTGTTACTTGGTGTAGAGTTCCCAGAATTATGAAAATTGCAGTAATACATTGGCCAGTTCCGACAAGACATATTATCTGACATTATTGCTCAAGAGCTGTCGATTTGCCGACGTTACAAACTTCCTGATCAGGAAATCCCCCCTTAACTTATTTGGAAGTCTGTTATACAGTCTATATAAAAGCCACAGAAAAACAACGAAAGACGCAACCAACACTCTTTGTAGATGAGCAAGCTCTTCGTACTGTTCTTCGCCTCTGCCTTTCAGATGCTGGACAAAAGAAAAGTTAGTAGATTGTTGTGAGATCAGTTTTTGCAAGAATATTGTGATTGTCGCAATAGCTAACAGGGACATCTGGTTTTGCTGAAGTCATTTAAAACAATAATTACAATCATTCGCACAGATGCAAATTATACTAGCTTAAAAGGATTAATGGATAGCACTATAACAGCCTTGGAAAGCCATTAATAAGAGAGTTCTCAAGTCGTGTTGTAACAAAGTCTAGTTTACGTTTCGTGGCTAATGTCACTAATGACACTTAAAGTTGGGGAACAAATCATAAAGAACTCTTAGAATTATCCTATAACGTCTACAACATCTTTTGGGGGCTTTCAACTACAGAGACAGAGAAAGCCAAATCTAAATTTTTCAAAATCAAACTTATTCTTTTTAAAGAAATATATGGAATATTCGCAGGTGTAGAGTGCAGCTGTGATCGTACTATTCATAGTATATACATTACGAGGGCAATTAATGTGTATTGTATGCAATACAGGCAAACGAAATGTCCCTATAGTTTTAGTTATGATCATAAGTAAAGAGTTCTCAAGGTACAGGAAGTAATGGACGATCCGATATACGCCGTCAACCCGCAAAGTACATGGTTTTGGGTCTTGAGAACGTTCATTTTAATAGTATCACTAATTGGCAATGGTTTGGTGGTGTACTTTATCTTGAAGCATCGACGACTTCAAACAACTCCAAACTTGTTCATCTGTTCCCTTGCTATTGCTGATCTGTCAGTAACATTAATTGTTGGTCCACTGGAAATGACCTGTACTCTCTATGCACAATGCAACTGGTGGGATGTGAAACTCATCTACGATATTTTCCTCAAGTCTTCCGTCTTTAATTTGTGTGGATTGACTTTGGATCGATACGTGGCTGTGGCGTATCCCTTGCAATATCAAATCTACAGGCGACCGGTTGTCGTCACATTCATCATTTCATCCTCGTGGTTCTTGGGATTCGTTTCTCCATTCCCGTATTTCATTGCATTGAAGCTGGACGCCTTCCGAATCTTTAGGACCCTTCAAATAATATTCCTAATTTTCACGGAAGGTCTCCCCTCGCTGTTTTTATTGATTGTGTACCTGAGGATGATCTGCATAGTGAGGCGGCAGAAACTACGTGTAAATCTGCAAATAAAACAAGTGGTATTCAATCACGGACCACAAATTCGTCACCATATTTCAAGATGTAAAGACTGGAATTCTTCAATTGGATTTGTTGGTATTGTTGTTCTGATCTTTGAAGTGTGCTTTGTTTTCTCTGTTTACAAAGGGATTGTTAATTATGTGAATTTTAAGCCTGCGGAGGATTCAGTAGTAGTGGCTACACGCATACTGTATCATCTGAATTCAGCTGCCAACGGAATTATTTATGCAGTAATGAAAAGTGACATCAAGAGGGAAGTAAAAAGACTAATAAATTTGATTAGCCCTTCATCTCCACGATTGAGATGCAAGATCCAGTGACTGATGTAAAATATACTCCTGCACCAGATGGCGACAAATAATTTCCCTTTATCAATCACAGCAACAGCAACGTTAACTCCTCTCAGGACTCATTAGACATTACGAAGCAAATTCATAAATGTGAAGGACAGTTATGCATTGTGCTGAGCAAGGCGAGATCTAGAGGATTTGTCCTCCTCGTTCGTACGTGACAAACCAAACAACATGCAAATCCCAAACTCCTAAGGAATGATTAGCCTTAACTAGAATAATATTTGTTAAACTTTGAAGGATTTTTTACTTACTAAACATTTTGTGACAATGCTCGACTTTGTTTTTGATTTGGAATCCATATTTTCGCGTTCGTCATTTGCCGATAAAAAAAAATCAAGACAACTTGCAGAAGTCTGACTGAATGGAATCAAAACTGCTGTGAGTCAAACACGAAAAGTTATCAGCCAAACATCTTGCCTAAGGGATAAGGAAGGGATATAAGGATTGTTGGTTTGAATAAACACATTTTTTTCTGGAAAAGTTTTTTTGACTTGCCTCAGCTGGATTTTCGTTATGGCGCTCTTTCGCTTACTCTTGCCCGTTTTCCAGTGAACAGGTGAAGAAACAGTTTGCTTTGTGAAACTCAATGGAAACAGAATATCACTTTTTGATGGGGCCCACTAGGTTGCAGCTTTGCCTATTTCTGTGTGGCATTTTTGCTTTGTCGAACAAACACCCGACGGAAGGGCGCAGACGCGCTTTTTTCGCCAAAATGAGAGACAGGGAGACCAGAACCTGTTACAAAACCACTATAAAAGAGGCGCGAAAACTTTGCCTTATAGAATTTTAGTGATTTTGACAATTTCCGCGCGCTGATGATGGTCGATTGGTTTTGCTATAATTACCTACCGGTGATTAGAACATTTGAAGGGATTGGGAGTGCGCGCGCGAGTTTTGTTTTGATCGTGAACCCTAATGGATTACTTGAGCAATTATACTAAAACAATCTGCCGATAATTGTTAAATATTTTGAGATTTTACTGCATTCATTACGGCATGGGGGTTGCGTACGTTTATTAAGCTATCAATATTGTATTTGTCGTTGCAGGTACATCGGCTTATAACGATAGCATATGAAAATGCCTCATATTTGTACTTATCTTTGAGCTGAAAGGTTATATCCCTGTATCAAGTTGTGATGCACAGTCACGCTGAGAAAACAGGGGACAACAAATTATAGCGGAGCTCCTTAGAGCGGAGCACCATAGGTATCGCAGGAAGAATACAATAGCTCAAAGTAGAACTCGGGTATAACGATCGACTTCATTTTTCATGGTTCAGCGGTATTCCCATTTGGGTATCGCTGGCGCGTCCGTGTCTGCGCGCCCCCCCACACAGGTAAACCAAGACCCCAACACAGAAAAATATGTAACCGGGAGCTCCGCTTTTAGCCAGTGGCTAAATCTATATATTACTGGTTTAACGGGACTAGGCGCGTAACAGCGCAGGTTAACGTAATTTCCTGATATTTCCACTTCCCTTTTAGGGGCAACTGCAAAGCTTGGTCAGAAAAAACCGGATCAAATTACTGGACCTGGTGACAAGTCTGTCACGAACTGACACGTTGCAGTATTATGTGTACAAAGGTTCCCTGACTTCCCTCCCTGCGAAGAGCCTGTTACCTGGATTGTGCTACACCAACCTTTGGCTGTGTGCGCAGGACACGTAAGATTTACATCCATTCTCGTTATGATAAGCTATACCATTGCACTACGGGAATTTCATGATTAAAATTCCAGGCTGCGTATTGACTAGACTGCTTTCAGTCCCTTCTTTGGCGACAGTCCGTAAGGGGCCGACCATTTAACTTTTTTTTTTTTGGGGGGGGGGGGCTTTTTGTCAGAGATTTTTTTATACCTCTCTTATGCGGTGAGAATTTTTCTTCCAATAAGAAAGGAGCCCCCCCCCCCCAAAAAAAAAGTAAAATGGTCGGCCCCTAAATGGAGAGAAAGTCCTAGTCCTACATTGTCGTTTGCGCGCTCGTAATTCCAGCTCACGAGAGAGTCTACATTGTAAGTGTCGAGTATCAAGCAGCGTCACGTCCCCCGTACTGTTTCTCTCGTGCATTTTATAGGACTTTCTCTCGATTAACAGGTGACTCCCCCGTGGCGCTTTTTCACTCGTGAATTAGGACTTTTCTCTCGATTTACGGACGTTCGCCAAAGAAGGGACTGTAAACAGTCTAGGTATTGACCAACGGTGTTCATGGACAAATTCTACGGAGGCTAGGGTCAGCTGAAACCCGAGGACCGGCAGCCGAGGGCTGGGTCCTCAACAGGGGGACGCCAATATATTTAATTGGCTGGAACCTGAAGATTGTTTGAGACAATATCAAGCAAACGCAAAAAATTGCAGTCAGCATGGAATTTTGTGTGGCAATCTTTGTCGACAGTCTTTGTCCATGAAGACAAACTCCAGGGTGGACAGCAATAACCCTGGGTTTTCAGGGTGGTAACTCGAAATGGAAACTGTCCACTGTACATGACAGTTTCTCGTGGAGACAATTTCGGGGCCAGTTTCCACTGTTTCTGTTCTCCATTTACAGATGAAGGAATTCCGAAAGCTGAAGAAAATGGATGGTTCACTTCTTTGTGATAACGACAGACCAATTCAGCCGCTCGAAGGTCGAACGGTTTACAGAGATTATCCGTAACTTATCCCTTAGCCTCCGAAGAAAGTGGAATGAGTGACACGAAAGAGATGGCTGTGAAGGAGGCTATTACTAACTAGGAGCGCTTATAAAATGGAGCTGGGAGAAGGAAAGTGTAGTGGCAGTTATACTAGTACGTTATACTTTGAGATCATTCACAGCAGGCTTTTTCTAGACCATGAAAGAAATGCAATAACCACTGGAAAACTACGCTTTCACATGCGTTTGTTTGCATTCATTCAAGTACCGATGATATTTGACTAAAATGTTCCCTTTGACAAATAAAATAGAATAAATAAAATAAAACGCAAAATGAAAATGAAAAATAAGGACCGCAGAATAAAGTTCGTTGACGATGTTTTTACTTATGAATACATTGTAAATAGTTGCAGTAATTATTGATGTAACTTTAATATGAAGAATATTGTTTGTGAGAATAAAAGCAACCCATTAAAAAACAACATGACATGCATTTAGAATAGTTATTCATAAAGAATACGGCTTTGATATAATCTGACGCGGTGCGTCAGTCCATTGCCTTTGCTAAGACAAACTCACTATTCTATTCGCCATCTGCTTTAATTTGCAGTAAAGTGCAACACGTTTAAGTGTTTCCCATGAGAAGATAAGAAGATATAATTCGTAATTCCGCGCGGCGATGAAAAATCTATTTATACCAAAACAGCGAAAAAAATTGAACATCACAAAATAAAAGAATTGCCATCCTAAAGAGCAGATTTCTCATGAAATAGATAAATCAATAAGACTGACTGACATCGTAAGGAAATGCTAATTGATTTCCAGTGTAAATTTTCATTTGCACCTTCGCATCCTCAATTCGCATCCTCTGGGACCCAAATTTTCAAAATTGCTCTACCCCTGTGGAAATTTGAAGTAACCCCAGTGGAAATTTCCTCGCTCTTGTGAACCTGTTGAAGTTCCAAAGTTGCAGATGAATACCCATTTGGGAAAAAGAATGGCCCTGTGGAAATTCCAGGGTCAAACGCGACGACCCCTGTGGAAATTCCAGGTTCCTCGATAAGGGGTTTACGCATCGCATTGACATCTGTGCCACAAGTTCCGGGGCACAGGTGATTGTGACACCAGAATGCAACTTTCGCTTCGTCCTACTGTCGTTATGTGTAGAACCTCTCATTGTTCTAATCTATTATTAACAATTTTAAACCCATTCACTTATAGTAACATTATTTTGACAGCAGAGGCGGTCATTTTGAATAACTACTTGCAAGGTTTGTTTATTGACATGATTAAAGCAGCAGTGTTACGATTTCTCGCTTTCAGGGTTAATTTAGTGAGGTTAGAATTGTGAAATAACTTTTTAACTGCTAAATAAGTACAAATTTGGAGTATTTTCATATGATTCTCAGTTGTTTATGTAGCTGTTGCTTTGATTGCTCGACCAGATTTAAATGGATTAACATACTAAGGTAAAATCAACGGCCAAATCCGAAATTTTGTTTTGATCAAGTTTTTTTTTTCAGATTATCTCCAGGCCAGCTTAAAATCTTAAATTGTATTTAGATTGCTTAAAATAAAATAAAATGAAATCACTTTAACATTAATGGGTCGATATATAAGCTTTGTCTTTCACTATATTACCTTTTTAGTAGCTTTAATAGAGGAATGTCAAGCCTTTTTATTTCCTGAAATTAACAAATATATATTTTTTGCCTTTACAGATCAAATCGCCCGCGAAGTATTTTTAAGTATCTGGTTGGATAAAACAGGTCAGTAAGGCTAACAATCTCTCTTTCACAGTGTAGAAAACTAAATCCTGAGCAAATACATTTAGCCAACCAGAAACGAAATCCATTCAACAACCAACCAATCAGAAACGAAACCCATTCAACAACCAACCAATCAGAAACGAAATCCATTCAACAACCAACCAATCAGAAACGAAATCCATTCAACAACCAACCAATCAGAAACGAAATCCATTCAACAACCAACGCAGAAACGAAACCCATTCAACAACCAACCAATCAGAAACGAAACCCATTCAACAACCAACCAATCAGAAACGAAACCCATTCAACAACCAACCAACCAATCAGAAACGAAACTCATTCAACAACCAACCAATCAGGGATCGAAAAAATTACGACTTGGGTTTAGTCTCGTGACCCGAGAAAAAAATGACTATTGCAGAAGTAAACGAAAGTAATCATTTGTTTTGTTTTTGTTTGATTGGCTGGGAGAGCAAAGTCAATCAGCCAATCGAAACGCGAAATTAATTTGATTTACGTTCGACACTCATCTGATATCAGCTCTAAAAACTACTCTGATCTAGTAAAATCACACTCACACACTATCGCGAATCCTGCATTCTGATTGGCTAAAAACTCACTGTCTATTGAGTCGTTTTGAAGAAAAACAAAACAATGGCGGGCTGTAAAAAATTTCATTATTCGAAGGTAGTGTGACTATATCAAGATAAATGTGTCGTTTTGTCAATGCCAACCCGTGCGTGACGCGTTGGTGTAGGTATTTCCGGGGTCCTGGGGCCAAAATAAAGATGGCGGCCTACACGAACAGCGATTCTCCCCAAAAACCTGCAAGTTTTGGCGAACGTTTTGACAATTAAGGGCAAGAAATAAGCTAGGAAAACTTCTGGACTTCCAAATATGGTAAGTAGAAACGTCCATATAAGGAAATTTTAGAAAACGACACATTTCAACGGGAACTATCTTGATACACGAGTGTGATTTTACTAAAACGATTAGATTAGATTACTCGCTTTCGAGTTCTATGAGCTCGTCGAAGACTCCTCGTCAACTATCAGCTCAGAAATCTCGAGCTCATCATCTTATTGTTAACTAGCGATTGATGGGGCCCCCGGCTGTTGTTTATTGTTGTTGTTGCTACTGCTGCTGTTGTTGTTGCTGTTGCTGTTGTGTTAACCATGTGACAAACTTGTTTTTCATTTATGTATAATATCATCGGTTGTTCTTTAGATTACAATCCTCTGGTTCATACACGGACACCTTCCGGCCGTTTAGTTTTTGTGTCGGTCTGAAGTTGTTACACATAAGCCCCTTTTCTCCTCCGTGTTTGGCTTGCAACGTCTGAAACATTCCAAGCTGTAAAAGGAAAAAAATATATTATGTCGTTGTTTCTCAACAACAAGTAGATGGGGACTGGCTAGGAAACGCGGCGCACTTCAAGAAGCAGTGTCTTTGTTTACGTTTTTCGGCGTCACGTGACATTGACCCTGCAAAAAATGAGCGTATTAACTCTATAGTTAAGGTGGCTCCCGATTATTTCTTGTAGAGATAGACCTCAACTTCTAGCGCATATTAAAAATGAGAAAGTCCAGTGTTTACATCTTGTTGCCACCCAATTCAGATCACGTGATGATTCCTTTGGGTGGTTCCAATTGTCAAAATGTTCTCACTCGGCCGACTACACGAGTGTGTGCGCAGAACTAACAAAAGTATCCACCGAAAGGAATTATCACGTGATCTGAATTGGGTGGCAACAAGATGCAAATACCGTTAGCTGATTTGATCTATTGGGAACCCTGAATCACGTTTTATATAAAGAATAGCCAGATCGTCGAGCTTGGGATACCTGTGGTATGAAGTCCCACTTACTAACCTCAATATCGGGAATATATACAGGGTCCTTGAGGACGATCCAGTTGACTGACTCAAAACATGGCGGGGTTGTCAGTGAACCTTTGTAATTATAATATGGAAGAAGGCCAGAAGATAGGCCGCCCACTAAGTTTTCCATCACTATCATAGTACCGATTGCTGCATCTATGTAAGAAGAAAAAGATATTCAAATTAACGGGCGATTCAAATTAACGCGCTCTGGTAGATGTGGGACACGGCTTGGGCATTTCTGAATAAAGAAGAGCGCGCGCGCTTATAGCTGGAATCGTTCATTGAACGAGAGCAATCCCCCCACACACACACACACGCACACTCAAAAAAGGTCAATAAAAGATCCAAGTAGAAATTTTGATACATCGACTATTACCTCCGTTCATTCTCAATAGAAACCATGCATGCGGCCACTTGGGTAACAAAGTTGTTAAGAAGCGCAAAGCAATTCTAGTTAAAATGACACTTTCGAAGGGGGAAGGGTATAGGCAGATATCTTGTGACGAGCAAGTGTAACGGAGCTAGAAAAAGGAATGTTCTGAATTTCAATAGCGCCTGGCGAATGAAGCATAATTAGAACGTTTGACGTTCGTTATTCAAATTATGAGCACATTGCGGGCAGTTCAATTTACAGAAAACATGTGGGCTAATGAGCCCCTTGCCACCCAAGAGAAATTCAAGGCTTTTGGGAAAGCCTCTTTGGTCTTGAAAAATGTAATACAAATGCTCGATATCAAATAACTACTACTTCCAAAAACGTATTAACGTTTTCATAGCGTTTTAGAGGCTCTACGCTGGTTTTTAAAAATGAGTGGATTGCTGTGTGACAAAAGGCTCATTAGCCCACATTTTCTCTCATGTTCTCTCTAAATGCTGATTATTTTCAAGCTCTCTCAAATATTTAGAATCTAGACCCTGCTTATGCAAATTAGTTCACACTGTAAACAGAGGATCCTTCTAAACTTGCCTTTCTCTGAGATGAGGGACATCTCCCATGAAAGGTGGCTCAGCTCTGGCGAGAAAAAGCCACCGGGGCATTTCTGTACGGTGATGAAAAATACAAAACAGAAATACAGTTTCTCGCATGAAATCATAAAGCAGTCGAACTTGAAGAGTTTATCATGCTCGATAATTCAGCGCCTCTGCAAAGACTATCCTCGAGAGGGTCATGTAGAAGCTATTTTGCTGCTCTCAGTGAATTGTTCACACGAGACCGGTACACAACCGGACCGGTAGAATTCTGGTACGGTACCGTCGCGCGTTAACACGGGACCTGCGGTACCTGGCCGATTTTGGCACGACTAGGCCGTGTGAACATTGTTGCTACCGTATGAACAGGCGGTACCGTACCAGAATTGTACCGATCTGGTTTGTACCGGTCTTGTGTGAACGGGGTCTTAGATAATCAGACGACCTTCTCGCTTCTACAACTTCTTCACCTCTTCCTAATAACCTCTCCCTCACTTCTCATTTTGCATGTCCGCATAACGATTGCATGCATTTTCTCAAATCATTGCATCGCGATCCGCGTTTGCAACTTTGGCTCTGACGTTGCGCTAATCAAATCTTATGAGCCAATCAGATTCTTGCCCTGTTTCGCCCCTCGAACTCAAATGGCTTCCGTCGCGATGTTGTCTGGTTTTCGTTAAAAAGGAAGGCCGGCGAGTGTATTGGGTGAAACAGGGCAAGAGTCTGTTTGGTTCAAAGGTATAACTGGCGGAACGACAAAGCCAAAAACAACAGAAATTGATGCTTTCAAAACATGGGTCGTGATGCAACGGTTTAGCTGTAACCATTCTCGTATACAGAGCTCCCCGACTCGTCTCCTCGCAGGGGATGCTCTGGTGACATTCATTTGAGGACCGGTAGCTGATTGGCTGTTTTTTTAAACGTTGGTGCATGCGCAGAAATATCTTTCTCTCAAGAGCTCTGTATCAAATCTCGCGCATGCGTCAGTGGCTGTCACCCCGTGCGTGCTTTAACTTCCAATGAAACGTTAACGCAACTCACCGTGAAATTTGTCTCGAGAAATACTCCGATGACAGTAAGCCCATCTGGCTTGGATGCAGCATCCTTGACGCAGCCATATTTTGTCTTGTAAAACACAAGGTGAAGCTGGGTCGTGGGGAAAAATGAATGATTTTGTTTAAATGCAAGGTCAGCGTCTGATGCCTGATCATATTAATTTGGTACTTAAAAATAACTCGGAAAAATAGCTAGTGAGGAAAGGGCGAGGTTCCTTGGACAATGATGTCCAAATTAACCCTTTCAAACATGGCCTTGTCGATATTCAAAGTCCGAATTTCTGACATACTGAAATGGGTCCTAACGTTCTTGATTCGATTTGTAAATATTGCACAATTTTGGACAACTGCCATTATCATCTCCTACTTCATGCTTTACCCAAATACCTCGTTTAGCTCAATTTGCTGAGACTATTGAAAATCAACTTTTTCCCCTACTAATTGGAAGGAAAGAAGTAGGGGATTTTTACTGTAGTAACGAAAGAATGAGAAAAAGCGCGCAATGACAAATTGTATAAGCGTGTAGATATTTCCAGTCAGTCATCAGCTGATCAAATGTTAAAAAAGGCATAAACCCCCACACGCATGCGCATTTGTTTTACCTCTGCTGGAAATTGCCTTCCGTTGATCTTGTGTTCAGACCCATGCTGGTTACCACATCCAAAGTGAACATGAAACTGTTCTAGTGTGTATTCGCCACCCTTGAGGGTAGCATGACCTGAAAAATACCATAAGTACTCTTGATTTAGCTTTTCATGGGCTACCTGTGGTTTCCGAGCTGTTCATTTCCAGGCTCTTTTGCCGATTGAGAAGAAATATACACCTAATTAAAAAAAGGGTGCTTTGGAAATTGGTATTTGGTCTTTGAAACAAATAATCCCATTGTTTTCCGCCCTTCAACGACCAAAAGCAACCTTTATTTATTTATTTATTTATTTATTGAGTTAGCTGACGTGCATGAGTATTTCTTTCTCAAATATTTTCTATAGAGCGGATTTCACATGACTATCGTGAAAACAATCACAATTGAGCAATCACTAGCCAATCAGTATCAAGAGAAATCACAACTTGCACCTGAATGGTTTTCTTCTCAGCCAATGACAAGCCGAGCCAATTACTAAGTAATTACACAATTGTATTTGCTGCAGAATTTGATTGGCTGAGAAAAATGAGTAGCCAATGAGAACGCAAAGCAATCGCAATTACATAACAAGTTACGAGGGTCATGTGAAATCCGCTCTATGGCTTGTATGAAAAGAAAAGTAACGAATTTTCCATGGATTTTCTAGATATTGGTAGAGTTGTTCCCTCCGTCACCGTCAGGCTCGCGATCGCCAGTTTGATCAGGTAAGTCGTAAGCATGCAAACACTTGCAGTCAGAGTGCTGTGATCAAGATTTTTACTTTTGGATAGACTGAATGTTCTTTCATTTAATTATTCATTTTTCCCATGAGCGATAATAATACGGAACCTACTTCCTAACAATGTACCCTATAAAGGAACTCTGGAAGCCTTTAAAGCAGCCGCCTTGTGGGCCATGAGGCAACTTAAGGTTACTGAGAACCTTCGCGCACGTCCTCGGAAAAAAATCATACTCGTCTTATAGAATGGACTAGCGGGCTATGGCAAAAAGAAGTAAGATTTTAATAAATATAATTTTTTGAAGGTTTTATAATAAATTTGAGTGTGACATTTTCAAGAGCTATCGCTGCAGAACTGCTTGACCTTGACTCTCAAGAAACACATTGTTTTAATCCTTAAAGTTTTTTTTAAATTTTGTTTAGTTCAAAAGTTATGCTTTTTTTAAATGTTTAGAGCGTGAAAATTCTATAAAATTTGACTTTTTCCGAGGAGGTGCGCGAAGGTTCTGACAGTAACCTTAAGGTGGCTTCGCACCTTCGACAGCTAAGAGCTGACCGCCCTCCCAGTACTAGCGTAAGCTAAGTTATACTTGTATAAGGATGTAATTTATTTAAGCATAAGACGTCCTCGCAAAGGAATTGCTTAGCTTGTGTACAGTCGATCACCTCTGTGCTCCGCCGTCGATAATTTTGTTTAAAAATCTCATCCATTGACTCAAAAAAACTGTCTGAACCTCCGCTTTGCTTCGTCCAGTGCGTCTCAACAAGAAAATTTATTCTCGCGAAATAAAAACACTTCCAACGCAAGTGCGTCCCCGACATTCCAGAGAAAAACGCGGGGAGGAGAGCGTGTGAATAGAAGGAGTGGATACTCTTCATCGGGAGTGAGCCACTCACTGACTCCGTTTTATGATTTAGCTCATCCACGAGGTAAAATTAAAAGCCAGTCTTACCTCCTATGATGTTAAACTTCGGGGCATGACCATTATTTGTCAGTAACCCAGTGAGCATCCCACCATAATGGGAGTAGGTGACATTTAAGGGTTCAAGCTTGTCGTCTTTCGTGACGTCATTAGTAATGATGTCAATAGGCGACTGTCGCGATTTGCCACATTTCGGACTGTGCTTTGCCCATTTCTTAGGATCGAGACCTGAACGGAAATAACATAAAAATGGGATTATAATAACTATGCATTGAATATGTATTATTTTGCCGAAGGAATGTGCTTAATGCGTTATTCTCATGTAAGAATGTAACTGGTGCCAAAAGGAAGGTATGTGGTTGGCTGCTGAAATTATATTTAATTAACGTCAATGACGCTTTTGACTTCATTTCTTTGGCAAGAAAGTCAACGTATTCCTCGGTGGTGCCTTCCCACCCTCCCAGTCAGCCGGGTCGATCTCGTCCATTGTACCTCTTCGCACTTCGTGCCGGAGATACTCCGGTCGGAGTTGCACATCCATATCTCATTAATAACAATGGATGACGACGAAATAATACACTAAAACGGGCTCGAGGAAATGCTTGTCTCTGATTGGTCAATGTGTAATATTTATAGGAAAATGAGGTGAAACGCCTTTAAATCAGGCACACGTGAACTCGGTTTCCAGCCCCATCGTATTAAATCACACGTTCTCACGTTTATCATTATTATTCGTATTTCGCACTTATTTTCGTTTGGCTAAACAGTATAATATTGTACATATTATTAGAAGCAATTACTAATTAATACTAACTGCTTTAAAATGTTTCGGCGCAGTGCACGATGGGAGACCGAGTGGAATAATTATACTCCCAAATATACAACGGCTTTTCTGCGTTCTGATTGGCTGTCTTTTCTGTTGCATGGTATAAAACAGTCGCGGTTCTTTTAAGGTGGCCCGCGGGTCATTATTTTTAAAAATACCTTCATTTTGAAACCATGTTTTTTAAAAGCCCCTAAGAAGCATCCGACTGATCTGATGTGAAACGGTATACTCATCAATGCTTCTAATTCGTGAAGGTATTTTTGAAATTAATTACCCGCGAGCTACCTTAACTATGCTCCTCTTCTTCGTATATTCTGATCCGAACGTGTTCACATCCACAAGAAGCATAAAAATATATTTATTTCTCTCTCTCTTGATAATTGTTCCAGCGTTTTTTAAACTATCTTACCTCCGCCTGCTCCATATCCCCAAGGCTCTGGGAAAAACACGATTATGATAAGTACTTCTTGATAAAAGTGCGAACTTATTTGTATACCTTGTCTGTAAGCGATAGAACTGAGATTCTTATAGCCATATATAAACCTGTTTGCGTCCTCAAATATGAGCATGTTCATCGCATAGCGATGACAGCGCGAAATTTAAAATCTGTGACAGAAAACGTGAATGGACAACAAATAACTAAATTGTAAGTTCTATACACACAAATGCCTTTTTAGTTTTGCAAAAATATTGTCATTGTCTGTCGGGTTTTTTTATTATAATCGCCAATTCAGTTGTGAAAGTCGGAGGAGCTATCCCTTTGATAGTGGGACCGCGTGTAAGATTATTACCTGATCCAGAGCCGGCAAAAGCGGAGGCAGCAATCGAGAGCATTACCATTAGTGCTATGGCAGCTGTCATTGTAAATTAATCTAGAGAATAAAAACGAAAACCAAGTCAGTCAATAACTCATATTTAAGCAATAAAACATTTTTTCTGTGCCTTCATAGAGTTTTGAAAACCGAGGCGTTGTTTGGGAGAATTCGAGAGCAGACCATGATGCACGACACGAAGTCGAGTGCTTCATGATCTGACTCGAGATTTCTCCTAAACAAAAGCCGAGGTTTTCAAAACTCCATGAAGGCACAGAAAAAAAATGTTTTATTTCTTTTATAAAATAATTTCTAAAGCGAGAACAACAATCATACGCGGGAGGAGAAGTCTCAATAGCGCATCTGCCGATTTGCCGCGTTATGGCGTCATTTCTATGACCTTTCACAGAGTTTTGAAACACAAGCTCTCGAACTATCTCAATTATTTTATAAATGTCAATAATTTGTATTGACATAATATTGATATAGCTCATGATCTTAAAATGGAAATTTTCTAGTTCCTTCTGCTTGGAAGACGACGTAGCATGTGTTTCTGAGCGTTAGCCCTAGTAAGCAGAGAAAAAGAAAAAAATCCCTCACTCCGAGAGGGATGCGAACCCAAGTCCTCCAGAATTGTCCGTCCGATGCCCTACCAGCTGAGCTATTGGTCAGACTAGGAGCACATTGGGTTATACAACATTGCTTTGCTATTTGGTCGTTGAAGCACCAAACAATTCATAGTTCCGATCAAACAATGAAGCCATTTCACGCTATCTGGAGATACCAATCAGCGATGGAAAGCTTCTCCCGCGGGAACTGATCGTGTCCCACAAACAGTATTTCAGGACTTCCGAAATCAGTCGATTTGCAGCACTTTTTTGCCTTTTATGATAGTGTAAACTGAGATGATCCGAAGATAGAGTTATCTGGTAAACCTTAGCGGGATCGGAATATTTTTGGCCTTTTTTTTAAGGAAAACCCTGGTTTGTTTGTGGGACATAACAACAGTAACTATGGCTTTGAATGACAGGTCGGAACTATGAATTGCGCTCGCGCCTCGAGGACCAAACACCAATTCCCAAAGCAACCTATTTTGAAATATGTTATGTCGCGGTAGTGATCGATAATGAAGTGAATATTGGTTCAAATCCCTCTCTTGGCTTGAGGGTTTTTTCATTTTTTTTTTCGCTTACTTGAGCTAACGCACAGAACCACGCATGCGATTATTCATTTCCACATAAGGTTAATTCCTTATTTCCATTTTCTGACCATTCATAAAAAATGGGACTATACTCCTTTTTAGTTTACTTTTTACTGCAAATTTCATAATTCTGCGAACTCTACACCGACCAACAAACCACGGTTAATTGACCTCCGTCAATCAAACGAGTGAACAACTCTGGGTGATTTCACGCAGGTTTTGATAGATCTTGTGAACTGATAGGGGCTAGCTAGGCTTCAAAACACAATTTTTCACTGTAAAATGCAAACGAAACATGCATGGACTTGACTTAAGGTTACTGAGAACCTTCGCGGCACGTCCTCGCAAAAACAATCATATACACCTATTTCAATTAACGTTGCTCTGCAAAACCATGAACCATGCATCATAATGAAGACGCTATTTCTCGTATTTTCCTTGAGTTTGGCAAACCAAACTAAACTAAAACCACCCAATGGCACTTTGTTTACTACTTTGAGACACAATTTGGCGCGAACCGCTTCGTTTTAGGCAGGAATTACCATTACGACTAATGATGCATGGTTTATGGTTTTTAATTGAAACAGGTGTACACGTCCTTAGTTTAATCAAAACATGTCAACCTATATATCGTTGGAAAGCTTATAGATTGGACTAGCGGGCTATGGCGAAAAGAAATAACTTATTGATAAACATATTTTTAAAGGATTATGCTATAAAATTTGACCTTCGAATTTTAAAAGTTTCATAACTTTTGAACTAAACAAAATTACAGAAAACGCAGACACGGTTTTTGAGAATAAAAACAATGTGTTACTTGGGAGTTGAGGTCCAGCAGTTCGACGGCGTTAGCTCGTGAAAATGGCACGCCAAAATTTTCAATCAATCCTTATATTCATTAATAAGTTATTTCTTTTTGCCATAGCCCGCTAGTCCATTTTTATAAGCTTTTGAGAACCTTCGCGGCACGTCCTCGGAAAAACAATCATACGAAATCACTTATTAATAACAGCAGTTCGGCAGCGTTAGCTCGTTGAACTGGCACACCAAAATATTTAATCAGTCCCTTAAAAAATAATATTTATTAATGGATGATTGTTTTTCCGAGGACATACAAATACTTAAGGTTATGAAACAGGTACCAAAAAGTTAAAAAATATTGCAGCACATTTGTAAGCATGTTTGTTTCTAATATTTTACAGAAATTCAAATAAATCTTTACCCATACTCCCTAGCTAAAAAATAATTGGGTTTAGGGAATGTGAAATTAAAAGTTGCGCTTGGATGCCACTGAAGTAGATCCCTTGCTGATTTCTAGAGACCTTGTATGACACTGTTTTCTCATAACATTATTAATACTGGTTAAACAAAATAAATTTTTGGCTGCTTTCAATCATCTGAGATTTTATTACGCGCTCGCTTGGTAATATTATTTCCCTAGAGAGACTATGATTGTGCTTCAGAATAGGGCGGTACGCATTATTATTAAGTCCCATTTTACTCTCCCACTGACTCTCTTTTCAAAAACCTTAAAATTTTGAAATTTAGCTCTATCTATTTCTTTCAAATTGGTAAAGTTATGTTCCAATTAAAAAATAACGCTCTTCCCAATGTTTTCCATGGTTTATTTTTTCTCAATTCTCAAATTCATAGATTCAACACAAGAAGCCCTAAACCATTTCACATTCCTAGAGTTAAATATCCGTAAATTTTCCATTAACTATCAAGGTCCTAAATTTGTCAACTCTCTGCCTAGGAAAATTCAGTTTGCCACTTCATTGTCATATTTTTCATTTCTCCTTGAGAATTATTAGTTTCCCATTCTGTGTTCGTTTATAAACGTGAGTGATTTATCTTTTTTTAAACATAAACCTTAACATCAAGATTTTGTAAACTTTTTCAGTTGTTAACGAATCCGTCATGACTACTTTTCTGATTTTAATCCGTTATTTATTATATGTAATTATGAGGAGAACCATCCCGTATAGCCTTGTGGTTTTTTATGTTTCTCCTCGCCATATATATTTCTTCATGTTTCTTTAGTGATATTTGTATTGTTATTATAATGTAAATTGTATGTGGCGAAATATTAAATTTGAAACTTGAAACTTGATGTAAGGACGTCGCTGTAGGAATATTGGTATTTGATATTGACTTTACTTTTTTTGTGAATGCGAAATTACAATTAATTATTCATGCCGACTAACGCATTCATCTCAAGATACCACCCGGACAATTTCGCGACTACTTTTATCATAGTTTAGAGGAGAGCTGGGAGTTCATTTCAGGCCTTTGCACTAGCCTCTGTTCCTCGAAATGTTACCCAGAAACCAAAACACCCATAGCGCAATGGCCGGAGTTCGCAAGCGTTGTGTGGCATTTTGACATTTGATCCCAGTAAAATAATAATATCATATATGAAAAGAGCTCAGCGTGCCAAGCTGCGGAATATTCGCACAATAAACAATTGAACAGATTTTGAAAATTACATTCTTGCAAGACTTCAAGATGTAAAATGTTGGTATATTTATCATTTACCACTGTTGTTCTAAAATATTTGAGCAAAAAATGAAATATTATTAAGCGAAAAGCTGCTTGGGTTAGCAGGCGAGAGTTCATTATTGACCAAATATGGTCATAAACTCGCTTCGAATATTCCACAGCTTGGTTCGCCGTTACATGTTTCAACTAAGTTATATGTTTCTGGTTGACCACATTAAACCTAAAGAGAAACAGCCTAGTTCGGGCGCCAATAACGTTGCTAATATTTACCCAAATCAACTTAAATTTTCGGCTTTTTCTAATTTCGGCAAGCTTTTTTTCAAATATGGTATTTTTATTTTATTGTAACACCTGCAAACTCCCCATTGTTTTTATGTATTCTTTCAACGACATTCTAGAAAAAAAGCCATTGCTCATGTAAGAACAGAGAGCCTTTGCGGTCTATTAGCCAATCAGAGCAGCCGAAAAACAATGGATCAATGTGAAAACAAAAGAAAACGGGGCGCAAAGGGTCCCGGATGATGATGGGCCTTTGAATCGTAGCAAAACATTCGCTTCTCGCCAGAAACGCCACGTACTGAGCAAGTTATGTCAAATATGGAAAATATTACAAATACGTCAAACACGATTGCCTCTCAAGATCTGGAAGAAGAAGTACGGATCATGAAAGTGACAGCTGTTTTTCTTGTCATAGCTTTTGGTGTGTTTTGGAATGGAGCTGTAATATTTCTTATCTGTACAAAAAGGAACATGAGGAAAAACATGCACATGTTTCTGGCAAATATGGCGCTGTCTGACTTACTCATTTACTCATTGACCCGATTCCTTGGTTAGCCAACTTTCTATCAGGCTCATGGGCGTGGATGTTAGGCGACAACCTCTTCAGTAAAATAGTATGTAAATTGTCTATATGGCTGATGAACCTACCTGCATATGTTTCGCCAATAACCCTTTTGATAGTTTCAGTAGAGCGTTACAGGGCTGTCTCGACAGTGCATATTTCTCCACTTACACGCTCCAAGATGACAGTTTTACTCATTCTGCCCTGGCTGATTGGCGCCGTGTTAAACAGTCCACATTTAATAGACTATCATCTTGAAGTTTATAAGTTTGTCTTTTGTAGCCCTACAACTCGCAGAAACATAATCGCGTACCACGCAGCCTACAATGTCTTGTTTTTGCTACTCGGGGTTACAATATTCAGCGTTTGCCTTGTCTTACTGCGGAACCTGAAACTAGCTTCTGCTGCGATCAATCTCCCCCCGGTGCTCAAAGAAAGGAGAAACAGGGTATTTAAGAATGCCTCGCGTCTGGTCTTGGCTTCATTGGTTCTTTTCACATTATGCCAGCCTCCTATATACGTTTTTCTCGGAGTGAGACGTATTATGGGACTGTTAGGCAAGGAATTGCAAGCTCCTAAGCATCTTTTATTTGGTTTGGTTTATTTGTATTATTTAAATTCAGCATTGGAGCCACTGTTGATGTTTGCATTTCTTCAAGAATTCCGGACAGCATTTAGTCAAGCATTTTGCAAAAAGAGGAATATTGCAGACAATGCTATGGAACTTGAAGAAGAACCTGCAGATCAAGCACATAGCATGGACACTTCACTATAAACATTCGCATATAAAACGTTTTTGCGTTTGACACTTCACTTGCTTTCCAATTCTTATGAATATATGGGTTTTGTAATAGTTTTACGAAATCTGCAATCATGCCAAGGTATATGATCCCTAGACTTCTCTGCCCGCACATTTGGTGCAAGTGTTTTTGACTTTCTGTGGTGAACATCAAATTTATTTTAAAGTTATTTAGCGAGGCCAATAAAAACATAGTTTCAGATTTGATTTACAAAAATCAATCGAGAACATTGCTCTATATTCTCTAAATCAGCCGATGGAAGTGGATGCTTTCTCAGACTTGACTTGCTATTTCTCAGACTTGACCTGTTTGCTATGCTGTCTATGCTGTCAAAATTTTGGCTGACACAGGCTCTTTATTTGGTCATTTTGAACCTCTACAAGACGGCACGTCTTGGAATCTCATCTTTTGATAACTGAAATACACTAACTAGACACACATCGGCATCAGTTTGGAACAAGACAGAACGCTAGCACAGTCTATTACCCGTGCAGTTCGGCAACCATGGCAGTGGCGGATCTAGGGGGTGGGTTGTGGGGGTTGCACCCCCCCCCCCCCCCCCCCCCCCCATTTGAGAGTGACAGATTAGTAGTTCAGTTTGAACTCAGTACGGGTCATAACCAGTCCAACTTAGTGCTACAACCCCCCTTTGAAATAATCCTGGATCCGCCGACAGAGCGGAAATGACCTGCTTAGACCACGAAATTTCAAATAGTAAGGTCGGGTTAGCTTATACAAGCTTGATTTCTTGCATACAGACTCCTTATCTGAGTAAAAACAAAATATCAAAAATGACTTTTTTTCTAGTGGATCCGTCTTTGAGATATTAGGCTTTAAACTTTGGTTTCTGTACCATTTTATGGGAGAATTAATACTTTGATCAGGAATTATGCAAACTTTGATCAATGATATCTAAAATTCATATTCTTCAAATTTCTTTAAAATTTGGAATTAAGCTTTTAGTCACAGAAACTCCTCGTATACGGAATCTTGAGCTTATATATTGAAATATGGCGAAGTTAGACATTTCATTTTTGATCATTTCCGCTCTGTCGGATCCGCCACTGTTTCGTCCTTATTAGGACTCGTCAGCATGGCATAGCCGGATTTTGGCTCAGTTAAAAATCATCGGCAAAGAACTTCGAGCTGGTTGTGACAATTTAAGACAATACATGGCAAATACGTTCTGACACTCTTGATCTTAGATATTTTAACCTAGGTCTCGCCCTTTCGGAAAATCTCGGAGTCACTATTCGAAACCCCTTAAAAGTTTTATGTTAAATCCGTTACCTTTCAAAGTGAAACTTCCTAGTTTAGTATTTCAGCGTTTTCGCCGTCGTTTCGTGAGCTCTTTGCCAAACTATGACTGTGATCGACAGCTCCTAGCCCCACGAGATGGCTACACTGACAATTTGTTTGGAAAAACAACACGTTATACTTTTAAGAGACCTGTAAAATTATCAATGCTTCACTGTAAACATGCCTGTTTACAAAATATCACTTTTGGTACCTGACATTTTCTTGCTTTCTCGTTGCTAGGATTTTCTGCTCATTTTTAGTCATTCATGCGCGCGCAGTGACAGCCATTGAGAGCGATTTGACTTTGAGAATGACTTTTGAATATTCTCGTACCCAGAGCTCCCCGGCTCGTCGCCTCGCGGTAATAGCCACTAACGCATGCGTAAAAGGAAATGTACGGTGGCCCACAAGTGCACACCTAATTCCAAACTCTACACCGAATTCCACGACAGTCAAATCCATGACAGTCACTACTCTTACAGTCTATCCAGAAGATAGCGTTGAAACTTAACTCAGAGACGATTTCAGTTAAATCCCGATGTTATTAACCGTGTTAAAATAAAGTTACCAACTTCCCAATTGTTCGTGAGAATCGGACGTGATTATTTTCTCGCATCAAAAGCTGTATATAGGAATTGACAGCCACTAGACTATAAAATATATGGACACTTACAGAGGCATTATTTATCAAAATATGTAACCATTATCCTGCTTACACTAACCCGATAACTGTAATCTCAGTTTATGCATCATGACTAACGTTAATGCAAATTGAACAAGTAGCTTTCGGGGCGTGATACAAACGGAAATAACACCGTTTGAATCCCTGGGCCGTACAAATTTTATTTACGTTCAAAATAGTACACAACCAATGTTGATATGCCATTTGGTTAATCATTATCACTGAAAAGTTACAGAAAATTAATAAATAGAGGATATTACACGGTGGCGCGAAGATATGAGTTTTATTTTCGAGTTGCAAGAACAATATTTTACGAATGAGCGCAGCGAATACAGCCAACGTGTAATTTTCTTTTTATTATATAGACAAACCAGAAAAATATATTCCAAATTGGTTTCCAAGCACTTTTGTTTTGACCGATATCCTCACTAGTGAGGATATGGAAAATATGTCACTGAGGACCCGGATGTAGCTTCGTATGAGATGGCGTATTTCCCAGTAAAACACTCGTGTCTATATAATAATGGCTTTTGTTATAAAACATCATCGCGCCCAAAGGCGAATTGCGACCTTATTTACAATTTTGAATACTAAAATAGAAAATCTGCACGATAGAGCCGCCCCTATTTATGAGCCCCTGAAGGAGATTTTTCATGTAAAACACGGCTGTAGGAATATCGAGTCATGTGACTAAGCCTTATATATCTAGTGATGCTTGAAGAAGCTGGAACTCATCTTCATTTCCCGTCGGCATCGTTATCATCAATTCATCCGGTAAGGTTTCTAGTAACTAATTTCTGTGCAAAAATGTTGATATAACACTCTTTTTTATAACAACGTTAATTTATTGTTTGAGGTGGGAAAATTCCACATGACGATTCTTAATTTTTTTTTTTAGCGACTTCAGGGTGTCAAATTCCTATTTTTGGGTACAATCCTATTTTCTCCTACTTTTGGCCAACAAGCTTTTGACTCCAAAAAGTAAGTCTAATCCATCTGATTTTGCACCAAGTCTTGCTACATTTCCAGTAACCTGTGAGCCTGAAATTTCAAATTTTCTTGCCCCTGATCACCCTAAGAAAATAACCAATTACGACCTCAACTTGCCACTTGATAACTACTCTCTTTGGGCACTGCTCTCTTTCAATCATGTTTTGCTACAAACAATTCCGATAAATAGGGTAAATACATTGATTTGTTGGTACAAATCTTTCTATTTGTCCTATTTTTTCAACCCTGAAAATTTTCTGAACCACCTTTACCGCTTGACACCCTACGATCTGAACTCCAAACGTTCTTTAAAAAAATACCAAGCTCCAAGACAGCCAAGACTTGAGTGAATGAAGGAAAACTTTTAAATCTGAAAGTTCTTTTGCATGAAGACACTTTTAAGTGTTTTGCCCTCCAAAAGCAGTGTCAGGAAATATAATGTTCTTATGTTGACCTCAGCTTGAGCTAGGGTTCTGATATTTTATTATTTAAACTATGGTGTTCTACAAGGATTTCTACGGGATTTCTACTACTGAGAAGTTGAATATGAATATCAAGTTTGCATGTGGGACGTTTTTCCCAATAAAATCCCGTAGTTTTGAAAAAATACAGAAATTACATTATTACGGTTTATTTTCCTTGTTTCATGTATTTCTAAATCGTTTCTTAGGCCCTATTTAAGCATTAGAGCCCAACTTTCTATGACTTTATCGGCGCAATAGAGCACGCATGGTGTTGTGAAAGACACGAGAACGTCTATCTCTCCCAACATCACAAGTGCTCTATTTGCCGATAAAGTCGTAGAAAGTTGTGCTCTAATGCTTTTATGATATAGCAGCGGGGGAGAACCGTTGCTTTATCGGTGTAATAGAGCATAGATTGGACCAATCAGAGCGCGCGTTATATCGTAGCTATATTATAAAATGGTTTATATAATATACAGAATAATACATTGACGCTTGGAGACATGGAATTTATCTTCTCGTTTTATATTTGATATCTGACACTTTCGCTGCGCCCACTCGTAAGTTATCAAATTGAGCATTCCTAGATAAATTCAATTTATGATATAAACTATAGTGTTTTATCAGGATGTCGGCCACTGAGAAATATCGTAATTCGCACGTGTGAATAATTACAATAATGCCCACTATCGCGAAATTTATCAAATCGAAAATGTTTCACAAAAAAGTTTATATAATAAACAGAATAATACATGGGTGCTTGGAGATATGAAATTTATCTTAATTAACCACACACGGGCTAAAGGGATTAGGCGCCGGGCAAGGAAATGGGTTCAGATATGTCCAGAGCTGAGTGTTGACAGGCGCGTCCAATGACGGTATAAAAGGACAGCGCCCAATGAGTCGTCACGCTTTCCAAGCAAGCTTTCCTCCTTTGATCTTCGAACCCACCTCCACCCGCGTCTCCTCCCTTTGGGTGACTTTTTAGGTTGATATCGGCAGGTAGTCGATTGATTCGTCGTCGGGGTCGGAGGTCAAACGAAGTCGCTCATCAGATTTGTAAAAAATCACTACTTTATTTTAGATATTTTCGCTTCTGTGTTATGAAATAGCCAGAGAAGGTTGTTCACTTTTTACAGGCAATTGATGGAGTCAACGAATAGAGAAAACTCTTCACAGAGCCTAAACGAGATAATTTCGGGCTCAATGGATGCAGTGTCCCAAGCAGATTCTCAAACCGATTCGATTTTATCAGTGGTACAAGTCGCTGGTAAGGATATCGAAAGCCTAAAGAAAGATGAACTGAAACAGGAGCTCGATAAAAGAGGTTTGAAGAAATCCGGCAACCGAGAGGAACTTTTAAATCGCCTGAAGTGGGTCCTCGGAAACACTCATGATGAAGAAGGCGCCATTAATGCAAATTCAGCAAAACCTGGACAAAAGACTCTAATGAAGCTAATATCGGAGACCAACAACTTAGTATCAACAGTACTGAATGAAGTCGTTGGATTAGCAAAGGGCATGGAAATAATTACGCGTGAATTGAAAATAATGAAAGAGGCTCAGGAGGAGAATAAAACGGCGATTACTGATGTCTGTAAACGTAGCGAGGAAATACTGGAAAAAATACCAAGTGTGATAAATACAACAGTCACGCGAATAAACGATTTGAACCAGGAATTACCTGTCGAGCTTATAAGCGATACTGATAGCTCAGTTTCTGAATCTGATACCGACGATCGTGCAATTGTTGAAACAGAAAGTCATACAGAATCAAACCCCCGCCATATGCAAATTTGTGAGCAAGTGGGGCAGCCAGGGCAATCAGGCGAATCATCGATCCAACAGCCCATTGTCGTTGATTGTTCTCAAGACTCACAAGTCGCTGATTTACATGAAGCCCCTTCGTATCAAGACCAGATTGGAGAGTACAGGGCAAAAAAGAAAAACAGCTTTGCCTCCAAGGCTGGAGTCGAGGAGCAACATAAAAAATCTGCGACAACGAAAAGAGTTCTGGTGATCGGCGACTCAATGATAAAAAACATAAGTTCAAAAAGGCTAGAAAGAGCAAGCGGCGGCAGTGTAGATTGCAAATCATTAAGAGGCGCCAGGATTGAAGCTGTCCGAAAAGAAGTTTGCTCGCAAGTGGCCGCGGAGGAAATAGATTCTTTGGTCTTGCATTCTGGAACAAATAATTTGTCAGAGCGCAGTACTGGGAATATTGCCAGGGAATTGGAAGATCTCGTGGCCGAGCTGAAGCCGGTGGTAAAGTCTGTGGCCATCTCTAGTGTTATTATGAGATCTGACCGGCCAGCACTTGCTAGGAAAGTGGAAGATCTTAATTGCCGTATTAAAGATCTGTGTTACAGACAAGGAATTGTCATGATCGACAACAACAACATTCGGGAGGAGCACCTGAACGGATCTGGACTACACTTAAATAGAAATGGAGACAGGATTCTTGGAGCCAATCTCTGCCGGTATCTGCGCGGTGCTAGAGTCAACAAAGAACAGGGGAAACATCCAAGGGATTTTCAACAGCCAAACAACAATCACGAACCACGGAAGTGGGGCAAGCACTCTCAGTACGTGAACAAACCGAATCCACAGCCGAGCAGTTACAGCCAAACCCAGGACCAGAGCTGGATAAAGTACCTGAGGCAAGTAAGGCGCGAGATGAGGACTCAGTAAATAAATCATCGGTATGTAGAGAGCCTTTAAAAGTGATTAGCTGGAATGTCAACTGTTTAAAAGACAGTTTAGAAGATGGTTTTAAGATTTATAACTCTGAAATCAGGAGCAGCCTCCTGGAATTTGATATTATTTTTCTTTCTGAAACTAAGTTGAATGACACAGTCTGTGTTGAATTTGAGGGTTACGAGTCGTTTAAGCAGGGCCGCAAACAAGAGCTTAGAAACACCCGATCAAATTCAGGGGGACTTCTCCTTCTATATAGAAGTAGCCTTAAAGATGGGGTCACCATAATGGGTTCCGAGTCTGAGGATCTGATATGGATTAAGCTAGATAAACAATTTTTCCAACTTGAGAGAGATCTTTTCCTAGGCATGATCTATGTTATCCCACATGGGTCCTCTAGCCTCTCCTGGAGAGAAGGGAATACGTTCGAAATCATGGAAAATGAAAGCGCAAAATATAATGCAATAGGAAATGTGGCTATTTTCGGCGATTTTAATTCGAGAACAGGTGAAACTGTAGATTTTATAGAAGATGATAATAATCACTTCCTACCCCTACCGGAAGACTATGTCCCGGATGAGAACATTCGAAAAAGAAGTTCTCAGGATAAAACGATAAACGAATATGGGAGTAATTTGATTGATTTTTGTAAAGCTTCGGGAATGCGGATCGTTAACGGTAGAACTAAGGGGATGAATCTGGAAGTTTCACCTGTCATCGTTATAACGGCTCGAGCGTGGTTGATTATCTACTTGTAGAACAAGAGTTACTAGAGAGCGTCTTAGAATTTAAGGTTCATCCACTTAACATATTGTCTGACCACTGCCCGATATCTTTCATTATCAAATGTGACCTTGATCAAAGCTCTGATGCAGCCACTGAGTTCACTGAACTTGCAAACAAAGAGCAAGGGGGCAACAATTATGCACCCTTTATATGCACCTCAGAGACAGATCATGCGAAGTATAAAGAATCCATTAGTAACGTAAATAGTACCAACTTGTTGCATGCTTTTTTAGAACGTAATTACGAAGGTACTCAAATAGGCATTGAATCAGCAACGAGCGATATCACAGAAATTCTGAGAACAATAGGCTTATCCGCGCTTAAAGTAAAACAGCCGGCTAACTTAAAAGCAACAAAACGGAAGCGGCATAAGCCATGGTTCAATTCCGACTGCAAATCTCTCAAAAAAGCACTAAAAAAGCTGGCCAAGTCATTGTCTAAAGACCCTCTGAATAACAAGTTAAGGGGTCAGTATTATCTAACAAAAAGAAACTATCGGAAGTTGGTAAGGGCGCGTAAATTAGGGTTAGCACAAAAGCAAGTCAATCAGTTAGTTCACGCTAGCAATGAAAAGAATAGCAAACATTTTTGGTCGAGGCTAAAGAAAATGAAAAACAATTCAGCCCGTGATTGTGACCAAGCGGTAGAACCGAACATTAGTAATAAACAATGGACCGATTACTTTAGTGCACTTTACAATAGCCCAATTAACGAGAGTGAGAAAAGTGACGAATTTATCGAAGTTGAACGATATTGCAAAGAGGATAATACACTCGTTGACGTCTTAGACGCAGAAATTACGCAGGAAGAAATAAAAAGCGCAATTAACAAACTCAAAAGAGGAAAAAGCGGCGGTGTAGACGGCCTTATAAATGAAATGTTTATTCATGGTCAAGAGCAGCTGTTATTACCTCTTGCAAAGTTGTTCGGCCTTATCATGAGTAGTGGCAATTACCCTAGCGCTTGGTCAACCGGAATGCTTGTAACTATCTTTAAATCGGGCAAAAAGGACAATCCTGCCAATTATAGAGGAATTACGTTGCTTAACTGTCTAGGGAAGTTACTGATAGGAATTCTGACTACCCGATTGTATTGCTTTTGTGATGAACACGGGATTTTAGTAGACAACCAAGCAGGCTTCAGACAAGGATATAGTACTGTTGACAATATATTTATATTAAAGGCAATCACAGATAAATATTTGCAAGAAGGCAAAAAAGTTTACGCATGCTTTGTGGATTTCAAAAAGGCGTTTGATTCGATAAATAGGGACTTGTTATGGTTGAAGCTCATGAAAACCGGAGTTTCTCCAAGGTTCCTTGGCCTCATAAGAAATATGTACTCCTCCACAAAAGCTTGCGTTAAAACAAAACAAGGCCTTTCTGATTTCTTCGAGTGTAATACAGGTGTGATGCAGGGGAGTAACCTCAGCCCGTTGCTATTCAATTTATACATAAATGACGTCGAAGAGGTTCTCTCGGAATCGAGCAAAAATGGTGGTGTCACCCTCGAAGAAAACAAAGTGCATTCCTTGTTATATGCTGACGACTTAGTCATGCTGTCTAGTAATCCTGTAGGACTACAAGAGTCAATTAATACCTTGAGCGAATACTGTTCAAAATGGAAGTTAACAATCAACCTTTCGAAGACAAAAACCATGGTCTTTCGGAAAGGTGGTCGCCTTAAAGATTCCGATAGTGATTTTAGGTTGGAGGGTCAAAATATCAAATCAACAAATGCCTTCACCTACCTCGGAATAACTTTCAATACCACGGGAACATTTGGTAAACCCAAACGAATTTAGCAGAGAAGGCGAAAAAAGCTCTGTATACGCTCAAGAAGAGTATCTTCTCTGATAATATAAATGCAGACCCGGACGTTCTGGCTAAACTATTTGACTCCCTTATAAAACCCATCTTGCTGTACGGCTCAGCAGTATGGGGGACAGAATCCTTAAAAGCGATTGAGGCTGTACATATAAAAATGTGCAAATGGATTCTGGGGGTACATAGTAAAGCTAGTAATATAGCTGTTTTATCAGAATTAGGGAGATTCCCCCTAGAGATCGATATTAAAGGCATTGTTCTTAAGTATTGGTCACACCTTGTGCACTCCGAACCCTCGAGACTTATAAGTCAAGCATACAGGGTGTCACAAGCCCTGGCGGACAAGGGCCAGAAAAGCTGGTCAGCAAGTGTGCGATCATTACTGAATCACGCCGGTAGAAGCTATGTCTGGATGCAAGAGATAACACTTACACGTTTTTTACTTAGCAGTATAAAAGACACACTGCGTGACTCTTACATCCAGGCATGGCAACATTCTAAACAAAATAGCGGTAAACTCTGCACTTATGACATTATAAAAGATACATATAAAAAGGAAAGGTATCTGTCTGTGGTCAAGAGCAGAGAAAGAAGGACAGCCTTAACAAAATTTCGAGTCAGCGCTCATAAACTAAGGGTCGAAACGGGGCGGTACGAGAAACCAAAGCCAACTCCGAGAGAAGAAAGGCATTGTATGGCTTGTAGTGATGGGGAAGTGGAAGATGAGATGCACTTCCTCATTAACTGCAAGCTATACGATGTTGAACGAAAGAAACTTTTCGACGTGGCAGTGGGACTTATCCCATTCTTTGCGGCTCTGCCATGTCTAGAAAAGTTCAAATGGCTTCTGACCTCAGAAGGTTTAGAAAACCCTTTGGCGAAATATATTTCTCGGTGTTTTAAAATACGCTCCAATAAGCTGACTCAAACGCTCTAAGACGCATTTAATAATTTATATATAATATATATTATAGTATTTTTTTAACTTAAAAGATTTGTATTTATATTACTACAATTTTAGTATAGTGACCATTGAACGCTATAGCGTTGTAAACGTCAATAAAGGTTATTATTATTGTTGTATTAGGGGGCCTAATTGCCCCCACCAAACGCCTTGCGTGTAAGACAATGTTAAGTACGCATTATTATTTGTAAACAAATCTGATTCGTTGAATATTAAATGCCACCTTCGTGGCCAAAAAATTCCAACTAGGCTTAGCGTATTACGTACTCCTCGCTGCGTAAGAGCTGTAGCGTCGCATATGCACTCCAAACTTATCACTATAAATAATGTCACCGCGCGCTCCAGCATAAATGAAATTTATCTTCTCGTGTTCAAATTTGATATCTCGTGCGCTGCGCTCACACTCGTGAGATATCAAAAACACTCGAAGATAAATTCCATATCTCCGTGCTCCCATATATTATTCTCTATATCTCCCCTCGCCCATATATTATTCTCTATATAGTTTATATAATAAGATGTTCTTATATTGACTTCAGTTGAGCTTTCTTCTTTTATTTTATTACCAAATCTCAGCTTCACCGTTCTTATAAACGCGGGTTTTATAAAATATTCACACCAGCGCTTGAGTTTAGTTTCAATGGTGGTTTGATTATTCTGGTTTAAATCCTTGTCACCCAAGAGAACAGGAGGGCTCAACGAACATTTTTTCTTATTTAATCAAAACATAGCAAAAACATCTTTAAGAGTACTTGCAACCATTAATAAGCTAATTATTAATCTTCGTGGGAAAAAAACATCCGTTCCTCAAAGCCAGCCAGGGAGTGCCCTTTATACTTTATTCCTAGCCAGCACTCACTTTGAGTAACAAGCGTTGCCAGCCACCATGTGCCTGATGTACTGTTATTTGCCAGCCAGCACCAAAAATGATTAAATGTACTTTTTTGCCAGCAGCCAGCAAAAATAAAATGTTGCATTGGGATTTGCGAATCAAAACTATAGAACTACTACAATGCGATGCTCTATTTCCAATTCTCAAATAAGCAACCTGTATTGAGCTCGGTATATTATATGAAGATGGGGGAAAACAGTACTACTTCCATACACCTGTTGGAAGAATTTGCTAAATTGAACGAATATAGAATTACCACTCGTGAGAACAAACTACTAACAACATTTATCAATAGAAAATGACATGGGATCACAAGAGGCCTCTGCTAGCAGGGAAGACATGGGATGGTTTAATGAGTAGTTCGCACAAACTTGACCAACGGTACCCAGGATTTTTCACTAAGTACAAGTCAAACTGGCTGCTATATACAGAGGTAGCTTCGATATTTCTCTTGCTCCCCCCCACAAAAAAAGCTATGTTATCGATATCAATTCATTTATTACGAATTTAAGTGAAATAGACACGTGACTAGACTACTTATTAAATGCACATTTTACAAAATCAAAATATCATACACTTGAGTGGCATGAAGTGCAAGTATAGTGTTACTCGCATAAAGTTCGCAAACTTAAAACAACGTTAAAGGTTCGTAAACATTTTTGCTGTAACACTAAAATGCACATATTTTACCCAAAAAGCCTAAAACAAAAATAAAAGGGAGTGCAAGTATAGAATAATAATAATAAAAGAAGTGCAAGTATAGTGTTATTCGCATAAAGTTCGCAAACTTAAAACAACGTTAAAGGTTCGTAAACATTTTTGCTGTAACACTAAAATGCACATATTTTACCCAAAAAGCCTAAAACAAAAATAAAAAAATCGTGCACTTGACTGGCATGAAATGCAAGTATAGTGTTACTCGCATAAAGTTCGCAAACCTGAAACAACGTTGAAGTTTCGTAAACATTTTTGCTGTAACACTAAAATGCACATATTTTACCCAAAAAGCCTAAAACAAAAATAAAACAATCGTGCACTTGAGTGGCATGAAATGCAAATAGTGTTACTCGCATAAAGTTCGCAAACCTAAAACAACGTTGAAGGTTCGTAAACATTTTTGCTGTAACACTAAAATGCACATATTTTACCCAAAAGCCTAAAACAAAAATAAAAAAAACGTGCACTTGAGTGGCATGAAATGCAAGTATAGTGCTACTCGCATAAAGTTCGCAAACCTAAAACAACGTTGAAGGTTCGTAAACATTTTTGCTGTAACACGAAAATGCACATATTTTACCCAAAAAGCCTAAAACAAAAATAAATAAAAAACGTCCACTTGAGTGGCATGAAATGCAAGTATAGTGTTACTCGCATAAAGTTCGCAAACCTAAACAACGTTGAAGGTTCGTAAACATTTTTGCTGTAACACTAAAATGCACATATTTTACCCAAAAAGCCTAAAACAAAAATAAAAATAATCGTGCACTTGAGTGTGGCATGAAATGCAAATATAGTGTTACTCGCATAAAGTTCGCAAACCTAAAACAACGTTGAAGGTTCGTAAACATTTTTGCTGTAACACTAAAATGCACAAATTTCCCCAATTGGAACTCAATCACAAATAACTAAAGCCGCGGAAAAGGGTGTGGTTTTTAAGGCTCTCGATCCGTAAATGGGTTATCTTTTTTGCTCCACGGTTATTTTGACCCACGGTTTCATCCTCAGATAGCTTGTAAATTATGTTTCGCGAAATTTCGAAAGACTGTCAATTTTTGATCAAATTTTCATATAGAGCACATTGTAGTTAATATTGTTCACTTAGCTAGCATGCTACGTATAGAATGTTTGTTTAGATATGGCCGACATAGCCAGAAAGGCCTTCCATGTGAGACTCTAGAAGTTCGTACAAAGTAGAACGATGACTAACATTTTAAAAATACACACTATGGTTGCAAAACATGCTCTACGCATTATTCGGACTTGAGCAGGATCATCTACAATGATTGTTCGAGCTGGTCGAACCGCTTATTATTATTTTGTGCTTTGTTATCTAAGGGTTGAGTAGGTAATTGTTTGGCTTCCCTTGCGGTGTGCTAGAAACATCTCAAGCATCCCGGAGACTTCTGTTACTAATAAGGAAAGATAAAACTTTCGGCAGACTGGCAATACTCCTCTGCCAACGCAAAATAATAATATTCATTCACTTAGCCACTAACAACGCTAAATGTTGACCAGAAAGGTAATCCATGTACGTCGTAGAAGTTCGTAGAAAGAAGAACGAAGTTTTTATACATCGAAAATGCTGGGTGCTCCATTTGATTGACAAGTTTATTATCTACCGAAAAAATGTCCCTTATCAAAAGATGCCGTTGTGTAAGCTACATCACACAAAGCAATTAGCACTGCTTCCTTAGATCAATGAATACCCATCTGTTTTCCACTGCGGTGTGATTGCTGAAAAAACTAGGGGACACTGCGCGGAAACATCGCAAACAAGCACAAACACAGGGTTATCCCAGAGACTATATTCACATGAGGGAGGGTCTCCCAAAAAAAAGCTATTGCTACTATAGATTTAGTTGCCTGACAAACATTTCTGTAGGGATCTACTTGCAGTTGCTCAATTAACATCATACCAGAATACATGAACAGATGAACGAGGCATATATCGAACCGTGAATTGAATATTAACTTTAGATTTTCTTAAAACAACAAAAAGCTTGACAAATGAGATATGTCGTGAAGTAAAAATCGACTAAATATCAAATGACCTTCGTTGAAGAGAGAATGCTAGTATAATGCATTATGTACTTCCTAGTCGCGTCAGAGAAGTTCTTACCTTAGAGACGTCCTGGCTCACTGCGCGCCCCTACCTCAATAAGAAACCGCGTAACTTTACCCACCACTCTGCGGCACCCCGGCTTCACTAACTTTGATCAGGAGCCCAACCTTGATACCTCAATAATTCGACTCTGCGAAATTGCACAGTGACTATCATCACAAAGACTGAAATAATCGTTTGTGCATACGATCTTGAAAAAGGCAAATACAATCTTACCTTTACGTAAATGCATAGGGTGAAACACAGGCTGTACTCTGTCTAAGCTCTGGGGCACTAAGTATCTATTGAGCTCGCTATCCTTAGCCTGCGTAGCAAGCACAAAGGGAAAGGGGACCACGAGTGAGCGGCGGCCATCCTTAACTTGGCCCAACCGCCTTCCAGTTATTCAAACTGTCATTGTGACAGCCAAAACTGCAGTCATTGGTCATTGACACATGATTGTGTTTCGTTAATAATTTACGTTCGCTAGATCGGCCGGCGGAAGTGAAGTACTTGCCAGCTAAATAATGAAGTCAACATCACGCAACAACAGCCAACAGCGAGCAGCCAGCATGCGGTTAAGAAATCCAGCCAGGACGTGTAACATTTGGTTAAATTTCCTAGCCGGGAACCAGTATGTTAAAAATCTCAGCCAGGAAGGTCTCTAGATTCGTAATTTCCAGCCAGCAGATTTCTTTATGGGGAACGGATTTTTTGAGGAACGGCTCCGGTAAACCCTCCTGAGAGAAGACCGTTCCAAGAGCAAAGAACTGAATATAGACTGTACTTTAATGTTCCTGGGTGATCATTTATAGCTAGTACGAGTTAATCACAGGAAGATACTTGGGATGGTCTAGTAATTTGGTATTCTAGTGTTAAAAAGTAACTGTATCTAGCGTCCACACACTGCCTGCCTAGCTGCCTTGATAAGCCTTGCTATTTGCAGGCAGTGTGCGTTTTATCTTGTGTATTTGAAATAATATTTCGAAATATTAAATAAAGATTGATGTTGTGAGAGGAAGAAAAAACTAGCTTAATAATTAAACATGGTTTTGGTATGAATTTGGTGTTAGTCTCTTCTTTAAAAAAAACTTTTCTAGTTGTACAATTGAATAGAAATTTTAGATCTTTTTTCTCCTGGAAATCGGAAACATCGGCGATGGAATTGGATTGAAAATATGTGACTTTGCATTATAACTGCAGTTATGAAATAAATAAATATTTGTTATTCTTCTTAAAAAAATCTTGGCCTTAGTTTAATGTACTAAGTTACGAAAACAGCCGATTATTTTTCACACCTTCGACTTTGTTCAGAACCCAATTATATAGTTTGATGTTTTTCTCTAGGAACAGGGTTTTCTATAAATCTTATTTTATTAAAACCGGAACGAAATTGTCAAAATATGTCTTATTCCGTGCCAGACAAAACATATTTCTAGAGCGGCAAAATTGCCTTGGTATCTCATCATTAAACATGCACAGAGATTGTAACGTTGCTTTTGAAAGATCAATCAAACAGCGAAACCATTTGAAAACAATTCAAAAAACATTATATGAGTGAGGCAAGGAGGCCTCTTATATAGGCAGAATTTTCA
Organism: Scolanthus callimorphus; assembly: GCA_033964015.1. Taxonomy (NCBI): domain Eukaryota; kingdom Metazoa; phylum Cnidaria; class Anthozoa; order Actiniaria; family Edwardsiidae; genus Scolanthus; species Scolanthus callimorphus. Next base: position 28,998,280 of record CM066915.1, on the reverse strand, counting down.
AGTTTGCGACAAAATTTTCTCATCTATTCACTTTTTTCACCAAGTTTAAATTTCATAAGCAGCCTTATTTTTTTCGTAGAAGCTTTGACCAGTTTTGACCAATTTTGGACAAGAATTACTTTCGAAGTCAACTTTTGCAAAGCTGCCACGGAACGATACAAGATTTAGAAGGGCCTTACTCGGTGAATACAGTGCTTTGTAGGATTCGAGGGTACTACATGATATCCGTAAATTATTCTCATAGATCACTAATAATTGTCTCTCGAAACTCATTTCTCAGGGACGAAGGCTACAATTTTATTCTAAATTACTGTAAAAAGACCAATGGACTCTGTGTGTGAATACTTGCCGACTGTTTTCCTAGTTCATTAAACTCTTTCTCGAATTTTGAAGAATTATTGAAGTGTGTCGTCGAAGAACAATTTTCTTTGCACAGAGCTTGTGAGAGCGTCTTCCATCTGGGCAGCTAGATCAACATGTCAAATGTGAACTCATTTCTCATACAAAAGTTAGTGGTTCTGGCGGACATCAAAAAGCGCGAACCCTTCTCACTGGCACGGTTAGGTTTGGATAGCGCATTCAAGTGGCGAAGCTTTTCGAACTTCAGTGCAAGATACTCCAGGTACTAAATGGTAATTGTTTCAAAACGAGTCACGTTACAGTTTTATCACCTATTTTTCCTTTTTGAAGTTGGAAATGGTAATGAAAGCTTAGATGATCTGTTTGTTAGGATTTAATAGTTGTGATGCAGAGTTTCTCACGCACATTTCTCGCGAGTTCTTTTTTAAATTTCTTTTTCTCGCTTGTGTTTTCCGCTTGACCTTTAAGCCTGGTTTCCATATAGTATTATCTGTCGTATCAGTCAACCGTGAAACAATTCCAATTTCCATTGTTTCATGGTCGACTGATGCGACAGATATACGACAGGAGGGAAGAGGGAAGTCATATAATCTTCTCCTCTGCAAGTTCTTTAACCTTTAGTTTTTAGAGTTTCTCAAAACCGTGTCTGCGTTTTTTAAATTTTTTTTTTTAGTTCAAAAGTTATGAAACTTTAAAATTTTTAGAAGTAAAATATCTCTTGCTGTCTCGGAAATTTGGAAAACTTAAGCTCCAGACACAAAACTTAAGGCCAAAAATTGCAGAGCAGCTAGAATATGATCATATCTTTCTCATTTCAATTGTCTTCATTTCACAGGCCAGTGAATCTTTAGCGCATGTCAAAACTTCGAACGCAAATTTCGTCCGTAATTTTAGCTTTTTCATAGATGTACAAAGGTGTCTTCTCATCCAAGTTTGAACCACTTCAACTCTCATTTTCACCTTGGGAGCAAGCACCAAAAAAACGCCGTAAGCTTTGAAATCCCAGATAGAGAGAAAGTTAGATTTTTAGTTATTCAACAAAATTCTTTTGCACCTCAGGCTAAAAATCTAACTTTCTTTCTTTCTGGGATTTCAAAGCTTCCTTTTTTTTTTACGGCTTACGTTTTTGAATTTCGCACACGATGTCAGGAAAGTTTGACATCATGGCAGAGGTATTGGGATGGTGGTAAAGGCCTGGACCGGCAGTGAGAAGCTGCGCATGCGTAGTACGTTTTGCCTCGGTGTCGGTGGTAATTGGTAGGTGTTTTCCCTAACGAGTAACGTATTTTTTGTGTGTGCAGAGATTGCAGCATGATATCCGTGAGACTTCTAGTTCTTCTGTCCTTTGTTGCTATGGCAACTGCCACAGGTACGTACTATGGCGCCAATGCCGTACTAAAACCTGTACTTTGTTTCCACTCTGAATTTTAGAGTAGCTTGTAACCGCTGGATACGCATATACAAGACATTTACTCTCATTTGTCGATGCTGAGAGATAGGACAACAGAAAAGTATACTGGATTGAATCTGTGAAATCGTATTTTATGAGGAGTCCATTACTAGGAGTGGCAATCGCTGGCATTAGGGTATATGCTTCATCGCTGAATGTCACAATAGCCGCCTTATTTGAATATGAATGGTCCTTTTGTTTGATTATGCCCCGTTCTATTAGAAGACGACTATATGGCATTCAGCGATGAAGTAGATACCGGCATTAGGACCAATCGCCAACACTGTGCTATTGTGCTATTTTAGCATCAACATTCTTCTTTTAAATAAAATCTTGAAATTATATAATTTTGCTAATAAAGGAGTTAATAAACGAGACTTTTTGAAATATTGATTTGTACAAAAAGGCACTTTTTAGGTTGACAAATTATTTCCTTGAGTAGAGAATACAAGTAGGGAATGGCATATATTCTATAAATACCATTTATTTCACTGTGTTGCCGGCGAACTCAGGAAACAGATCAACACTCTTAGTATGAACTCTTGTTCTAACTGTATAAATCTGAACGTTATTCTTGGCAGGTTGGGGTTACGGAGAAACAAATGAACATGGTATGTAATAAAACTATAACAAATTGTGTTTATTTTCAATATCAAGAAAAATTGCCCGAAAAGTGTCGTTTCGCAAATTCCTAAAACTCCTCATGTGGAAATCTGTACTTACCATTTTTTGGAATTTTTCGGCCGTTTTTCCACGCAAAGTGCCTGTAAAACGGCACCACTTTATTAAAGCTGCAGAACAGTCTTCGAAGAAGATAGAAATTACGATTTTAGACTTTTTTGAAGATCTACAGTTCTTTTTTTCACGCAAAAGAACCGTGCCTTATAAATATAGTTATTTAATGCTGTGGTGTGTTAGACTTAGTGAAAACGCAGAACTGAAGCTTTAAGGGAGCCCGTCATGATACGCGCATGCTCCAGGAGCGATCACTGAATTTTAATTTTAATTTAATTTAATTTAATTTAATTTAATTTAATTTAATTTAATTTAATTTAAAAATGTAAAACTAGTAAGACCATCCTATCAGATAACGTTTTAGGAATATGTAAAGCTAACAAGCATGGTCCGATGGGTTGAGAAGTGAGAAGTAGCGAGATTATATACGATTTGTTTTCGAGGTTTTTAGCCTTCGCTGGTCATCGTTACGGGACGATACTTCTCCATTCTCGAACCCAGACCTCTCAGGCTTGTCTGCTCGCAGGGGAGGCTCTGGGGACATCCATTTGAGGGCCTTCGCTGATTGGCTGATTTTAAACGTTGGGGCATGCGCAGAAAGTTGTTTCTCTCAACGGCTCTGTATTAAATCTCGCGCATGCGTCAGTGGCTGTCACCAGAGACTCCCCCGCGAGGTTACGAGCCGTGGAGCTCTGGGTAAGAGAATGATACTTCTCTGATTTGAGAGATGCGCAGAACAGCTGCGCAGTTGCGTGACGAGCTCCCTTTAACTTTATTTTTAACCTATTGCAGTGAAAACTGAATTACAGGTTGTGATTACAATACGGATAATACAAATGCTATATAAATACAATACAAATACAAACTTTGGAGGACCTGACTCTTCACTGCAGTTGCCTTTTTCCTTGATTTATATTTAAAAACACTTTGTTTCAGTGTATGGCCCCAAAGACTGGGGAAAGGTTAGCCCTAACTGTGGCAAGCGGAGTCAATCTCCTATCAACATTGATATGTGGAAGAGCACGAGAAGGTCGAGGAAAGTGAAGCCTCTGAAACTGTTATATTCATTCACGGGAACACTCAGTAATAACGGCCACGCTCCTACGTTTCTCTTGAAGAATGGTGAGCTTTCCTTCTACCGTGAAATAGTAATATGTTCTACGCACTTGATCCAATTGTGCTCTATAGAGCGGATTTCACATGACTGTCCGCGAGTAATTCGCAATTACTTTGTAATTACTTCAATACGTTTTGTTCAGAATTGGTGTAATTACTTTGCGATTGGTTTCATGACAGTCATGTGAAAACCACTCTATAAGTTATGATGGGTAGGAGAGCTGGCGGAGCTCAAGATGGCAACTGCAAAAAGAGGGACAGGCGCGGATCCAGAAAAATATTAAAACTCCTTGTTTCCTCATGAAGGATAAATGCTCTAAAAACCGTCCCAATCTCCCTATCCCTATTTTTGACCGAGCGCTAGAACGGCTCCAGAGATACGGCTCTCCGGGAGGTTTCCGGAGCGCTTTCCGAAGGCCTGTCTCGCAGGCTAAAAACACCTAGCCAATCATGAAGGAGAGAAAATACAAGTTGCTGCTGAATGGCTTTCTCGTTACAACCAATAAAAAACACTTTCACGCGCTGAGCACGTGACTGGTTTCTTTGTAAGACAAGCCAAGTAAAAACACTAACACGCGGTAAGCATGTGATTACTAAATATTGGAATTAGTTCAAATTTGATTGGTTGACAGCTATGAAGGACCAATGTAAATGCAAAGTTAACGCAATTTTAAATACTTCGACACTCTGCTCTCAACTTAACCTACTTAACCTATTGACTCAGAGACGAGGGCGAGAGGAATAATTGTTTTAGTCAAATGACACTAGCAGGTCAATTTGTATAGCCAAAAACGTTTTCTGGTCTGGTCATTTGCCATTTTCTGGCTTTCAATTAATCCGACACTTTTCGCTAATAGTAGGCTATAACTTATAGCCTACTAATAGCTCAACCAATTAGAATACATGACAATAGCCCATTAGTGTGATTTGACTAATTAACAATTAGACCTCGAGGCCGAATGTGCTATGATGAATAGACCACGAGGCCGAAGGCCGAATGGTCTATTGATATCATAGCACATGAGGACGAGAGGTCTGATTGTTTTAGTATAAACCAACTAGTTGGTCGATTTTGGCAATGAATACCATTATTTATGTTGAAAAAATCAAGTTTACTTGCAAAGAAAGGTGGTGGTTTTGCCAGGTACGGTCTATCACTAATAGACCATAAGTAGATCCGCCAATCAGAATGTTGGTTTATACTAACTCTTGTTTACTTCAGGAAGGCCAACACTGACAGACCCAGGTCAGGCAAGGGGTACCTTCGCTCTCGAGCAATTCCATTTCCACTTCGGCTGCGATTCAGCCTCAGGCTCAGAGCACACGTGGAATGGAAGACGATTCCCGGGCGAGGTAAACTCTAAGCATTAGACAGGGGCGTAGCCAGGGAGGGGCCAGGGGGGGCCGGGGCCCCCTCTTTCTCGGGAGATTTTCCGTTACATTTACTGTATTTGCTGGAGGAAATTTGAACATTTTCGTCCCATGTTTTCACTATCGGGCCATCCCCTTCAGAAATTCCTGGCTACGCCGCTGTTAGAACACAACTTTCTATGACTTTATCGACGCAATAGAGCACGCGTGATGTTAGGAGAGACACGAGAACGTTGTAAAATCACGAACCGCTCAAAAGTAATAGAAAGTTGTGCTCTAATGCTTTTGCATGATGTAAGTAGCGGGAGAGAACCATTACTTTATCGGTGAAATAGAGCGTTATATTTTAGCTATATTGTAAATAGTGATCAACCATCTAATGCGACGTCGGTATATTACAAACCACATCACAGAAAATACAGCCAATCAGAATGCAGCAATGCAATAAAATTCTATTCTATTCCATCGTGTACTGCATTTACGTAAAACGATCACATTCCATTCATTTGAATATTTCTTTTTTGGGGCTGCTTCCATATTCATTATCCTTCGGTGCGTAGCGGAAATAGAAAGAATGAATTCTCAGAGGGCAAGAGGAATAATTGTTTTATTCAAATCACTGACTAGTAGGCCAATTTGTATTGCCCAAAACTTTTTCTGGGCTGGTCATTTGCCATTTTCTTGCTTCAAATCCGACACGTTTCGCTAGTAGGCTATAAGTTTCGCTAGTAGGCTATAACGCCTACAGGTAGGCTATCGGAATGGGACTAACTAGCGGCGAAATCGTGCTAACCACGTAGAGTTACTGAGCTGTTTTTGGGGAACTAACAATTTGCTTATTTGTATGGCAGGTACATTTGGTGTTTTTCAATACCAAATATGGAAGTTTCTCAAATGCTGCGGATAAGGAAGATGGTCTGACTGTGGTAGGAGCATTCTTGGCGGTAAGAGCTATATGGGACCTAGATATAAGGGACCCACTTCACGAATTACGTGTAGAAATCTTTAAATCAACATATAAAAACAAAGTTTCAGATTTGATTTACCAAATTCAATCGAGAACATTGCTTTATATTCTCTAAATCAGCCGATGGAAATGGATGCTTTATCCGACATGGTATGTTACTATGCTGTCAAAATGGCGGCTGACACAGGCTCTTTAATTAAACGAAAGATTAGAAATACTTGCTTTGTTTTTGTTAACATGATTCATTGAAAAAGAAACTCTGGCTTATGCAAATGAATTGTACTATGACGAGTTTTTCTCGCTCTTGTAAAAATGCCGACTGACAACAAATGGCTTTTGGCTTGGTATCGAAAATAGCGGCGAAGCAATGCATGATGGACAGGGTGAGTCATCCCCTTTAAAGTCTCTTGCTTTCACTGTGGAATGGAACAGGTGCCCGTTTCTCGAAACACCCGAGAATTCTCGAGCCCAGAGAAATATGTTCTGCAATTTTAATAGATTGATCCTTAAGTTTTTCGTTTTCTTTTCTACACTGCTGATTTGAAGTCTAGAACTGCCTATTCGTTGATATTTATATTCTAAATTAAGTTACTTTAACTCATATTTTTCGGGCACCCGAAAAACTCGGGTGAAAAACAATGGAAAGTTTTCGGGAGAAGGTACCCTCCCGAGACTTTTCGGGTGATTTTTCGTCGATTTGAGGGTTTGAATGAGACGTAAACACTATAGATATCCACGAATGGGAAGTTCTAGACTATTTAAATCAGCAGGGTAGAAAAGAAAACGAAAAACTTTAGGATCAATCTATTAAAATTGTAAAGCGCTTAGAACGCTGATATAAGCGCGATAAAAATGTCTATTATTATTATTATTATTAAAATTACAGAACAAACTTTTCGGGCCCGAGAATTCTCGGGTGTTTCGAGAAACGGCCCCCAGGTTTTTCTTTTAGCTTTTGGTCACATAGGTTTTTTTTATTAGAAATACGGGAGTGCAAATGAAAAGCTGGAGACCCTCGCTGAGGAGATGCCAAAAATCGAAAAGCAAGGTAGGAGCCTACACTGAGTAGAGTATCCGATATTATAGCGGAGCACCATACCTAAGAAAATAACGTCTAGGCGTAACTATGGAGTTGATTTTGAAACGTCACGGGCTTTCTCGCTCATTTGCTCACGTCATTGACGGCGCTAAGTCAAACAATTAGGGCGTTGAAAAGGTGTCGCCCCAAAATGAATGTGTTCAAGTTTGGTTGCCATAGGTGGTTCCCTTCTGTATAAAAACCTATAGCGTAGGTTCTGACCTACGAATTTTCTGAAACTTGGCCAGATGAAAGTTCAAGTCTTCTAATGAGCATCGCCAAGATTTAAGCCGAAAATATCTGCAAGATTTTTTTATGAGAGGGCATTAAAAACTATGGGGTCGTCTTTGTATTTGAGAATTGGGACTTAGATGAAAAAGATTGCAAAGATCGGAGTATTCGCAGCTAATCTAGGATCATTTGTGCTTGATTTACAAAAAGAATTACTGGAATCCGCAAAAAAACGCAAAAGTTATAGCCCGATATGTATAACCTGGTAGTTCAGCTCTGGACACAGATGAGCGCCCAAACCATTTCGAGCGAGTCACCTTAAGTGCGTCTCTGTTGTCCATGACACGCTATGACGTCACGAGATTCCGTTGAGTTGCGTGACTGTTGTCCATGACACGCTATGACGTCACGAGACGCAGTTGAGTGGCGTGACTGTTGTTCATGACACGCTATGCGGTCACGAGACGCAGTTGAGTTGAGTGGCTGTTGTTCATGACACGCTATGACGTCACGAGACGCAGTTGAGTTGCATGACTGTTGTTCATGACACGCTATGACGTCACGAGACGCAGTGAGTGGCGTGACTGTTGTTCATGACACGCTATGACGTCACGAGACGCAGTTGAGTTGCGTGACTGTTGTTCATGACACGCTATGACGTCACGAGACGCAGTTGAGTGGCGTGACTGTTGTTCATGACACGCTATGCGGTCACGAGACGCAGTTGAGTTGCGTGACTGTTGTTCATGACACGCTATGACGTCACGAGACGCAGTTGAGTTGAGTGGCACGCAGTTGAGTGGCACGCTATGACTGTTGTTCATGACACGCTATGACGTCACGAGACGCTGTTGAGTTGCGTGACTGTTGTTCATGACACGCTATGACGTCATGAGACACAGTTGAGTGGCGTGACTGTTGTTCATGACACGCTATGCGGTCACGAGACGCAGTTGAGTTGAGTGGCACGCAGTTGAGTGGCACGCTATGACTGTTGTTCATGACACGCTATGACATCAGCTAATGCAGTACAGACGCAAGGAAAAATTAGATTATTTGTTTTATACAACAAAAGAAGTGACTTTTTGTTTTGTTTTCTGAGGTACTTCCATTGACACGTCGGTGATTCTCGAGAACATAATTCATGGATTATCCAGTGGGAGACTCGGGTTCTACAATTACAAAGGCTCCCTCACCACCCCGCCCTGTTATGAGTCTGTTAACTGGATTATACTTTGGCAAGTTGTAAGCGTCACTGATGAAGACGTAAGTGTTAAAGGCATACTACACGAGGCAGTTTTTCATGTGCTACTTGCAACGCAACGATGGCGAATGAAAAACATTTGAAGTTGCAGCGGGGATTACACGCTCACAATTTGTCTCGCAACTTGCAACGCTCCAACAGTAAAGATATAGGTGAATATAGCAAAATATTTCGAACGTCTCGACCACCTATATACCACCTATAGGTGAATATTTAACAATTATTCCTCGAGCCCGAATGGGCTCTGAGTCGGCTCTGAGGCCGAAGGCCGAATGCTCTGAGGCCGAAGGCCGAATGGGCTATTGACTCAGAGGCCATGAGGGCGAGAGGAATAATTGTTTTAGTCAAATCACACTAGTAGGTCAATTTGTATTGCCAAAAAATGTTTTGTTCTAGCCATTTGCCATTTTCTGGCTTTCAAATCCGACACTTTTCGCTACTAGTAGGATATAACTTATAGACTAGTAGGATATAACTTATAGACTATAGACCACTAGTGTGATTTGACTAAAGGTGAATATGACATTGAAAGCATTGGGGATCGAGCGCGCACTTTATTACGAGAAACTAAAAAAATACCTACTAAATATATATATTTTTTTGTCAAAAATCTTAAAAGTCTCTTGAGTAATTATACTAAAACAATTAGTCGCCTCTGGTGAGTATTCAGCAATATCAACGTGATAAATGTAGCACTTAGGACTGGGTCAGTTCAATGTTGGGTTCGCAGGATCTTTGGGACGAATACGCTCTCCTCTCCCCTCTAGAGCCACTGCACAGGCTACTTCAGCTCTTCCTAAATAAAAGGATTGATGTTTGTTTTAGCTTGAGAACTTACGAAAGTTGAAACATGGCCCCGACAATCATGAAAAAATGTGCGGCAACTTCCGTCCCGTGCAGAAGCTCAATGGCCGCGTGGTCTACAGTTATAGGAGAAGGCACGACTAGTCTACAGCATCTCTCTCAGGAGCACAGAACGCAACATTAAAGATGAAAGACTCATCACTCGTGTAGTAGGGGGATTTAGATAAATAAAATGAATGAAAACACTTTTTGTACTGTGTTTGGTACTTTTTAGGATTTAATCCCTTTGATAATATTTATTTTTTCCGTGAAGGCACGATGACGTTCTGCGAGAATCTGCGTTCGAGAGTATGTTCTCGTACCCAGAGCGACAGAACCCAAAAATGGCAACTACCCTAAGGTCAGGTAAAGTCAGATAGGCTTGATTCTTTGCATAGAGTATACAATAAGAAACAAAATAGAAATGAGTATTTTTTTCTAATTGATCCGTCTTTAAGATATCAGCTGCTAAACTTTGGTTACTGCATCGTTTTATGGCAAAATTTGTACAATTCTTACAAAAAATGTCAAAAAGTGCTGCAGTGTAACTCCTCATATCTTAAAGACAGATCAATTAGAAAAAATACTCATTTAGGGTAGAAATCTTGTCATTTTTGGGTTCTGTCGCCCAGAGCTACCCGACTCGTCACCTTGAGGGTAGGTTCGTGACAGCCATTTGAGGACCTTTGCTGATTGGCTGAAAGGGCGCAGCGTACATAACCAGTTTCATCGAGGGTTGTCCAATACACTGACAAATTTATGCAAGGCATTGTCTAAAACAATGGAGTGCAATGGAGTGTATTATAGAACGAGGCAATACAATGGAGAAGAACAATACCATGCATAAATTTGTCAGAGTATTGGACTAAAAAAAAAGCGAAACTGGCTCAATAACACCACCGTTCGTTTGCTAGTCGTATGTTTAGCCTACGCCTTCGACCTCTAACGCAACTAATTTTGAGACATAAAAGCGTCATTTTTGATACGCATGCGTCAGTGGCTGTCGCCAGGGCCTTTACGCGGAGTCAGAGGAGCGAGGAGGATCTGTGGACGAGAGTGAATAACTAGTGATGAAAGTACCACGATGAAAGTACCAAGTTTAATATTACTAAAGATCATATCCTCCAACTTTCTTCAAAGTTTGGAATGTCGTCTTTGGCTATAAGAATGTGAGCTTATATATTCAAATTCGCCAGCTGAAACAGTCGCTAAATAAACAAGTTGTCCCGCCGAATGTAAGGAAATCGATACAACATAGCTTTGTAAGGTCATTTCACTAAATGGTCAGAGTGTGAAAGCTTCTTGATAAATTGCTGCTCAGAAAAAATGATAAATGCAATAGCACTTATGACTGCACCACTTATTCACTTATTCGCAGAAATATTTTGACAATAGCGACAAAAATGTTTATCAAACACTGTGATCAGAAATATTCTTTGAAACTTGGATTAGACAAATATAAAACGACATCACTTCGTTCAGGTAGCGGGCTAACGTATCTATAACACACGGCATAAAAACAAATGTTTAATAGCTAAAATGAATTTTAAACATGCATAATAAAAACCCAACAAAACACGCTTTTTTATTAACTAGTATGCCAGTGCTTAGGGCTTCATGGCTTCAAATTTCGTACCGTTGGAGCAATTTGAAGACATTGCCTTGAATCCTGGTGATCCATATTCGTTAGGGAGTCTAGGATTCAAGCACAAGCAACTGAATTGTTACTACGACGAAGATGGAAACCAAACCGGGGTTCTTGTAGAGGCAGACAAGTTTATTGGAGTTTTAGAATTTCAACTTGGAAAAGATCAAAGCACAGAAAGAATGGATGACATTGAAAAGGTGGAAAAGTCACAATATGCTACAACACGTGCTCGTTGCAGTGAATCCAAGCAGTCTGGGAAGACCAAAATTGATTGAAAAATGCAGTTTTATCAGAGAGAAGTTTTTCAGAAGGAGAGATACTGAAAATAGTAATGTTGAATACGAATCGCTAAACAACAACAGTTTTTCTAGCGGACAAAATGTAGTTTTAAAGGAATCGAAGTCTTTACATGAAGCAAGCGACGTGGCACTACATAAGCAAGCTGCGAAATATAGTTGACATGTTTTCATATCTTTGAAGATGAAAATTTTGGCACGTTATTGAAGCACCCTTTTTGCCCTTGCTACTGGGTAGTAGGGGGATCGGCTGATCGAGGCTACCCGCTGTAAAAGAACACAAAGCTTATCTGACATTGAACGTTTGGGCACATCACGAGGTGGCTCTTCGTCCCGTGCGTCTGTGAAGTGTTTAGTTAGACCTGAAGACCTGTATCAGCATCCCAGGGTTCTTTTACGTCCCCCTCGAATTGGATATGGAAGCGGAGGGAGACGGGACCTCGGTTTATTGTCTCATTCGAAAGGCTAAGGCAGGAAAGAAGAGAAAGAATTTCCACGTCCCTACCGGGAATCGAACCCGGGCTCGAGGGGAGAAGCGAGCGCCGTAACGCTGCGCCACCGTGCTACCGTGTTAACATTTTTAGATCAGCATCGGATTCTCATTCTCGCGGACGGAAGGGGGCGTGGGAAGGATTAGGGAGCGCGCAAAGGACTATGGGAGAAACAACACAGGAAAGTTGCTTTGTGCGTTTACTGAATCGTTCAAACAACGTGCTCTCCTTTTCCTGTTGGTCACACGCTCTTCTAATGAGTGCCAACAACTAAACACAGAGTAATCAATACAACAAGAAGGAAGAGAGAATTCAACAACTGATCATTAAGGGGACGGACACGAGTTTATCAGTGTATTGTCAACTGTCAAGTGTTTTATTAAGTACTTGCGTTTAGTCGTGACTCAAGAAAACATGAGACATGTTTATGGTTTTTCTTCGCATTCTAATTGGCTGTCAAAACAAAGATCAAAGGTCTCAAACAAGCAAGTTCAATTTACTTTCAAGTTTGAAATTTCAACAAGTTTGATTTACTTTCAACATCGATGTGAAAGTCATCCGCTCTTTCTTAAACCAATGACTCGATGAGATGAGTTACCGGCTCAGGGACCGCGGAGGGGGAGGGGCTGGTAAGGCTATAGCCCTACCACGTTTCAGAAATTGTCATACATTTCTTGCATTTAGCCCTATCACTTCGTGATATGCATTCATCCTTATCAGCCCCACCACTTGAACGCATGCTCCGCGGCCCTTGCGGCTATATTGCAACCAAGCAAAGTACATTTACTGTCTAGTGGAGTAATAGCGGGCTCCTTAGCGGCCGAAGGCCGCAGAGCGGAGCACCATAGGTATCGCAGGAAGAATACAATAGCTCAAACTAGAACTCAGGTATAACGATCGAATTCATTTTTCATGGTTCAGCGGTATTCCCATTTGGGTATCGCTGGCGCGTCCGTGTCTGCGCGCCCCCACAGGTAAACCAAGACCCCAACACAGAAAATTATGTAACCGGGAGCTCCGCTTTTAGCCAGTGGCTAAATCTATATATTATGTGTTTCAAGATCAGCTGGCGAATAAACCGAACTTTGAAAACAATATCATCTTGTCGATTATTAAAATTCACTGCTTTCGAAACGGTGTGTCCGAAACCAGAAATGAAAACAAATATCTAGAATATTTTAGAGTAAACGTGCGACTGTTTGGTTTTGTCTTGGTTCTGTGGCAACCATCTTTAAACAGCACAAGTTTTAATCGGGACTATAATTGGCACGTTTCCACTGTATATTGCAGTACATAGAAAATAGAAGTGCAAAAGGGCGCGTTACCGTATTTTAGTTTTCATGGTTGGTTACTCTTGTCTGTTGAAAAACTATGCCAAACTCTTTAAATAATATCACTAGAGAAAGCAATAATTAAACCACGCATGTCATTACCATAACTTTAAGCGCAGCACGCTTTAGACAAGCTAGAAACTAAAAACCATGGATCACAATCATGGTGACGAAAACCATACTGTGATAGTTATCGATCGTTTGCCACGATGGTCGCACATGCTGGCTCTGGGAATATACATAGCTTTGCTACTAATAGCACTGGCTGCCAATTTCTTGGTTATTTTCACAATCGTTCGCGTTAAATCAATGCGACGCTGCGTAGGCGGAACAATGAACCTTCTTCTTGGAAACCTCGCCTTGGCAGATTTGCTATTGGCGATAAGCACCACGTTGGAGGCTGTCTCGGTATTTCGGCATTCTTGGGAGCTTGGTGTGCCAGCTTGTAAACTTCAACGGTGGTTTATGTACACGTTCTATGGTGTATCCATGTTATCACTTATTGTTATTAGCGTTGAACGCTACTATGCTATATGTGATCCTTTAAACCTCAAAGTCAAAGTCTTGAACAACACAACGCGTGCACATATATACAAGACAATCTTAGCAATATGGATAGCAGCATTACTGCTTGAATCTCCACAGCTCTACATTAGCGATTTGGAATTTACTCATCGCGCCACAGTCTGCAAAGATGTGAGACCACTGAAGCATCAGTACTACATAGCAGTCCTTGTTGCATACTATATACCAATGTTTATATTATTATATGCTCTCCCGTTGGTTATATTTGCAACGACATTTTATAAAATCGGGAAAAAACTCCGTGGCCTTGAGGAACGGCTTCGTGGTCACTCCCGCCATGATATCCTAAACGTAATTCGAAAGAGAAAACGTGTTCTCAGGGTTTTGCTAGCAGTTGTAATAATTTTCATCTGTTGCTGGACTCCTTTTAACTGCGTGCAGCTCATTAGCAGGGCGACACTTCTAGACGAATACGACCCTCTGGGTAATTTCTACGTCTCGATCAAAATGCTTGCTCTGTGTCATGCAGTTTTGAGCCCTCTGATATGGACTCTTATGGGTCAGCAATTTCGCGATGGGCTTAAGCGCGCGCTCAAGGGCACCACTCGCCCTGAAATTCTTCCTGAAAGACAAAGAAGAGAATCCGGTAAGATAGCAGTGATGTCAACGGAGTTTCGACCTCGAGCAATGGATCTTATACCTAGAGAAATGGTGAAAAGGCCTTCCCAGCTGGATTGTCTTCTTTTGTCATTGACTCCGAAAGTGGAGCGAAAGTCTAGAGCCGGCACTTTGACAGGAATTACCAACACTGGAGTCATTCTAGAGGAGAATTCAATCTAGAGCAGATGATGTAATTATTGAATGAAGTGATGAACGCAAAAATATTTGTTAAACCAACCTTTGGGATCATGTTGTAAATCTGATACAACACGGCTGCTCAAGTAGCGAAAAACTCGAAACCAGAACTTTCGGAGGCCATCGGTAGTAGCACTGTCCTACAGTCTCGTTTTGACGACGATTGCTTAAAGACTGGGACTAGTTTGTAGCCGCGATGAAAAGGAATTGTCAAAATTCAAGGCAAAAATGATCGCGCGATAGTGCGCGCACTTCTATTCTAAAATAGTTAAAGAATTGCGTAAACATAGCGAAAAACATGGAATTAAAAGAAAAAGTGTCCGAGCAGGTTTCGACCGTTCCTTTTGATATCTAGTCAAAATCTTTGCTGTACAAGGAAATCACACGATCCTAGACGTATTTTCCTTAGGTATGTTGCTCCGTTTGCGCTTCGGCCGCGCTAGAGCTCCGCTATGAATCCAACAAACTGTCCACGCATCCAGGATAATATATGTAAACCTAAGGTCATATTAGTATTCTTAAAAAGAGAAACCCTATTTTTAACGTATTACCTAACATAGATTCATTTTAAAGCTAAAAGAGGTATAAACTATTTAATGAAATTTATTCCCGTACTCAAGATTAGGGAGTACTCAAACAAAAATGCAGTGTGTTTGCTGTAAGAGTTCCAGGGGATGTTAGGGATTTAAAAATAAACACGACTACTCTATACTTAATTATAATAATAGATACATGTTCTAGAAAACGCGTTTGCGAGATTTTTTGATTTGCTATATATTTTCTTAAATATCACGTTCTAAAGTTAAACATCGTAATTTTTACATTTTTCTTATCGAAAAATAACTATATAGAGGATATTACACGGTGGTGCGAAGATATGTTTTATTTTCGAGTGGCAAGAACAATATTTTACGAATGAGCGCGGCGAATGAGTAAAATATTGTTTTTGACACGAGAAAATAAAACTCATATCTTCAAGCCAGCGTGTAATTTTCTTTTTATTATATAGACAAACCAGAAAAAAATATTCCAAATTTATTTCCAAGCACTTTTGTTTTGACCGATATCCTCACTGGTGAGGATATGGAAAATATGTCACTGAGGACCCGGATGTAGCTTCGTATGAGATCTACGAGTGGCGTATTTCCCAGTAATACACTCGTGTCTATATAATAATAATCGATACCACGGATCGAAACCAAACCGGGATTTGAGAAACACGTGTACGGCGAACTTTCTGTTGCGTGCAAATCGTGCCATCTTGAGTTCAATGCATCATTGTTTCTCTGATAAGACTAAGTGTGAATAAGAGCATAAAAAAGACTATTTGAGACACAGGACAGGCACCAGCTGCTTAATCTTTATCAACGTCATAGAAAAACGTCATAGAATAAACATTTACAAAACAGACGGACAAACTTTGTACGTTGCAGCTATGAACAAAAACAACTTCTAATCTAATTATAATCCAACTCAACTCGAACTGCTATTATAAACTTATACAGAAGATCTGCAATTGTGTGAATAAAAGTTCACATTAGATAGCCTATGATTGAGATATAGCCTCATATACTATAAGTTATGCTACAATGAAATTTTCATGTAATCTGCAGTCAGGTCGTTTTTCATAACAACGAGCAATCTTACTCAGTATCATAGTCTTATCTTTCAAAATCCTTGAAATTTAAAGCCTTTGAAAATTCTAGGACTAGAAAGTGTTTTTAAGTCGTAGTTTTCTCTTTCGATGTACTGTAAAATTAGTATGTTTTTATATACAACAAAAACGCAAATATGGCTTGCCAAAGTGCCACTAATTCAAGGGCTGTCCCTTTCTTGGGATAACCTTTCAAAATGTTTCATCTGTGCGAGTTACATATGTGGTGCAGTATAATTATGATAAGTGTTCAGATCTGCATAGTGTCAGCGACTTGTGCTTCGGGACAATGATAAATGCTCATGCCTCAAATTCGATTTCTCTTCTACAAACGTTTGAAAGTCTTGAAACTCAACAACAGTACCACACTAGGCATCATTGGAATTGGAATGTCCTTTTCACACGCGCTCCCGGGCAATATGAGCCAAGTTTTTATAAATCCGATAGTTCCTCATACAATAAACATCATATTATGTTGGCTTGAGATGTCTTCTTTTAGACAACAGAATCCGCCAGCATCTTTTCATGTCTCGGGGGCTGAACTGTTTTACAGGAGCGTCGGAGACAGCGAGAACAGTTCTTCAACCTCTTGAAAGCCTCTTGTCTGAACCGGCTGTGCAATAAAGTATAGATAATGGGGTTGGTCACGTGGGTGAGTAGGTAGAGGGCCGCGAGCGCCGAGAACAGACCAGGGACGTTTAACATCAGGTGCACCCAGTAATCGTGGAAGAAAACGCGGCATAAATGAAAGAAGTGAATTGGCAGCATGCAGATTGCGTAGGTCACCAGCATGACGAGGAAGACTGTCACGATTCGTTGGCTCTTGCGTGTAAGACGTCGACTTGCCACGTTCTCTTGTATGGCTGCACGAAGGAGGCGAATGATTTTGATATAGACTGTGGCGATGAAGATGAGTGGAGCTAAGAACAAGATAACGAAGTCAACCGGATGGAGGACTTTCTCAAACATCGGGCCAGGCCAGATCAGCTCACAGGCATATTCTACAGGCGTGATGGGGTCTTCTGGATCTGTTAATGGGACAAGGGTGTAGTAGATAAGCTGGGGCGTGCAGAAAAGTATTGCTAACGCCCAGACACAAATCACTGCTAGAGCCACTGCCCAGGGTTTCACGTGGTACTTGGAGGTGATGAGGTAACGCTCCCCCGCAACTAAGATTAACGTCCCGAGGGAAGCGTAGGTACAAATGTGGGTTGCGCTGAAAACGAATTTACACATTGCGTCTCCAAAAGGCCACACAAGGCCCAGAGATTCGTAGGCTATGTAAAACGGGATGAAAATAACCAGAACGCCAAGGTCTGCTATGGCTAAGCTCACCGTAAGGAAGCTTGACACAAACCGGATTCCATTTTCTCGACAGAAAACAGTCAAGACCAATATATTCCCAGGAACACCTACTAGAAATAACACCCCAAAAATGGTAATTTGAAGAGTCTGCAAGGACGTGGAAAGCCCATGCCCTTGGTCCCCGAAGTAAGTGAAGTTTTCCGGGTCTTCAAAGTCCCATTCATCGTAAATGAAGTTTTCTTCTGGAGAAGTCATTTTTCCTCCGATGAATGTTGAGAGTACTCTGAAATAAGTATTGGAAATCGTACTGTTATAGCTGCTTTTCGCTTTCTCTTCATTGTTGGGGGGATTAAAGAACTCCTTGTAAAAAAAGATTGGAACAAAGCGCTATGGCCTAGCATTTGCTCTTTGTAATACGCTTTGCTTTCATTGGCTGAATCGGAGCAAGATCCGCTTACGCCACAACACTAGGAAGATTTTCACAGGCGTAAACTAATTACCCGTTTTGTATAGTGTACAAAGGTACATCTGTTACAATTGTTCGGGGGTATTGCGAACAAATATGTTTAGTTAAGTGCTGCGGAAGATTTCGTGTAGTAAACAGAACACGGGGCGAGAGATGCACGACACCTTCGAGAGACAGGTTAAGTGAAAACGAAACAGTAAAATCCTTTACTTCCACGCCGCATTGTTTGGTACCTCAAGTTGTTCCGCCATTTTCAAAATTATAGCACGTCCGCGGGTCAGTCCTAATAGATTATGCTTTCAATTAAATTCTGACAATTCTAAAAACTATTATTTGTCTTAGGAATATTTGGCAAAGCATTAGTGAGACAACGTTTTGAAGTTAACATTAGGAAATTGGAAATGATCCACCCAAGGGTACCTTTAGGGCGGTTTCCAAAAATATCACCACCTTTTATGACTGAAAAATAATAGGCTTGTTATTATGTTCTTAAAAATGCCTAGTCAAGGATGGTCGCCTCGCTAGTCAACGACGACCGGAGGCTGGCACAGACGTGCGAATTTTCCGGTTCGACTCCTTCAACACCCGAGACTTTCTCGCGCCCGAGAACTTTGCTTTGCAATTTTAACTCATTCTTTCAAAATCCTCTGATGACATAAATAGACTACAACTTGATTTTGTCGGGTTGAAATAAGTTAAGTCGTATTTCGTTGTTTCAGTGCCGGTAAAGCTTCGCTGGGGCCACTTATAAATAAAAAATCACTAGCCCCAAAGGCAGAGCAAGAAACAGAACAAGACTAGAATCACTCAGAAAAACGAAACTACATGTTTTAAACACCGAAACAACGAAATCAGCTAAACCCAGTCCCAACTCAAAAATAGTTCTAGCAAAATACAATATTGAATCCGGCTAAATGGTCAATATGGAAAAACTGTATTTCATTCTCTTTTTACCACAGATTAGAAAATCCGAAAAAATGTTTCATGAGAATGAATAACTTCAATTCTTTTCAAAAGAAAAGTCGAGCGACGAACAGCGTAGTTTACTTGCTTGAACTAAACATTTATTTGCAACAAAATTTTCTATGATACATAAGTAGCTACACGGGCCAAATCCTAGATTGGCTTGTTTATATTTCCCGTATTTCTATTTCTAAATACATCCGAGGGTGGAATTAAGGCCGAACAGAGTCAGGAAAGAACTGATTTTGTTAATATTTGCTCAACAATCTCTTCATGAACAAGCTTTCAGAACCAGACGAAACTTGGTATATGTTTTTCAATGTATGATGTTTAACGTTGTTCACATGTTATGCGATTTTCATAATTCTGCGAACTCAACATTTCAGAACACCAAACTGCATTTTGGCTTCCGTCTATCAAACCTTTTAGTACATGCGCATGGAATTTTTCTAAGTTTCGTTTGGAAATTATTGTGGAAAATTTGGTTTGAAAGCCTAGATAATCCTTATTAGTTCAAAAAGCCTCTCAAAGCCTGCGTGAAATCTCCCGGTGGCCAAACCGCGGTTTCCTAGTTGGCGTAGAGTTTGAAGAATTATGAAAATTGCAGTAAGTGTTTTCTAAATCACTGAAAACGAAACTTGAAAAGTTGAATTATGATGAACACGTCATGCAAAATGATTGAAATCTTTACAAGTGCTATTTTATGGCTATTACTTTCAAACTGATTTGAATTGGTGACTATCTAAATTGCCGAAGACTTGACGCTTAGAAGAACAAATGAAGTTGAATTGGCATATGGAACTCATAGCTAGTTTGGTCACAGACTAAGGAGCGTCGAGTTGATAGCCAGAGTTTTGGCCGCCCATTTGCTTTAGCGAATGGACAGCTGAAATTCAGAGAAAGCCGATATTGTTCCAGAATAAAAATACATGACCAGCTCTTATCATTGAAGTTTCTATTCGCTTTTCACTTCTATCCATAAATATTTATCGTCTGGCCACATAGAAGAGGTGTTTAGAAGACGTTATATCGTATCGCGGAATTAATTCAAATCAACACACCCCATTCGAGTACAATAGCGCTGCGCACAGATTCTAAAAATAGATCACGAGACTCAAACAAACAATCTCTCTAAAATGAAATCCCATTCAGAGGGATTGCGCTTGAAATACGAGCCAGGGTAGGAGTACATACAAGCTCTGAGTGGAACTACCAGTTTACCAATTCATTTTGTATCGTTCTTTAGAGAGAAAACTGAGAAAATGGGAGGAACGTGTATTTGCTTGTCTGAGTTTAAATTAGTGACGTCATCTGTGCGCAGCGCTATTGAAAATATGCAGGATCGTGGCGCTTAAAATATGCTAGTTTGGTTTCGAGTTTCCCGCCCAAAAGTATAGATGTTATTTTGTCACTAGTTCTATGTCTGGCAACAGTCCACCTATCTATGTGCCAAATAATCCTTTCACGATAATATATTTAAAATCAAAGGCAAAATATTTGCCGAAGGGGAGGTGAATAGTGCTGGATATATACCGAGACGCGAAGCGTCGAGGTATATATCTACCGCTAGGCACCGACCCTGAGGGGGATAGTTGTTTTAGTATATACCAAATCAGTAGAATAAAATAAGGTAAATTAAGGTTCGAAACGCAATATCGCGCGCGAAACGAGCCGCCATTTTGAGAGTTTTCTCAAAACAGTAAATAGTGTTTGATATCTACTATTTCAGGAACCAATCAGAGCACGCGAAAATGACTATTCACTGATTTGGTAGATACTAATCTTTTATGCTTCATCCTCCCAAACCTATTCGACGTACTTGAGTACAATATCTATCAAGGACATCAAGTTTAAGACCAACTATTAAATGAACGGTTGTATCTCAAACTCTGACATGACTGCCACTGGAAAAATGTTGCAAAAAATGGAATACATTTTCAAAAATACGCCTTGCAAACTAATCCAATTTTCCAGCCACTTGCAATATTTTTCCTCGGCATGATGGACAGCTGGAATTTATGTGATCATGACGTCTTTGCATTCCCATCTAGTGGTATCTATTTACTGCAGTTTTCTTTATTCTGCGAACTCTGAAGCAACTGACAAACATTTTTTAGCAGCTACCGGGTTGCTTAGATGTTTGATTCAGAGAAACCTTTGAAAACACAATTTTATTATTAGTCGGTGCAGAGTTTGCAGATTTTATGAAAACGTCAGTAACATTTCTACCATCTGAATTTGTGTGTTTCTTGTTTTGTTCCCAGTATTTACGCCATAAATACAACAAAGATAATGAAGAAAACAATGAGCACCAAGAATATCTTGATAATTAACCATCTATTTGATGTAACTGACTGAAAGTACTTTAGAATTTCACCATGCGCTGCGTCCACATTCATCTCTGTTGATTCAACATTTGCATCGATTCTGAGAAAAGGAAATATCACAGGGCATGATTAAGTGGCCTAGAAATGCAAGAACTCTAAAACTAATGTCAAAGGGATCCAGGAAATTGAAGTAGGGGGTTCAAACCAACAAAACTAGAAAAAATGGGGGCCAAAAAGTGATGAAAAATGATGGTAAAGTGTGTCAAAAACTAAGACTTCATATTAAAAGTTCTGCCAGAAGGGGGGGGGGGATGAGGGGAATGAGTTGTACTTTCACATCATGGTCTCCCTTTAGCCACTTAAATTTCCATCCATTATTAATTGGATTCAGAAGTTTTTCAAACCTGGAGCATATCGGGTGTTATTCTGTGAGACGACAGATAACATATCTCACCTTTGAATCTGTTCTTCCTGTTCCTTCACCATGTGTGCCAATTGGGAAAAGATGCTACCCAATTCCACTATTGTTGATTCAATGCTTTCCATTGCCGATGCTCTGCTCTGGATGTAGGAGTCCTGCAAGAATAGCACCATAAACGAATTTACAAAAACAGACGTTTGTACAAACATTGTCCTATTTTGTATATGATTCCAAATAAAAATATCTGTCTTTATTTTTTCTGCGGTCCGGTATCCATCAAATTGCGCACTCTGATTGGCTCGCGAGCGGGCCGGAATCCTACGATCCGGACCCCGGGTCGAAGCTGGATTTCTTTAACCTGCCCGGAATTCTATATGCATGGGGGGGTAAACCATTTTGGAAATTCTGGATGCATGGGGGGAGGGGGGGGGGGGGGGTCTAAAACTAGTGCCGCCCGTGGGGAGGGTACCTTTATTTTCTGGAATTGCCCAATTGCAGAAAATATACTTTTTTAAGTTCTGTTTTCTTCATATTCACTGATTCAGTGACACCAAGTACCTCCCTCCAACTCCATCCCCCCTCCCTGCTCAAAAATGTGATAAATTAGTTAAAACATTGTTTCCCTAAAATGTGCAAAAAGGGATCAATCACCCCGAACGTAGTAGCTTGCTTGCCACTAGTTTGCTCAAGGCAAGCCTGTACAAGTACCTGTTCATCCAGCATCTGTGCTTGGCTCATGTCATTCATCTGCGGGGCGTGGTGATCACCCATATCAATAGCCACATGTCCATCACCACCCATCATCATTGGACCTGCACCATTTGCTCTTTGTAAAACTACATGAGACAGAAGAATAAATTATGTTCTTTCCATCTGATTGAACCAAATTTTGGGGTAACAGGTAGGTGGCCGCACCCTGTCATGCTGTTTTCTTGAATCTTATTTCATTTATTTACAGAGTACACATATGTTACACTTTAAGAACAAATGCCTTCCTCTTTGACCACTAACATTGATCAATATTATCTAAATCTCACTATTTAAAATAACTTCCTACGACTGGAATAAATCAGAGGAAACCTTCCCTATATTTATGGGCAGGAGTCTCATCAGGAACGTTCCATTTTACCCCTAAAAGGTACCAAAAAGGGCAGGGCTTATTTGATTTTGACCCCTAAAAGGTACCAACAAGTGTGATATTGAAAAAAAAACATTGTTGCTTGGTTTGTAGGAACGCACCTCTAAGAGGTACCGTACCAATATAAAAAAAGTTCAAGCTTTCGAATTTTACTCCCTGAAAGGTACCAGAAGCCTGATTTGAGCTCCTAAAAGGTACTAGGAGCACCCCCTTCGAAAATACTCATAAATGAGTCCCTCTCGACTGTTTACACTAACTCTGTAATGTATCCTTTAAAAACAATAGATTTCTACTATCACATTTGCTATCATATTCTGCTATCTAAGGCTCTGCTGTTATCATGTTATTTTTGTATCAATATACAGCCTGTGTCAAGATGACTTGACTTGGTGGCTTTATAGTGCATAAGAAAATTAAAGGTTGGCAAATTCCATCTGAATAACAACAGATTGCAGTTACATGCTAAATATTCACCTGAGGTTTCTGGCATTGCTGCAGCAGCCATACTATCAACACCTCCCTGAGAAAACTTGTCTCGCCGTACCTTTTGTTGTTTTAGGTTCTGAAAATGTTAAAATCATACAAAAAATATTTGTTGACGATCAAGCAGCATTTGACAAAAAAATCATTTCGTCTGGAGATCATGTGCAAGGTGGAAGTCACCTCAAAAGGTAGAACCCAAGAGGGGTACTCAGAGGGGTATAGACAAGACAGGGTGGTCCAACCTTTTGGGGGTGAATAATTAGACTAAAGGGAGGAAATTTTATTTTTTTAGGATGTTGAATGTGGAGCTGAAGCTCCATTAGACCCCCCATTGCATGTCGCTCAAGCAGGCCATATTTGGAATGGTACAGTCCCAAAATCTCTCCTCTTGTGAGCAATCACACAAATGCAAAATGACTGATCAACCATTGTGAAGGCTCTGGCACAGCACAGCACAATACCATTATGTGCTGGAACGTTTTCTGTAGGTACCGGAGCCGACCGGAGCACAATTTACGTAATTCAATAGAGACAAAGGACTCACAAAGTAACACAAAGAATACAATAGTCTCCGGTACCTACAGAAAGACCTGTGAGTGTCATAAGAAATCTGCTCTACCCCCTGGGTAGCACATATACTTGCTGAACAAGAACCTCACCTTCTTGTGAATAATTCCATCATGCAAAATGACTGATCAACCATTGTTAATGTTCTGACACAGCAAGGCACAATACCATATTATGTGTCTTTTTCACAGTCTTAAGTAAGATATCTGCCCTAGTGCACACACTTACTGAATGAGAAACCAAAATTTTACAACATCACTCGATGACAATCTTACCTCTGTTCTGACCTCCAGTACTGATTTGAAGTCCTTTGACATAGTAGCAAGCTTTGACTAAAAGATAAACATACTGGCAACATGAGCTTGAAATGATTTGACAATAATCACATCTCAAATTACCTGTTTTCTATAATAATGCAGAAAAATAATACACACATACATGTACATGAGAGCTGGAAATAATTTTTGGTTGTCTCAACTGGATCAAAGTTGGCTGGACATATCTAAAGATTGGTCAGACAATATTTGGCGATTTTGATCAGACAATAGCAGTAATTTCCAGCTCTATACAAGTCATACAATATACAATTTTATTTTGACATAGTAGCCTCACAATGAAGCATAAAAACTACAGCAGACATTGGTTTCCAGGGGAAGCATTTGTAAGTGACAAGCAGTCATGTCAGAAATAAAGGTAGAAAAGGAAATGTGATCACTCACCTGTAGGGTTAGGACAACTGTGTTTGAGTGATGCTGTTGGTGCCGACCTTCAGTTTGACTTTTGGATTTTACCAGCTAAAACAAACCACATGCCACATTCAAACAATCAGATAATAACAACAAAGGAGCCCAGTTTGTTAATCTTTACAATCATAAATAACACATTTCTGCTGATGGAATGTAATTACTTAGGCAGAAATGTATATTTTGACGGCATGTGAATAAAACGTGAGGACGCGGTTGCATTGCAGTGCATTATGGGTGGGGTATATAAGCTTAGACATAGCATGCTAGTACCACTCTAGCCAGCTCCTCTCTCGTAATTCGACTTTTGTCGATTTTTATTGATCTCTTGTTATACATATACATTATAGAAATATTTTTTTGGCTCTTAAACCCCAGGGGCCGGTTCCTGAAAGGTTGGATAAAGTTATCCACAGATAAAAGTTATCTGTTGTATAGGTTTTGTTCAGGATTTATCTGTTGGATAAGCGTTTATCCACTGATAACTCTTAACTAGCTTTCTAGGAACCAGCCCCAGAGCACTTTATGCTGAGCATGGGTTCGGGGAACACGGTCCAGATTTTTAATACTCTATATGACCTTCAGCAGTGATTACTGCATGTAGGGCGCTGGCTACATAAAAAAATAAACAGGAGTTCTCCTGAACTGTTTAATGTGTTGTGTTATGAAGTGGAGGTAACTGACCTGTTACCTAGGGTACGGCTTAACAGGCCATTAGCTGATTTGACATGCCAACATAATGCTGTGATGTGTCTGGCCAATTTCTTATTACCAAACAATATATAGTTGTTTAGGGCTGACATTACAGCCTCTGACAAATCGCAGCATGTAAATGTAGACAATACCAGTCATGTATTACCATGTACTTGACCATTACCGAACCGCCAGCATTGGATGAAAACAATAGATAAAATGACTGACTAAATTATTGCAGCTGCACATACCTCTTGTAACTGCGTAATCTGCTGATTCAAGCTGTTGATGTCCTAAAGAGGAAAGAGATTAATTCTTTTAGGACTAAATCATGTTCAAAGAAAGGGGGATTGGGTACAAGAGGTTGGGCCCAGGAGGTCACTACACAACTTGACTTATTTATGTACAATTAATTCACTGGAAGGGATGGGGATCATACCTTCAGCCATGGGAAGCAAAGTTTTTTATGGGAATGTTTTTTTTTTATTCCTTTTCCTGTGTTCCTTGATTAAAGATCCATAGGAAACACAATGAAACCATGCTAGTGAGTCATTCTCAGAAACAATACTGAAAATTACATGACCATGGTTGAATACTTGAATACAGTCCAATACTTGAGACAAATGGATAATGCATTTGATGTCTTGAAAATTTCACAGCTCGGTTGTATTTCTAAAAGTGCAAACAGTAAATCTCAAGTACAAATGAGACTGGGCTACAGAAGTTTCCCTACCTAGATGTAATAAAGCACACAAATATCATCTCACACAAGAGAGTTTATTACGCATATAGCTGACAAAGACCATTGAAGGTGACATGACACTTCAATGCGAATGTAGGCCTGAGATCGGCAGATAATAGACCTCTTTCGCTTGGGCGTAATGTTTTTCCCATTTCAGATCACTTGGCATTCCCATGAGTATTCTTTCTTTCTATTTCTGCTATGCATCGAAGGATATATGAATATGGAAGCAACCCATTCAAATGAATGCCATGATCAAATGAATGAATGATCTGAAACTGGAAAACATTATGTCCAAGTCAAGAAGGTCTTTTGACTCCTTTTAAAACACAGACACTGCTGAGTGACACTTGACAAAACAAGATCAGAATTATAGCAAAATTCTCAGTTAGCTCACCTGCTTGATAATGTGAGTAAGTTCTTGGATTTCTCTTGGCCTGTCATCAAAGAGTGACTTTTTCTTGGCCACTGTTAGGAAAAATCGCAATAACAATACCGCTAAGTGTGGTTACAGCTTGACAGTGTGGTCCAATCAAACACAAAATATATCTGAACTTTTGGTAATCAGAGGGAAGTTACATTTATATTGTACTTGCAGTGGAAAAGGCTTATATACTTACAGATTGCCAGTTTTTCAAGCTTTGCAAATGTGTTGCTAATATCATGGCCAATGTGCCTGCAAAACATGAGCAGAGATATGGATGGGTTAAAGAGCCTGTGTCAGGGGGGAAATAATTGAGGGGGAAATAATTGTGTTATTCCAGCAGAAATCCATACCGCCACCAAAGAGGGGATTTTCCAAATGACAAACCATACCACACACACCTTTTCAAAAGGAAAACACTATTTGCATGGAAAATGGCATCTGTAACCCCTGGAAAATCAGGAAAATCCCCACTCACACTCGAAATGAATTTTCCCATTTTCTTTGTGGTTGGGGTATGCATTTTTCTCCTGGAATTAAACATGTTAGTGCCCAGACTAAATAAACAATCTACAAAATACTGGCACTGAAACAATCATCAACATATACGGTAAACAACAAATAGTACTTTAATACTCACTTGGCAATGAGGAAAAACTGGCTTTTGTGTGGATGTACGCCATTTAGACTTGAAGCTCGCTGACTGGCAAACGAAGAACCTTTTATAGCCTACAAAAAATAAAAGCATGAATATTGAATGCAAATAAACTTTAGTTAAGTAAGGTATGCAACTTCACGAATAGCATTAGCTCAGAAATTTTAAACTGATGAGTTGTAGGCAGTAAGTGAGATGTTGAAAACGCTCAGAATTATCAGCAAAAACAAAGCATAAAAACACTGAACTCTTGAACCAATGTATCTTTTGCTTTGTAAACTCGATGGTTTCAGAATCTGAAACACTTTTGGAACCTGCGTTATAAGGACTCAAACCAGACGACACCATCACAACACGACGAAGTTTGAGTAGACATTTTCCCTACCTGGCGTGATTGTATAGACTTTACAGCGGAGTGAAACTCCGTGGTTCTGTCCCTACATGATGTCATATCAATAGGAGCAGGATCCGAGTTGCTAGAACTCGTAAAACTGTGAGAAACGGTGTTAGTTTCTTGGTCTTCCCCGTTAGACCGTGTTCTACGCCTTCGGGTGATCATTGCCACAGCCGGCCATTCTTAACGCAGAATTTTCTCTTGTTTTTCCCTCATCTTAGCTCGATATTGCGGTAATTATAACTCTCTGGTTCCTATTCTTCACGGATTTTCATAAGAATAGCAGCAGTTGAACGATTTTTGCAAGAAAATAGGAAAAGAAGTTTGTTTCGAAATCGACAGTCAACAGAGTGCAGAGGATACGGTGATGACGTAGCGCATGGATTGGTAGAGTCCGCTGGTATGTTTTACTGCGGGCATTGGTAACAACGGAAGTGAAATGGTGAAATCCTGAGTGTTTTACCGGAAATGCGTGCGTGGAGTACGTGCACGTAAAATCTGCTAGCATTTCATTTATACATGACTTGTAAGATTTTCAAATCAATATAGGGGCAACAACGAAGTATAAATTTAGTCCAAGGAATCGTAGCTGATAATAGTACATAATGAGATGCTGCATGGAAGTATAAAAATTGTCCTTTTCTCTTAATTAACAATTTTACTTTTTATGGTTGTAAGTTGTAATAAATATATTGAAATACGAAAAGGAAAAAAAGGAGAAAAAGAAAATCAAAGTAGGTTCCAGTCCTATTCGACTTCTCTTATTGTGGTTACCAGGCTTCTCGCGCGCGAATTAATTTTAGAATTTCGAGAAAAGGGGGACAGTCAAAAGGTGACACAAGAATCTACAAGAAAACAACACCAAAATGTAGCGAAATACGGACACTGCAAGCCTCAATTCACCTCACAGATGCTGGAACTATTCACAAGGATAACTATACTAGTTTAGGAAGACATATTGTGGCTCTATTTTGTGCAGAAACAAGGAATCAAGTCGCTGAATATTCTGACGTTCAAATGAATGCAAGTCAACATCATGGCGGAAATACAACAACAGCGTTTGAACACGAGCCCAAGTATTACGTACCCTACCATCTCTGCTCCTCCAAGCAAGGCAGCACACATAAAAGCTTCGACTGTAATGCCTCCTATTTCGTTTGAAGTCCATCTTGGCCTCACAGTGTGCTTTATTTCTATCTACACACTTTTATTCTTCTTTACTCTCGTTCAACTTTTTCTAATTCTGCATTATAAGCATCGTCGGTTTTCGTATCAGAGCATGTTTTTATTTGTTTGCCTGCTCTGGGCTGGCATAAGAACTACGCTGTTTTCATTTTACTTTAATGACTGTAACAGAGCGAACAATTTGGAGGCGTTTCCCTACTGGTTTCTCTACGCGTTGCCGATTTATTTGCAGTTCCTTATGTTGACTATGTTGACACTTTACATGGTGAAGGTAAGACTAACACTGCTTCCGCTTTGGTGTGACGTCATATACTTTACTTTTGCAAAAGAACTTTCGCACCAAACAAAATATCATTGACGGAAGCACTGCTTTTAAACTTGGACCAAAATGCCAAATCACCACACCAAATTGTCAAGCCAGGTTGAGAGCCTAAACACCATGGACGTCAACCCCAGGAGTTAAAAAATCTGGAGACTGCCTTGAAATGGCAAAAATTCCTGCAATTCTCCTGGGAGAAATACAGTAAATTTATGGCAGTCATCTTAAATTTTTCCCGGGAGATGAAGCAAACAATCTTGAGACTCCTAGCAAAATTGGGGAGTTGACGTCGCTGAAACACAATGTCACACCAGGGTGTAAAATGGGCCTTAGACAGGTGTACAATTCAAATGATAATGAATTGAATTCAGGTGGGATTGGGGCATTTTTTGGGGGAGGATGACATTTTCTGCATAATTTTATATTATCTTTTCCATGTTTCTCATAACATTAAAAAAAAATCAGGGGGGCACCACTGCCCCTCCCTTGCTTACTCCACTGAGGTAAATCATGCTTTAATATCAGAATTTCACATACATTTTTTCTTCTTTTAGCTCATGCTGAAGTCTGGGCGAACTTCTTTGGAACCATCAAAATACAAGTAGGTGCAATAGGCAATATTCGTAGACTGGGACGCTCAAGTGAGGCTAATGCGGGTAATTCTTTTGTTTCACTTTTTCCAGCCCAGTGCACTTGCAAAAGGCAAATGAGCCTCACTTGAGTGTTCGTCCCAGTATGGCCGTTTGAATACGAATATTTGCCAATTGTAATTACATAAAAGCAACAATCTTGATCATTCACAAGTCATCACTAAATGGAGCCATGTCTGCCAATCACCTGATCAACATGCTATAATAGCATTAATTTTTCCTCATTTTATTTTGCAATTGTTGCTTGGATTAATCTAAGCTGAGAAGCTTCAATGCTTCATTTCATCAAATATATGTGCTGGAAAAAGTGGTAACGGTACCCTACAAAAAGTTATTGTCCCCCTGCAGCCATGCCCTGCCCCCTCCCCACCCCCTGATGTCTTGAAGATCCATAATAATATGATCATAAAGTGTTCTAAACTTTTCAGATGGATTTGTCTAGAGTAAGATTGGTTTGTAGTAAGAAAGTTTCAATAACTATTAAACAAGAATTCACCCTCTGTCTTCATATCTTTATTTCCAGGAATTCCCCATACATAGTATTTGGTGTAACCAATGTGACATTCCTGGCTGTAAACATCACCAGTTTGTTGCTATGTCCAGATCAGGATCATCTGGAAGCTGTTGTCACTGCTCGAGTCATCATCAACCAAACACTCTTTGTTATTACTGGATTTATTCTCTGTTTTGCTATTAGAAAGGTAGAAAACATTACCTTACAGAAATTTGTACCCAAAGTGGAGCATTTGCCACTTATGTGTCCTTTGAATTCATCCAGAAAAATATTTGTTTGTTTCTTTTCTCTGATTAATCATTAACTCTAATGGTATTATTTCATCCACATTTCATTCCAATTTTGTATTGCATATTTCATATTATTCACATATTATGTTCATTCCTTCACTTATTTAGATCACAAAGATACCAACAGCTAACCTTTTCCTGGAGGGACAAGTATGCATAAACATTTTATTGTTAATGCTGTATTAGATCTCAAATTCCATTTATAGGATAGTAACTGAGGCAGCTGTTTCATTTGTTGTAGGGCACAACAGGTTGCCAAGCAACCGTTATCTGTGTACTGGTGGTCCTACTTTATCTATCACGTGCGGTGTACAACATTGTAGCTGTCACTGTACCACATGACATGTCTTCATTTGGATATGGCTGGATTAATGTCTCAGATGAGGTACTTACCAGGGTCATAGCTAGCGGGGGGGGGGCAGTTGACCCCCAAGCGACGTATAATTTTTAGTGTCAACATGTGGGGAAAAACCTGTTTGCCCATCCAGCAAAAACAAAGGATGATCAAGGCTTGCCCCCCTCCCCCTCAGACAAAAAGTTCTAGCCTTTGCTAACTGATGTAAAATGATCCTGAATAATATGTTTTTACACACAAAAGATGGGATATGAAAACAAAATAGTCATTTGCAATTTCAAAGTAATCTGCACACTAGGTAGAAAGCTTCCACCCTGGAAATTCTGAAATGCAAATGTTTCTACAGTTTAGGGCTCACTTGCATTGAGATCCAAAGGTAACCCTCATTGTTGATGATTTGGTTTGAGTTTCTTTTTCTCAACTAGCAGGGCCTTCTCAAGGCAAAATTGACACCTTTCTCATTTAAATTGCCTGTCCTATCTGTAGGGTGAGATAAACAATAGAGGAATGGTTCGGCAGAACATCACCAATCTCCTTATGTGTCATTTGGTGTGGTTCTGATAGTCTGGGAAGTCTTACCAACAGCTATTGTCATCTGGTTCTTTCGTGTTCGCAAACCACAGAATGCTACTTTGGTGAGTCAGGACATTTTCTAAATTGCTCTTACTATGTAAGTTATTGGCAACAATTTTCTAGCTTGCATGTTTTTCTTTCTATTCTTGCTTTTGCAATTTTGCCGTTATCTCACTTGTTTTCTGTGCAAAGCTTTTACATACCATTTACTGTTTCTAGGGTGGACCAAGTGCAATTGCCTCCAACAGTTTTGACAAGAGGTCATATTTCTTTGATAACCCTCGCCGCTATGACTCCGAGGAGGACTTGAATGTACCGAAGAACAAAGGGTATTCTATTCACATCATTCTTATAAAGTATTTAGTAAACCTTTCAGGGGTAATTTGAATGGCTTATAGCTATTGGCAAAAACTATACACATAAGGTGCCATGATGGTAGCTTCCTCTGAAGTAAGTAAAGTAAGTAAGGAACTTTATTAACAGCTCAACAACATATTGTGTTCTAGGATATCTAGGGAATATGTTAGAGCAATAAAATCTACTATAGACAGTAGTAGCCTGCTACCCGGCTTGCCTGTGGGGTTTTTTCCCGGATATTTGATTTTTTTTGTTATGCGGGACCGGGCTAGCAGGGTAGACAGGAGTGCAAGGTTTAATCGAAAAACCTAACTTTTCTGCCGGACTGAAAGGAATTAGTGCAGATACTCATTAATGCATTTTATTATGATTTTTTCAGTAATTATGACATCCCTGGTGTCCTCAGTCCCTCCACTTCTATCAACTCTGCCCCTGCCCGGTCCTATGGCTCTACAGGCCATCTAAGGAGCAGCAACAGCTTCAACCGGAGCAGCAGCTATCCTACTCCTTACATACCCGGTACCACCCCTCCCTTGCTGTTTACGTCTGGTCAGCACGGGTACCAAAGGGCGGCACTAGAGACAGTGAGAGACCAGGACCACGCATAAGGGCTCTTGTCGGCAAGATGTATGATATGGAGAGGGCTTGACCTTTGCTCTGCCCTGTTTCATAAGCCAAAGAAAGAAGTAGCAATAGAAAAAGTCAAGCAAAGCGACAAAGATGACGATGCCAGGGCCAACTTGAACGTGCTTGATTAGCATTGTAATACCTCAGCATCTCTACACACTTTGTAGAATACCTCTTGATGAGTTACCAGATGGTTTCTGCTCTGCATTCATCGACAAGCCCCTCAAGCTTAAAGCTCGTGGGGACATGAGATAGATACATATTACGTACAGATAATATGTGTTTTTGATGACTTTAAATAGTTGCTTAATTATTGTGCGATCATCCGATATATAACACCAGTGGCGCTAGGAAGTGGAGCGTGGGACGGTCGCCCCAATTTTTTCTTAAGGGAGCATTCATTATTTATGCCAGGGGTGGGCTGGCAAGATTTTTCATTCAGCCCCAAAAACCTCTTGACCCCCCCTCCAAATATCAAGAAAAACCTCAAAACCCCTTTAGGCAATTTTTATAATAATGATAGCCCCCCACCCCCCTTCCCCTTTAGATGACGACGAAATGTTGACATCTAGATACCAAGTAGACCCTTTCCTCTATTTTTAGGACATTTCCTGCGTGCATGAACAGTTTCTTGCAATTTTACAGGCGTGCATCCTCTTAATTAGTATCCATATGTTGAATTAAAGTCACTCCTATAAAAAGTAGATGACCCCTAACAGTTGTTTTCATATTTTCTGGTGACCCCCTACTTGAACGTGCCGAATTTAACATGCCCCCCCCCCCCCCCCCCCTTAATTGTTGCCAGCCCACCCCCTGGCATAAATAATGAATGCTCCCTAAACATAATGCGTGAAAAATTACGACAAAGCCTCCTAACTTACTGGCATGCTACGCCACTGTATAACATTGGCCGATAAAATGCATGAAATCTATAGTAAGTTGTATAACTAGTCGTATGTACTATTTGTTTGAGCGGTATTCAGACATCCCATTTTTCACTTGTATTTTCTAGTGACGCGAGTCAATCGTATTTGCTGAAGTAGACATAACTAGGTAATTAGATTCGACAGGACGTTGGCACGACGTATGAATTGAGCCTTCAGTTTCTCGACCACATACCACCAGTCGGGGGTACATTCATGTAACATTAGCACGTAGGAATTATACAACGAGAACGAGAACTAAAACAGGCATGCCGCCACTTAGGGTTAGCATACAGGGAAAAATGAATTGTAAACCCACCAACTCCCGAACGGCCTTTCTTGTACACAAACAATAATGCTGAGTCTGAGATGAATATTTCGTTAAATAACTATGTAAAAATATGAACATCAAATTTAAAACGCGAAAAAGGGTGAATTATACACAAACAATAATGCTGAGATGAATATTTCGTTAAATAACTATGTAAAAATATGAACATCAAATTAAAACGCGAAAAAGAGTGAATTATAAGAGAGAATTCTGATAAAATTAGTACAGATTTGTCAATAACGCTGATAAAATCAGTGTAGATTATAAACACAATAAGGATACGGTTTTGCCGTCGTTGATCCATAAGCGCACGCAGATCATTACCACTAATTTTGGTTTCTTGGGGTTTTTGAGATTTTTTTTCCTGTCAAATCATCTAAGGAAGAGAACCCTGGTTGTGAACCAGGGTTCTCTTCCTGTTTGCAGTTGGCTTTCTGTCACGACAAAACCCATGCAATTAATGGGAAGCACTTTGGATCAGCGTTTTTTTCCGACACCCGACCAGAGGGAATTTTAATTTTGGCCACGGGTCGTGGTCGATCTGATTTATATTGTGAGTTGAAGTTCTATGTGTTTCACGTCTTTCGGATGACACAACAAGTCTCATCTCGCCTTTACTACCCTAGACGATTTGTTCGCCGTCTTCTAGTGTGAAAACGGCCAATCTGAGTCACTGCGTCTGAAACTTCGAGTCTACCTGCTGAACCCTTGTACCTACTATGTATTGATGAGAAGTACTTTAGTCATCTATATACTATGTCTAGTCAACCCGCTTTCAATTCATTAGATTTTACCCTAAACAATCGATATTAGTTTTATCACTTTCCAGAAAGGCGTGTACTAATACGCCATGGCGTACCCGACAGAACCCCAAAATGGCAAGATTTCTACCCCTAAGGTCAGGTAAAGTCAGATAGCTTGATTCTTTGCATAGAGTATCCTTATACAATAAGAAACAAAATAGAATGAGTATTTTTTCTAATTGATCCGTCTTTAAGATATCAGCTGCTAAACTTGGTTACTGCATCGTTTTATGGCAAAATTTGTACAATTCTAACAAAAAATGTCAAAAAGTGCTGCAGCAACCAAAGTGTAACTCCTCATATCTTAAAGACGGATCAATTAGAAAAAAATACTCATTTCTATTTTGTTTCTTATTGTATAAGGATACTCTATGCAAAGAATCAAGCCTATCTGACGTTACCAGACCTTAGGGTAGAAATCTTGAATGTATGGGAATTTTCCCATCTCCTCAGCGTTCTTGTAACGTGGTTCTTCTAGAAGTTCTAGAGAAAAAACAGTAGTTTTAACTTAAAAGGTTTTAACTTAAAAGGCATAGGTATAAAAAAAATTCAATGAAATTTTGCATCGGTGCGCCGAATTTTGTACTCTGCCAAAAGTCTGTGCATAGACCTATCACGTGGTTGGTTGACCCCATCACGTGGCTATGTTGGACGAATTTCTGCCCGCGAAATTTTCGAGCATCGTCACGGATTGAGCAATTGTTTCGAGCTCAAACTCCTTCACAGCGTAAGTTCTGTACCTTCGAGGGAAACGAGATGAATATTACTATCTTTAGCGATCGTTTAGTAGCAATTTCGAGTGGATTTGAGCAGTTTCTTCGAGTTTTATGGCTGTTTTCATTCGGGTCGTGTTTTTCAACCGAGTCTCGCGTGGTATCCTGAGCGAGTGAATGAACGGACCTAAAACTCAAGAAATGCGCTGTATAGCATGACTGAATGAAATATTATAATTTGCTATTTGTATCTTATAGAAGCGCCATGTGATGACTTCTTATAAGAAGCACAGCGCAATGTAAGTGAACCTTCTAACTATTAATGAATGCGCGCGTTGCATCCTTGTAGTTGTGTTACATTCCAAATGAATTTCTGAAGAAAATACAGTGTAGCCTGGCCCTTCGTACCAGGGGCAATTCGTAAAGCATTTTCTCCTGTATTTTTGTTTTAAATGTCCCATAAATTGTACTGTATTTTTGGTTGCTACATGTAGAAGGGGGGCCTGGGCCTCTAGTGCCGTAGTTAGCAGGGGCAGTTGCCCCCCCCCCCCCCCCCTCCTCGCAGACAAAAGTTCTAGCTACGGCCTTGCCCTCCCCCTGGCTTTGCCCCTAAAAGAGCTTAGACACAAAATTCCTAGCTATGGCCTTGCCCTTCCCCTGGCTATGCCCCTAAAAGAGCTGGAATCGCCTGTTCTATAATAGACTCTATAGCCCTGAGAAATCTGTGATTTCGACAGCAAAAATGACTTACAATATCGAGAGCACAGAAAATCCTGCAGGTTGCATTTAGGCTGCGGCCAAACCATTCACATTTGATTCAACTTCATTTAAAATTGCTAAATGAGAGCACAAAATCTATTCAACACTATTGAATGTTGTTGAACTATGATGTAATTTACAGTGGAACTCTAACAACACGTTTGAATGATGAATTAAATGTTGACCTCCTGTCCACATTACAATGCACAGAAACAAAGTTTATGTAAATGCTGTCTGCACAAACAAGGGAAGAATGGGTTAGTGCATGTGGTGGGGCGTGAACAGATATATCGAAACTAATATAATTAGTGTGTGGATTGATCAAGATAATGATCTGATGTTTTCTTAAATTAATAAAAAACACACAAAAGAATACTTTTTTAATCTTGTTTAATCTGTATTGCATGAAGTGTATTAACAAGAATCTACGTGACTGCTGAAATCAGCATTGATTAGCTTGCATAGCAGAGGGATGTAGACCCTGTGTATTTTTGGTTGCTACATGTAGAAGGGGGGCCTGGGCCTCTAGTGCCGTAGTTAGCAGGGGGCAGTTGCCCCCCCCCCCCCCCCCCCCCCCCCCCCTCCTCGCAGACAAAAAGTTCTAGCTACGGCCTTGCCCTCCCCCTGGCTTTGCCCTAAAAGAGCTTAGACACAAAATTCCTAGCTATGGCCTTGCCCTTCCCCTGGCTATGCCCCTAAAAGAGCTGGAATCGCCTGTTCTATAATAGACTCTATAGCCCTGAGGAAATCTGTGATTTCGACAGCAAAAATGACTTAAAATATCGAGAGCACAGAAAATCCTGCAGGTTGCATTTAGGCTGCGGCCAAACCATTCAACATTTGATTCAACTTCATTTAAAATTGCTAAATGAGAGCACAAAATCTATTCAACACTATTGAATGTTGTTGAACTATGATGTAATTTACAGTGGAACTCTAACAAACACGTTTGAATGATGAATTAAATGTTGACCTCCTGTCCACATTACAATGCACAGAAAACAAAGTTTATGTAAATGCTGTCTGCACAAACAAGGGAAGAATGGGTTAGTGCATGTGGTGGGGCGTGAACAGATATATCGAAACTAATATAATTAGTGTGTGGATTGATCAAAGATAATGATCTGATGTTTTCTTAAATTAATAAAAAAAACACACAAAAGAATACTTTTTTAATCTTGTTTAATCTGTATTGCATGAAGTGTATTAACAAGAATCTACGTGACTGCTGAAATCAGCATTGATTAGCTTGCATAGCAGAGGGATGTAGACCCTGTTAAGAGAGAAACTTGAGCGAGCGAGTCGACCCAAAATCTCCTCTTCTTGAGCTGCTACACAAGCTAGAACTCAAATAAAATTCTAATTTCAGTGCTGTAATACTTACAATTTTTATTTACAAATGTCATAAAGTTTGCTTCTAAATATAGTACAAATCTATAAACTATCTAATCTTTGTATCAACATGTTTATGCTGGCCCATGATAATACAACGTTATGACGTCATCGC
Organism: Scolanthus callimorphus; assembly: GCA_033964015.1. Classification (NCBI taxonomy): domain Eukaryota; kingdom Metazoa; phylum Cnidaria; class Anthozoa; order Actiniaria; family Edwardsiidae; genus Scolanthus; species Scolanthus callimorphus. Next base: position 28,960,838 of record CM066915.1, on the reverse strand, counting down.
TTTATACGCTTGTATACAAAGGACCAACAGGTGGTCTACTAATTTCCTGGAAATCGGGTACAATTTTGTGACTGCATTTGATTTAAAATCAGCATAGGATTCCCAATAAAATTTAGATTTTATGATTATTTCTAATGTATCAAAATATTAAGTGTCCTAGAGCCCATGGGCTCACTGCTTTGTTGCTTGGGGATACTAAGTGTCCTATAGCCCATGTGCTCAGTGTAGCGAGTGCTTCTGTGTGAACACTGCTGTGTTCACTTCCATTTAGACAATAAATAGGTTTGGTTCCGGGAAACTGCTTCTATCAGCTGTGCCTGAAAAAATAAAATCAAGAAACAGCATACAAATAAAAGTTATAGAAATTATAACCTGAAATAAAGCCCAGATTGATGCCCAATCTTAATCATGCAGTACACTACACATGCTTTCTCTGTCTCTAAGCCCAATTCACACCAGCGCTTATTATCTTGGATTTGTGAAGAAAAAAATTGGACAGTCAATCTTATTCCTGGGCAGCTTCATTATAAATTTGAATATTAGCTTTGCTTGGGAGCTTTGATGTAGCATTTCTCTTACCCGTGATCCATCTCCTTAAATTGTGACAGGTAGTGTATACTAGTGGAGAGCCTGAAAGGAACCTTCTGTGAGTCACAGACGCAGCTTGAAAGACGATTTGGGGGGAGGGGGAGTACTATAATAATGGCTTTCTTCTAGATGTAGTCAAATCGCACGCCGCATCTTGCGCGCATAAACTAGGGATTTCTCGATTTATGGACGCTCAATGAAGAAGGGGCTGTCAAGAAGGGTTATTATATGTTGTTTCTGAAAAAATCACAATTTAAAATTGTATTAGGATCCTGAGTGAAATACAAAAAGTAACGAAGAAGTCACGAGTAAAAATGATAGTTCCGACGAACCCACCTGGCAAAGCCATTGAACAGCGATACAATCTCGGTCCTCTTGAGGCTGAACGCATCAGCATTTCCGGAATTCATGTCCTCAAACTCGTGGTCCGAAAATAAAATCTTTAAGGCGGTGCCAAGTCCCTGGACCTAATGACAAGAGAACATATAAATCAGAAATGGCACGCTGTGCTATATACTAGCCTCCAACGCAGCTTCTTGCATGTCGCCCGTTTCACTTGCTAGACATTTGCTACTAGTAACTTATAATGAAATGGCTTCCAAGCATCCAAGTTTTGGGTAACTTTGAAAGTTGTCATGCCTACTGCCGAGAAAAGTAGAATGGATTCAGTAACTGGAAATAGCCATCCTGGAATTCCTGTATGCAGGGTACGAAACCCAGAATTCCAAAGCTCTTCTGGGACCACCCACCCTGGAGTTCTGGGGGTCTTCTAGGACCACCCACCCAGGAATTCTAGGGGTCCTCTTCAGGGAGTACACCATACCTGTAATTTGCCCCACACTTTACACTTCTCGCAACCAACACAGTCCATGATGCGAGAGACGTTGTGGAAATGACTCCTGAACTCCTCCTACACACCAAGAGGGAAGAACGTTTCAGTATATGGATCACCTCACCTCGCCTTTTTGCACTTTGCTTTGCATAAGGCCTCAATGGATAACTGACCCAACAGAAAACCATCCCCAGGGATAAAAGTATTCTTTTTGCCCGAAAATCCCTGATGTGCAAAAAGCTGACACTAAGGTGACTTACTTTTAGAACTTGAGCTGTCGCGGGATCCTTGAACATCACCTTCTCGTCAAAGGTACTTGGGCAGGTCCTGGACAAATGGAAAGTTACTGGTCCATTCTAGTCACTAATGATTCTTTTGCTGAGCCAAAAAAATCCTTTGGTAATGGTGACCTCAACCATGTACTATTGACAGTCAAACAAGTTGGAAATTCTATTGACTCTATTGAAATTTTTTAGTACGCACATATTGGTAGGAACGCCCCTGAGCTGTTGTTTCAATAACACATTTTCCACTTCCTTTGTCTAAAACTCTAGCTATTGTTTTAACCCTCTTACTTGGACTGTGCTAGCAGGTCCAATACCAAGTCTCGCACATATTCATCCTCCTCATACTCGCCAGTGTAGAAGTCCACTGTCTCCCAGTATGGTGCAGCCTTGGTGATGGCTCGTAATACCAGGGTGTATGTGAAGTACAGGTTCTTTAACCACTCAGGGCCTGATGTGAGAACAGAGTAGGTCACTTAGAATTATGTCTCCTTGACAGCTAAAAGGCGCATCTTTATCAGTAAAATTCTGCTGGTGAACATTTAGCTAGTGGCAGCTGCCTATATCAATTGGTTGTCAATTAAATTTGCATGACTGTCATACTGGATTGGCTACCGAATTAAAGATTTAGCTTCCTATAAATTATATACTCTCTAGAAGTAGAATCCTTCAATTTATCATCAACATTTAACAAACTATGAATGATGAAACACACGGTTACAAAGTGGTCACCAGTACCTTGACTATCTGTAGCCTTGGGGTCAAATCTGCTGCGAAATTCCTGTAGATTCATTCCCCACTTTGGCTTCTGAAAAGCAGTGCCTAAAAGAAGAAAACTATTAGAATGAATGAAGGGACGTTCCCTCTGCGCACTACATACAAGAATGTCACCAGCCCAGGAAACCCAGCTAACAAAAACCCAGGCCAATACCACCTCCACAAAATCCAGGAACCATCCATGCAATCCAAGAATGTGAATTTTCTCCATTCAATTTTCTCCATGCTGAGAAATGTGAATAGGTGTTCTGCATGTTCTATAATGTGTCATCAACAGGGGATGCATATTGTTTTTGCTCATACCAGAGGCTGTGCCAGAGAGACTAGGGGAACCTTTGGATACAGTCACTCTTGTAACCTTCAAGCTCATTTATACAACATTATTGAAATCTCCTGACCTGCAGCGTTTATTACTGTAATAACAATCTTAGATAAATATTGATCAGTTGAAGGTACATGTATACTACCTGGGAAAAGGTATCTTGCTGACAAGTGAATGTTAATACTGGCATGGAGACCTGAAATGGCTCGGTAGAACACTCTCTTCTCTAAGCAAAGATCTGCAATGTATCACCCAAAAATGACTATAAGAAGGAGTGTAACTTAAAGAAACGTTTATAAAAAATGAATATAGTGTTACTTACTTCCAATGTTTTTTGACAGTAAATAGTTGTATCCTTTCCCATAAGGAATTTTTGGCCTAAAAAGGAGATGTTGATGTTAAATGTAACAATCTGCAGATGTGAAACTAGTGTTTTTTTCCCCCCTTTGTATTTTTTTACCTTGTTGAGCAACAGAAGACTTAGCTTGAACAATTTCAAGGTGTTATACTCACTTGAAGCAATTCTCTTGATAAATACTGTTCCATATTCTATGAGCAGAATCCCCTTTATAGCCAGTATATTGTTCAGGATTCCTTGTCAGATCCACATACTGTAAACCACTTGTTGCCTCATCTGGTGAAATATTAATGATAGCCATTCTCAATTGACTAGGGGTATCTAGAAATTTTAGGAAGAGCGTTTATTTCTGTTGGGAAGAAGTGCAACCATACAAGCCAACAACACAACAGCAACAACGTGGAATAGACCTCCTCTGCTTGGGCGTAATGTTTCCCCATTTGAGATCATGTGGCATTCCTATGAGTATTCTCTCTTTCTTTTTCTGCTATGCACTGAAGGATATATGAATATGGAAGTATTCCAAACAAAGAGAGAATACTCATGGGAATGCCACATGATCTGAAATGGGCAAAACATGACGCCCAAGCTGAGGAGGTCTATTGCTACATTTAGGTAAAAGCATTTATGTAAAAGCTTTTCAACTGAGAGTCTGAACTGTATGCTGCCTTTGGACTTGCATCTGCTGTCAATTGTCTAGCCAAACTGTTTGTGTCTTACAGGATATTGCAATATTCATTAAATTTATTGCTATTTCGGCTTAACAAGGCAGGTTCAGTACAAAAGTATCTAGATCAAAGAAAAGGAAGGGAAAGAGCTTGAGAAGAGAAGGCCCCAGCATAAGCCATCTTTTGCCTTGGTTTTAAATAAGGGAGGCAGCTGGCATAATGAAGCTCGGCCCTCTTTCAGTTCCATGGATACAATGTTCTTCAAAACTCCAAGGATTAGTGTGGAACAAGGTGGAGAAAATGCTAGCTGTTGACGTACAGCAGGTGAGAAGAATGATGATGGCCAAGACTAACTTCTTGCGACTACTGAATGTACGCTCCAGCAGGAACACCCAAGGCTGTCCCTGATGCCACGGGGAACAATGAGGAGGAGGAGGAGGAGGAGGAGGAGGAAGAGGAGGAAGAGGAGGGTGATGCCCTATATTGCAGCTCTCCTACACTTACCATCAAGTTGACAAAAATTTTGGTCAACTGCATCATGTTCTTGCCAAGTGTCAAGTGCAAGTTTGTCTTCATCACTAGAAAAGGAAAAAAAGGTTACATGAGCCTGTGCTTATGAAAATTCAGCAATGATAAAAAACAACATCATCAACAATGGCAGCAACAACACCCAGCTCACCTTATTGTGCTGTCCAGAATGCCCAGGGTGGTGTTACCAATGGCTTCATTACAAGTCTCTCCATTTTTATTCTGAAACAAGCAAAAACAAAGAGATTGCTACTGAGACGTCACACCAAAAATTGATATATACTGTACTTTTGGTTAATAGTTGTTTTCTTATCACTGGGATGCGTAATCATGATATTTTGTTGCTATTTTCTATCTGCATCTTGCTTCCTACTCTCTGGCAAATCTTTTTAGTTGACAGTCCTTTTTTCTGAATGAATGGGAATAACTGCAGTTCTTTTTTTTGTGCAAGAGCATAATCCAGAATTACCTTTTCATTTTGTTGTCTGCCATATTTGCCACTGGTGTTTATCCCATTAGGCTTACGACTTGCCTGTGAAAGGAGATTAAATAGAAGTTCAGTTTGACTTGTGGTTTGATTTGGCTTGTACTGTAATATGAACATTTTTTTACAAATGAATAACATAAGGACCACCTCCCCTTGCAAATATATTACTCTCTGCCTCTCCCATGATGCCATAATGCTTCATATGGGCCAGCTCATGTATGTGACTGCAAGATTGAAGAGTGTGTGGATTGGGTGGGCCGCTAAGTGTTGTGGATAGGGGGGTAGTGGGGGAGGAGGGGGGGAGGTTGCAAAAGAACAAATCCTACCTCGGCTTTTATACCAACAGGGAGCTCCTCCTGACAAGAGAAATGAGTATAAGTTCACAAAACAAGGGTTTAAAAAGGGAGTCGAGAGAAAATTGATAAATAAACTATTGCAGAGGAGAAAAAGTCCAACATAACTAGAGTTAGAAACATAGTTAGAAAGTGGCATTACAACCTCTGTAAGTATTACTACAAAAATGCACAATCTTTTTCTATTTTTTTGGAGATGAATTTCTCAGCCCCTGAAGCTCTATTGTAATATTTCTCACAAGGCAGCATTGCCTGGAAAAACACTGTCTTACAGATGCTTTAAAATACATTTTGACTTTTGCTGTGCTCATAACCAATTCACAAGCAGCTGCAAATTACACCTTTGCATCCTTTTGATTTATTTATGTTTGAGCTGCACCTTTGTAATCCAGACTCAGGTCTGTGAGAGGTGATTGATTAGTTAATTTTAATCAAAACTTTTAATTAACTCCACTAGTATGAATTGGGTCAGCAGGTAAGGTTTCTATACATCTGCACAAAATGTTGTAAATCAAGTAATGTGTAAAATATACTAGACAGATATGGATGATGTTTAGAGAATCACTTGAAGAACTAACCTCCTTGCATGGCAAAACAGAACAGTGTCTGATAGTGCAAACCCCATCATTAGGCCAAAATGGACATGACCTGTCAAGCTTCACCTATCAGGATTAAATTAATGGTAATAAAAATATAAGTTTTCGGAATCAATTAGGAGTTCTTGGTGTGGATGTGGTTGTGGATTTCCTTTCCCTGGAGTGCCCCTCTCAATGCTTTAGTTTTTCCACAATCAAGTTATAAATTGGAAGTAAAGTGATAGATATAATTTTGTTCACAATTCTACAACACAGTATATACATACCCGGAAAAACTTATAATAATTCCTTGTAACTATTTCATTGATTATTGGGTAAATCTTGGTGTTGATCTTATCCACAGTTTCCACATCACAGCAGCAATCTTCTACTCTCCCTTTCAACTAAAACAAAAAGAAACACTTAATTTCATGGTTGCCACTTATAGTAGCCGTATACTTGACAGAAGAAACAGGGTGTTTAATAATTAGTTTAGATTTGCAGCCAGTCAATTTCATAAGAACATTGTTATAGTTATTGATTATTTTATTATTATCATACTGCCTGCACAGATTAAAACTAAGGAGACAAAGCCAAGTTTTTCCAATTTTAGATTGAAAACTTCTCTAGTGCTCAACAAGTCTCCCCTCTTACTTGAACACTTGTGTTCAGCTAGAAGTCTTGCGACATTAGAGCAGATTTCAGATGACTATCGAAAACTAAACGCAAATACAAACCACTAGCTAATCAGGAGTGGAAGTCATTCAACAACAAACCAATCAGGAGGCGAAGTAGTTTAGTCGTGACGTAGCATGGGTGCATTTTGAATTAGTTTGCAATTTGATTAGCTAAAAGACAAAAGACGTTTCTCTTGGCCAATAGAAATGCTGACTAAATGCAAGTCTGACTAACTTTCAGCAGTCATCTGAAATCCGCTCTTTGCTGCGACGTTAGGAGCAGCAACATATTCGCTACGAAGAATGATTCGCTACGAAGGACGAGATTTGCAGCCGGCCGCGATTTGCATAACACGATTTTATTCGAGATCACTTCAACCGGCTGGACGGCTGTTGAGCCTCACAATCACGACGACACTTTGCGATGGGGGATGTAGACAGGAAATGGCGCTCACCCATGAGATCTTCTGATATCGCCCGGCGAAACATCTCCGCTTTTGTAATGCCGGGTTTTACGTACCTTTTAAGGTACGTCTGAGACCAAATGTTCACAACGATGAGATGTACGTTTATTTTAGCTATCTGTGTTGTGCTTTGCAAGAGAAGCGCTATTTTCATGATTAAGTTGGGTTTTATTCAGTGTTAGTTTATATGCAGTTGCAGTTGCAGTTGCGTGCCAAAGTGCATCAGATTATCCAATTGTCTTGTGTTCGAAAAAGCTGAAGAAATGCAATTTTTGCTAACAGCTCTACAGCCGGTTTACAAATGTTCATTATAATTCCCAAATTCCTCGGTTAAGCTGTTTGCCAAAGCAAACGTGTCTCACCTTTGTGGAAATGGTTTTTTTCTACTTGAAAGACCCAAAATACAGTAAAGAGTAAAACACGGCAACAATAGGTAACAGTCAATCAACGAGTATATAACATTTCTACCCCGACAACAGTCACGAATAAGTGTATACAAGGCATGTAGATTGTAAAATCGCAGCATTTTACTTTCAATTGAAACCACTAGTTTAAATAACATCATTTCTATTATGAATAATAACTAGTGCACCAAAAATGGATTGAGATATCAAAGGGAAATAAGCAGCATCCATAGCATCATCATGCATTTTCATCTTAGGGGTGATATGCACCATGTAACATGAGCTGTACTCCTATATGAGCTTCAGAAATCACTTTTCTGTGCCCATCTAATACTACAGGTGAAGTTTCATGCTAATTGAATTATAGCTATGCATGAAAATCGTTTGAGAACTACTGTACTGCATCTGTTGATAAAAGTAGCTAGAGTTACCTATTTTTGCAGACGATTGTCATTTGTTGTTCAGGACTTAACATATATTATTATTATTGTTCGTCCTTGTGAGGCAAAGTAAAAACAATATGCTTATAAGGGATCTAGAGTACAGGATACACACTAAGTTGGTGCAATATTTCTATGTCAATGATTCACCGAAGTAGAACCAACCGTCCTGACAACACGCACGATCCAAAACAAATTATCTTCAAAAATTGTTAGCATTGGTACTTTTCATGGAACAAGGGTCTTAATAAAGATAAGATAAAATATGTCGAGATCTAACCTGTTTTGACTAAACCAGCTTTGAATAAACACAACTATTTATAATTTGCGCAGCTGGTTTTAGTGTTGACGTTTATTTCTCAGTTATTTCATTCATTTGCATATTTGAACCGTAACGTACAATTCTATATCAGAAATATTTGTATTTTTACGTTTCTGACAGCATTTCTGATGTCATGATTTTAGCACCAGAATTCAACATATTTATATGCAAAGTTTGAGAGGCCAGAGCAATACAAACGATATATTGCATGTACTATGTAGTCGTAGAAAACGAGTTGAGGGCAATAGAGCTGCAAAAGTCGAAAATCGCGCGAATTTTGCGGTGAGGGCCATTCCATTTTTTGTCCACACCCCCCGGTTGATGACATTTTCTGAAAAAATTCTGAGGGGTTGTTTTACCATTTTCTTAGATTTTCTGAGGGGTTACCCCGAAAAATATATTTTCTGAGGGTCAAAAATACAGAAATTTGTCATCAACCGGTAAATTTTAGGGGCATATGCCATTTTTTCTTAGGGGTTAATTGAAAAAAGGCAAAATTCTGGGGGTCCTCCCGTAGAATTCATTTCTTAGGGGTTTAATACTTGACGATGTCATCAACCCGGGGTGTGTGGATATAAAATGGAATGGCCCTGATGCCAATATTTTCTTACCTTGCAAAAACACTGATCCACTAACCCATAAGGATCTACCTTCTCCCAGAAAAGACACACGAAAAATATCCAAGAAGCCCGGAAAATAGTTTTCATTCTAGTGCAACCATCACCTCTCCCAGGGCGAAAGAAATAAATACCGAAACATATTCACTCTCCAATGTTTATCAAGCAGAAACAAAATGGCGGATTTGAGACGAGTGAGCATGCGCTAGGCATGTCTCCCGCTGACCTCAGATCGTGGTGAGCTCTGATTGGCTAATTATTTTTAGCTGCGGTCCAATTTCGATATTTCCGACCATTTAGATACCGTAACGTACTGCTGGAAAATTGCCTGATTGAAAAAGTGACTTGTATAATTTTGGCCTGCTGCTTGTCATCCCCCGTAATGCAAAATAGTTTTACCACCACAAAACCAACACCGACTTCAAAGTGTCAGTATTTTGTTCTGCCAGAAACATATAAGTGAGTTTCAACTCACTTATATGTTTCTGGTTCTGCCTGATTTGCGTCAAAAACAAGCCGCATGCTCGGCGACCCAGCGCGCTGTTTCTCTTTTCCGAAAAAAACAATAAAAACAAGCCGCGCTGAGTCGATTTACTTTCACGTCAGAAGGAATGAGTTTAGTAATACAGGTACTTTAATAAAACAACTGACGAAATGATAAACTTTTCTTGGTTACTTATATCTGTTATATTTTCCATTTATCAATTTGTAATCGCATCTGAGGGGAGGAGTTCATTAGATTATTCGACTGCATGCAAGGCACAGCAATGTTACACTTTCCTGTCGATTTTTGTCTAAACGTTAGAAGTTTTTAGAGGAAAGCATACGTTACAAAGTTACAACTAAAATTTCCGAATCACTAGAAACAAGTGCCGCGATAATTAAATTACGAACATGTTTTAATTCTCTTAAACCGTCCAGGAAATATTTCGAGCCAGGGCTCTTAGCGAGCGCAAACTACCCTTGGTTACAAACACATATTGAAACAACAATTTGAAAAAAATACAGTGCAGGTTATGATCGAGGGGGGGGGGGGGGGGGGGCTATTTTTTGGTCGGGGATGATCGGGTTTGGCCCCTTTTAGGGGTGATCGTGCTCTTCAATAAATTTTAGGGACATTGGCATCTTTTAAGGCCGAAATATGTGTCCAAATTGTTTGTCTCATGATGGTGCTTCTAAAAATCGTGCAAGAAAGAGAGATTACTCGATGAGAAGACGATAAATTAGACAACATTAAATGATTAAAGGCAGCATTTAAGTCAAGCACGGAAATTTCTTGATGGGCATCTTTTACCTGTTACCTGTCTCCTTCGCGCCTGCTTAACACATAAGACCACATCTTTTAGGGTATCTTTTAGGGTAACAAATCATTTGAGCCACGCCATGTTTGGTATCTTTTAGGGGTGAAACTGAAAATTTCCGACGATCATCCCCGGGGTTTGAAGTGCGTGAAAAGGCACTTGTTTATACCCAGGAGTAACGGCTAGGTCGATCTTTGGGCATGGACGGGCGTGAGCGTTTGCAAGAAAAGGAAACACGAGGAAACACTAGGGCTTTATATTGTTGACACAGCAAAATCTCTTTCTGCCTAGATATCCGTAATATAAAACTCTGTCATTAAAATGTTGATATCTCAGATTGCGGAATCTAATCCAGAATGGAGTCTGGTGCCTGTGAGTCTATTTTAGAAATAAGCAGTTCAGCAGGAGACTAGTATAGCTTCATGCTGCACCACAGGAGCCCCGCCCGAAGGCACTCTTAAGAATCCACAGGAGAGCCGGAGCGAGCGTTGTATGGACTCGATTTTTTCTTCACTGTAAATGAGGTAGTCAGAGTAGTAGTAATAGAGACACGGAGCAGCAGCCTCATCCAATCAGGTCACTAGACATGAATGGGTATTTTTTCCGCTTCTACTGATACGCAATATTAGTATTCTCCAAATCAGTGGATATCCAATTCCGCGCGCTCTGATTGGCTCTTGAAAACGTGGAATATCCGGAGGATATATTTAACAATTATTCCTCGAGCCCGAATGGGTTCTGAGTCAATAGCCCATGAGGCCGAAGGCCGAGTGGGCTATTGACTCAGAGGCCATGAGGGCGAGAGGAATAATTGTTTAGTCAAATGACACTAGTAGGTCAATTTGTATTGTATTGTATTGGCGTGAAACAAGGTTGTAATCTTAGTCCTACGCTATTTAATTTGTTTGTCAATGATATCCCTGGCATATTTGATGCTTCTTGTTCTCCGGTATCTCTGGCTGGTTTTGATCTTAGTTGCTTACTTTATGCGGATGATTTAGTCATTTATCTGAATCGGAGTCGGGTCTTCAGCGTTGTCTAGATAGATTGGCTATTTACACAAAGCACTGGAAGTTAAGCGTTAACATGAAAAAATCGAAAGTGTTAGTTTTTGGCACGCGTGCTCAGAGGTGCCCATACTTGTTCTCTCGTTGGTCTTTCAGTGGCCAGGTTTTAGAGTGCGTGGAACATTATACTTATCTTGGTATTGTGTTTCATTTTTCTGGTAGTTTTAATTTTGCACGGAAGTGCCTATATAATAAAGCTTTAAGGGCATATCATGGTCTTTTTGCCCATTTCACCAATGTTGAGAAAATTCCGGTGAAGGTGATGTTGAAATTATTTTCTTCGCTTGTGTCTCCCGTGCTATTATATGGTTGTGAGGTCTGGGGTGCTTACATGTTAGGCAGGTTATCTTCTTTGGAGATGTTTAAGCAGAAACTTTTCTCTGTTTTAGGTGACATAGAGAGGTTGCATCTAAAATTTTGTAAGAGGATTTTAGGCATACACTTAAAGTCTACGAATATGGCTGTGTATGCAGAATTAGGTAGGGTACCCCTGATAGTTCAAATCGGTTGTACGATTGTCAGGTATTGGTTACGGATAACAAATCCTATTTTCCGGGATAGTCTCGTCGGAAAAGCGGCTTCTTGGTGTGTGTCTTCAAACTTTCGTGGGGTTGCTTTTTCTAATTTCCTCTTGTCTTTGTGTGGTTTTGGATCTTTAGATAGTATTGCAATTCCTTTGAACAGATTAAGGATGTGTCCAAACAGATTAAAACACAATTATATGATATGTTTTGCGAGCACTGGAGGACTAACGTACGTCAAGGGACCGGTGGAAAATTAAGGCTGTTTAGATCTTTGAAGTCTAGCCTGGGTTTTGAGAAATATTTAGTCTCGGTGACTAATTTTCGACATCGTCAAGCAGTTTCGAAACTGCGTTTATCCGCACATAGATTACCAGTGGAAGTTGGCAGATATGCTAATATTGATTATAACTCTAGGAAATGTTCATTCTGCAATCTTAATGAAATTGGAGATGAGACGCATTATTGATGTATTGTAACCATGCGTCTTTTGTTCATCTAAGAGAATCATTTTTGACTGACATTTTGCAACTGAATGTTTCCTTTGGCCAACTAGGTTTGCGTAATCTATGCGTTTACTTATTGTCGATGTGTGACGAGTCTGTCGTAAAGGTAACTGCCAAATTTTGTTTTGATATTCTCGAGCGTTTTAATGCGATGGTTCGAGATGCTGAAGGATCTAATGAGTCTCATTAAGTCTTATGTAATTTTTTTTCTTTTGTACCTATATATTTGTTAGTGTATCCTATATGCCGTGTAATTGGTATTTTATGGAATAAAGAATTATTATTATTTTCCATTTTCTGGCTTTCAAATCCGACACTTTTCGCTACTAGTAGGCTATAACTTATTCTTGGCTTGCATGTGACGTCACTGGCGGCCATGTTGGTGGTGCAGAACAAAAGAAAGTTCATTTGCTCCTTTTATTCAGGTCACCAACATGGCCGCCGTGCTTTTGTTATTTTACTCCCAAAGGAATGATTGCAAATCAACAATAGCCTACTAGTAGCTCAACCAATCAGAACGCAGCATTGATAATAAACCACTAGTGTGATTTGACTAATTACTGTTATGCGTCGCGCGCGAGCTTCGATGTCAATCGCAGACGTTTCTAGACCATATTGACATAATTTCCATATGTTATCCACCTGATTTGGTAATTTGGGTCGATGAACAGTGGCAGGATATACACCTGTTTCAATTAATTTCATTTCGCGGCGGTTTTGTCATTGTTATCGTAAATTCGTTTTATTTATTACAAAATAGAAGCATTGGTCAGTAGGTACGCACAATTTTAAGAGCGATCAGATAAAGTTGAAAGCCAATAACTGGCCTTGCAAAATATGTGTCGTCACACAAATAATTACCCGCAGGCCACCTTAAACCATGAACCATGCTTCATAGTTGAAAATGATAATTCGTTCCTAAATCACAGCAATCCATGTCAACTGATGTCTAAAAGTAGATTAATGCCAATGAGTATTTATAAAGTATAGTTTGTTTTGCCACATTCGTAGAAAATACGAGAAAAAGCGTCTTCATTATGATGCATGGTTCATGGTTTTACAACGTTTTACGGAGCAGCGTTAAATTGAATTAGGTGTATATGTCGATGCTTCGCGTCTCAGTATATATCCACCACTGTTCATCTCCCCTTCGGGGAATAGTTGTATAGTACTTGCAGTCTGCGATTTATTCAAGAAGCGCGACTTACCGCAGGGCTGTCTGCGCGCCTTCACGCACTGTTGCGCATTGCCAAGTCCTACTCTGGGACCTTAACTCTCAGCTCCTAATTGGCACAATTTTTCCTTATCTCGCTTTATCTCGCAAGTACAAATCATAACTTATAAATTGCTAATTCAGGTTGTCCATTTTTCCTTATCTTGCCTTTCAATTGGACCATTTTCCCCTTATCTCGCTTCTTTATTTCCCATAAACTCGCGGCGAGATGAGGTCCCAGAGTATGAGGCCTATATTGCCAAATACTGAGACCACCACTAACAACTCATTGTACACGTTGTAGATTTTAACGTTTAGTTCAGTGTATAAGGTACTTCATCAATCTTAATAGTATATAATTATTTTATATACATTTTATATAATTATTCAGATTTTTAAATTTATCCTTTTTTTTGCCTTTATGATTTATTCTAGGCATTCTCATTTGAATTGAACGCTTCATCGCTTTGATGCGGAATTGCATGCCTGCTTTCTAATTTAGTTGACAGCATGAATAGATGCGCAATTTTATAAATTTAATCTTTCAATATATGCCATTAAAAATTCATCACAAGACGCCAAAAAAGAAGTACCTGCATTTTAGCACGAATATGGCTTTTCAACGCTTTGTATGCTTTTTGTTTGTTTGTTTCTAGATAAAAAAAGGATGAGAAATGACGCATTATCACGGCGTCAGTGCGACCTGGACATGAGCTCGGTCACACTTGCCCGACAGTGAGAGAAATAAAAAGGTTGTACCTGTACTATTTAAAATGTCAAATATGCCTTCATTCGAAGAGGTCTTTTGCACATGAAAAATTCATATTTTGATTCGGGTTATTTCAACGGCGCTTGATTTCTTGTAAAAGGAAATTTTGATGCGGTTATAATTTCAGTGCCATCTTGTTTATACTACCAGAAGTTCCTGTTCTGTGGTTGTTACCTATTAATTGTATTTTAGCGGATGCTTTGAAATTTTCAAACACCAAGTTTCTGGGTCTCGAAGGGAACCTGTTGCATCCCCTAATTTCTAATTACTCAGTTAATTATACTGTTAAAGTAAATCTGGAACCTTTGTTATTACCAGCAAATCCATCTTTTATACAGATCGAGTTGAAATTTCTTTTAAATAAATTCTAAATAAATTTGTTGTTGTTTAAAAATAGGACTTTTCCCCAAAGGGCAAAAAAAACATCTAAGGGGCAACTTTTTCAGGTAATAAAACATGCAAAGCGACATAACACTAGAAACATTGCTTCATGCCATATAATTGTCAACTTTGTAGAACTGGAATGCCCCGATTTTAATATAAAGTTAGTTGTTTTATAAGCAAAACCCTACTGAGGAATGTGTAATGCGTAGTTGTAAAGTTTAATCATAAGCATAAAAACATCGATGCCAGAGTAGTATAGTCCAACTTATTTTTTGTCACTTTGTTTGAATTATAGTGTAACAGATTTAGCACCAAGAGACGTGTATACGTGGTCCGTTATCTTTTCTCAATATTAATAAAAAGGACTATTTTGGGGACTAACATCACTTAATATCAAAAAATGGCGTAACAACTTAAAATAGGATAATCAAATTTTTCTCACCTGACTCCAAAGGTCCGGATTCAAAGTCCAGTTCCTGAATCTTCGGCACAGTTCGTCAGCTACGTTCAACATTTTAACTTATTTTTGTTTGTAAAAATCTTTCAGAGTTCAGTCTGAAATGCTATGCGCAGAAGGGTGTATTGCTACTTAAAACATAAAACAAGCAACTGCAAGCATTTTGGTCTGCGGTTGATTTCAAGATCACGCTGGTTTCCAGCTGTTGCCTAGTAACCAAGTGGTAACGCTCCGTTACCTAGCAACGAACCTGCTACAGGCAAATAACAGACAGCCACCAGCTAAAAGTAATCAAGAGACACTGGCACGAAATTTCTGAAATGGATGCCTTAATGTTGTACTATTTGTTCCTTTTTTGTCTTTTTTCTAAAGCAAAATATATTTAAAATCAACACAAAAAGAGGGAGCGACTTGATGGGGGTGAGGCAGGGGTCAAAATGTGTGTCGTGGAAAGAAGTGTGGACCAATTAGCCTTTCCGCTAATTATAATGATGAGTAAACTGCAACCTGCCACACTGAAACTTCAACAACTAATGATCTAATGTTCTTAGCGAAAAGGTCGCCAATTTCTTTACAAATTCTTTAATTCCTTTTCATTTAAACGCAAAGATTTTCCTATAACCTAAGGAACCAGTATCTGTGCAAGATCTGGAAAATTTCCAGAGAAACTAATCGAGTTCACAAGTATTCAAAGTTAAAAAAAAAGAAGACAAGATATTCACGCCAGACGATTGGAAATTGCAGATACGCGACAGAATCAGTGGATTGAAATTTTCAAATTTCGAAGGCTAGATTGGAGATTTAGACTTTGCCATTGGGGAATTTGTCAGACATGGTGAAATTAATTACAAGGGAACGCTGAAACGTATCACCACCCGTTGCTTGGCTCGTATTTTGGTATGTCAGCGCAAGCGGAGACTTCGAATAGCGAAGGCGCATTGGATGGAGTACAAAAGGAACAAATCGAGGAAGAACAACACAATCCTGATTCGAGATGCACGGGTTCTCCCTGGTTCAGCTTACTCGGACCTTGGACTCCTCGTCAAAATGATCTTACGGGAACGCATGTTGTGTATTTAACCGTTGTATTATTTGGATCTATTGGTTCAAGTGTTTTCTCGTTACCATTCATGGCAACGCGGTTAGGGAGTACCTCAATGTACACGCCTTGTCCCAAAAATGTAACCACTTCCTGTTATATCCCCAAGTCTGCATTTGCAGTTCACAGAACTGGTGTTACCATCTCAGTGTTGTTTCTCGTTTTGTCCACCGTTTACGTGATTGTCCGTTTCATTTCAAAAAACCCAGGGGGTTTTCACGCCGGTTTTGGATTCCTAAAGCTCTCCTACTTGCTGCTCTGGGTTATGCGGCATTTGAACTTCCATATTCTATAGCGGATTCCATTTGGGGATGGATAGGAGTATTTGCATGGCTGATGTTCAGTTTCATTCAGCTTGCATTCACGACAGATCTAGTGCGCTCTTTGAATGGCACATTCAAGACAACAAGTGGTGGCCAACCGTCTATTTGTTTCAAGGTAATAACGTCGACAATATTAGTGCTGCTGGCAGCATCGTTGGCCGTCCTATACTTATTATTCGGACAACCGGACAAATGCAAAATAAACATTATTTTAATAACAGTGAACGCAGGTATGTGTATATTGGTCCTCGTCGTCTCAAGTTGCCTAAGTAAGAAATATAAAGCTGGTCAAACCTGCTGGACTGGTTTATTTCAAGCCGAGCTTGTTTGCCTCTACGTGATATACGTAACTTGGTCTGCTTTAATGCACGGACAAAGGCAGTGTACAATGGATGTCTTTGCCAAATTTGGAAGCATGTCGGAATACGGACCATACATTCAGTCTTTATGTGGCGGACTTTTTATGTGTATTATAATGAGTTACGCTTTCCTGCGGAACGAAAGCCAACATAACTTGACGTTCGCCTTGAAGACAATTTCTAACGAAGGAGAACTAAGACCGGTTGATATTACCCAAGAAGAGCTCGACAAAAAACGATACAGCTGTTGCTTCGTCTATTTTGTCCTTATTCTGAGTTCCTTGTACGCCAGCACCACTTTCGTCCCGCCGCACGAAATAGACATGCGCAGTAGTTTACCAATCTCGTGGGTGTTCATGGGAGTTAAAAGCATAACCAGCGTCCTTATTGGTATGGTATACCTGTGGATTCTCATGGCACCAATCATAAACCCGGAGTACAGAACAAACGATTTCTGTCGACATGTGAAAGACCTACTGAAATTTTTCACTAGGTCACTGTACTCGCTCCTGTTCGAGGCGTGCCCTGGTTTGAACCAATCCAAATCGACCCGTTTTATCTACACGTTTTTCTTCCTATGCGGAACTATGGCATCCTCGCTGATGTACCTCCCAGCAGTACGCAAAGCGCTAGGGACTAATAAGTTCTTCTGTAACAGGATAAGTCGCCTTGGGAATTGTATGAGTCACGATCCAGGGTATCTCGCCGTCTACCGGATCTGTCTCTCAATGGCAACATTCTACCTCCTATTCGCTGTCATTCTTTACAACGTTAAATCTTATGCGGACCCTCGCGCGCTTATACAGAATGGGCTTTGGTTGGTTAAGTGTGTCCTCTTCTTCGGACTCTTAGTTTGTACTTTCTTTATTCCTCTAGAGTTCAGCAAAATCTGGACGTATGTAGGTCTCGTTGGGACATTCTTCTTCATCGTTATACAGATGCTACTCCTGGTGGATTTCTCCCGAGTATGGAATACTTGTTTTGCAAGGAAAACGGAAACAACAGGGAAGAAGATATTTTTTCGTATTATTGTATGTACAACGGTTGCCCTCTATGTTGTTTCAATTGCATCTATAGTGTGTTTCTACATGTTCTTTGTTGGTGACTCAAGTAGATGTCGTACTAACAAGATGTTTATTAGTATGAACTTAGTTCTGTGTGGCATAGCCTCAATGGTGTCGATTCACCCGGACGCTGTAGATACAGGGTTACTACAAGCGTCTGCAGTGACTGTCTTCACAATGTATCTCACATTGTCAGGGTTGTCGTACAATCCCAATGAAAAGTGTAACCCAGTAGCATCATTTATATCTGAAGTCGATATGCGACCTAATGTCAGTATTCAAGCTGTTCTAGATCTCATATTAACAGTCATTTTCCTGGTCTACTTTAGCTACAGAGTAGTATCCTTGACTGAGAACTTAACAAAGCTCGCTGTAGCTTCTATACAGCTCCTAGCTGGACTTAGAGGCAAACAAGAGAGGACAGAAGAAATGGATTCAGTAGCACAAGAAACAGAAATAAGCATGCTCGACGAGGACTCTGAAGATTTAAGCGAGGAGGATAGGGTTCCATATAGTTACACTTTCTACCATCTTGTGTACTTTTTAGGAAGTCTTCACATTGCTATGGTGTTGACCAACTGGTACACACCTAAGAATGGGTCGGAGTTCAAGTTGATGATCAATTGGGCGGCCATGTGTATTAAGATGTCTGCTAGCTCTTTGTGTGTGCTACTGTATATATGGAGTATTGTGGTCCCTATTATGATGAGCAAACCTGAAGATCAAAAAGATGCCAGATCTCCGAATGAGTCTCACTAGCAAGACGTGCGATAATAGTGGGAGGTAGAGATAGGCATGTCGCGATTGCGCTGGACACTTTTTTAACACTTTCAAATTTGGAGCAATGTTTTACCACATTTGGGCACTTTTCAACGTTTGGGGAACAAATTTGTTTCCCCCAACTTTGCGCACGTTCTTAAACAAAATTCTCTATCAAAACAGCTTTGTTAAGTTTATCGTATAGAACAGTAGTGACAAATTTTAAGCAACGAAAAGTTAAATCTTTGGAAAAATCCAAACACTATTTGCGCACCTTTTGCCGTTTGGGGCACTTTTTGCGATGTTTCTAGCGCAATCGAGACATGACTAGAAGAGAACACAAGTCACAAAGCATGGTATCTCCGGCATCGGATCAAACGAGACACAAAGCTAGACTATACAAAATACAGAACAATGGTGTGAAAATAAATGCTATTTAAATTACCAGAAACGGGGAGGGTTTGAATTTAATTTGGCTCGATTTCCAGCCGCAATAGGTGTCACTCTTGATGATCATGGGTACCACCGAAACACACCACGGCTGGAAACCGAGCCTATAATTGCTGATCAACGCACAATAAATATAAACTGCAAAAATGAGCTTTGAGTTTTTCGCTTTTTAGAGATGCTTTATCTACACATTGTTCAATAATATGACTGAATACAACACAACATTTAGAATCCTAAAGGCCATGCTACACGAAACAGTATTCTTCCAACTTCAAACGCACTCTTTCTTGCGGTGCCGCAAAATAGCGTATTGCAAGTTCTGCACAGACAGGTTTTGATTCCTGCTTATCGCGATGTTATGAAACAAGTGGCAGTTTCAATTTTCCTTTCAAAGTATTAAGTTGGGAGAAACATTTCCTCAAAGAACAGAGCATAAAATTACGTTCTACCTTGTTCTAGAAGCTGTTGCCGGACGTATCCAGGTTTTTTTCTGTAACAATTCTGGGTTCCTTGGGATGTTGCCATTCGCGGCACAGCCATCTGTATAGACCTCCTCGGCTTGGGTAATATTCTCCCATTCCAGATCACGTTGCATTAAACTGAATAATCTTTCTTTGTTTGGGATGCTTCCATATTCATGTATCCTTCCAAGGCCGTAGCTAGAAATGTTTGACTGGGGGACAGGCCTTGGTCATTCTTTGTTTTTGCTGGGGGGGCAAGCAGGTTTTTGCCCACATGTTGACACTAAAAATTTTACTTCGCTGGGGGGGGCAACTGTCCCCTCTGACCCTATGCTAGCTACGGCCCTGCCTTCGGTGCATAGCACAGGAAGAAAGAAAGTACTCATCGAACTGCCCAAAATGGGAAAATATTACACCCAAGGAGGTCCATTGTTAATTTACCCCTCAAACCTGCGTCTGCTCGCTTTGCTCGCCATCCCTTCCCATACTTTGTTCATGTTTTCTCTAGCATATATGATCCTGTCTTGTCCTCAAATCTGCGTCTGTTCGCTTTGTTCGTTATCCCTCTTCTCATACTTTGTTCATGTTTTCTCTAGCATATATGATCCTGTCTTGTCCTCAAACCTGCGTCTGTACGCTTTGTTCGTCAGCCTTTCCCATACTTTGTTCGTGTTTTCGCTAGCATATATGATCTTGTCTTGTAGCAATCAGCATTTTGGGGTTAAGTCGTGAGCGTACAGATTCTAAAGTCAATCCCACATGTCCTTTGGAATGATCCAGGTTGATGACTTTCACATCGACAACGTCACCAACTCCGACGTTACCCCTTCCCATGCGTGACACATGGATGAGTCCGTTACGCCCAATTCCGCAGTCTACAAACGCACCGAATGTCGTGACATTGGTCACGCGACCTGTTAGTTCAGCTCCCGCGTGTAAGTCCTCCATCTTTGTGAGACCCTTCTTAAAAAGTGGCTTCGCAAATCCTGCAATAAAAACACTGATGTCAGATGTCAATTTACAATTGTTCACGTGGGGGTTCCTTGTGTACAACTACAGACTCCATTAGCTCACTACAGACAACTTGGTACAGAGTAATCCCATCCCATTGGAACCGAGCAAAACGGTGGGCCCACAAACACTTCACGACATTGTGCACGTGCAGTTTAAACTGGGCTCGGATTTTAGGTCTATCACTACAAATCGAATATCATAGTAATGGACTGAGCCTTCGTGTTCGTCGGATATCCGATATACGAATCGAATATCACATTGCAGTTATGGCGATTAGAGAACTTAGTGATGTTAATATACATTCTCCTCTTTTTACAGTAAAACACATTAATTTCTTATTTACAGCGTAACGTGAGGTGTTGATAAAACCTCACACGAATCCCTGATTATCTTTTCAAAGGCAAAGATAACCTGATTACCTATCAGGCGTATAGTTTTGTCGTTTCCAATAATTTTTCTGGCGCGCGATTCCAAAAATATTCCTCAAACAAATTCCGCGCGGCGAAAATATCAAAACTAATGGGCTTGTCTTTCTCGCACACCCCAAATACCACGCGACAGAAAAAAAGCTTGTCGGAGACTCAGACTAAGGAATATCACACTCAAGACAGATACCTGCCCGGATGTCAAAGTCTATGGTTTGTTGTAATCCGTCTACTATGAGCTGGAAGGTGGGCACACCGACACCAAGACTTTGTGCGATACTTTCCGCGCCTGCATGAGACAAAAAGAAAAGGGGAAGTGGAGAGAAGGGAAAGAACGCATTTCCTATTTATAGCGTAACGTGAGGCGTTGATAAAACCTCATTCGAATCCCTGAGACCAAAAACAAAAGATAAAGTAACATAAAGTAATGCACTATACATACTTTGTGACTTTAACCGTGATGAGATGGCCACTTTGATGGCAGGTTTACCGATGTCTTGCGGGTCGACGCCTATTAGATCCATAAACCTGTTGGATCGGGAAACCATTAGAGTGTTAGAGACACGAAATACACCATTAGGCTACAAGTCGCTTCGGCTCTCGGTCGTGTGACGGATTTGAGCAGCGAGGACATTTCATTCAAAGTTCTTATGTCTTAGCTCATAGCCAAGGCTCACAAGCAACAAGTTCACAAGCAACAGGGGACTTGCATCACGTGATCGAACATTGTTTTACAAAGCATGCCGTCTGTCGACAGCCGTTCACGTGATATCTTCGTGCAAGTCGCCTATTGTGTTAAGGTGACCAATGGAGACGTATGTTCGGTGTATATGCCTGGCTATTCGCATGGCTATTCATCGAGATAAAGAGTCCAGACAAGTCAACGAATATGGACGCCAAAATACCAAACCGCATATCAGTTGATGCTACAACCATAAATAATTTTCTTTAGCTTGTCTGCCGGCTCTCATGTGGGTTTATCGGAAAAGTTTATTTTCGGGGTTCCTGCGCAGGTGCCCCACAGGAATCCCAAAACTCCGAAAATAATTTTTACGATAAACCCAGGTGAGCCGGCAAGCAGGCACTGCTAACCTGAGTGCAGTTTGATAAGATTCGGGATGTATGCAGGTCATATCTAGTGGATTCGGCTGCTCAACGCACGATTTCTTCACTTTTTTTCGTGTAGATTCTTTTTTGCCTTTCTTGCCCAGTTTCCGCTTAGTTCCAAGGCTACTGCCCTCATCATCTGAGTCGCGGTGAGCTTCCTCAGGGGTGCGCCTCCAGTCTGCCTGATCGGCGGCTGTTAACACTCGCACAAAGCCCACGCATTGTTCGTAGCTCTTGTTACCAATCCCCTTGACTTGCCGTAATTGCTCACGGTTGATAAATCCCTCATTCTTTGTACGATAGTCCACGATTGCTTGAGCCTTTTTCTCATTTAGACCTGCAAGTCGCCTGCAAAGTATCAGGGGATAACATTAAAGGAAGACAGTGAAATGAAGACAGTTTCTCGGTCTGACCTTTGTTGATTTTATGCTCTTTTGACCAACATTGAAAAACAGCTGCAAGAGAGGAAACGCTCAGAATCCAAATAAGTTTTGACAGCAGTTACTCATGTAGTCAGGGAGTAACCGAGAAGAAAATGTTGTTCACCTTGCATACTCTTAAACAAAGAAAATCATAAGCGTGATGGGAGTTTGGATACGCTATCTTCATTTGCATATATTTTTATTCCTTTTTCTCGGCATTAAATTCATTTTTTTAGCCCACTTTTAGCACACTTTCCAAGTGTTTGGAAATTCTGATGAAACACGCTGTCTCGTGTTTGATATAGTACTTATTAAACTTAACTTAAACTATTTATTCAGTCCTATTTTCAGGATTACGTTAACAGGCAGAATTATGATAAACTTACTTAAGTAAAGTGACGCTTGCTACATTAAGATCAGCACCAACAAAACTGACACAGTCTGTCAACACTCCATTTAGTGAAGCACGTAATAAAGTATCTGGGATATCATGCTGGAAAATAAGCAGATATGTTATTATCTGTTAAATAGGTACACCTGGTCAATTCAGTGAAACACGTAATAATATGTCTGGGATATGCTGGGAAATAAGAGATGTTTATTATCAGTTAAATAGGTACACCTGGGCTCATGGATTTTGGTAGTTCAGAGAACAATGCCACAATTGCCAAGAGAGTGACTGAAGTGATTCGCGCCAGAAAGCAAAGTTACAGCACAACGAGATAGGTAAATATATGTTATCATACCTGATACATTCCTATGCCAAGATGTTTTGGTTCGATCTTTACAAGTTCTAGTAGAGGATCTTGTAATCTTCGACCTAAAGAAACTAAAAAGGATTTGAGAGAATAAGTGAATTCTTTGTTTCTCGTGCTTTTTTGATTAACTTTTCTTTGTCCATTAACGGGTGACCCATCTACTGATACTTCAGCTACAGAAACATTAGAATGGCTGACTTACCAGCTCCCCTCATACTAGTCTCTATATCCGGCAGCTCGGCCATGGCCTCTTTTGAAGCACTGTAGATTGACGCACCATCTTCACTGACAATGCTGAAAAGAAAATACTTTAATAATAACACTTCTAAAGACTCCTGATAGGTATTCAATGCTCTAGATCCCCTAGATAGCGAGTTTTTCTACAGCGAAGCAATTGACACAATTCACGGTGATTCCCAGTTGTCGTAGTTCATAAAAGCGACGGATTGATAGATTTTATATCGACTAACAAAAGGCAAAATGTATATCACAGTAATAATAATAATAATAATAATAATAAGTTAGTAGAGCTCTCAATGGTGATATCTGCAGTGACCTGCAGAGCTCCTGGTAGGTAAAAACGATTGACTTGTATAATCATTCTTATAATATACAGGGCAAAATTACTCGATGCTGATTGGCTAAGAACGAGGGTTCCTCGTAAAATTAGGGATTAATTTCACTTGTGTTTTCAATTTTTTTCAAATTTCAATTTTGGAAAAAAATTGACAACACTCGTGAAATTAATCCCTAATTTTACTCGGCCCCATGCGATTACCTATACGAAGTTATAACAATCAAAACTAGCCATACTGCCTCACCAGTAACGGACATCCAAAGGACTGAATGTCTTTTTCTGAATGAGAGAGGAAATAAAGGCTTCGGCTTCTCGGCATCCAACACCATTACCAATAACAATGATCTCGCACCTGGAAAGAAAGAGGTACAAAAATATAAGAGTATTATTGCATCGTTAAATGATATGCTGCGAGATGTTGTGTTCTAGTGTTCTAGAGAACAGACAGACAGTAATACCTGTGAGTTTTAATCAGCTTTGCTACTTTCATCTTGGCCTCTTGAACCTTTGAATTCCTTCCAATGGGAAATATCACTTCTGTCTCCAAAACTGAACCTAGTGTAAATGAAAAATGCCTGAATATACAACGTCGAGTCTTGCAGTTAATTGATCCTAAGCTGTAGTTCTCACCAGTAGGACTCAGCATAGCCAGCTTACAGCCATGGGTGAAGCCTGGGTCCAGGGCTAAGACATAATTTCCCTTCAAGGGTGGAGTGAGGAGAAGACGATACAGATTATGACTGAAGACGTCTACACTTTCTTTTTCGGCTTTTCGAGTCATTTGTGCTCTGCAAGCAAACAATGAATATTGAAGGACGAGAAAAAAAGCTTTCACAGTTGTGAGACTGCTGCACTCACCGTGCTTGCCTGCAGATCTTAGGTTCCAAAAGTCTACTGTAAGCATCATCTATAGACTTAGCCATCAGACCCTTTACATAACCTATACAATCAGTGAAAGTAACCAGATGTTTATTGTGGCTGAGAGACGTAACTTATTACATGTAAATTTAGACAAGGTAATAGCCAACCTTCTTTGGTGCTATTTCTTAGGGCATTCAAATCACAAACAGGTGTGGCTATGCAGGCTATAGTATTCTTAGCTGGCAAGCATTCTTTATGCGCATGAGTATTGCATCCATCAGTATTCAAGTAGTTGCTTCGACCCACCCATTCTTAAAAATGAATAAATTTGATATTTGGTCTTTCTGTTTCACTGAGCTGGCAGAACCATGTGTTCACCTATCCTGTGCCTGTTTCACCCATGGCCATAGTGCATTCACCTGGCTTCCATCCACAGAAGCATCAGTTTCTGTTTTAAAAATCAACTGGGTTATCAGAAATAAAAGTCTAACGAAATATCCATGCACTCCAAGGTAAGCTACAGCACTCTTACCTTGTGCATGGTTCTGGATCCATTTTTGTTTAGCTTGTGCTAAGAACATTCCCTTTACATGGTCTGGTACTGACACTTTCACTGTTAGGATCTTGTCCTGCTCAGCTCTATTGATGGCAAGCACCTGGTGTTAAAAAAGCATTTTTGTTTAGCTTGAGCTAAGAACATTCCCTTTACATGGTCTGGTACTGAAACATTCACTGTTAGGATCTTGTCATGCTTGGCTCTATTGATGGCAAGCACCT
Source organism: Scolanthus callimorphus (assembly GCA_033964015.1). Taxonomy (NCBI): domain Eukaryota; kingdom Metazoa; phylum Cnidaria; class Anthozoa; order Actiniaria; family Edwardsiidae; genus Scolanthus; species Scolanthus callimorphus. Next base: position 28,935,468 of record CM066915.1, on the reverse strand, counting down.
GGTGTTAAAAAAGCATGAACATGTCAGTGTTTAGGCATGTTCTTAAGGCACAAGGATTCTTAAGGCATGCTGGTGCAGCTACTAATAACATGAAAAGCCATCCACATGAATGTTGACAGGGCCATGTTTGCTGCATGAACAATCACAGCTCCCCATTCCCCCAAGAGGAACTCCTTCTGTTTGGTGAACTGACTCATAGCTCACAATATATTGACACCTGTAAACATACATCTGCCATCAACAACAGGCAAAAGTGGCACAAGCTGAGATGTATGGAGTAAATTAATCTCACTATATATGTTATCCAAGGAAACTGCACTGAATGTAACTTTTGGAAGAGGAGCCTTTGATGTTATAGGTGGGAATAATCATTTATGTTTATGAGCCAGCTCTAACCTGATGTGGGCGCATATTTGCCATTCTCTCTTTGAAGTCATGGTACTGCTCATATTTTTTGGCTTCTTTGGAATTGTTTTTATCCTTGGCTGCACTTCGGCTCAGAGTAGACTGCAGCATTGGCTTATTCCTCTCTAACCTGTAAAAACCAAATTTTAGCAAAACAACATGAGAAAATACAGGTGACCTTTGTTGGTGTCTCATACAGGCAGACAGGGGGGCAGACAGACTGTTACAAATGAGAATGTTTTGCAAAATTGGAAGCAGAGATGCCAACTCTCCCACTTTTGGCAGGAGATTCCCACTTTTGAGGCTTGACTCCTGCACTGCTGCATTGGGTTGAAATCTCCAGCTTTTAATACTAGAAATACTGTAATTTGTAAAGTGATTTTACAATGCAAAGACATTTTGTAGGTACAAAACACCACATCTCCAGCATTTTGAAGGACAGAGGTTCGCATCTCTGAGATGGTGACAAATCACTCCCTGTACCACCCCTCATAGTGTAATACTGGAAGATGTATTGAAATGGACTGACTCAACATTATAAAATGTTCTTACAAAGACTTCAGCATTTCTGTTGTTTCTGAATCCTTTGAGATAATATCAGCCAGTATGTGCTGTACTCCAAGCATGACTTCCTCTCTACTAGAAAGACCTGGTGAAAACAAAATAATATATTATATAGGTAATTTCTTGACCCCTTCTGAAGGTTAATTCTGACCTGCAACTACAACCAATACAGGGTTGTCCGTAACAGGAATGTCAAATTAAAGTAATTTATACAGGAGAGATCCTGTAAAATATTTCAATAACGATCCTAAAAACTACCATATAACTATATAAGTCACAGAAAAAGTGGGAGAGCTAGCATCCCTATCAAACAACAATTGAAAGTCAGACTGGTGCACTTGGCGTTAGGGCAATGTAATACATCTTTTTTTTGCAGAGAGCTCTAAAAAAATAGATTTTCATGGGTGGCAGAACAGATTTAGAAGTTATTGGCTACCATATAACTATATAAGTCACAGAAAAAGTGGGAGAGCTAGCATCCCTATCAAACAACAATTGAAAGTCAGACTGGTGCACTTGGCGTTAGGGCAATGTAATACATCTTTTTTTTGCAGAGAGCTCTAAAAAAATTGATTTTCATGGGTGGCAGAACAGATTTAGAAGTTATTGGCTTGTTAGAGACGACATATATAACAAAGTGGGAAGGGGATGAGTTATGAAAATCTGCCCCCCTCCTCCCCTGCCAATGACTGCAAGATTTCTCATTGTTCCCCATTGCTGCCTTGTTCACACATGACTAGATGATTAATAAATGTAATTACCTTTGGTATCTCTTCTTATCCACTGGTGCAGATTGACAAGATGTGGCTGATTGAGCACCATATTGGCTGCAGACTCCAGACCAAACTCACGAGCTCTACCAGCCAATGTTCCTTTGCTACCTTTCTTATAAGGGGCAAACTAAAACAGGGAAAATTCACCACAGATAAAAATCACACATGACAAGCTGACAAGCTCTTGCATTTCAACAGATTTTGCTCAGGTCAGATCTGTTTAGACTGGATTTTGACTGTTTTATAATATCTTCTTCTTCTTTTCCGTTTAAACTCCCCTCCTTCACATTTGAAGATTTTTGGGAGACTTCTATACCGGGGGGGGGGGGGGGGGGTCTTCACATGTCGACCTGATAGGTTTGCTCGTCGTATTTTTTAGAGGTCAAAATCGACTCTCCGGTATTTTTTAGGGTGTATCGGAGAAACATTGTGGTTTTCACTAATAAATGGTATTTTTTAGGGTATGCAAATGAATGAAAGGGTCGCAAACCAAGCAAAACGTTTTCTGGCTTTCTTTCTTCATTTATAGCTCTAAAAAATGGCCTGTTTTGAGATAAGAAACAATGAACAATCACAAAAAGGGTTTATTGTTGGTATTTTTTAGGGGTCATTTTGTTTTATAAGGTATTTTTTAGGGGGTGGATTTTTTATGTCCTGGTATTTTTTAGGGTATATTTTCCGATGTCCCGACGAGCACCCCTATCACTCTTACTTGGGAGAACCCCCCCCCCCCCCGGGCTTCTATACCAAGACTTATAATACCATTAAACTCCTACAGCTAATATGCCAACAGATAGAATGAAACATGAAGCTGAGTCAAGAAAAAATTGAAACAGTAACTAGAATAAGTAGAAACCCACTTGCATACTATCATGAATCCTGCAATCTGATTGGCTCCCCTACTCACTATCTATCACTATGCTGTTTAGAAAAAATGCTAGAAATGTAAAATTTAAAAAAATATGTTCTTAGCAACAAATTGAAGGTAGTGGGTATGCTAGTGGGTTTCTACTAAAAAAAACAATTAGACTACTCGCTTTCTGCCTTACCTCAACTAATTGAGCTACCCGAGGGACAACCTATGTAAAGCTCTTTTTCTCTAAATAAATGGATTGCTCTTGTTGTTGGAAGTTATTGTCAGAGCCCACTTACAATTTCTTCAACTTCCTCAATGGACTGGGCAAAATCTAAGCATCTTCTCACATCATCGGTGAGCTTGTCACCAATTTTATTCTTGACTGCTTCTGCTCTTACTCTTACAGCCCTATATAGAGATGGAATAGAGGAATGCTGCAGATAACCATTTTTATTCCAAAACTTTTATGAAGTTTTTTATTCTGGTTTGCGACAAATTGTCTTCGTAACGTAGAATCCAATCCACTCCACTGTACTGCAATTGCAGACCCTGTTCACATGAGATGGGTACAAAACCGGACTGGTACAATTCTGGAATGGTACCATCGCACGTTCCAGTACCATACCAGAATTGTACAGGTCCAGAATTGTACTGGTCTCATGTGAATGGGGTCTGAGTTCATGAAAAAAATGTTTGTGGCCATAAAAGCCATGTTAGCATAGGCAATCTTTCATGCAACTCACGACGCAATGATGGAGAATAAAAAATTTTAACGTTTCGAAAAACACCAAGAACAAAAAGCACCCTCCATATAAGCCAGTGCCGTAGCTAGCGTAGGGGCAGAGGGGGAGTTGCCCCCCAAGCGAAGTAAATTTTTTAACAGATGGGGAAAAACCTGCTTGCCCCCCTAGCAAAAACAAAGGATCACCAAGGCTTGCCACCCAGACACAATTTCTAGCTACTGTCTGGAAGTTGCAAGGAATTAGAAATGAGCCATGCATCAGTTTCTTGAATCAAACAGCCCCTTGGAGTTGTTTTAAAAATGGTAACTTATAAGCTTAATCGAATTAGATCAACTATTGATCTTTGAACGCGGCTTTGCTAAAGATCTAATTTCATCTTCTATTCCTTCTTACTTGTGTTTGTTGTAAGAGGCTTCTATGTGGCGCAGTACCGTCGGATCGAGTCCGCCGCTTTGTTCCTTACGATATCTTGCTATAAAAGGCACTGTGTTGTCGTTATCTAGTAGTTCTAGCACTCTACGCACCACTAGTGTATCTAATTCAAGGTTTTGCGAGATCATTTGCGCCGCTTCTCGCGGGCATTTCAAGTTCGTCTTGGCCGCCATTTTACATCTTTGTTGGTACCAGTTTCTATCGATTGATAAAGCACAGGCAACCCATTCTTCAAACACTTGGGACCGACGCGACGCGACTGCGATGAAGTTAATAATTCTCTAAGCGTTATTTGCAAGTAAATAAGGCCAAATGCAACAAAGGCGAATATTGCGCCTGTGGGTTCTCCCTTTAGGAAACCGTAACAACAACTCTGATTGAGGTGATGCATCAAATAAATATTTATTTCGATTTTGAATTAAAACACTGCTGACTTATGAATTAAAAACCCTTCCCAACGCTAAAACCCTTACCCATAAATAGGATGGATAATGTACAGCAAGTAGACACCACCCACAATTTCATTACTTTACTTACGAGTCGCGTTCAACGGCTTTAAGTTCCCTCCCCTCTCCTCTTTGGGCATCGTCATTTCTAGAGCCTTGGCAATGGTTTGCAAGAAAAAGACAAAGCTAAAATTTCCGGCAGGAGATTTGTCGCGGAGACCGGGAGATTTGATACCAAATCTCCGTCTTTCATCTCTCATCTTCAGTTCACTCCTTTCCGCCGCGCTAGATACCTAGTTACAGTAGTTACGTTTTATTTGCAGCGCACTTGACAACTAACTATGAATTCATTATTCCATTTTATTATAAATAGTCAAAACCTGAGTTACTCAGTCTTGAATGTGCAAATTGTAATTATTATTATATTGTTTAATCCTTTTGCAAGGTCGTCATTTTCAAATTACATTCCACCACAGGTAGACCGCCAGCGGTAAAGACCACAGCTTTGCTGGGCTAAGAAGAAAGGCCATCAAACCATAGGCCCGCCATACAACACGACAAGAGCTCGCTTGCCATACGAACACGAGGGCATAGCATATATGGATAATGCATCTACACCAGCATCGACATGTTAAGTAATAGGAGTAAGGATGGCCCGTAGCTCGGTTGTGACTCTTGTGGGGTTCCCCAGGGCTCTGTCTTTGGTAACTGAGGTAAGCAGCCAGGCATAGACTGAGAGCCAGGTTAAAGAACAGCATCTGGTAACATCAGAAATAAGATATGACACATCTAAAAACAGTCTTCTTACAAGGTATGCGCGTATACAGCTATTTCAATTCAGGTTGTCCACGGCCTTGTAAGCGTTCAAGACTACGCGCCATGACCGAAAGGCAGTATGGGCAGAGAGGCTACGAGAGAAAGGGAGAGTGAGAACGATCTCGTAGCCAGCTGAAAATACCAACATTCACACTTTCTGGGCAAGCTCGAAAGGTTGTTCCAAATTTCCAGAACGTTTTTCCGGGCTTGGGCTTTTTATTTCACTTGTGTGACTGAAATTTCCGGAATGTTTTGACAAATGGAAAGCGATCCGTCTTACCTGAGTTATCCCATAATAGAAGGTGAGTGTTCCTGGGACCCAGTGACCATCAGTGTAGATTCCAAACACGAACATTGACCCCACATGACCTCGCACAAGTTCACCAACAAACCAAGGCCCTGCAGATGAGTTGATCAATTAGTGTCATCCCTTGGGTCTATCTTTTGTCTGTCCATGGGCGGTGCCAGGGGAAAGGGCTATGATAGGGAGACTAGCCACACCCTTTCAGCTTGACGTTTTCAACAGTTTTTGCTCTATGTTTACTTGAGGTTTGATATCGTGAAATATCAGGACAATTATCGAGCCTGATTCTCAGACAGTATATCATTTAAACCTCTGTCATGTTCCTGCGTGCTTAATACTGTGGTTTACCAGGCTTGGCTTGATCAACAAAACCAAATATTCACTCACCGATTATCAGATAAACTCCATAGGTAAAGAGCGGGTAGAACAACGAGTCAGTCTTGCAAAGTTTTATTAAACCGCCTAATCTACATGGCAACCACCGCAAGCAACCTGAAAACGTAAAGAAGAAAAAAGCTTCACAAAAGAAACTATGACCTCATCAATTTGTATCAGTGATATGTGCAAAGAGTACAGCCTTCTAGAAATATTTTTCTTAGGGCCCGTCCACACTAACACGTTTTCGTTTGAATCCGTATACGTTTTTGATGCGTTTAGGCCTTCTGTCATGCCGATCGTTTTCATCGAATCCGTATAAGTTTGAAAACGAATACTTTTGAAAGTGCGTTAGTGTGGACAGGGCCTTAGTTTCTAGTGCCTTCTGATTAATTAACAAACCTGGAGAATTAGCACCATTGGTATTTACCAGCCTGAAGTACCACAAACCAAATACAACAAACAGTGCAGTGATGTAAAATATTACACAGCCCTGAAACCAGTAGACACAGAGAATTAGAAGTGTTTATTTTTGGGTAAACGTTTTACCAGGAGTAATGGGGTATATTCATGCAATCAAGTACTCATTAAAGAGCCCGTGTCAGCCGCTCCTTTGTTATTGATATTTAGTTCAATATTAGAAGACGAATTACGAGTAGAAATCTCTAAATCAACATCTAAAAACAACGTTTCGGATTTGATTTACCAAATTCACTCGAGAAAATTGCTCTATATTCTCTAAATCAGCCGATGGAAATGGATGCTTTCTCCGACTTGGTATGTTGCTATGCTGTCAAAATGGCGGCTGACACAGGCTCTTTAATAGTAAGTATGTACCAGAGTAGCAAAGTCTGTAAGTAGTAATACGGAGGGTAGTAGGTCAAGTAAAGGTCTTGTGCCATCAATGGAAAATACATGAGCCTGGGTGTTAACACGACCATTGGAATCCTAGGAAGAAAAAAACATTTTATCAATGGTCATAGAATGTTAGGCAAGCATGCTAGGCAAGGTTACTCACGGCACCTTTGTCATCTTAATACTCCCAGATTGCAATGTGCAGGCAATGTTGCTCACAACACCTTTGTCATCTCATTCCCAGATTGCAATGTGTGATTCCAGAATAAAATCCATACCTCCCCAACAGAAGGAATGTGGAGGGGTGGGGGTCACCTCAACCCTTCCTGTAGGGGTTATGGATTTTTCTGGAATCACACAATACTCCAGGAATCTTTTTTTATTCTGATAGAAAAAGATATGCATGCGAAAGGAGACTGCTTTCCTACCTGTACTGTCACATTGATAGTGTGGGCCCCTTTACCATACAGGGTTGGATCCCACTTGATAACATAAAGTGGGCCTTTCACATGGTGTACGTTTGACATCAATAGCCTTCCATCAATAGATACAGTCACAGACGAGATGGGATCTAAGGAAAATAGCAACATCCTAAAATAGAGAGTAAAATTAGCATACAGGTTAGAAAAAGTCTGACTCAAAATTAGTTACACCCTTCTCTTATAGCATTGAGAGCTGGAGTGATACAGCTTCTCGGAAGATCTTCTGTGATTCGATAGGCAGAACAAAGCATTCTGCCTTTGTTTTCTTGTTGTATTGTATGACCCTCTAATGTTTTGCAATGAGGATATCAAACCACTATGGGCTTAGACCTTATGAGAGCTGTATCATGACTCATTAAGAGATGCCAACATACTTCAAAACGTGTGAGATGGGGTGTTTTGGGCCCACAAGATGTGTTTGCACTGTGAAATAACTTAACAAAACTACAGTGGTTCTGTTAAACTGCAGGGGCACTGGCCTCAATGCAGAAGAGTGTAGAATAAGGCTATCTTCTACAAAATGCTGGAGAGTTGGCATCTCTGAGCATTTGGTTGTTGGGAGAGCTTTGTGTTACCAGACCTGATATGTGTAGACATGTTAATTCGTCCAATTGGTTCAAATGCAGGCATAAGGAAGTGAGCATCCTTAGGATTGGTAATGAGGATAATGGGCCACTTGTCATGATGAGTGTCCACAAATGAGAACAGATCATGGTCAATGGCAGCCACTCGAAACCTGAAAAAAGATGTTTCAGTCTCTAAATTCTGCACTTTAAATGATTTCCAAGGTCCTGTTTGAGTTTGACTTGCTTATGTCTGACAGGGAAGCAGCAATTCTCAAGTTCTTTCCATTTGGATTACATATTTACCGGTTGACTTAGTAAGAGTGGACTTCAGATGATTGCAAAAAGATCAGACTTCCAATGTTTCTAGTATTACATTGCATTTCTGATGTATGTCATAGGGGGCAATGATCTTTCCTTTAGTGTGTGCAAATCAGGATGTGGCCTACTAAGTCTACTTTATGGTTGCTTTACTACAGTTATATAGAATCTTGTACAATCTCACCCCTTTCTTGTTATCTATTAGTGAGCTGAACTTACTTTCTTGCACCAAGCCAGTCTCCCAGTTCAATTTCAAGATGGCCACTTGGGTGAACAGCATGCATCTTGGGTACAAACCCTCCCAGAGTGTGCAGATGTCCACACAGATACACAGACCCATGCCTAAAAGTATAAGCTCGAGATGTCAACATGTGTCCCTGGCTCGTCACCTCATGGGAAGGCTCTTGTGACATCCACTTGAGGGCCTTTGCTGACTCGCTTATTATCATTCTCTAACCTAGAGCTCCCCAACTCGTCTGCTCATTGGGGAGGCCCTGGAGACATCCATAAGGGGGCCATCACTGATTGGCTGATTTTGAACGTTGAGCATGCGCAAAAAGCTGTTTCCCTCAACGGCTCTGTATCAAATCTCACACACGCGTAAATGGCTGTCACCAGAGCCTCCCCTGCAAGGAGACAAGCCAGGGAGCTCTGGGTTTGAGAATGGGCTTATTTTGGAGATTGGGGCATGTGCAGAAAGTTCTTTCTCCCAATTGGCTCTGTATCAAACCTCAAGCATACATGATTGGGTGTCACCACACCATCCCCCATCATAGAAATTTCAGAGGAAGTGTCAAGTTAGCTTACACTGTATTATCCAGGGATACATCATCTTAGAAGGCACTTATTTTCATGTACTGTAAACCTCTACATTTTTTTGCATTCAGCTTTTGGGAATTTCTTCTTCTTCTGGATCAATAATATTATTATGTTATATTACACTAAATGATAACTATCAAACAGTGTGGCCTTAGCAACTCAAGCTAGAAGAAGTAGTGCAAGGCAATAAAAACACTGCTGGTTGCAGCATTGGTTAGTACCTAAGGACATTTCTTAGTGATGGTCTGACCAGTGTAGAAAAAGGATAGTGACCAAACCAAATACTCATGTTAGCTGACTTGCTTTTCTCTGCCATTGCATTTATCCTTTTATAACGTTCCTTAAAGAAAAATAAGAATTACAATCAAATAAAGTATCACTAATGAAATCTTTCTAAACTTTATCCAAGCAAGACATGATCCAATGTGGACATAATTCAATCTCAGTTGTGCAGTGAGATAGCACACAGCACCTACACAAGTTAACCAATTGCTATCAACTTTTCTTCATTCAGAGTACCTTGCTTATAATGTACTTTCAGAAGCTCTGATAAGAGAAAAAGGGGCATGGGCCCCTTAAAATTGACCTCATGAAAATTGTCAGTCTTACCCAAATAATGTAAAGTACATTGCCAAAGTGATTTGGCTTGTTCTAAGTACAACTCACCTCATTAACATAGCCAAAAAAGTTGAAGGGTCGCCGAGTGCCAGTGTCTAGTGTCATATCTATTGCATTGAAGATATACTCTCCATAGGAAGTCTGGTGGATGAGCTGATAGGATGAAAGGCCTCTATTTTTATTAGGGCCACTTGCTGAATATAATCTATGATACAGAAAAAAATTGTTTCAGTTTAGTGGTGAGAGATGCAGGAATATCAGTTTTGTGTGTGGTATTACAAACCTGAAATAATTCTGACTACTTTTTAAAGATGCAACATCAAAGGCATCTGAAAAAGACATCAAAACAAAAAGCCTGTATTGGAAAAGGGCCTATGGAGGTTACAAACTAATATTGTCATTTGAATCAATTTTCTTTTTGAGTAGCCAGCAACGAAAATGACAAACCCAGAAATCCACAATTTCATGTTTTAGAAACACAACAGTGACACACCACCATGCTTGGTCAAGCTGCAAGGGGTACCAGTATGTGTATATGTTAACATACCATATAACAAGCATGCATAAGGCACACAGCTATTTCAGTAAATCTTTGACAAATACCACTCAGGTCTGACTGCTAAATTCTACAAAACAGAGTGATGTTTTTAACTCATGCCTCAAATGGTGAGCCAGTGGTGTAATAGCTGTATATGTGTAAGCCCCAGCTTTTAATTAAACCTGGAGGTCATCAGAAAAAGACACCGCATGCAAGACAGAGCTGAGATTCCATTAACTGTGCCCATGATCCTCCCCTGTTGATCACTGTACAAAAGCAAAAGTAGGTCATACCATGATTCCCCCTAATATCAAGCCAAGAAGTCTTTTTTTCTATTTGAGTATCTTGTAGAACTCTATAGTAGGTTTCCCATTCCTCTAAATATTGCCGTGATCCAAGCATGTCTTGTTCCTTAGCATCAGTTAAATCTCCAGTTACCATAACAACTGTAGGTTTAATAATATCCAAACTTTCCTTGCAAAATCTTGTAAGATCTGCAGCTCGGTTTGGGTCCTTGTATTTACTTATATGGATATCTGAAATCTGAATAAGTAACATTAGGATTTGGGCAAATGTGGCAGCTGTTGAAAGGGGCATATTGTGCATGAAGTTTAGAAGATGATAAAACATCAATCGCCGCTACCCTAAAAACATCAAATTTGAACTTGTAAAGATGGCATAGAGAGTGTTCAAATAAAAACTGAATCGGAGGTTAAGTAAATGCTTTTAATTTATCTATTTCTTAATATCAAAGCGACATCAACTATTTAACTTAATTAATTATATTTATATTCTGTTCGAGGAGAGAGCCTCGCACGTACCTGAACAAACCAGAATAGATTTTCCAGTTTATCGCCAGGATATGGCGGATCAAAGGTATTAGGATGTGTCCCTATAAATCTGCCTCTCCCTCCATAGTAATCTAACAACACAGCGATGAGCCATGAACAAGCTAAGATGAAAAGAATCACACAAAAAGACACAAGGCCCTTCAAAACGGCCGCCATCTTGGCTTTAAAGGAAAACTGCTGAGCACTAACCACAGCAGGCGCGTGAGCACGGGCGATGGGACAAAAAAGCAACACGGGAATATCGAAAAAGTTGAAATTTCGGGTAAAATCGGAAATGAAAATGGAAAACGTCATTCCGGGGAAACAACTGGGAATGATGTAAAAATGGAAAGCGTTTTCCCTATATTTTCGAAATTACCGGTTTCTTTTGCAAGCTCAAAAGGTTGTCCCAAATTTCAGAAACCCTTTTCCTCGGGAATGACGCTTCGATCCATTTGATTGGCCGACAAGAGTAGACCACTCTTGATTCCGACCGGGTATTGCCGAAAACTTGTGGTAATTTGAAAGCAACCCAGGCCTTGCCTGCTCGCATGGACAACCTGTGTTTGAAACAGGTAAAACTAGTTCAATGTATTGTCATCTTTAAAAAAAGCACCAGTCCCAAGGTTTTGTTTAATAAAATAAATAATTCAAAAGGTATTGTAGACTTAAAGAGAGATACGAGGCGATAATTAGATTAATGGAAATGCTTGCAATCCTTCTTCGCAGAAAATACCCTCTGGCTATTTTAATTTGTCTCACTATTTGGCTGATGTATATTTTGAAGTCGAGTTTGGAGAATGAAGGGCCCATGGGAACGCCAAAAAAGGTTAGTCATTCCCATCTGAAAGATTTACAGTAACAATCAGGGCAGACGATGTCAATTATCAATTGACTTCTCATCCGTAAAAAACAAATTGCAAAAAATAAAAAACAGCACCTAGATTTTAATCTCAAAAACCCTAAATAACTTATGAAAATCGTAATTGTATTTGAGATTGTGTAGGTCAGAAAAACGATTTTCTATAGTACACTGATAGTAGCATTTTTGTTTTATGGTTCAGCTTACAGGTTTGGAAAATTGTGAAGATACATTTTTTTGTTTCAGCTTCCATTGCCATTTCTGAGATATTTTGGATTATCTTCTTCTCCACTGGAAATCACCAAGAGGTAAATAAGTAGCGATCACGCCCTTTTTTTTCTGCAACACTTTCTTGGCCTCAAAGTGATATTTTTAAAAATTTTCCTGAGTCAATATCAATAGACCATGAGTCAAGGTCGAATGGGCTATTGACTCAGATGCTACGAGGGCAAGAGGAATAATTGTGTTATTCAAATCACACTAGTAGGTCAATAATTTGTATAGCCAAAAAGATTTTCTGGTCTTGTCATTTGCCATTTTATGGCTTTCAAATTCGGCACTCAACCAATCAGAACGCAGCATTGACAATAGAGCACTAGTGTGATTTGACAAATATCTAATAATGACTGTTTCATTATACATCTGAAAAGTTGTGGCATGATGTGAATTAGGGACAAGTTGTATTTGCCCAGTCTTTTAATATAATAACCCAGAAATCAACCCGTCACTTTGTGCCAAACTTTGCCTCAAATGTGTAAAAGGAAAGGAATGGAAAGAAGACGTCGTTATAATATGAAATGTTTAGGTTTGCTTAAGCTGTACTACGCGCCTGTGAAAATTGGCGGGAATATTTGAGCCTGAAAAATTGAGCCAATCAGGAACGTTCCTTGGCTCAAAGCTACGCAATTTACTAACGATAAAATTCCTTTGATTTGTCGGGTTGCCTGTGTAGCGACTCACGAATATTGGGAGGGGCATGACAGAAAAATCGAACAACCAGCAGCATAACTTTTTTTAGTTTTCACTTCCGTCAAGATAAAATCACCAGTTGCGTACAACTCACTAGTGTCAATATAAATCACATTAAAGTCTTCTCTCCGACCCTGTTACCTGGTTACAGCTGAATTGTAAACTTCATCTCCCATATTTATGGTAGTCTTCCAGGTCCTAAAGGCTTTCTGCATCAAGAAAAACAGTGTTTGGACGCGGTCAGTGGTAAACAGGGTGACAGGGTTACCATGACAACTTGCGCAAAGAAATATACAAGCTCAAGAAGCAAGGTAGCTGTAGCAACTCAAAATAATTTATTTTGCTGTCGCAGTTAACATAAGTGAAAGTTTTCAAATTGCGCTGAAATTGGGTTTGGGCGCCAAACACATGCCTACTGTTGCCGTGACGACAAGTGGGCGTAAAAGTTACCGACAAACTTGCATAAAAAAATACCTATAATACCTTACAGCTGTTTTGAGTATTCTGCGAACTCTCGTGATCGATTTCCAACCATCAAACTGCTTTCTGGCTTCCGTCAATCAAACTTTGAAACTCTTTGGAATACATAGACTTGAGTTATTCGCCATCCTAGTGAACTGCCCCAACACACAGCATCTTTTACCATCTTTTTCTACACAAAAGGCCTAACTTACGGTCGACTAAGACTCAAATTTAGGCCCGCTTGACGGAAGCCAGCTCAAAACAGCTGTAACGACAAAAAAGTGTTTACTACCGACATTTTTACAAATTATTCCAGCCAGTTTATTAAGTAAAAAGTTAATTTTGAGAAATAGTTTTGGACTTTCCAGCGCCTAAGGAACGGAATTCACCTGGTCTACTCCCACTTCCCGAGCTTCAAATTACCAGTACTGAATTTCAATAGGTATAACTGGCGCTCTGGGCATCTTTAGATTATCTTTCAGGGGATAAATGGTCGATCGTCTGTTATGTTCACGGAAAATAAAATCAGACAAGATGACGTGTGCGCATGCGCAAACGGACAACGTTTTAAAAAGAAACTCATTCCCGTGTCAATGTAGTGCCTACTATTGAAATTGAGTAAAAACATGCGAAACGGCAACTGTAAAAAAAAATTCTTCATTATCGTGAGATAAGCTTCTACTAGTTAAAAAGAAAACCAACAACGTGTCCCACATGGATCTCTACCACACTCTTCAGGCCTATAAATACGTTGGTGATGCATAATTAATAAGTTGATTGTTCACTAACGGTACAAGGGGCGTCCTTATATATGGTCTGGTGGCCGGGCGTACTCTCACCCATAGGTATCTAGCTACTGAGCAATTCAACACCAGGATAGCGACTGTCAGGGCCGAAATCTCTGGCGTGGGCGTAAGAACCGTACGGTCGCCATACGACGCTTCAGCTCTTTGTCTGGAAGTATGGTCCTATATTTTTTTTTCTTTTTCTTCAAGTCAAGTAAATGCTGAATTTGCATTGGTGTGGACAGGCAAATGATTTATATTACTTGCACGACGCACAAAAGCAGTTCAAAATTATTTTGATCATTTTATCACAAATAACAAATGGCCGGCACCGAGTTAACCTGTGAAAAGCTATTCGCTCCGCTCCAAAATCGCTCATTGACCATAAAACACAGACAAGATAACGCTTATACCGCAAATTTTAACCGACTACTGCTCCCCGACAGTCCATCCAGACGCTGTTTATTCATCAATACCAATAACAAATAAATATAATAAAAATATAGATATCAAACTAATAGAGACAGCCAACAGTGAAACAAGTAATTGCAGGAAAAAGGGTTCAACTCAATTTAGATACATGATGTAGATGAGTTTATTTCAAAAATTGCATGTGACATTTGAACAATCGCGGAGCGTGTACAACACTACAACCAACAGTTGTACATCCTCTCTCTAGCTGTGGGCGCTGACCAGTGACAGGCACATCAGAAGCTTCACTGGCCTGTGTTTGACGGCCTCAATGCCTCATGGGAGTCACGTGACACTAGAAGGGTGCGATCCGCTGAAGTTCGGGCAGGTAAGCGCTGATGACACTATAAGCACTGAGTTTTCTGTTTTAGAACTCTAAATTAATATATCGGCTCCGGCCAAGCCCAGCAAGCCCTGCGCATGGCAAGCTCATTTCAGTCATTTCGGGAAAGTTATTTCTTGTCATGCGCAGCTGCCCAGTCGTAGTTAGTTTTCCCAACCCGTTACGATGTTCCTCCTTTACATTCGATTGTCATATTATATGAAGGAAGCTTTCGAACCAAGTAAGCTATAAGAGTAGTGTGCCCATAACAGACAAGGGCTGGACATAGACTGCTTGTAGTACCTTCTCTGAGGTCGATCTTTGCTTCGCGCAGTTTTATTCACACAGGCCGCCTTGTTTCGGGTCTCGAGTTTCTACTCACGCTCAGCGTACCACAAATGACTGAATCTAAACAATCAGGCACGCAAAAAGCGCGCGCAGCAAAGACGACTATGCCAATTGAAATAAGGGGCTGGAAGCATTCTACGTTGGGTAGTGAACCCTGCGCACAGCACCAGCTAAAAGCCTTACAAATTTGTTTTTCTTTCAGCGCTGGCACTTGAATAAACGAGACAAAACAATACGATCTTACATCGGCACAGCGATGTGTTTGGATAGTGGTGGCTCTCGTAATGTATTTGGGATGCCTGTTTCTATAAATCGTTGCGCCCGCATTGGGAGGAGTCAGTGGTGGCACTTCAAACGTGATGTGACAAGAAAGACCTAAAAAGTCTACGATAGTCTCTTGAAGTCTCAATTGTGTTCCCAAAGCCCCAAATCGTTTCACTAGTAGTCCCGCGCCCGGGCTCTAAGACCCACTGACTATGGGGACCTTTACTACATGGAATAAATAGAGCGAGTGACTTGGAAGTGAGCTGCGCGCGGGCGGGCCTATTTGTATTTGCGCATCAGTATTTACTTTTAGTTTTTTTTCTTTTATATAACATTTGTTCCTTTGCTTGTGCAAACAAAATGATAGCTACGACGATGGGATCCTGCCATGACTATATATATTAAAGTTTTTGTAATCATGATATTTTAAAGATAATTAGATAATAAAAGTATCAATAATAGAGTGTGAAAATACAATAATGCATATGGGAATGTCGATAAAGATTATTGATATTAATTGATTTTGAAGATTGGGGCATGCGCAGAAAGTTCTTCCTCTCAATGTCTATCAAATCGCGCGCATGCGTCAGTAATTTCCACAATCTCGTTCCCAGAGCCCTGCATTTTCTGCGCATGCGTCGCATGCGCAGAAAATGCAGGGCTTTGGGAACGAGATTGTAATTTCCAGAAACAAGTTAGAGAGCGCTCTCTCGCTCGCTCTCTCTCTCTCTCTCTCTCTCTCTTTTCTTTAGTCGTGCCTTTGGAATGTAACACAACTACCATGATCTAACGCGCGCATACAAGGCTCTAAAAACAACGGTAAACTTCAAACGAATGGCATCAATACCCGGGCATAAATTTGAACGCCGTGATCCACAAAAACGCCTAGTGCTAAAAATTATGCAAATAGTTTGTACATTTCCAGCTACTTACGTAATCCTGACACCATTTTCTCTACATTTTAAAGTAACAACAACAACAACAAAAGCACCGTGTTTTGTTCCCAAAACAATGGATGATCATGTTGAAATTTGGAAACTGCGCTTCGCTTACGTAATGTAACTATCAATAACAACGGCTTGTCCAATCACTGCTCGTCCTTTACTATGTCTACGTAATATTTCACACAATTTTCTCAATAGGTGGCATATATTCTCCTATAAAAAATGCGTTTCAGGAGGTTTGGCAATTCGGCGTCTATTTTGGCGGTAAACGACGCAGCAATCGACGAGTGTCACACAGGAAGAAGGTAAAGACTTGTCTGTATTTCTAAAAGTCGTAAAAGTGTAAAACTTCTTAAGTTTAAATAGCGTTAGCAACCTTTCAAATCTCCTACAAAACGTACTTGTTTACTGAATGTTTTAACCGTGTTTAGATAAAGTCTATGTATGTATATACATACGCACCCGTGACTCGGATTTGTTGACGAACGATTTTCGAAACTACTTCAAACCGTGTTAAACTTCAAATTTAGAATCGTGATTAGATCAAATATGTTATAAGCTTTATCGACAGTTCTGAAAATAATATCCTTAGTTTTTGTGCATGTTTCATCAGGATTTCCCAGAGAGCCACCATGACTCCAATGCTGTTGCTGTTCTTTCTCGGTTTAACCGCGACTTGCAACGCCTCGTGTCAAATGGCGAACTGGTGGAAGAGCTTTGACAGCACAGGCTACTCTAACTGTCGTTCAAGCACCCGATACATGAATGGATTGTGGCGAAATGACCGCGGGAATAAGGACGGTGGGATATACAGGATAGAACAAGCCCGGTGCTGTCCTAGACCACGACCATTCTGGTACCAGCCCACAGGGTGCATTATCGCTGATTGGGTTCACAGCTTTGACAGGTATTTAGAACTCAGTAATAAGTTTACCTAATCTCTTTGATGATTATTTTCAATACTCAAGTTCTGTCCACAATTATCAAACAAGGTTTTCAACTAAGCACAATTTCAGAAACCACGATCAAGAACAAACATTGGACAGCAAACGGTACAATTTGCAGCCATTGATCTATGGCGAGAAATTCCAACAGACCTCAAAAATCTTCCCTCTACTATTTTTACACGAAAAGCAAAACAGTATCCTTCAAAACAATTTAAGTGCCCTTCGCTGTCAATGTGTGTTCTTGTTCGTGTTCCGTTTTGTATGAAGTTTGTCGCTACATTATCAAATGTTTATTATAATAGCCTAGATCTAACCAGAAAACTTTATTTAGCTCCTGGGACCTTACATCTAACTTTCTTTTGCTGTGACTTTCCCTTCCCTCTCAATACCAAAAGTATCGATTTGACATGTTTAAGTACTGACGAATTTCGAAGGCTTTCTTTGTGAAAATTAGCTAAAATTTCAGTCCACATAGTCTATGAAACATTGGGAAGTACTGTGCGTTTTAGCTGTAAGATGATTGAAATATGTAATTTTGGTTGAGAATTTTTAGCCTTCATTATGGTTTTGCAAATAAGAAAAACTTAAAAAGAGCTAACAACCGCAGCAAATTCGGAAGTACGAGCGATTAATAGTGCGAGTGCTGATGTGCGCCCATTAGCGCCGCTAAAATTACAAAAACGCGCGGCTTGGGGAAGTGGGAGTTTCTGCGGTTAGAATTCCATACTAGTACCACTTTGAATTTTACTTATAAACTCGAGCTGCGTGAAATAGAATTGCTGCGTGAATTGGGGAACTGTGAAAAGGTCTATTGGATTGGAGGCAAAGGGTTCGGGGTACACCCTATATAAAAAATACCAGGGATGCCCGTCGGAAATTTTAATTTTAAGGGATAACAAATTGGGTGTGGTCAACGGTAAATTTTACCATCCCCAAGAAAAATACAAACAAACCAACAACCCAAAATACGTTTCAGTTTTACTTAATGTAAGCATCCACGGGGCAAGGGGGTATCGTTCCCAAAATGTTTCTCGGCCTTGCTTTCATGCGGTCATCTGGGGAACGTGGACGCTCACATGTATCACGATGCAGCGCGCGCTCATTAAGCGACTTGCCAGCCAGGAATCTGACGCTACAATTTATTATAACTTTATTATTTCAGGGATCGAACTTGGAGTAGATGTCCTGCGGGCTACTTTCTCCGTGGTCTGTACCGTAGTGCAGATAAATATCTCCACAATATCGAGTACGGCAAGTGTTGTAAACCCGCCAATCATCCTCACTGGTCTGGCACGTGTTACAATCAGAACGTGTGGTCCTCGTTTGACAGGAAAGGTCTTAGCAAGTGCAATGATGGCTACTTTATGACGGGGATGTATCGAGGGTCGTGCAACAAACTCTACTGTATTGAGGAATTCAGATGCTGTAAAATGGTCACCAGTAAGTTCACATATTTTCCGCGTGAACAAACTTCCACAGGAGCCCCGAAACCTTTGAGTTAGCGGTCCAAACAACGAGTGGGCCCAACATCTTGGTTACTAGAATTTCAATTGAAATGGAATTTTCCTACTCCAATTGGTGAACTTTTCAAACTTTGAAATTTAATTTCTCCGCTTTCCATAAGTATGTCATGGCGGGACGATTGAGTTATTCCCAAGACACACAAATAGTAATGGTTGGGCTGATCAATTGGGCGTGGACGCTGTTTTTGCATTTGTCAATTCAAAACCTACCTCAGTATTTTTGCTCTGCTAGTATAAGTTCGTGAAAATCGTTCACACTTCTTGGGAGCGATTCTACGGCTCTTGCTATTCGTCCCAACCTTGAACCAGGATCGAGCATTTATATCATATAGAGCTGAAGAAATAGAGCATCTATATTATAAATAGAGCTGAAGAAATAGCAGTGCTGATTATTATTGTTTCGCCTTAGCTCCACCCGTGATGAAAACTCTGTCAGACGTAAAGACACGCGTGATGGACGAGACCATGTCAGAACTCGCTCTACTCGCCCACTACCTCGGCTACGGCTGGTGCGCCAGTTGCAGAGCTCAGTGGGTGGGCGAGGACTTCAGGAGGAACGGAGACAGCTGGGAGGCGGACAAGAAAGGACCATGTAGAGGCTACAAGGCAAGCCACCGCCTGAAGATGCACTATGGTGATTTCAAGTTTGGTATGAAGAGCATCAAGTACGGGAACCCTGTGATACAGCATCTCCAACCGGAACAATACCTGTCGGGTGTGATCAGGAATTACGACTCGCACAGTGTGTCTCATACTGTAGAGCGCACCGTCACAAGTACGCGCACGGTCACGCACACTAAAACAAGTTCCTGGTCCAAGTCACACGAGCTTGGCGTCGAGATCAGCTACACCCCACCCTCAGCTACTGGCGGCGTAGGGGGGAAAGTGTCTTACAACTTCAAGTACGAAACCACCTCAACTACCCAAGACTCCACCTCCAAAGCACAGTCCACCAGTATCAAGGTGACATCACAGAAGACCCTCAAGCCCCGCACCGCCGCCGAGTACCGCATCATGCTGACCAAGACGAGGACCACCGTACCGTACACTGCTATTATCATTGCGCACTTCTCTGCTGAGTTGGACGGGTTCCTGAGATGGGGAGGAGGATACAACGGACACTCCCCTAACTACCACTACAGGTAAGTAAACTAAGTATAAACCAGGCACGTAGCCAGACATTTTTACGAGGTGCGTATTGGCGCACAGGTAGCTACGCGCCTGGTAACCGTAACATTTCGAGCCAGTCCTTGAATGAAACATTTTGAAGTAAGAAATATCAAATCTGTATCCTTCTCAAATGAGAAGATTTTCAGTGAAACGCAACAAGAGTATATATGGAGATTGATTGAATCGTAGGTTTTGTTTTTTCGTAAAGTGGCTCGTCCTCAATACTTTGCATTTGAGCGTTTGCGAATTTATTTCTCTTTGTTTCAGACATCGTGGAAGTGGCGGTCGTCCAACATTCAAATACCGATTTGGTAGCTCCAGCACACCGTTTTACCGCGCCCTTAAAGAGAAGAGCGACCGAAACGTGCGCCCATGGCAATGGCATGACATGAAGTCCAAATACAGGTACGCTCAGACTCTTATCAACAACTTGTGCAACGAACGGAAGTACGAATTCACCCTAAAGGGCCAGTTTGAGGACGTGATCGGACAACACGCGGATGTCCAGTGGAGGAGTGTTGCACTTAACGGCAAGCGCACCGACGGACCGGGCAGCGAGTTCCCAGCAATCAAGCGCAAGTCACCAGCCAGAGTCTTCCCCAAGCCCCCGAAGGTTGACGTGAAAACACACAGGAATGAAAATATCCCGGATGTTGGTGTAAATGGAAACTAAGAATGCTATGGAAAAAATATAATAAAGCGAACATGAGTAAATGACTGCATGTATTTATTTCCAGTCTCCCTTTCCGAATTCCCAATTATGCCATTGACGCAGCACGCGCGCAGACATAGCTGGAAACGTTCGTTATGCGAAATCCAACTTTGATTTTTCAACCTATTCAATTTTCAGATATCCAATTTTAGTTTATAAATCAACTATAACAAATCCTGAATTGTTATTGGCCCCACTGCTAATGGTCTATTAGTGATAGATAGACCTCGTTAAAGAAATTGCCGATTCTTGCGAAGAAAAAGTACGGAGGTGATCGAACGCTTTCAGAAAACGTTTCCCATGCACGCACATCTGGTAAAATACTACTTAGATTTAGCTGACCGACCACTTCTACCGAATCCTTAGAAACAACCTTTGGTTCCCACATTTCTTGCTGACCACGCAAAAAAAGTATTTGAGATAAAAAGAAAGCTGACAACAAAGAGATGAAAAATTATCATTTTAATTCATCATCTGCATATATTAAAACTTCACCAACAATCAATAAATTCTGAAAATCCATTTAAAATGTCACCAGTGGTTATGGCTAATGATGGAATGTATGTATGAAAAGGCTCATAAAAGGCCCAATAATTGCGCATTTTTTCTGATACAACTGTTATGAGAAAATTCCAAGGTAAAATATTAATTTTTGTTTCCTAATCTTTCTCAAACTCCTTTTCAAACTCTTTTCCACATGGATGAGCCTAACTGTTTGAGCAAAAAGTCTTGTGTCTCCTACGAAATCAAGGACAGTTAGCAGGTATTTATATTTGTAGGAAGTCAAGGCTGTAGCTAGAAATTTTTGTCTGTGGGGCAAGCTTTAGTCATCCTTTGTTGTTGTTTTTTGCTGAAGGGGCAAACTTTTCCCAACATGTTGACACTAACATTTTTACTTTGCTGGGGGGACAACTGCCCCCCCCCCCCCCCCCCACACACACACACACTAGCTAAGGCCATGGAAGTATCAAGTCCTAAGCTATTATAAAAACCTATTACATCATCTTCTAGTCTCAGTGAAGGAGAGAGTGTGTGCATCTATTATAATAGACTTTGGGCCATGTCTTCTAAATAATAAATTTAAACTAGTCTTGCTGTTTTTTTTTAATAGACTGCTTGCAGTCCCTTATTTGGCAAATGCTCATAAAGACAAGAGAAAAGTCAAGTTTGAAAGCCTTGTTTGACTGGAAACTCAAGATCCAAACAAGATGCACAGGTGAACAACGCAAATACGTAGAGCAAATACTTTTCTCTTGTATTTACTGATGTTAAAAAAAATAGACTGCAAGCAGATTGTGAAAAGATTAATGGTTAATTTCAATCGGGTGTAGCCAGGATTTGAGAAAGGGGGCCATATCTGTACAAATGTATGGTGCCCCTTTACAATTTTTTCCTAATGTTTACTGTATTTGTAAAAAGGGGGGTCACAGGCACACCATGACCCCCCTAGCTACACCCGTGTCAATCATTAAAATCAGCCAGCATCCATTTCTGACTAGTAGCATTACTGTCACATTGTTTAACTGCTAAAATCCCATCTGCATGAACATCCAGGCATTTCTTTTCTCCCATTAGCTTGAGCTGCTGACCTGACCTCTCCCATTTCTGCCAAGAAAACACATGATTTCTTTATTATATTTTCTTTAAGCAATAAAAGTACTTTCCGCGTGCTCTCTGCTTTCTTACAAACACGAGGGGGATGTTGGGAGAACTGATCAATACTTGAAAGACACGAACCCAAGGCGAGTGTCTTTCAAGTTTTATCAGTTCGACCAACATTCCCCGAGTGTTTGTAAGAAACCAGAGAGCACGCAGAAAGTATTTTTATTGCTTTTAGAAAATAACATACACACGCGCGACAGCGTTGCGTGACAATCGTGTTTCTCAGGTCTCTTACAAACACGCTTTTTAACCAATCAGAATGCGCACATTCACAATACAACATAGGTGTTATTTTCTAATTACTCTTAAGGCCTTGATAGCAGAAGTTGATGCTAGGTAAATTAATTAGGGCACATGCAAAAGGGGCTTCTGCTAGCAGGGAATCGGGCCCAAAGGGTTTTCAGGTGTTTTGAGAAATGACCCCCAGCCCTTCAACTGTCACAGCTAGTATCAGTCTCACTCTCCTTTCAACAAGAAGCCTTACTAGGCTTTTACCTCCTGCGCTAGTTTCATAAACATACAAGGAATAAAAGCAAGAGTACAATGTATTGCATTCTATTTTCCCATTTCCCATTCCCATTTCTGCCAAGAAAACATGATTTCTTTATTATGTTTTCTTTACTCTTAAGGCCTTGATAGCAGAAGTTGATGTTAGGTAAATTAATTAGGGCACATGCACATGTAAACAAGTCATGATCATACCCATTTCTCAAACTCATTAATAATTCATCAAGTTTGAAACAGAAAAATCATAAATGTGAAGGGGGTTGGGATAAGTGATATAAATTGCACAGATTTTTGAGATTTTATTCCTTATTTTTCTCAACATTTAAATGATTCATTTGAGAAGCTATATCAAACACCCTAGAGGGCTTTTTATCAGAATTTCCAAACACATCAAAGTAGGTTCAAAAGCTTAGCTTTGCCTTATTTTTTTCAACTGACTTCTCAGTGTTTGGAAATCCTGAAGAAACACTCAACTTAGTAATTTGTAACTACTGGTATGTAATCTCTACATCTGTATAGAAATGTGATATTATTTTTATTATTCTCAGTTCTGGTGAATTTGATCATCTATTCACTGCTCTGTTAGGAAAAAAAGGCACACTGACTACTTCTCTTCTGAGAAAAGCACAATTTTACCTGATACTGATTATCTTGGGTACAGGCCCTCATTTCAACAATTGTCTTTCCTTCTGATGTAGGAGCAGTGATGCAATCCTTACGATGAGGGTTCATAAGTTGATTATTTACTGTAAACTGAAAGGCCTAATGGAGAAACATAAGATCTGAGGTGATCACCATCATTAAAAATTATAATATAATCATCAAATGTTAAATCATCATCATTTTATCGATATTGTCATCATCATGATTGCCACCAATGTAGCAGTCCAGTTTCCTGAACTCTGGGGGATTGACAGCTATGCAGTGGAAAGGGAAGGATGGGAAAGAGTAGGAGTAAGGAAATTATTGTTATCATTAAGTATACATGAGTTTTCTATTCAATTGGGACATCTCACAGGGGCGTAGCTAGGATGTTTAATAGGAGGGGGCTCAAGGGGCCCTTTATAGGACATTTTGTCCTGTATTTTAAATAATGTCCCATACATTTACTGTATTTTTGGTTGCTAGAAGGGGGGCCCAAGCCCCCTGGGCCATTCCCCTGGTTACGCCCCTGTCTCAAAGTGCACCTGGTGTACCTGATTTCCACCTTGTGAATGGCATCTGTACATTTCTGGGAACCCTCCATTAGTCCTCTCCATGGTGTCAATGCACTTTTTTCCTTGACGAATCTCTCTGCAATCAATGAAAAATCAGCATACAACATTTAAAACAAATGGAAATTGAAATGCCATAAGTCCTTATCATATTACCCTCAGTACTTACCCTCTAGTCCATTTGCCTTTACTGTTTAGTGCACTTGAATCTGCAGAGTGTTCTTTTTTGGCAGGCAACTCTTTCAAAACCTTCGCCATACCCTCACGTCTTTGGTGAAATGTTTGATGCAACTTTGCTATCTTTGCATCCATTCCTTTTAAAGCTTTGTCCATCTTCTCAGAGATATCTTTGATGGCTTTGTCAAATGTCTCTTTGTGACTACTGACTTTGGAACTATTGGAGTCAGGAAAAAAAGAACTATAATATAGCTATATAAGGCCTTGACACTGGGGCCATTGCAATTTTAAGGCCTTAGCCCTGGGGGGGGGGGGGGGGGGGGGTACTTGGTTTGATATAGGGTGGGTATGTGCCGCTGCAAATTTCAAATGTGGGCCCTATTCTAAAACCATTTTTTTAAAGAAAAGCTACCCCGTTCAATTTTTTTGCACCCAAAATGAGACCCCGTTCTAAAGAGAAATCAAAATTGTTGTTGTTTACATGTTACGGTTTTATCTGTAATAGAAGGTTAAAGCTTGTTGAATTCTTTACATTTAATAAAACGATACTTGACCACCGGGTCGCTTTCTTGAAGATTTTACTGGGTGGTCTCAAGAGTACATAAATAAGAGTGTACAACATGATAATAGGGCGTGAGAGAACCTTTACACAGACCTAGTTTTTTTTAGATTGGTACTTAGTCTTCTTTATACATCCCTTGAGGTCACGCACAGAGAACAACAAAAGCAGACAACAATAGGCCTAATTATAGAATACAGTTTTGCAAGTGTGTGCGTATCGGTTGAGCGGTTTTTAAATACTGATGTTTTAGACCCCGTCCACACTACACCGTTTTCAAACGAAAACGGTTCCTTTTTGCTCCGGATACGGCTATCATCTACACTACAACGCCGAAAATGATCACCGAAAATGGCGAAAACAATACGAAAACGATAAGTGTGGACGCAATTTTTTTTTTAAAACGGAGCAAAAAGTATCCGTTTTCGTTTGAAAACGATGTAGTGTGGACAGGGTCTTAATGAGCTACTGATGAAATGAATTTGATTGGCTACAAAAACAATAGCATTATAATTCAGCGAGAAAAACAGTTCTAAAAATAACTAGGTCTGTACAAAGGATCTCTCGTGAATACTGTATCGGAGTTGTTCACTCTTATTTATGAACTCTTGGTGGTCTTCATTATCATAGTCCGTTCTAGAGGATGGTTCCTAAACGGTACCCTGTTCTATCGGCTTGAGGAAGAAATCGGGACCCCGTTTGGCGGCACATACCTGTATACCCATATAGCTCCCCCAAATACCTATGGTATTTGGAAATAGAAGAGGGGAGATTCAGGGCCATATGTAGGTTGGTTCCTCAATAACACCTTTTTCAATCATAAACAAAAATTGTCCTACATTTTCAACACATTACTTAGCTGATTAAAATACTCTTTGTATCCACCATTATTTTCTGGCTGTGGGATAACAAAAGAAAAAAAGAAAAAAAAAAAAGTCAGGTAAGTAGAAGTTGGTACTTTGGCCTTTGTTAAATAGCATTCAGACACAGAGTTCCAAATTGTCCAATTTGAGCATATCACAATCCAATTTTGGAGAAATTCATAAAAAAATTGCATGCTGACAAGGTCTGACGATATTGGGTTTTGAGGTGGCTATATGCACAGAACAGTCATAATGTGTTAAGTACAAACTTAATACAGTCACACCACTCAAGTGCAGCCTGAGGAGTAATTTTCTTTCTTTGCATAACTTACTATGATGCCATTTGTAGTGTTACAGAACAGACACACAGAGGTCAAATGATTAATAGTAATTAAGCAAAGTGAGCCCTTTTTGATGTGTGCAGCAACAGTTGTTTTAATGCGTTGGATGCCACTCACATCACCGATAATTTATTTTTTACAGATATCAAAATTTAAAATTGGCGGAAGAACTCACACCGTCAGTCACAGGCAAAAGGTAAAGAGGTAAAGTCATCATGCAATAGTATTGTAGGCTACAAAACTACTTGTTTTGGAAACAAGCTATTTGTTGCTTTAGTCTTACCAGTTTCCCTGGTTTTTCGATATGCCGCTTAAAGTAAAGAGCAGTTGGAACAAGGAAAATAATAACCCATGCGACAACGAGCCCGAAAACGTACAAATTCCTCATGATCTTCCAAGCGTGCACGCGATATGGACAGTGAGCTGAACATCTAAACGTGGAAATTAGCTTCAATCTGAGAAGAAATAGGGGCCCACTTGTTATCTTGATATAATGCAAATCTTCCTTGAATCACAAAGAACAAACAAGCCACGTATCGCCTGGGACTATATGTTTACAAAGGAATAGTGATATTGACTACTGTTGAGTGCTCGCCATCTTGTTGAATTTCTGGGAGACCTTGTGGGGAGGGAGGGGTGGGTAAATTTTTATCGTTAACATTTTTTGTTCCAAAGAAAAATGATATATTTGTTGTTGCTGATATTGCAAAATACCAAAACGATTAGTTTCATTTCAAACAACTACATCGCATTTAGCATGCTACCATGGATCCACGATACTACTAAACACTAAAGAAAGAAACAAAAACATAGACCGCAAATACACTTCGCTTTGGGTTACCTGTGTTGACATATTGCTTCCCAGACCCTCACGTCACATTGGCCAATACAAAATGGCCGACGTATCATAATATTTTGCCGAAGCTTATCAGTGCTTCGGAAATATGGCGGCCTCCTTGAACGAAGAAGACCAGTGGGTGCGTTTATTCGACGTATCTAATCCGAGACGGTCTTTTGCTGGTCCCACATTGTACAGGGTTTCTTCCAAGGTATGATTTTCTGCCTCATTAAATCAGCGAAGCATACGCGGCCTAAAACTCGCGCCCTTCTCGCTTCAAGGTTTGTTAGACTAGACAGTATTGAATTACTCCACATGAATGCTCTGTCGGGGCACATAACTCGTCGTACTTTGCCTAGAACGAGATATAAAGAAAGTCAGCGATGCGAAAGCGTTTTTTGGAGGATTGATGCATTGCGTAAAACTCCATGTATAAAACTGTAAAAGGACAACACATTTTCTCACCTTCAAGTTTACATTGCCGCAGCTGCTTTAAATGTACCGGTAGGCTTATTATTATTACGAATCTACTTGTTTTTTGAACGAGATATTGCAAGAACATTGAACTAAAGTGAAGTACTTACTCACTTGTAACCTTGGCTTTTTAGTCACTCAATGGGTGGCTAGGGACTGTTCGTTAATTACGTCGCAGGGGGGGCTGGTGTTTTTTTCTGCTTGTAGGTTTTTTGAAAACTTACCCCCATACAAAAGAAGTAGTTTCAATTTCTACCCCCTTCGAAAAACGGCTATTTGAAATTTTACCCCCTCCCCTTGCGCGCTAATTGACTAAGCTACAATGTAAGCAACAAATGGTGTCTAAACTAAGTACGATTGTTGAAGAGGATGTACCGGTAGAACAAGCTCTAACTGGCAAGAAAAGAGAGGAGAAGTTCGACAGAAACCTTTAGTAGGAAAGCTTTAGTTGGCTTAGGACACTCCGGATTTATACAGTGCTTTTGCACTCAATCTCAGTCCTAGTCTGTTGAAAATTTGCATGACACTGAAATGCACCCCCCAAAAGTTTCGCGTGTTCTAAAAATTTACCCCAAATTTTTCAACGTTCTGCAAAACGCTGTATGTTATGCTGTGTTTCTGCAAAAGTACATAACTTCAAGCCATTTGTAGCCCTTGGAGCCCTTTTCTTAAATTAAATTGATTGCTAACAGCGTGGTAAAGGGTTATTAAGAGAAACTAGATTTGACCATTTTTGTTACAATGATTGAGAAACGTTGAGGATGCTCTTGAATTAGTGTGATTTGCCATTTATTTTCCGTTGTTTTTGCATTCGTGAAATGAGAAAGCTGAATTTGGGGTTTGTGAAACAAACTGCTTTTTTTTATTTTTAGAGAAACATGATACGTACCCCACCTCCCGTTACTACCCTGTGCTAACAGTTGCCAGGCCTTTGATATGGTCCAAGCAATCATAAGCCCATGTTGTGATGATTGATTGATGGCAAATGACAGTTGGCATGGAATTTGAAATTTCACAAAAGTCTGAAAATTGCCAATGCTAGCAGATTGAACAGACAGATATATTTTGTTATTGTTGATTTTAGGTTTTCCCAGTTGGGTTTCCAGAGGCATCAACAGAGGTATGTTCTCATTGATATCTACTCTGACTCCCAGACTCTCAGAACTGTCCACAATTAGGTTTACATCAACACAAGTCACAACTACGATATCATTTGCTATTTTCAGGTTGTTGTGTGGAAACGCTATAGTGATTTCAAGAAGCTTCACAAAGATCTCCATCATATCTACACTCAACAGCATAAACAAGATAACTTCCCCTCTTTTCCAAAAGGGAAATATTTGGTAATAATTGATAAGATATTCTAGTGTTTTAACTTGACCCCTTAAGTTGATTAAGGGGCTGATTTAGGCTGTTCCTAAAAATACTTTGGGCTAGTAGCAGGAGTACCATCATCCTTTAAGTAATCTTTGTTTCTTGTTTTGACTGAAGAAATAAATCCTGTTGCTTTGAACTGGGATGTTTTGTAATTATATATAGAGGATATTACACGGTGGCACGAAGATATGAGTTTTATTTTCGAGTGACAAGAACAATATTTTACAAATGAGCGCAGCGAATGAGTAAAATATTGTTTTGACACAAGAAAATAAAACTCATATCTTCAAGCCACCGTGTAATTTCTTTTTATTATATAGACAAACCAGAAAAAATATTCCAAATTGATTTCCAAGCACTTTTGTTTTGATCAGTATACTCACTAGTGAGGATATGGAAAATATGTCACTGAGGACCCGGATGTAGCTTCGTATGAGATCTACGAGTGGCGTATTTCCCAGTAAAACACTCATGTCTATATAATAAATTGTCTTCCTAACACATATGTAGCAGCATGAAATGATACCAGAACAATGTTATTCAGAAATTCATTTTCTTTTTTCTATTTCAGGTCGATTTGAAGATGCAGTTATTGAAGAAAGGAAGAAGTGTGCCTTTCAGCTACTGAAGTTTATTGGAAATGTTCCTGAGCTGTTTACAAGTCTTCAGTTTGTTAATTTCTTTGAGGTATTGTCAAGTAGCATGTTGCTAGAATGATCCCTCAGCTACATGTATAATTTAGCTTTCACCTGCCTAGATAATTGCACCATGTAACAGCAGGGATGGCACTCTATGGCAACATGCCAATACCTTTGCTGAGGGATTTTGTATACTCCTGAAACTGTGTTGTGTTCATGACACTACATGTAAACACAGTCACAGGACAATGGTGTGGTCCATTTTGCAGACATATTAGATAATTGCAATTAAATCTGTTCAAGTTTTTAAAATGTCCGAATCTGGACATTTTAGTGAATACCATGATTACTTCAGCTCTTTCTATGTGTACACAAGTGTCAATCACAGATCAATAATTCAAATAGACAACCAATGACTGCAAGTTTTTGGTAGTTTTACACAAATAAGTGCCCAATTACTTTTACTGGAGATATAATAATGACTCTTCTCTATCATACTGGTTAATAGCTCAGGCCAGGTAACCTACTACATTTTGTACAATGTAGGAGGCTAAAAATAAGTTATTTCTCATTTTGGTCTTTCCTCTTTTTTTCTGTCACTGATATTCCAGGGTGGAATCCCTTGGAGTCCATCTGCAATGTCACCTAGTGTTGCCAGTAGTGATGGTGTGTCGGATAATGACGAGAAAGAGAATGCCCAGCCACCAGCTGATAGGGATGATAGAATGGATGGTAAGAAACTGGATGCAACATTCTTTTCCAGGCCTGTCAAATGAAACACAGAAAAGGGCATAGCTAGGGGGTGTATATGACACCCCCTTTTGGGACAAAAAAAATTAGTAAACATCAAAGAAAATCAACAATGGTAGGGATCATACATTTTCAGTAGTGGTGACTCCCACCTCCTTCCTAAATGCTCAGCTGGCTATGCCCCTGATAGCTAATGTATTCTCAAGATGTATTTTCCCTTTTAATAACCTACATTTTTGAGTTAGTGTTGGTTACACCATGGGCTAAAGGATTGCAGTCGATATGGTAAATTGTTCCAGTTTCAGAGCAGAGGAACTGAGAAACCCATCCAGGGGGAAGCCCCATTTCTTTTGTCTCAGTTCTATGCAGAAAGGATGGCTACAAGGATAATAACAAATATTCATAACAAATACTTCTTATACAAGATACATTTGAAATAAAACCTATTGTTTTTGCAGAAAAAAGCAGCACTAGAAGTTGGAGGGGTGTGGCTGTGCAAACAACCATCACTTGTAGAGGGGCTGGATAGTGCAGGGGCTCCAGAGGATGCTGGAAGTGATGTCACTCGTCCCCGAACCCCGGAAATTACAGACGATTTCCAACCAACACTTCTTGAAGTCCCAGCTGTAATTTCATCTCAAAATATTAGTGATGAAATGTCTAAACAAGGGGCTTTAGAAGCTGAGGGAGAAGAGAACGAAAATGAAATTTCAGATGAGGAAAATGAGGAATCGGACAAAGAAGGAAGTGGAGCTGGAGCTGACTCTGAGCCAACTTCCTCATGGCTTCAACGTGCAATCTCGTTATGCAGTGAGGGAGATGACTTGGAAGTTCTTGCTTCTGAAGCAGACAATGATGAACTAGATGATGAAATTGGCTTTCCCAAGGCATTCTCAGACGTCGAAGAAGAAGATGACGATGAGCCTGGTCAGGATTTACTAAACTCAGAAATCCACGATACAAGCTCAGAGAATTTTGCTGACGTTTCTAGTGATGCACTTGATGTACCTAGTGCTAATGTGAACGAGTTACAAGAAAATAAACATTCCAGTTCACATGAAAGTCAGAAACGTAGAGGGGAACTATCTTTAAGTATTCACACAGAAACTAACTCTGTAGAAGAAGATTCTGCTGAAACATGGACAGAACATGCGGATGAGAACAAAATATACAGGATTTCAAGTTCAAAAATAAATGACAAATCAGAACAGCGAGATGACACTTCTAGTAGCACTTCTTCTTTACCTTCACCCGAAGGGGAGTCTTCAGTTATATCTTCAGAATCGGACCGGGCTTCCTGTGGAATGCCATCGGACTCGAATCGGGCTCCCTGTGTAATCACTCCGCACGATGATAGCTTGTTGTCAGGGGTGACACAAGATGATTATTTATTTGTTGCGGCACATACAATACGTAAAGCTTTGGACTGTGAGGTTAATGGACGGTACGAACAGGCGTTTAATCTGTACAGGACGTGTGTGAGTCTGCTGCTCAAAGGAGTGCAAGGTAGGAAAACAGTACCAGTAATACGTACGGAATGTGTCGTCAATTCTCCGGAAAAGGAAAGGAACGGGACTCCTGTGGAGGAAATACCGGTACTGCAGAAAAAGAGAGACTGCTTCCGGTTGCTCGCCACAGGAATACCAATCTATATTGTTAACTTTTTCTCTCTTCTTTCGCCTTTTGAGATGCTAGCGGAGTAGGTTTACTTCAAAATACTTTTTGATAGAAATCAAACAGTTTTGGCAGAGGTTAGCATTTGAGTAGAAAGCGTTACTGTGGAGTTTTAGGGCTTACTACACAGGCCTTAACCTGCGAACATCCGGTACACGCGAGCTTAACCTTTGTTTTACGGTACTAACCCTAAAGGCTCGCGTGTACCGAATGTGCGCAGGCTACACAGGCCTAAGTATGTTTTTTTACAATTTGTGTGCGAACGTGAACCAAAATTTAGGTCTGCAGGACAGCTTGTGGCTTCCCCAGTTATCACATTGACATTTTGGATTTCCTGCTTGCGATGATAGATCACGTAGATCGAGGAACACTTTGACGTAAAACGCCTTTATAGCGGTGTTCTCCAAGGGTGCGCATTAATGTAGAATGCCTGATATGAGTCTAATATGATGTTATTCATGACAATAGGCGAAAAAGATGTGAAGCGTCGCGACGCAGTAAGGCGTAAGACTGCCCAATACCTGCTGAAAGCCGAGGCGCTCTACACAGCTTACGTTCATGAACTAGAGAAGGTAAGCCAGTGGCACAATCAACTGATCCCGTCTTTGCTTGATGAATCAACAAACAAAGGGCAGGTTTTCCCTGTGGAATTCAAAATGTCCGAGCAATAAACTCAACCCCCTCCCCCATATGGACGCCCCTACGTAGAGTACACGTGATCCACAGTGGCCCTCGCACTATGTCCTAGGATAATATGCGCGCGATTCTCGTTTTTGCCCGCAGTAGATCACGTGAACTGTTAAAAACATACAAGCTCAAGCTGTATATATGGCGTTATTTTTGCTTTCCAGTAGAAAAACTCTAGATATTTGAAATTCTTCTGGAAACCTAATTTCACTCTTGAGTGCGCGCAAGAGATAAGGAACGGGACTTGACACTCGGGTTAAATACAAGATCAGAAATGAGAACCACAGGTTTAAAATCACTCCTAATTGTGTCTGTCTTCATTTATTTTTCTCGTAGAGTGAAGCATCAAGCTCTGACCAGGACAAGAACAAGGGCAATATTCCTGAGGGCTCCCCCTCACAGTCACCTCGTGACATTATTTCAGCACAGGAATCCCAAATGTATAAAAATGTGACTCTAGCAGAACTGAAAGTTATAGGACTTGTCGGCAAGGCAAGTATTTCGCGTAGTCAAAGGGAAGGGGAGGGGCCATCTATAAGCATCTCTGGACCAATAAAAGTCAAAGTATCAGGCTCCATTTTGGAGCACAGGGAGGCCGTACAAGGTTGTGTTTGCTTCCCATGTAGTTTGAGATATTTAACAAAAGTCCCCTGATTTTCCGTGGCACGTCTTCTTAAATACCACGGAGCTGCGCCTTGTGAGTCCACAACATTTTGACCACTTAATTACGTCATTCCGTGGTATATTATACACTTAATGACTGCTTCCGAGGGAAACAGCGAGTTTTGTTTTCCCGAGAATCTCGATGTTTCCCGAGACGAAGTCGAGGGAAACATCGAGATTCGAGGGAAAACAAACTCGCTGTTCCCGAGGGTGCAGTCATTAAGTGTTTTATTATATAGCAAAAAGAAAATACGGTAAAAATAGTCCGCCGAAATTTCTCACTCTAGCGATGTCGCCCGCGCGGGCAACAATTTTTTAATTGTAGCCCGCGCGGGCTACATTGAATTTGTAGCCCGCCACGTGACCATGATAGAACCAATCAGAGCGCGCACTTTGAACGAATAAATAAAAGAGGACATATCACGGAAGATCATGGGACAACGACAAAAAGGCAAAAACAAAAACAGCGCGCGCGCAGCCAAACGGTGTTTTTATTGGTTCTTTTTATTGGTTCTTTTTATTGGTTCTTTTTATTGGTTCTTTTTATTGGTTCTTTTTATTGGTTCTTTTTATTGGTTCTTTTTATTGGTTCTTTTTATTGGTTCTTTTTATTGGTTCTTTTTATTGGTTCTTTTTATTGGTTCTTTTTATTGGTTCTTTTTATTGGTTCTTTTTATTGGTTCTTTTTATTGGTTCTTTTTATTGGTTCTTTTTATTGGTTCTTTTATTGGTTCTTTTTATTGGTTCTTTTTATTGGTTCTTTTTATTGGTTCTTTTTATTGGTTCTTTTTATTGGTTCTTTTTATTGGTTCTTTTTATTGGTTCTTTTTTAGCGCGCGCGCTGATGCTGACGCGTTCCGTGGTATGTACTTTTATGTATACCCATGGCTGAGAGCCATTCAGAATTCGAGAAACGCGTGCGTTGTGGTATAATTAACCATTATCCTGCGAGATTGCGCAGAATATTTAACCATTATCCTGCGAGATTGCGCAGAATATCATCTGATACTTAGCCGACGAGGGACGAAGTCCCGAGTTGGCTAAAATCAGACGATATTCTGCAAAATCGAGCAGGATAATGGTTTTATTATTCAGCACATCGATAGCACAAAAACCCCCGAAAAAAAAGACTTTTGTGTATTATTACGAGCTCAAAACATCATATTTTCTTCAGAGACGGATATCGCAGGATAGCTGTCATGTACAGAAGACAGCTATTGGCGTTCCAATGACCATATTTGGGCAGTGCATCGATGTGCTGAATAATAACGTCTGATACTTAGTCGACGAAGGTTTTATTATTCAGCACATCGAGAGCACAAAAAACCTGAAAAGCATTACTTTTGCGTACTTTTTTTACGAGCTCAACACATATTGTATTTCCCTTAGATGACGAATATCGCAGTATATCTGTCATGTGCAGAAGACAACTATCGGCGTTCCAATGAGCATATTTGGGCAGTGCATCGATGTGCTGATATTTGCTGACAAATGTAATATTTGCTGACAAATATGGAATTCTTTTGGAATTCTTTTTATGTCTTGTAGGTTATGCTTGTGGAAAGTGTCAATACCAGAGATACATTCGTAATTAAAGTAAGTGTCCAAAGGCCAGTTGGGTTTTTTAACAAGTTTGTTTGAGTTTGTTCTTTGTTTATCATTTGTTTACAGTGTCCCCAATTAGCTCTACGAGCTAGGTAAGCTGACACTTAAATAAAAATTTTTTTAAGGAAAGGGCTTGCCAAAACGTATGTTAAGTATGGCATTCTGAGGTCAAGGTTTCGAGGGCAATGTAGACTGCCCAGACGAACGCAATAACCATATCTTTGGTGTTTGAAAATCATGTCATCTTTTGAATTCTCACTCTTGTTTCCTAATTCCCAC
The DNA here is from genome assembly GCA_033964015.1 of Scolanthus callimorphus. Classification (NCBI taxonomy): domain Eukaryota; kingdom Metazoa; phylum Cnidaria; class Anthozoa; order Actiniaria; family Edwardsiidae; genus Scolanthus; species Scolanthus callimorphus. Next base: position 28,900,641 of record CM066915.1, on the reverse strand, counting down.
TTCAGGTTCTTCATAAGTCTGAGAGTGCTGCGCCATCAAGGCGGAACTCTAAATCAGGGGATCACCGACGAAAAAGACTTCTCAAGCGTGCTTATGTAAGTGCTGAAAATGCCTTGATACCTTTAGCTTCATGGTTACAACACATATTCTTAGTGGTAAATGTAAAAAGGGTAAGCAAGCGGCTTGTGATGCCGACCATCTCGTCACTAGCGCGACCAAAATCTTCCACCTGGCGACTATAGCTTTAGTCAGGTCGCCATCTAATATTCCAAGCTGTTCATTTTATCTGCGACTAGACATCGTGATTAGTTTGTAGAATTTGGTTGACAGCTTGCGTCTCAATGTGAAAGTTGATTTCAATGCCAGTTTCACGGCATCTCGTGGCATCTCGTGACGTGACAGCCCCAAGCTTCCTCATTGAACTCCATTTGTCAACGCAAATAAACTAACTTTGTAGCCTCGTCCATTCTTGTATCCAGAGGTCCCCGGTTCGTCTCCTTTTCCAGCGGAGGCTCTGGTAATAGCTATTGACGCATGCGCGAGATTTGATACAGAGCCGCTGAGAGAAAGAACTTTATGCGCATGCGCCCCAGCGTTCATGAACAGCCAATCAGGGAAGGCTCTGGTAACAGCTATTGACACATGCGCGAGATTTGATACAGAGCCGCTGAGAGAAAGAACTTTATGCGCATGCGCCCCAGCGTTCATGAACAGCCAATCAGGGAACGCTCTGGTAACAGCTATTGACACATGCGCGAGATTTGAACGCTAATGGCTGTTACCAGAGCTCTGGGAACGCGCATGAGCCTCGTCCCCATGTATGGCCTGCGTGACGCGATGCAGAAAGAGCTGACAACGAGAAGCCTAGCCATTTACAGAGAGTAACAGCATGCGCTTCGTTATAATATAATCGTTTTTTGATTTCCCATTTATCTTTTCTATATCTCTATCCCCAGGCCATATGCCCATATATGGTTCGCCTGTATAATCACTACGAGACCGCTTCCTCCGTATTTCTTCTTCTCGAGTACGCGCGAGGGGGTCGCCTGTGGGACTACTTGTCTTCATATGTACGCCCATTGGAGTCACAAGAATACGTCCTCTCAAAAACGGACTCGCAGGACATAATTCATAGGGGCTCAAGCAGCAGTAGTAGCTCTAGTGAGCGTATCGCTGTGCCTATAGGGACCCCAGAGGAAGAAGGCCCAAGGGGCAGTAATAGATGTGCGAACGAGGTTAAGGGTGTTGAACTAAAAGTAATTTCGAACGAAAACAGAACCTCGAAGCAGCGGTCACGGTCACCGTCACCGCGAATTGAAGCATTGCGGACACAAAGTAGGGACATTAAAGAAGGGGGATCAAGGAAGAAGGGCGATATAAGTGATGGACCAAGAAATGGGACATCATTGCTAGCTAAGCTCGATGAGTACTTTAATACATCCCCCTGTCATGTTCCCGAGGTATACGTACGCACTTGGGCGGCGGAAGTCGTACTCGCGTTGGCGCATTTACACTCTCTTGGCTTGGTGTGTAGGTGAGTAATGTGTGTCAGATATTGATAGTCTCTAGAAATCGGGGCGCGCCTAGGGGTTGGGTCATTGAAACTCCAATCTTCTGCCGTAAATCCTCTTCTGGATGTAACCACATTAGGGGAGAGGGGTTTCAGGGCCTGCGACAGGGATCACGAAGGGGGATAGGCTGGGGCTTTATTCCCGTACCAATGTTCTAAATCTTTTACGACATAAATTGTCTTAAAATAACCCGCGAATTTGCGCATCGTCACTGCGTTATGGAGTGATCATGATTTATTGGGAGGAGGGGTGTACACCATTCTCGCATGATAAGAATTTAAAAATATCTGTTAGTTTTCGGGAGTGGGGGCGGCATCTTTCGATGGTCTTTCTCGGTTGAAAGCATATAAGCTGTGATGATCTTAAAGTTGAACTTTGCTTTTCCTGTGTGTCTGTTGTTTTGCCTTCGTTGTTATGACTTTGTTGGTGTTATTGCTCCACCAGGGATCTAAATCCCAGTAATCTGTTATTGGATGAGAATGGCCACATACTGTTAACCAGCTTTACTGCGTGGGACGAGGTTGACAGATTCATAGACGAGACATCTCGAGAACGACGATATTGTGCACCAGGTGAAATTACTGATTTTGAAACAAACCAGTAAAGAAGCCGTCTCTCTGTGACGGAAACGTTTAGCTACTGGATGATTCTGAAACCTTCCAATTTACATACATTTTGAATATCGCGGTAGAAAAAAAAAATAGAAAGAAGACTTCGTAATCGTCGAATTTGTAGGTGTGGGTTAATTGTGTTGTGGGTTTCCTGTGTCGCACGCGCGTCCGCCAAAAATGGCGGCAGTTTACGCGGGAAAACGTCAGCCAATCAGAAATGTTTCTCGCGCAAACACATGGGAAATTAAATGTTACCCGTCACCTTGTGACGAATAGATTCAAATTATTTACTTCCTGAAAGTGGAGAGAAGACTCCCTCTCCGTAATCTTCAAGTTTGGAGCTTAGCATTATATTTACTTTGCGGGCTTTCTAGTCTGTCAAAAGTGGCGGGGAAAAGAACTAATCAGCCAATCACAAACGTTCCTCTGACAGCCAAACGTTTACTTGAAAGGTTTCAGGCGTCGCCAATAAAGTTTGAATTGTCTACCAAGACGTAGATTTTCAATATGACACCCCTTTGTTGTACTTTTGTTGTATCAGAGTTGTCAAGTGTAGAGGAAGTCAAGGCCTCAGCTGATGGTGGAGCCTTGGTGTTCTAATTTACGAGCTCCTCATGGGAAAGGTAATATTCTGCTGTAAATCCTCTTCTAGATTTAACCGCATTATGCACCAGTCAATTGTAAGCACCACCCCCCCAACCTCGGGGGAGGGTGGGGGCAACGTGGGGCATTTATACGTATCGGTCGGGTTTTGGTCCCGACTACATGGGGGATATTCTTGTCATGGACCCCCACCCCTGAGTGTGGGGGATTAGTTGGGGGATAGAACCTATTCCAAATCTCTTCGCCTGGAAATACATCCACCTCAGGAGCGCCCGAATTTTGATAACGCTTTCATCAAGCCTCAGGCCCTGTCCACACTAACGCGTTTTCCAAAGTATTCGTTTTCGATGAAACGGATTCAAACGAAATCGCGTTAGAAAATCGCGTGTGGACGGGGTCTCAGAGAAAGTGCAGATGAACGTTCCGTTTTTATGTATAGTAAACAAATCCTGTAGGTTTTATTTTCATGCGCGCAATTGAGCGCCGAAATGACGAAATTATTATTATTCATTTGCGTGAAGCGCAGCCCAAATGACGAATTTCTGTAACGTCGAACTCACGCTTACTCTTCTTTCGAACATAGTGACTGCCCACCAGGCCTATCAATGCAGAGCATTTTTGGTTGGAGTTAGTTTTCCTCACCAAGATACACTTGTTCTTGTGAACGGTGCGAAGGTAGTGTCTTCGTTGCGCGAGTTGCCAAAGACTATATTAGATGATATTTTTATTACGTATTGAGTGAAGTGAAGTAGAAAAATGCAAATGATAGAGAATTTGTTGGAATAACTACTTAGAAATTTTCTCATTCAGGTGAAAGGACTCAATATATATTGGCATGGTAGCATCGAATCACTTCAATCCTTGCCCCGCAGGGTGGGGAATTTCCAACACATTTCGCCTCAGGGGTGGGGACAAAAGTCTAGTATGGCGCAGCCGAACATCCATGTCCCCACCCTTCCCCGAGGTTGGGGGGTGGTGGTTACAATTGACTGGTGCATTAGGAGAGAGATAAAGAGGGGGTTCAGTACCTGCGACAGCGACAATGCTTGAAAGAGGGCTTTACCACTTCCCAAAGTTCCAATTCTTTTGGGATATAAGTGTTCTTATATAACCCACAAATTGCGCACCCTCGCTGCATTAGGGAGTGGACATTACTTATTGGGAAGGCTAAAATAAGATAGAAAAAGAACTTAAATTTAGGCCATTAGACGGGAAATCCCATTGATGCAAGATAACATAACGAAGTTGTTTCTTCCTTTCTCAGACTCTCCTTAGCACTCACCCGTGGTGTTTTCATTCGCATTCCGAGATACATTTCTCTGATCACGTGTCTGCCGAGGCACAGGCATTCATACGCGAGGTAACACATATTATTACTTTTTGATTTTCATCTGATTATTATGTAAAACTACAAACTGCATTCTGATGTCCGTCAATCAAAGTTTTAAACCTCATTTAAAACGATTCCTTGCCAGTTAGCTCAATCTTTCAGATTTCTTGTTCTCAATTAAAAAATTACCTAACACAAGGAGCCTATAATTTTGCCTTTAGTTTTTTCGGCGATTATCTAATCTGGAGGATACTCGGCAAGTAAAGTACTTGAACTAGTACTACTAACTATAATAGAAGTATCGACATTACAGGAGCCCCCATCCCCTAGTGGTGGGCGTCCGAAGCACAGCAGTATGATGAATCTGTAGATTGTGAATTTTCCGCTAAAATTAGTTGCCATGCTTACAAATCGCGTTGAACCAACATTTTTACTCTCAAAAATCCACAGTCTAAAAATAGACTCTTCTACTCCTGGGCATATGTCAAGGCGCCGTGTAGTAGGGGCTCTTGTGGAAGGACTCCAGTTGGTAGTTAAAAACAAATTGCAGAGGGTTCCTTTAAATCTTTCGAGGCTCTTTAGACGTTTGATTGACGGACACAAAACGCGGTTTGTTGGTTGGTGGAGAGTGACAGAATTAAGAAAACTGCGTTAAATCTATTTATAGTAATCACGTATTTGCACTCATTGCAGTTACTGCGAGTGACTCCAACTGAAAGGCTAGGTAAGCCATGTTATTTGTTAGTATCTTTTCTTCTCTGTCCGTAGCACTAGCTACGTTTTTACCGATCCTCGAGGACAAAAGAAATCAGTACAAACTATGCATAAGTGCCCCACATGGTTGTAGGTTGAAGTAGTACAGTTGTAGTAGGGAGCGCTATTAAGGATGGTGGGAGTCAGGGGCTGGTTTTTTTTTTTGGTTCGGACTATTTTGGATGATGTTCATTTATATACATTGCTTCGTTCTATTTATGTTTTTAATAGAACGAAGATAATAGTAATATAGTCATGTCCCCCAAATGACGATAATCCTCATTTCAAGGCCATTTAACAATTGATAATCCTCATTTTAAGTTCGAGGTCATGTTGGCCATAATAGGGTGTGGACTGGTGCTACCGACTCTAAGGCTAAGTTCAAACGTCGAATTTAATTCTGTCGCGCTAAATTGACCGGGTTTATTAGCTAATAAAAACAACCAATTTCGACATGAGTTATATTATGTCTGGCGAATGGATATCTAAGCCCTGATTTAAAGACCATAGCAAGGTTTCGAACTTGTAATTCAGCGCAGCAGTAGCGCGGCGTTGGCACGGCCGAATTAGGTTCAACGTTTGAAACTGGCCTAAGAGTGAAACCGCTTCCGTCAATTTGTATGGAATTTAAAAAGAACGACAAAGTTGGCTGTTCTCGAAGGATGATCGTATGAAATCATGGCGATAAGGTGTAATGTTCCAAACATGTGCAGAAGAAGTGTCGACTCGCCCCCGGAATGTATTATAATCATGAACAATATGCCAAACTGACCACACCCTCAAAAGAAATAGCTTGAGTAATTCTTGTGGTGCACTTTATCTAAACACGTGGGTTTGTCCGAAGGATTCTTTTGTTATATGGAAACCTCTCAGAGTCAGTTTGACTGTAGAATATCCTCCATTTACCCATGGGCAAATTGTTTAGCGTAACCGCGATTTTTGTCAAATGTAATCCTGCCGGTTCATTTCCATTCACTGTTTATTGGCAGGTTCTGGGGTTAATGGTGTGGAAGACATCAAGTCGCATCCGTTTTTCTCTTCAATCAACTGGCGAGAGCTGAGTTTGCAGTCTTTGTCCAGATGATACCTTGCTATTGCGGGCAACAGTAAGGGTCTAATACAGATATGTGCGTGAGTTTACAGTTTTAAGCCCTGGCTATTCCGACCACGTGAGCGACGGATGAATGGACGTGATCCAAATGAATACTTCTCCGTCAAAATACAAAATCAAAATGTGTGAATTACAATAAAATATTCTTATATCGTTATCTTTTATTACAATTTTAAATCAAGGAAATAGAGAAAAAGAGTAAAAAGTAAAATTTGTTACTGGTCATGAATAAAATTATATATTTAAGATGCCATTGCACGTGAGGTTTTGTCTCGTGAATGGCGTCTTTCTATGAACCACGTGGTTATATACTGCAGTAAAAACCCGTATTTAGAACATAGATGTTGAACCTGTTAGGCTATAATTGCCCATACCAACCCCATGTAATTTAAAGCAAATAAGAACCTGTTGAGGCTAGAATTCTAGGCTCTTACACATGGGTTTTTTGCAGTTTGCTAATGTCACGGGGAACTTTTGAAGAAACCCAATAATGGAAAAAGCTAAACTTCCAATGGCACAGGCATGGGAAGTTATAGCCGGCTCGTTGGAGAGTATTCTTAGGTTGAGTTGAGATTTCTCGTGGCCGCCATCTTGGATTTACATGTTGTCACAAATCCAAGATGGCGGCCACGAGAAAGCAAACTCGGGTTTCTCGACCTAAAACTACTCTCCAACGCCTGCGAGCAGGCTAGAGAAGTGATATGAATTTACATATATAGCCATGGGAAAGCCGAACACTTCCTATTCTTGCGTTATGAGAAATTCAGATTTTCCCATTTATAGGTTTCTGTGGAAATTCCCTGTGTGTAGCGTCTTTTTTTGTCTTGGTCTGATAAAGGAAAAAAATGGCATGAACAAATCGGAAGTACTGCTTAAATGTTACAATACTGCATGTGCCATTCCAGCATTTTTTATCGCTAATAGACGAAACCCACGCATTCATGCCTTAGTAATGCGCCACAATTGGGGTCTTTTCGCACGAACCAAGACTTAATAAGTGCGTTAATTATTCATTATTCGGATAAGAAGCGCGTCTGACCTTGGCGTGCTGAGAATAACAGACAGGCAGTGTTGTGGGCGAGCAGATCTAATCAATAGTCTTATCTATTATTCAATGGGCAATTAAACACATCCCAGGCGATTGATGAGCCGGTATTTCCGATAATAGTGTGACTAACGTTATAGACGCTATTACTGTGAGTTGAGTTCTCACGTCTCCCTGCCATTACTCGCATGGACGAGAACATGGAAAGTAGTTAGGATGCAAGAGGGGAGGGGGCGCAAAACTCCGACGTCGACTATATCTTTTTTACTATACATCTTCCCTTCGTTGCAGTTTGCTTGGGCTTCCTTTTTATTGACCAGGCTCGTCGCTCCTGTCGCCCCAGTTCTTTTCTTTATCGGACAGGAATACGGAGTTACGATTATGTCATGCAGCTCAGAGATGCAGGCGTGTCTCCATAATGATATCCCGGGGGGGGGGGGGGGGGGGGGACTCCCATATTTTTGGGGCGGGGGTGCTCGTCGTACCTTTTAGGGTTTAAAATCAGGCCTGTGGTACCTTTTAGGGGGTAAAATTCGAAAACCTGCAATATTTTCTAGATAGGTACCTGTTAGAGGTCCGTTCTCGCAAATCAAGCAAATCACACTTGTTGGTAGCCTGAATCTGTGAATTCCAGACGTATTTGTTGGTACCTTTTAGGGGTCAAAATCAACTAAGCGACGCCATTTTAGGTACCTTTTAGGGGTAAAATCGAAAGTTCCCGACGAGCAAAAAATATGGGAGTCCCCCCCCCCCCCCGGAATGATATGCAGGCGTGTCTTTAATGTCTCTGTAATGCAGGCGTGTGTCTCGGTGACGCAGGCGTGTCTCCATGTGTCTTAGTGATTTAGGCCGCGTGTCTCCATGTCATGTGTCTGATACAGGCGTGTCTTATAACTCTGATGTAGGCGTGTCCATGTGTCTCAGTGATACAGGCTTGTCTCCATGTGTCTCAGTGATGCAGGCGTGTCTCCATGTGTTTCAGTGATGCAGGCATGTCTCTATGCGTCTCAGTGATGCAGGCGTGTCTCCATGTGTGTCGGTGATGCAGGCATGTCTCCATGTGTTTCAGTGATGTAGGCGTGTCTCCATGTGTCTGATGCAGGCGTGTCTTCATATATCTGTGATGTAGGCGAGTCTCCATATGTCTGTCATGCGGCGTGTTTTCATATATCCAGTGATGCAGGCGTGTCTCTATGCGTCTCAGTGATGCAGGCGTGTCTCCATGTGTCTCGGTGAGGCAGGCATGTCTCGCCATGTGTTTCAGTGATGTAGGCGTGTCTCCATGTGTTTCAGTGATGTAGGCGTGTCCATGTGTCTGATGCAGGCGTGTCTTCACATATCTCGGTGACGCAGGCGTGTCTCCGTGTGTTTCAGTGATGCAGGCGTGTCTCTGCGTCTCAGTGATGCATGCATGTCTCCATGTGTCTCGGTGATGCAGGCACGTATCCATGTGTTTCAGTGATGTAGGCGTGTCTCCATGTGTCTGATGCAGGCGTGTCTTCATATATCTCTGATGCAGGCGTGTCTCCATATGTCTGTCATGCGGGCGTGTTTTCATATATCCAGTGATGCATGCGTGCCTTCATGTGTCTCAGTGATGCAGGCGTGTCTCCATGTGTCTCAGTGATGCAGGGCTGTCTCCTATCCATGTTTCTCAGTGATGCATGCGTGTCTTCATGTGTCTCAGTGATGCAGGGCAGGCGTGTCTCCATGTGTCTCGGTGATGCAGGGCTGTCTCCTATCCATGTTTCTCAGTGATAGGCGTAAATCCATGTGTATCAGTTACGTAGGCGTGTCTCCATGTGTTTCAGTGGTGGTAAAGCGTGTCTCAGCGATGCAGGCGTGTCTCCACCCTCATCCTCGTGCGTCACGGTCATGCATGTTCTTCCAAGCACCTCAAAAAGTGATAAAGCGATCGGTTCAAAACACTTTTTTGTAGCTGCGCATTCATATTGTTTGAGGGTGCTCCCTTTACACAGCTTTTGAATGATGCTTGGTAGAAACCACTAATTGTTGTGGTTGCCTAATGACGTCATCGATTACGACGCAGGGACCATATTTCCGCAGCGACCATTCCATGGTTTCACTGATATGGTCCAGGTGATAATGCCCTACCAGAATATGACGTCATAGTCGAATTAAAGAGCCTCAGTCGGTCAGCCACCATTTTGTCAGCCTAGCAACATACCGAGCCCAACAATGCATCCATTTCCATCGGCTGAATAACAGAAGATAGTGCAATATTTTCGATTCTTTTGGAATAAACAATAACAAGGAGTGCCTCAGGGACTCAATCATGTCTGTTTTCACTCAGTTCTTGGCGGATAAGTGACACACCATGCTTGGAAAATTGTACTCTCCCTGGCAACGTTTTTTTTTTTTCATTAACGGCTGCCCTTTTTCTAACAGTGAAAAAACTCTCCAACCAATGTTCAGGTTTATATCCCGTCAAAGTCACCTTTTTACCACACTCTCTGTATACTGCATGCTACCGCCTTCGGATATATTTTAGCACACATTTTAGCGAAATAGACGGAAAGTTCAGTATTATTTTCTCTCTCGAATATCTCGCCACTACTAGAAGCGGCATCAATACAGCGACTATAGCCTAATGAGTCCAGCTCACGTTTACAAAGAGCGCCGTGCAATATATTTCTGGAAATGAACGCTTCTCTCGCGTGACCGCGACAAAAATCAATGGCTGATAGTGACAATGGCGTGAGACAAAAACTGTGTTGTTGTCACTCCGAAATACTCAATTATATTGGCGGCCGTCTTTCCTTTCAAACCTTAAAGAAAAGCCTCGCAATTAATTTCTCTTAATTTCTTGGCAAGAAATCGTTTAGTGATGTTATTTATAGGATTAACTATGAGTCACGTCCGACCGCTTATGTTTGAATCTTTGAACCCTGGTATAAGTACAGGTTTTGGTCCATAATAATTCTGGCTGCGGGCAAGCCAGAACGGATTAAGAATCACCGCCCATTCACGTGAGGCTATAGTATATAAATTGCAAAGACCTTTTAAAATCTGCTTTGAAATTTTAGACAGAAAACTCCTGAACTGTTTGTGTGATGGCAGTCATGCAAAACTTCACAGCCCCGTACTTCCGGTCTGACTAATGAGCCGGAAGTAAGACTGATACAGTCATGCGCAGTCAGCCAAAACATCCAAGATCCAATATGGCGGCTGAGGGAAGGTGCCGCGCTGATGGCGGCCGTGAACTCGCGGTCGCTGTCAACCCGGAAAGACCCGTTCCTATGAAATTCTTTGCTACTTGGGAAGTAGAAAGAACAGCGCCTAACTGTATTCCACGGTATGTAGCAAAACCCCATATTTCGCGAGTTCCCAGGCGTTTCATTTTGAAAGTCTGCTACAAGATTTGCGCTCGGGAAAATTGACCTTTTACTTACCCAGAGGTCAGGAAAACTGAGAGTGCTCTCCAAATCCAGGTTTCTTTAGGTTCGAACACATGTGTGCTTTCATCTGTGCTTTAGATTTGTGGCATGGCTTTAATTTGCGTTAGGTAGGTGTGCTTAAGCTGAGCCGCACAACGATCAGCTTCGATTGCAGCAAATTTCAAATCTGTCCATGTGTACCGTCACAAAAAAAAGACAATGAATACATGGGATTTGAAGTCGTAGCGATATTTGTAATAAAATAGTTGTATCTATTACGTTTTTCTTGAATACATGGGAGTATCTCTGCTGAGAATTGTGCTCATTTGAGTAAATTGTATGTTTTTCGAAGGCGATGTTTTGTTCTGTTTTAGCAGGAAACGTCGCAATCTGTCACAATTTGACTGTGATATATTCTCGCAAAGGATTGTTTTGTTACGTTCAATGTTATTTTATTTTTTCAGTGCAACCGCTAAAAAAATAATGTTTTCCAACCGAGAGCTTATAATCTTTTCAAAGATGCTAAATTCATTTGATTAATAATACAAAATTGAAAAACGAGCAATAAGCGCAGGAACTGATTCAGCATTAACTTGTTAGTTTTATGTCGAGAGCTTGAGAAGAACTCACTAGAATTTGAAAAATACATCCGATTTGCCTTTTCTTAATAAGGGGTGATTATCAGGGAAGCTTAAAAGCGTGAAAGCTTTTAGAAAACGTTTGAAATGAAATGAGCTTTACAGCACTAGCAATTAAAATCTGTACAAGCATGGTCAGTCGATCGACGTGACCCTGAAAGATCGACCACTCCATTCATTCATCCTAAATTTCTTTCCTTCTTTTCTGGCCAAGCAATACAGATTAAAGACCAATGATTTGAAATCTTTACCAGAAGAGGAATCGCCGATTCCCCTTTCAAAATTCAGTCCTGCTCTTGTTACTAATGACATGCGAATTTCAAATCCCTGCAAAGCTCCAGAACTACTGAAATTTTAATTCACTTTTCATGAAAATTCCAAACGTTTTCTAAAACGCAGTTAGTCTCGAATCAATATTTTGACCCTTGGGGATTGGGGAACTACAGGGAATTTAGGTAAAAAAATGAAGCCTCTTCCCTTTTTACTTAAGGAAAATTTAACTGTACTGTAATCAGAAGGACTTTTCACTCCCAAATTACATATGCTTTTTGGAGTCAAAAATTGATGTTATCTAAGGACGGAAAGTAAAGCAAATTAGCTTATATTGAAGCCCCCCTTGGTTTCTTAGTAATGTACCTGTGGTTTGGGTCATTTTATTACTTTTGTACCTACAATTCCTTCACTCGTGAAAAAATCTGTTCATAAATTTCACTTTCTCTGATTCTTTTTTTTTTTTTGCAGAAATTAATTTTATAACAGATGATACAATGGCAGTTGTAATACATTTCTTGTGTGAGCACTGCAGAATATATCATCCTCTGTAAATTGTAATACCTACACACACAAGGTTTCAGTTGATTTTCTTGAAAAAGAAGATAGCTTAATTGGGTAATGCTGTTATTAAAAAAATTGCTTTAAATCCTTGAAGCAGTGTGAAACATGCAAATATCAATGTCAAAAAATGTCAACAGTTCTTGTTCTTAAATTTGCATATGTGAGTTGAATTCCAGAGAAAAATGAAGCCATCTGTCTGCCCCAAATCCTCTGTCTGAAACCTTTATATATAACATTCTCTTTTCAACTCTCTAGCATGCTAAAGCTTCTTTTTAATATTTAATTTTCATCAAAATCTGTATTGACAACTTTTTCTACCAGCTGGAATTTTTGCTTTTGGGTGAGAAATTACTAGATCAATGTTATAAGGTTTTGCTTCACATTCTGCAGCAGATGTCTCAATTCTTTGCTTTTCCCTTACATTTATGTCAGCTACGTGTAGATAGCTCGAAACTATCTCTAGAAAACCCTTTTGTATTTTTTTTGATGGATCATAAGATCACACCCACATATTTTTCATCTAAAATTCAATTTCTAATGGTGTCCGTGCAGGAAATTACTTCCCCATTATTATCAAAGTGCTAGGTTTTTAAAGTGTCAAATTTACTTGTTATATTTCAGCAATACACTTTTGACACTTAGGCACCGTCCACACTACGCCGGCTAAATTTGAAAACGGCTAACTTTTTATACGGTTGTGCCTTCCGTCCACACTACGCCGGCTAAATTTCCCACCGAAAACGGAACTTTTCGAAAACGCTACCGAAAGTGGCTAAATTTGAAAACGCCGGCTACGCGTTTTAGTGTGGACGGCGAAAACGGATCTTTTCGAAAACGATGACGTCGTACCACACGTCTGTGAGGAAATTATGACCGCGGGCTCTCGTTTTTTTTTTCGCACATGCGCTTAGCTGACGTTCTTGTGCGTTTTCACATTTAGCCGTCGTAGTGTGGACAGAAAATATTTGTTCCGTTTTCGAGGCAAATTAGCCGTTTTCAAATTTAGCCGCGTAGTGTGGACGGTGCCTTAGTGCAGTGAACAGCCACAGTCTAACATGCTTCCCTAGGCTTAGTTTCAATTCCATTTATGCTGTATTTTTGTTGAAAACACGAAATACTATAAATGTTTATTCAGAGAGTAAACCAGCAATTTGTATTCAACAGTTATCAGCTTGCAATGTTTTTGTCCTTGTAGTATTTTCAATTGTTCTTGCTGTATTTTGTCTCAAATTAATTTGTTATTGCTCCCAGTGTGTGGGAGTTTGCCTTCACTTTTTTTTTTCACTTTTTTTTAAAAAAACAAATTTTTTCTTTCACTTCAAGTGCTTTCCTAATGGTTTGAAGTTTCTAAAAATTGATACTTCTTCTTCATTTCCTTTTGTGATATTTTAGTACTTGTTACTTTAAGACAAAATAGTTTGAAATGCTTGGGTTAGATGATATTCTACATGTAGTATTTATTACTAACATGAAAAGAATCTGCCTTAGCAAGAAACTATATGGTATGGATGGGCCCATACGGAGGTGGTCTAGAACCCCTGTATACCATGTGTCACCTACTCAATCACATAGAACATTGAAAATATTGTGCAATATCTCACAATTCCCAGAAGCATACTTGATAACTACATGTTGAATTTGTAAGAAAATAGGCTGATTTTTCTGGCCAGTCAGTCTCTTGCATGGACATAATATACAGGGCATAAGTTAAATTTCTTAAGAGAGATACATCTTATTAGAAAAGTGTTAGTAACAAGAGAAAAGGCTGTGAAGAATTTCACAGCTTGTTGTTCACATTTATTACAGAGCTCACTCAACTGAGAGCTGTGAACATCTCACACTCTTTCATGACGGTTGTTTATGTAGTTTTGAATAAGCAACAAATTATTTGGATGCAATTATATTATTTTACTTTGTAGGTTTTGCATTTAGCCTGTGGTTCTAAAAGCAAAACTACTGTAGCAATGTAATTCATTCCATAATGACTAAGCATAGGATGTTGTAACCCTTTTCTTCTACCTGTATTAAGAAAAAAAAGCTAATTCCCTAGTCAAAACATCAGGAAGTAAGAAATTGACTGGATATTTTTCTATCCAAAAGATTGTAGATTGACATCATGATCAAACTATGGTGTATTATTTGCATTAAATTTTCTGTCATTCCTTTGCTGCCTAGCTAGCTCAAATCAAATACATTCAATTGCTTGTGAATTCTCACACTTCCAATTTTTGTTTCATCTGCTAGATGAAGGTTTTTCATTTAGTTTTCATAATTTGTTTTTTGTTTACATGTTGCTAATAACCATATCTTAATTATTATTTTCTGTAGCATATTAAAATGTCATCCAGTCTCATTATTCATTCTTCCTTTAGAACTACTGTTTACATAACTTGTGTACACAACACATTTTATTTGCTGACTGACCAACTATGATAAACTGTGATATGACATTTTCGTTATCAGCAGACACAGATAAAATGTGCCAAGAATAGAACTGTGTAGACCATTTACTTAAAGCAGTGCCCATAGCTGAAAGGGAAATTGATTCATTTCTGGTATTTAGCAAACTGCAATTTAATCATTGGGAACCCACTTAAATTTTTGAAGCATGCATTTAAATTATGTGTTTTATTAAGTCCTTAAGCAAACAGACTGATCCTTAAAGTAAAGAAAGTTGTCAAATTGTAGTTCTTGGCGATGGAATTAGTTTTATTAATGAAATGGTGTTTTCAACTGTGCTAAATATTAATTGTTTTACATGGGGCCATGTATGATGCTTACATTTGGGAAAAACAATTATTACACTTTGATGCCACATATTCTTGAAAAATTAGTAGCAGCTAAAAGCAACCCACCAGTAGAAAACATTCTGTCCAGTTTTCATGAAGTTATGTATGTAAACTTTTTGACTGTTTCAAATGTGGAGCCTACTGCTCCATCGGAGAGCTACTGTACTAAAACAGCATTGGTAAAAACTAGCAATCAACATTCTGTGTTATAGTTTGATTTCAACTTCTGAACTGAAGGAATAATATTTAATTTTGTGTAAAAAAATCCACACCTTGCCCTACTTTATAATTCCCCCTGAGTGCTCTGTAACACTGCCATTTAAAAAATCTCAATCTCCTTCACTGAGGGCAAGAACAGATAATTAAAAACCCTTTCACCCATTACTTTGTTGGTTTCTAATAACACTATACAATGTTGTGTGTACATGTACATTTTAAACATTTTTGCATATCATATCAAACAAAGATTCTCTTTTGATAAGAATTTTTGGCAAAAGTAGCAAGAAAATGTTGAAATTTGCAGGACCTACAGAGACTTGAGTTCTCAATCTATCTGTACACCATTGATTTTGGTTTGGTAACCACACTAAAATAGCCCACAGCTAGCCCGCACGACTTGACCCAGTCCCTCCAAGTGCATTCAGCAAAAACAGCAATTATTCACAATATTGTATTGTGTTGCCATCATTATTAGACATGCTAGCGACGCCATCAGTCAAGCGACAAGTTGGTCACACAATTACAATAAGTTAAGAAGGATCAGAGGAAATTGGGGAGTGCCAGTTCTTTTCCAGACTAGCAAATTTGGTTCTAATAAGAAGAGTGTATAATTTATTTACATGCATATCAGCTGTCAGCGCTCTTTTCTTTTTTGCATTGATTTAGGAAGAGCTCCATGCATATATTTTTTTGGAAGTTTGAAAACACTTGTAATCCATAATAAAAAACACTTCTGACATTATTCTATCTACTTAAAAAATATTATGACATGTTTGATTTGTAAGGAAATATTCATTTTTGCTTACTCTCTCTTGTATTTTCAGCATTTGTAATCTAAAGCTAACAAGGCTGGAAGTACTCAAGCCACTGGAAGGAAATCTAACAGAAGTTATTATCTCTGTATCAATGCAGGTACAGTAGATGTGCTGTTGACAAAATAGTAACAATAATCTTGGTGTCAATGTTGAATATTACAAAAGTTTCAGAATACTGTCATATTGTACATGTGTTGTGCAGATAGTGACTGAGTGTTCTAAATTTGCTGCATGCCTTTAAATTTCAGGCCAATAAGCAAATCAATTTTAGGCTGCATTGAATCCCAAAGTTGGATTTATGGGAATCACATTTTGATATATCACAAGGATTTGACAATTTGATCTTCCCTGTTGGTAATCCTGACTGTACTGTAACTGAGATCCCTGGCCCCCATAAAAAAAAGGAAAAAGAAAAATCCTTTCTTGTCTTAGCCATGGATTTGTGAATGTGACAGATGACAGACAAAGTTGTGATTCTAAATGGACAATTTATTTAATTATTTTTAGTCATAGGGCAACATCTTCAAATTATCAAAACTTTCTGTTACTGTTTGCTGTTTGCAGAGCTCTCGGCGAACTCTTCGATCCAATGAGGTTATGCTGCGACAGTCTGGTCTGATTGACACAGAGCTGGATCTAACCTTCTCTCTACAGGTAACCAAACAAAGTAAATGATTGTCACAGTTGGAGCTGCTGCTGAATCTTCTCTTAGACCCCAGTTACACGGGCCCGAATGAATTTTGGAATAGGCACATTTTGTGCCTGGAATACCTGTTTACACGGTACCATGCAAATTTTTGCGGCGGTAACATGAACTCGCCTGAAAAGGGCTAGTTTCCAGGCCATTACCTTGCATTTGCACGGCTCCAGTGTTTACACGGGTCCAGTACAACAACGGAACCATGACGGCCAAAAGTTGTACCTGCTTTTTGCAGGTCTCAAACTAACGTGCACACTTTGCCATGCAAAATTTTGTCCAGTTCCGCTGGACCCGTGTGAATAGAAGCTGAATTTGCCCATTCAAAAATTGCTCCATGCCCGTGTAACCAGGGTCTTGGTAGCCAAAGCATTCTTGACTTCAGTAGAATCAATTCACTTACCTGACCACTTTGTTTAATTTCTGCACCCAAGAAACATGGTTATTATATTTGTAGATGTTACGGCAAGCCTGTGGCCGCGTAGCACTAAGTTCAACAGAGTGGAGATAAGGAATTAACCTTGTGTGAAAGCTAACGTGCTAATGAAATGGTCCCATGTGTGCTTCTGAGCGTTAGCCCTAGTAAGCGGAGAAAGAGAAAAAATCTCTGACCCCGAGAGGGAGTTATTATATACATTGTGTACCAAGTGTGAATGTTCACCTTTCCTAGTATCTTATTGCAGTCTTGGGACCACAGTCTTGGGACCACAAAACATACTGTTTCCCTCGGTCCCAGATGTACTTCACTAAATTCGTGACTTTTAAAATCACCTTTTTTCAGTATCCTCACTTTCTGAAGAGAAATGGCAACAACCTTCAAATAATGCTGCAACGACGGAAAAAGTACAAAAACAGAGCAATTCTTGGGTTTAAAACCCTGGCAGTGGGACTAGTAGATATGGGGCAGGTATGGTGATTTGCCATTGGCTGATAGTGATTTGCATTGCTGGTAAAACAAAAGGGATTAAATCAAACCAGAGAAAATTGATTATTGTTCTCTTGTTAAATTCTATTTAATATTTCATTCCATTTCATTTCATTTCCCATTTCTGTTTTTTTTTTTGGTGTTCCCATCAGGTGCTTCAGTACAATATGGATAACCAGCTCAAGCTCTATGTCAAAGGAAGTTCCGCCCCAGTTGCACGTGTTACTGTCAGCTCATTAACCAGGTTCGTACAAAGATCATAAGCTAATAGAATCGGTAGCCTGGTGGGGGAGGGTCCTGATACTCAGGCTATAGAATCACCTGAGCTCCTGGGCGGTTGGGTTTTTTCAGTTCTTCAACAAATTGAAACAGAATTGAACAGCTCTGAGCTACAGAGCTAAAAATTGCGGCAACAGTCGCAGATTGGGCTTTACGCCTGAAACGTTTCATAAGAGTCGCAAAAAGTTGTTCCTTAGGGACCGTTCATTTTTTATCAGGGAGGGGGGGCTGGTGGAAATGAGGGGGGGTCACCCAAAAAATACGGCCTCAAAGGGGGGATCACCCAAAACAATACGCCACTAAAGGGGAGGGTCACCCAAAAAAATACAAGCACATAACAGGGAGGAAACGAAAAGTTTGTATTTTTTACAGCATGCAATATGTTTGTTACATGTTTCAACTCGCTTATATGTTTCTAATTTCACTCAATACTTAATAAAAATTTCGGCGCGCTTCGCGCGCATGCACAATTTATTATATAATATGCACTGATAGGCCTGCCAGGCAGTCTCTATGTTTGAAAGAACACACCTTAGGTAAGCGTGAGTTCAACGTTTAGTCATTTGGGCCGCGCTTCAAGCACATGAATAATTTCTTCATTTGCGGAGCGCATGAAAAATAATACTAAAGGCTCAGGAGCCCTTCACTAGGAGCTTTCATCTAACCTTTTATAATTAGCGCATTTCCTGGGCTCCTGACAGGCTTTGTTTACTATACACAAAAACCATCTACCCATTTTCTGAGGCTTGATGAAATGCGGTTATCAAAAGTTGGGCGCGCTTTGCGCGCAAAGAAAGAATTATGTGACCCCCTCTTTGTGTAAAATGTCTTCTACTAGGTCAAATAGTTTACCTGAGGTGGGTGTCACGAAAACGTTTACTAGTTCTGAGGGGGGATCGGTTCCTTAGCTTTGACAGAAGTAAGAAAAACGTTAAGAAGAATGAGACTGCATCACTTAGGCAAGAGTCTATCTTACAGGGTAAGCATTTATAAGAGGGGGGGGGGCACAAGAAAAAATACATTGGATTTTGGGGGGCCACCTAAAATAATACGGACATGAAAGGGGGGGCCACCCAAAAAAATACAGGGTCTCCCCTAATTTCCACCAGCCCCCCTCCCTGATAAAAAATGAACGGTCCCTTAGTTGCGACTGGAATCTACTAGAACATTTTTATTTGCAACTAAATTCATTAGATAAGCCGTGAAATTTTCTGAGAGTCAATAATGGCGGAGTCTGGTGCTACCCTATCTGAATTACGCTAATAATTTGATGGAAATAAAAATTTTAGACTTTCACACGATACTTTCTCAAGAACAAGAACTCTCTTTGGCGAGAG
This sequence comes from Scolanthus callimorphus, assembly GCA_033964015.1. Taxonomy (NCBI): domain Eukaryota; kingdom Metazoa; phylum Cnidaria; class Anthozoa; order Actiniaria; family Edwardsiidae; genus Scolanthus; species Scolanthus callimorphus. The sequence goes on along the minus strand of CM066915.1, from coordinate 28,881,686 downwards.
TGTCCAAGAGAGGTCGAGTCTGTGAATTGTTTGTCTGAGCTAGAGAGCTCGAATGAAATTTCTAGACGTTCACAAAGTGCTTTCTCAAGCTTTCTCAAGCACTTTGTTGTTTGCATTCGCGACCTCATTATTGAGCTGGCATGAGACCTTCTTGTGGCGAGTCTGAAAATTCCTAGACAAAATCTGACGAGTCACTGTTAATTATGTTCTAGCCAACCTGTTGACACCGATAGTGAGCGAATCCAGGGATCTGCAAATAGAGGAGCTGTCTCTTGTAAGTACTTGAGAAATGTTTAATTACATTTTCCCGTACCTCAGCTCTTGTTTTTTTTGTTTTTGTTTCATAAGTTAGCTTGCGTAGCAACGCGTTCCCGTAGAGTCTCAGAGCAGAGACCCGAAGAACATGGGGGCTGAAGCGACGAGCGAGTTTTTGGCGGCCGCCATTTCTTGTGTTGCAAAAAAGAAAGTAAAACAAAACAAGCAAACAAAACTCACTCCTTGCTACTGCTGCTCCGCTTCTCCGGATTGTCTTCTTTTTTCTTCTTTGAAACCCCACGTGGCTTCCCTCGCCGTCGTTTTTAGTGATCTCCTGTGCCGCATGTGGTCTGGCCCGGAACATTTGTTATACTTGCTACGTGAAGGTTTTCTCGCGGCTAAACTCAGCATAGCTAAATAAAGATTCTGCTGCAACGGTGGTATATTTTCTCACGTTTATTCTAGGATAACTCCATCTATTTCGTTCAGGAGCCCAATGCTAAAGCCTAGTTTCCATATAGTCTTATCTGTCGTATCAGTCAACCGTGAAACAAAAGAATAATTCCAATTTCCATTGTTTCACGGTCGACTGATGCGACAGATAAGACTATATGGAAACTAGGCTTAGAGCACAAAGAGCGACGGTCACTACTACGCTACGACTCTAAGGCTACAAAAGATCCCGAAATATTGAGAAGCTAACGCTAAACTGATTATTATTATTTTATTTGTTCAGATGATCGCGAGGGCGAGTCGAGTGATGACGATGATGATTACTCGCTCTCTGATCAAGATAACAGTGACAGTGGAGGAGACCCGGTAAGTTGACAAAATCAGGCCATATGTTTTCTATGCGAAGTAAAAAACAAGTTGTGGCTGCCACTTCCATCTGTTCTGTGTGTAGTTGGCACACGCCCATCTTTTAGACGATTGTCAACATCTATCATAGTATTCCTGATGAACTTGCAAACCGACCACTCCCCCTCCGTGCTGTGCTCGCGATAAATTGGCGAAAAAATGCGCTGATTTGTACGGATTTTTATCCCGCAGTCTACATTCATCATATAATTTCTGATTTTTCATTTTCTGTACGCGAACAGGATATTATTGACGATGACCAGCAACAACCTGGAAAAATAGGACGTCGGAAGATAACTATCGCCTCCAAGGTCAGTGGACCCTTTTGCTTCTGAAAAGCATCGCATTTCCTTCGCATAAGCTTGGGAAAATGTAAAATCGTAAACAACGACGCGCGTGGATCCGGATGAATGCAAGGTTCCAGAATGAAAGTGAGAGACGACAAAATGGGATGGAAACGGACGAATCAGACCCTGAAGTAGAGCCCAAGAAAAAGCTCGAAACGTTGGCTACATTCGTCTCCTTCAGTCTCTTTTGGTTTTCTGTTTGCAGAAGCTAAAATGCCACCCAGCAGTTCATTCAATGGCAAATATAACGCAGTTTTTTCTCGCTTCTCAGAATCAAAGAAATTTCAAGCAGAGGTTTATCGCTCTGCTGAAGAAATTCAAAGTGACCGACGAAGAACTTGAAGGTCAGCAGGCTCAGTTCTTGGACATGGACATCAGTCCGCCCGAGAATGAGGCAGCGGATGATTTCATGTACGTGGATGACTTATACGATGATAGCGATGCTGAGAATGACTTACCTGAAGACACTATTTCTATCTCGTCTACACCTAAACCGTCACTGAGGTATGTAGTACACGGCCAACAATCAGGTTGGTTCTCAATCTCGTTCCCAGAGCCCGCGTATCTTTTAGGCCAGCGCTAAGATGCCGCTGGCTCAAAGATGCACGGGCTCTTGGTACGAGATTGGTTGTTCTCACTGCGCCAGCGCAGAACGCAAACGAAAGGCAAGTGTGAATCACAGTGACGCAAAGCGCAAACCTAAAATCAACATTGATTAGTTGCTTGCGCTTGCGTTCACTTGATTCACACTAGACGCAAGGACAAGCACAAGTACTATGGAGCGCAATGTCGCGATTGTCTTGCGCTTGTGTTCTAGTGTGAACTACAAAAAGGAAATGTATTTGATATCACTGCGCTTGCGTTCCAGTGGGAACCAGCCTTAAATGATCGAGAAGAAGATGCTGCCTTTGCTTAACATCTGCAAATGGCGAGACCTTCGCGTCTTCTGAGATAAGAACGTCTCTCACAAGCTCTCTCACTAACCTGAACTAGAGGGACGTTAATGAACCACTAGCGCGTGGGACTGACCATCCTTAGTGCAGGACTTACAGTATTAACACGAAAATCTCGAAGAACTAGCAAGTGAAAGCCACTCTATAGTTCAAGAATAAATATAGTTCACAAACAAACACAATGAATAAGCTGATGTGAGCAAAGTCGGGGCGCTTTCCATTGCAGCTGAATGCGTTGTTTTTGCTTTTGCGATTTTTGTTTTCTTTTCCGCCATTCAAGGCATTTGCCCAATCAGATCTTTGCACTCTTGCCTGCAGTCGAGTGACTTCCATCACGACAACATGAAAAAAGCCAATTGATTGCACTCTAGGCGAAAAAGGGAAGAATCTGATTGGCTTAGACAACTTGACTGACGGAAGACGAAATTGCGAAAGCCAAATCGATGTTTTCAGTTTCCGCAGCGTCGAATAAAAAATAAATGCACTCGCGCCCCTCGGGCTCAAGTTCCCAAAGCCTTTGTTTTCCCAACCTTTCACGCGTGCTACCCTCGGGCTGTGTTACACGGGTAAATGTATTCTATTTCCAAACACACTGTTTTAATACCTCTGATTTTGTGTTCCTTTTAGACCATTCTTTGATGCGAGAAGTTCGAGTGAAAATGTAAAGCACGAAGCAATTGTAAGTATATTTCAGAAAATTACAGTTATTGTAAAACATAAGTACACACCGAGCGTAACTTCCACATTCTGTAATCATATCGATGCACCTGTTATTCGTGTAAGTTATTTGTTTTTCTCGTTATTGTAGATAAACGAAGAAGATGACCCGATCTCGCAAATTCTCTCGTTAATTGAGAGTGATGATAATAATCTTTCGACTGAGCCAGAGACTCACCTGGTGAGATCTTATCCCTGTTTATTTACAGCCGTAGTTGTTCAAATTTTCAAGGGGGCGTTTCCACTATCTGCGTACACTAACGTATAAGACTTCGTATACACAATGCTGTGTCACGGATGCAATAGAGAGTAGGAAAAAAACCATGTTCAATAAAAAGAGCATCGAAATTAGTAACAGTTTTAAAAAAATTGATAAAACTTCAATAAAGAATCCCATAAGATACAGTCGCCAGGGAAGTTAGTGCTTTTCCACCACAACATTCAACCTCTGGGTAAATGGTAACTTCGGAACTTGTTATCAAAACGTCTTCAATTTTTAAACTTTTACTGATTTCGATGTTGTTATTTTATGACCACATGGCATTGTTGTTGTTCCCAGAATAACATAGAAAATGTCATCTATCACTTGCAAACTTACCATTTCTTGGAAAAAAACTGGAGGCCTCTCCCCCCACCCGCGTAAATGCTTCACCGGAGAGGTATCCCCCAATGTACCCTAATTGTTTTGTCCACATTTGCGTGTGTAAATCTTATCTCGGACAAATCGTCTGAGGAAACAGGGTTTAAAAATTAAGCCTGTTTTCCACCCAGGACACGTTAACACCCCCGTCCGATGTTGAGACATACTCGGACTCGCCTGTGTCCGACAATGGTGTTCCCGACCAGGAAATCCCCGTCAGACGCAGCGTCTCTTTCCGAGAGAGACGCATGAGAAGCGAAGCAGGTTCAGAGTCGCCAACAAAAAGGAGAAACAGCGACGTCGAGTTACAGGTTGGTTAAGTTGTCATTGAATTTCTTATGCTTGTGTTTGTTTGGGTTGGCTATTATTTGTGAAGAGTGTGGTTGTCAATGAGCCAAGGTGTCCCCCATAATTTACCGCTAACCAGAAGTTGACATGTGACATGGGGATGTTGTGGCTTCGACTCACTAAATGAGCTCCCTTTTTTCAGTTGCCGAAGCGATCACTAAGTGACCAGCTAACTAGCGTACTACCGCTTGAAGAAGAGATTCCAGAGAGTATCCTACTTGTAAACGCAGCCGAGTGGCAAGGACAGGTTAGCGAGAATACCTGGACACCCCCCCCCCCATGAAATATTATAGAGTTATGCAGACAACTTGGTTTGGTAATTGGGCTTTTTGGATTATGGCTATGGGTGCCATCTAAGTAATGTTCTACGTGGCACTTTCATTCTTTTTCAATGGTGTTCCCGACCAGGAAATCCCTGTCAGACGCAGCGTCTCTTTCCGAGAGAGACGCATGAGAAGCGAAGCAGGGTCAGAGTCACCTTTCATTCTTTATACTAGCTCAAGCATTTTTTGACTTTGTTTTTTGAATTGCTTGGTATCTAGCTACGAAACCACAGCCTTATCAAGGCCGTCAAACATCTTGTTTTCTGGTCTTGTATAAAGCCCGCGTGTTTTGTAATCTAGATTCAACAATAGTTTGGAAACAAGAACGCTTCTCTAATGTTTTGATTTTAAGGATAAGCGAGTTCTGGGTGGGGCAAGTGAGATGGTACATCAATGTAGTATTACCCTCTTTTGTCCACCTTTGTTTTGATACTGTTTAAAACGGGCAGCTTATTTTGGAGTTTTTCCTTATAACAAATGGCTATTCTTTCTTCCAGCTCCTCGCGTTAAAACTGTGGGACCAAGATGTCAAGATGATCTGTACTCGATCCAACTCAGATATACAAGCCGTCTTTTCCACAATTGTAAATAAATATCAAAAATTGTAAGTAAAAATGCAACAAATGTTCGCAAATTCTCCGTTTATGTGACTAAAGATTTTACATTCGAACCCTTGTACCACCTTCCTCTGATTTAGCCTATTGTAGTCCAGAGTTACCCGCCAAAACTCAGGCTGCGTCCACACCACACGACCGGGCAATAGTGCCCAATGGCCAAATACAAGGTCTGGACCTTGTACTCTGTCACCAATGCTGTGCCCGAATTTTGGCTTGAGCACTCGAAAAACTGGTGCGTTAATAGCCTGCTTGCAGGGGGTACTGGGTGTTTTTTATCGCGGCGAACCCGGTCCGTTCCCTGATCGGGCACCATCTTGGAATTTTGAGGCGCGGATTCACATTAGTGCCCATGCTCGGGCAACGTGCCTGGACACCAAGTGTATACGCCAGCCTGCCTTATTTACACAAGTAACATGACATGTACGACCATGGTAGTCACCAATGCAGCTATTCTCTAGCATTAGCAGCTCTAGCAGGTTACCTAGCATTCGAATTGGTGACAAAAAAGGACTTGACGACCAGTTTGTAGCCTGAAGCCAACCGCCATTGGGCAAATTCTAAATCGCCAGCAGCTCCTTCTTTCGATCAAAGCCAAAGGGAGGGGTTGTACATGATGTGGGAAAATGGCGTGACGCTTGACCCACGCGAAGGCCTCTTGTGCATCTCTCCGAAGCCGCAATGCGGCTTTGGGAAAACGGTGATTTCGTGCCCTGTGTTGTGTAAAGTGCGGTATTAGAAGATAGGTTAGGATTAGGTGTAACACTTCAAGATATTCACTTCAAATATTTTTTATCGTTGTAGCTGTAATACGCACTCGGACGCACCGCCGATTCTCCAGATCGGTATCGCGGGTACCGAGGCTTATATTAGCGCCGTCTTACGTCCATATGTAGAACATCTATCGTCCAAGCCGCCTGAGTGGCAGACCTATATACGATTTCTCGTCATTCCATTGGGTAAGCTGTAACTATTTGCTTTATTCGCGCGGGCTCCCTGTGGCTCTAGTAGTGTTTAAGTACGCACCCTAGCCTTATGGTTTTGTAACATCTGTTTGAAGATTTTGAGCATGCCAGTTGGTACAGAGAAGCGCTATAAACATGCTCGCCAATGGTTGAAAAGAGCGCACGCCACCTTTAATGAATCTGAATGTAAATGCTCGGTAGCTGAATTACGCTGGGTCTCAGTGCGCACTGCTCGCTAAAGAACGTATGTTTGCGATGTTACAGTCTAAGTGTCGCAAGCTTCAGTTGAATGTTTCTGTACTACTGAACTATACTTATTGTAGTGATTTTTTTGTTTGAATCGTATGTTTAAAAATTAGGTTCTCAGCCGTTAGCAAAGTACATAGCAGCGCTGGACGGAACCTATAACTCCATGTTCATGGACAACACGTGGAAGGACGCATTCGAAGTGTCTCATTCGACAGTTGGTACGCACAACATGATTTATATTTTCCTTTTGCTTAAAATGTGCACAATTTATACTGAGTTCGTTTCTTTGTCCCCTAGATTTTGATGTAATTGGTGAACGTGTTAAGACCTATATATCTGCGCCAACCGTGGCTTATAATCTTCCTATAGCAGAGGCACTCATAAATACAAAACACAAGGGGTAAGTGTATGCATTTTTGTTTAGATCAAGTGTGGTGTACGCGGGGATTGAAGCCACGTGCTTGGCTGGCTAATTTTCCAGGCACAATTGGCGGGAAAATGCTGTGCCAGTGCGATGTATGTACTAAGTATAATTTATATAAAATCATGATCAAATCATCTGATTTTGTAGGACGGAAGAAGGATCGTCCCAAGTATTTCTACCTTTCGTCTGCGTGAGTATGATTCCCCTGTCATTATGGAAAAAGGAAAACGTGTCGACGTTTGGTGGCGTCTGTTGTGTTTTAGTTCAGACCGATGCTAGTTCTTTAATAATTTCTTTCTCATAATTTTTACGCCTGGTTTTTCAGTCCGCCAGTCTGTCTGCTGTCTGTTTGATTCCCTGCCTATTTTTTCTGCGTGGCTGCCTTTCTGATTCACGTTTTTATTTGACAGGATGTAAGGATAGGTTCCACGGACCCTTGTCAAGGTAAATGGAAAGCAGTTTTTCTAGTTCTCGTTCGTGTACTTCTCCTGAACTCTAATGTTCATGAACTTTTTTTTTATTTCATAGACGAGGAAGTGGTTTCGACATCCGGGGCCCCTTCCTCATCAGGGTCCCCAGTAATCGGGGGCTCGGTCAGAGGTGATTCTCAAGCCCCAGGTTTACCTGGGTCCCAGTCCCCACCTATGACGTCATCGAGTCCTGCTAAGTAAGTACCTGTGGATCACCTTCTGTGCGCACTGCATATGATATATCTGTACTGCCTGCAGCTACCATTCTCGAACCGAGAGCTCCCCGGCTCGTTACCTCGCGGGGGAGGCTCTGGTGACAGCCATTGACGCATCAGCGAAGGCCCTCAAATGGCCGCCACCTGAGCTCCCCTGCGAAGCAGCAGCTACCGTGAAAGTAGATACTGTTGAGCGCATGCTCACACAGTCGCCGATTGAGGGAGAAAGAGGCCTTAGTAGACAAATAGGTACGCACAGTGTACTGGAGTCTATTTGCCTTGCTAGTGCGTGCGCATGTCCTGCATTGCACTGGGTCGATCTTTCACATGAACCATACTGAAACACAATTGGTTCTCATCAACGAAATGGCCGTTTATTTAAACAGTTTAAATAATATGGACCCAATGATTGCGTTTCAAAACGTGCGTGAAGCTTACATGAAGTACTCGCAACTGCGAAAAGCGACGACAAAGAGGTTATTTTCAAAGAAGGCCGCTCTTTAAATGCTAGTTTGTTCCTGTTGATCTCTAAGTGAAATGTCAAAAGTATTTTTTTTCTTGTCTCCTCAGCAAAGAGACGAACAACACGAGCTCTACCGCTCCCGTACCGCCACCCTTAGGGGGAGGTGGAGGGTTATCAGGAGGAATCCCTGGGGGAGGGGCTGGAGGAAGTGAGCTAATGGATCTACAAGTGGATTACTGGTTAGTCGCCGGTAATAAAAAGGAAACGACCAAGGTAGGGAATAAAATAGCGGGCTTAGCCTGCGTAGCAAGCGTTACCATGGAGTTTTAGGGTCAGAGAAAAGAAGTACGAGAGATTTCGAAAAATTCGCTCGCATGTTTCTCTGACCTCTGGCTAAACAGGCGTGACGTCAATACTTCAGAACCAAGAGTTTGTTTTGCTTTTTGCACGGCCACACTTATTCAAACGCAGCTAGTGTCTAAGCATAAGTGACCTGTGAGGCAAACACAAAGGGTGATGAAGAGGAGGAGAGTTAGTGGGCGCACGGGTTAGGGGTGGGAAGCGGAGGGAACTCCCTTCTCCTCTCTCCTCGTGCTCCTTCCTTTTTAATTGCGATTGCTACTGTAGCTGCTGCTTTATTTTAAGATCTACTGGATATGTACTGTCTATCTAGACTGCTTGCAGCCCTTTCTTCGGGGAACGTCCATAAATCGAGGGAAATGATTTTTTACGCTCGTCGCGCTTCGATTTGTTTACGGTGTCGAGACTACCCCCGTGTCTTTCTCTCGATTTATGGACGTTCGCTAAAGAAGGGACTGCAAGCAGTCTACTGTTTATCGTCGAACTTCCATGCTCAATGTTTCGATGATTACAAAGACGGCAAAGCTCAGTTTAAAAACGTTCGGAGTAGAATTACCTGTATGTCTCCGAGCCGACAGTCAGTCGCCGTCTGACTTGTAGGCTGAGAGATTCACCCCAAAATCAATTACCATTATAGGCATTTGTGAGCATGTCGTAATTGAAAATAGCTTAGTAATCTCAAAACTCATATGTTATTTGTGATTTCCAGTCGTCCCTCAAAACAACCTTCAAATCTCTGACCGTAACAAGACTACCCACGCCCGAAGAGCCTTCTGGGCTATCCTTGCTCGCTATCACCAAGGAACGAAAACAAAGAGGTAGGAAAATGAATTATCCGCTCTCCTGTGGAAAATAACTGCACGAATCTAAAATGAATTATCCGCTCTCCTGTGGAAAATAACTGCACGAATCTAAAACGAATTATCCGCTCTCTTGTGGAAAATAACTGCACGAATCTAGTTTCTCGTGTGTGGGTGACTCTCCTGATAGAGAGCAGAGAGACCATCACTTCAATTTTTTTTGTAGTTGATATTTTTCGTCGCCCCAAAAATTGCCCTGTTCTCTCTAAGGGGGTTAACGCACTAGTTTTTGTTTAGGTTTCGAGGCGATGATGCGTTCGATGAAGAAAACAAAAGAAAAAGACCCGGAGTCTAAAAACCAGCCTATCGTAGCTAGTGTCTCGAAACTGATATGCACTACAAAAGGACAGAGCAGCACGTTAAACGGTAAGATACTTGTCGTAGTTACGGGTTACCTGTGGAATCACCTCGCCCACCAATAACTAGATAGTTGGCGTTGAAAAGTGTCGTTTTCTAAAATTTCCTTCTACTTACCATATTTGGAATTCCCGCAATGTTTTTCAAGCTTATTTGATACTCAAAATTGTCGAAAACTCGTCAAAACTTGACGCTGTTCGTGTAGTCCGCCATCTTTATCTTGACCGCTGAGTTTGGAACAAGCTACACAGGTAACCCGCGTCACTCACAGCACCTCCTTCTTGATATGCTGTTTTGAATACTAATTTGCCTCGTTTTCATTCCAGTGGTAATCGATGGAGTACCGTGGAACGGTGTTAAGTTCTTCTCTCTCTCCTCGCAATGGCCAACACACGTCAAGCAGTTCCCTGTTGGCCTTTTCACGCGCGTGGAAACAAGTTGTTAATTGGTTCCTGTGGTTTCTATTTCCCTATGGTTACTGTGGCACTAATTGCTATAGTCACCATGTGCTAGTTGCTATGGTTACTATGGCGCTATTTGCTAAGCTGTGCAGAGCTAGAAAAACGACACCTTTAAACGCCCGATAATACGAAACAAAATTTGCTTGTGAGTCGTTCTGTTGCTATGGAATAGGTTTTCGTTTAGCTGAAAAAAAAAGATATAACGACCAACGGTTGTCAAACCCGGTAAGCACTTCGTATTGCTTTCATTGTGGAAGATTAATCGAGCTTGTCTCTCGGTCTCGCGCTATGGTCCGCCAATCAGAATGAAGCGAACTAACACGCATATTTGATCTTACTAGAGGCATAAACCCAACGCAAGTTACTTTGTCATTAGCTTATTTTTAGAAACAAGGAGTGATTACTGATTGTATATGAAGTTTCTATCATGTATTCACTTCATGGACATGTCCATTTGCAAGTGACCGCTTCTAAGACGTTCCCGCTTCTAAGAAATATATACACTTTCAAGAAATGAGGGGTTTCGATGAGCGTGCGCTTTCAAAAAGATTACGCGTCCGAGAAATGTACTCTCAAGAAATGTTCACCTCCGCGATCTACATTATTTTTATGAGAAACATGCTTTTACATTTCGCTTTTTCACACCTAAATTTTTCGATTACTTTTGCTTTGGTTCTTCTAACCTAACAGAAATTGTGACTGTTATTTCCTGGAAAAGGCATAGAGCTCGGTTTTTCGTCTATACAAATGTACACAATCCTTTTTTTCCAAAGAACACGTTATATAGCATTTCAGGGATTTCCTTGCTTTGGTCTAATTGGATGGAACAACACCTTAATTGACAAGCTGTACAAACATACAGTCATTCTGGGAAGGAGACTGTAATAGATATTTAGGTCACGTTTTGGGAAGTGGGAAATTTAGGTCTACATTATACTTCAAGTAAATAGAAAAAGAGAGCCATTTTTTGCAGATATCTCATGAATCATCCATTAAAAAACTGTTGATGTAATCTGGGTAAAGATAATTATGAAAGGTTTAACTGGTAACAGGCAAAGTCTCATTATTAAATAAATGACAATCATCAAGAATCTCGAAAAGTCGCTATTCTTTGCAGTAAAAAAACCTTCAAACAGGTTTTTACCACCAAAAGTTGACCATAACTTTGCTTTGATTTCTTGATCAACACAATTTCGGCAAAGGCTATTGACTTATGTAATGAATGATTCTTTAGTCGAAAAACAATCTGTTTTTTTTTCTTCTTTGAAACATTATTTAATTTCCCTTTGACGAATCACTTTCCCTGTTATCATAACTATATCAAGGAGTTAAATATATAAATAAAATATATATTGTATATAGAAAAAAGCTGTTCCGCTGTATTAGAAAAAGTCAAAGTTTTAAAATCTTAGAATGTTGGACTTTAATTATTGTTCAGATGACATTGTAAAAGGAAGTACAGTAGGTTTTATTTTCTTTTACTTAAATAAAGGCGAAAAATGAACTCTTGCGTGTTTATTTATATGTTCCCGTTAGCATCATTTGCATTTCCTTAATTATTTTTTTACATTCTAGTTAGTTCGTGCATCCAGTTGCATCATGGGTAATCAGAGAAAGATGGCAATCGTATGTTAAATGGAGGCTAAAAATAATCACTCAAAACTAAATATTGAACACACCTGTTCCTGTGAGCAAAAAGTTATTTCTAATTTTTACCCGCTAAATTAACAAGGATTGTATGAAAATATGCTATTGAAAACAAAATATCAGGAGCTTGTACGGACTTGGGCTAAAATATATTAATTACCTTCATAGTGGATTATCATCTATTGTCAATCAACAATCATCATCACCGACCAATCATGTTAATCAATATCATCACCATGATCAACACCATATGATCAATAATCAACTGTCAGCTTGGCTTTGCAATTAAACATAATTTGTGCTAGCCATTGGACAGTTGCAAAAACAATTTGCACCTCGCTGTTGAGGACTTTTGGAATTCCAAGGTGGGAAACCCCAAAAATATATGGAATTCCAGGGTGGGTAGCTGAACCGGAGGTCCCCAGGGAGGAGAGGGTGTGGATCTTGCAAATGACAACTCTCAAGTCTCGGTTTACTTCATAAGTGTTTGCCTCATATACTCTAGCTACTAGCATTTCTTATCACTCAGTGCATTCATTCCCGGCAGCTGCTCCTTTACTCGTTTTACCAGTATGATTAGTCTTTTGCAGATGTTTTTTAAGTCCTCCGCTAGACCTAAATCGTTTATCACAATTATCACAGTTATATGGCCACTCTCCCGCATGAATCAGAAAATGGTACGAATGACTATTCCTCGACGTAAAAGCTTTAGGACACAAACTGCACTTGTATGGTTTTGTATTGGTGTGTGTCACAGCATGCCTTCTAGCGTGACCGGGTTGGCTGAATCGCTTCCGACAAATTGCGCACTCGTATGGCTTCTCCTTGGTATGTATGTTCAAATGCAACTTAAGAGCTGTGCGTGAACGAAATTTCTTGTCACAGTGTTCACATGAAAAAGTGGTTCTGTACCGACTTTCATACAGCTCTCGGTTGGTATGCAAAAGGAGGTGTTTTTTGAGGTTGTTTACGTGAGTGAAGCGCCTCCCACAATAGCTGCACTTGTTAGAGGAGTCTTCGTGAATATTCTCGTGAGAGACGAAGCAAGTTCTATTCTTGAATTTGAGGCCGCAGTGTCTACATTTGAAAGGGGCTGCCACGGCCTTGGGAGGTGGGAAAATGTCCTCATTACTTTCGCATTCATTTTCGAGATGAGTAGAGTCCAGATGACTCCCTTGAACTTTCAGATCGCTATCTGTCATACTTGCAGTGCTGTTTGGCGTGGAATTTTCGTTTAGATGCTTGTTTTCAGCGACTTTCACAGCACACTCGGGAAAATCATCAAGCATATCTTGGCCACTTTCTTGTTCATGTTCATCCTCCATACTCTTCTCTCTCCTTGTGCAGTATACACTCATATGATCCGCTTTTGAATAAACATCAACAACTCGCGGGAAAACATCCTGGACAGCTGCATCTAGGCATTCTGTTTTTTCTAAGATACCAGCATTCATAACTATGTCCCTCTCCCCTTCTTTGATGACAATCCCGAAATGTTCAGTTTCTCCACCATCAGAACAAGCTTGCACAGAAACACCACCAGCTACTGCAGCTGGTGCAATCGACTTTACAACTCTACCACATGATTTCTGCTGGCCATTTATTGTGTAACCACACTTTTGAAATTGAGGATTACTAACAATAAGGTGGCTTGAAAGGCACTCTTCTTCACTGGTTTCTGTTTGAGCCTCAGACTGAGCCCTTCTCTTCACCTGTGGCTGTGTTTCTTCACTTGCCCTTATAATTTCCTGACATGGAATAGCCCACTGGCTCACTTCCAATTGATTCTCTGGAGGAGGAGTGCTGTCTTCATAACAATGGTCCTGGTACAGCATACAGACTTCTGAACCAGACCGACTCAATTGCCTGGCATCTAAATTACCCACAAGTGCATCACAAGTGTCATTACTTGGTGCCAAGCATCCTTGGTTGCTGCCTTCAAACTGACTTATTGCACCATAATCCCCAGGGTCTGCACTTCTATGTAATTCCAAAGAATGTGAACTGCAGATTGACAATGCCCACTTAAGTAGCATCTGAAGGGTTTTTGTATTGCCAGCAGAACTCAGATCGGTTTCAGTACTAGTGGATCTGTATTTGGCAGTCATGGCAACCTCTTGAGTGACATCACAAGTCTGGGTGCTTATGGATTTCATTTCTGGTTTTGAAGACTCCTGCAACAAATTACATTAACAAGTTAAAAAGCGTGCCCCTCTAGATACCATTATTGAATTGATTATTGATTTCATTCTTGGTTTCAATAATGTGTGTTTCCCAAAAATATCCATACCCCCTACGGAAGGGATTGGAAATTCCAGAGGGGTTGGGGGGTCAATTTGGGGGGGGGGGAGGGGGGGGTATGGATATTTTTTGGAAACACACAATGCATTATTAATTTAATTGTTACGAATTCATGAATTATCATTAGCATATAACTTAGTTGAAACATGTAACAGATGAATGAATCTGATGTGACAACCAGCGAACAACTTGCAATCACTAAACACCATATTTCAATCTCGTACCCAGAGCCCGTCATCTTTTGGCCAGCGGCAAGATTCAGGGCTCTGGGGGAATCGATTTTTTTAAAACCCAGATTCTGGGTTTCCGGTTTGATTGTTGTATGAAAGTTCGTTACGTTTTTGACCTACCACGCATGCTCACAAATCGGATTCCCCCAGAGCCCTGAATCTTGCCGCTGGCCAAATGATGACGGGCTCTGGGTACGAGATTGACCATATTTGGAAAACAATACCCTTGCGTGCAGCCAATCAAAATTCACATAAGACTTTTCCGTTGGGATTGCACGCGCATTCGAACTGTTTTCCGTTGGTTTAGAAGCGCGCGTGCGTGTTGATGCAAACAGCATTGTCTGCACTCTTATTTACCATGGCAAATCAGCCAATCATATTACGAGAACAGCAAAAGCTATGAATAAAAAATCTTTTTGGTGGGTTTTGAGCATGGAAGTAAAACAGTGAACTAAACTCATTTTTGCTTCTGTTCTGTTGTGAGGAGTTCGTGCAAGTTATTTTTAGAAAATATGATGAATCAAATCTCTCGTTGCTGATTGGCTAAAGGAAGAACCTGATGCTTTCCAAATATGGTGTTTATTGATCGCGAGTTGTTCGCAGGTTGTCGTGCTGTTACATGTTTCAACTCACTTATATGTTTCTGAGTACTTACATTTGAAGATTTATCAATCATAGACTGGATAGTCTGCATGAATTGCTGTATGCTCATATCACTAGATTCCATTTCTAAGGAAAAGGGAAAAAGTAATCACTTTTCACAGAGCTCATAAATATCAACTGCAACAAAATGTGCTGCATGTGCTTTGATGTGTCTTTCTCTGCTAAGGTAGATTATCTATCTATAATATGAAAGAAAATAGTAACCCTTGTGTACTTTTAATGCCAGCACAGACTAGGGGATAAGTCCCCTAGTGTGAACAAGGACAAATCCCCGAAACAAAAGTTTATAAACTCTTTGCGAGAATCTAGAAATGGATACCGGTATTAATATCTGAAAGATCGATCACATTGGCAATGAAACATTTTTTTTACATGATGGATGGTGGAAAACCACAGTCAAACAAAATAATCTTGAGGAAGACCAAACAAATACAGTGGCTTCACCTGCAGATAGTATGGACATATGTGAACAGTGAGCAGGTCAGTTGTGATGTCACTCAGGTGTCCAAATAGTGTTATTACAAAATTACAAAAATTACATTCAGGCACATGTAAACAGAGCCTGCGGTGGACTTACTACGAATGTTTACCTTACATGTATATCTCTTCAGCTGATGGCTCAGTTAGTATTATAATAACTCTATGACCTCTGGGACGTAGTATGTGCATGGGTGGTTGGTACGCTGTACCTCATTGCCGGATTAGCTCGCTAGTGGCAATTATTGTATTTAAAGATTTAAAGACCCGAGGTTAGATTACTCCATGATCTAATCCTGGGGTCCCAGAGGTCATTTCAGCTTTCTGCTATCCCACACACGTGGGGAATTCGCACATTCCAATGATCTAAGCTTATATGACTTTCTCTCTGGCTTTTATATTGAAGATCCTTAACAAACTACTACACCAAAATGACTCCACCTTTATAATCTACAGTATAACGCCTGTTTTATGGAATCGCTCTGCTGGATTGTCATAAATTCCTGCGCTGTAAGCTTAAATCTGCGTTACAATTTTGTGCCTTTTTTGTCAACGTCGATAACTGTTTGTTTTGTCCTGCAAATTCTACGCGATAAAATAAATCACTAAAATACGATTGCCCGAGACAATTTGTAAGCATTCTACTTACCGGCCACAGTAGCGCTCTTAGATTCAACGACTTCAAAGCGAAGTTTACAGTAAAAGTTGCCTTTTAGTCTGAAGATCACTTTCGACTTGTTTGGTGGATGATCGCCTCGTTCTGGAGAGCGCTGGTAAATAATCAACAAACCACAGGGAACCCAAGTAGTTGACTATTCATTTGCGCCGCCGTACCCAAACCGCTGAAGCTGAAGCGTGGTGACGAGTTCTGTTGATCCAAAGATCTGTGATTCTGCAATTTTTACTGAAATCCCACATAATAGTTTATCCTGTAGAACATTTCTTGATTGGTGAGTATAAAGAAATGATTCATTGTTTTCCTACTTTGATACGCATTCCTCAGTTTCTTTTGCAATTTTTACTGGACCGAAACTGCGAAAGCATGCTATGCTAATCATGTGCGGCAGAAATCAAAACAGAGAGTAGCAAGCATAAGACAGTTTAATATCTACGGGTACCAAGATGAGTAAAGTGAGTTTGAAACTTGTTCCAACAAATACAGTGAATGTATGGGAAAATCTGTCTAATCTATCGCCCCTACCGAAGAATAAACTCGAACCTGCATGCAGCTTCTCGCTCTGTCCAAACTGGCCTGGACAAACAACATTCCACATATACTTATAGTTGAATCACTGTTCAAAGAAAATGCTCCCAGGGAACTTGACAGTCTGCTTGCAGTGATTTTATGGTATTTTTAATGATGGAAAGGCAGACTTTTATGACTTGAAATGATCATTATTATAGCTCATAGGGGTTGGTGAAATCAGGGGGTGCTTAAAAATGCTTAGGTGTATAAAAGGGGTCCCCCTCGAAGCATGCTCAAAACCGGCAAGTATAAAATACAGACCAGAAAATGCAGACTAGAAAATGCAGACTGGAAAATGCCAAAAAAATGGAAAATTGGTTTGTCTTGCTACTTATTATTTCAAAATCAAACAGAACTTTTGACATGTAACTAGAGTAGCAGGGATATTTGCATACACATGCACAGCTTACAGTTATTGAACTTGCTATGCCTTGAAGAAAGGACAGCTTAACCAGCTTAACATGCTGTGAAGGTTCTCAGAAATACCACAGTAACTTAGGTGGAAAATAGTTAAGGCTCTCTAAAAAAAGTTAAATACCTGTTAATCTACATAAAATGGCAAGATTTAAACAGTTTGTTTTGAGTATGTAAGATGATCAACCCAAAATCTTGTAATCTTCAAGGGGTATTTATTTCTTCAGTAAACTTGGACTACATTGTGTTGTCTGTCCCATGTGCCTCTGACACCTAATATGCATGCGTGTAACATATATATAAACCTAAGGGGGAGGGGTTACTACCAAAATGTCAACTTATACATTTCACATCAGCATGTAAAGGATTGTGTTTGGTGGTGGGCCTATAATTCACAACATTTTTAAAGGACAATGTACCAGTATGAGCACATTTTTACCACAAACCTGCACTACTTACAAGGTAAACTCTCTTTTTTCAGCGCCATGGATAAGCCTGTTACAGGATATGTGCAAAAACTCAAGTCAGGGGAGACAGTATTTTTCAATAACAACAACACCACTTTTGGAGAGCAGGTACAAGAACATGTGAATACCACCATGACCTATACTGTAAGTTGCCTGGACACCATTTTTTTTTTTGCACATCATGCACAGCTCCTTTTCCAGCTTTTAGTAAAATTGATCTTTTCCTCCTGTGGAATTTCATATTGTGTGACTGGTAACTTGAGACAACTTGACTGCCATATTATGTGGTTCCAGAAATTATCCATTTCCCCCTACGGAAGGGCATTGGAAATTCCAGAGAGGTGGGGGGGTCACTTTTCAACACCCTTCCGTGGAGGGGGTATGGATATTTTCTGGAACCACACATTGTAACAATATGATACAATATATATATTGGAACATATTTTATGAGTTCTATTCTTGTTCCTTTAGAACATATTTTTTAGTTAATGCACACAATGGCCAGGGATGGCATTAAAATTTGTGTGTAAAACCACTCCATACCTGTTTGTGACACAGTGAAACACAGCTTTTGGCTTTCTATGGCATTAGCATAATATGTCTTTAACATGGTAAAATGTTGCAGTAAGATGTTTCTGTAATATTAAGGTTTTATTTTTTATTTTAACAATAATCAACATTAATTTGTCACAAGGGCTCTCAGAAGAATAAGATAATTGCTTAGCTCTGAAACTGTTTTGCAAGTCAGCTGATTTTGATGGGAGTCTAAAGTAGGATTATTAGTAGGTAGGTTTCTATTTATAGCGTTCATGCTATTTTTCTAGTGTTTTCCTCAATGTCCTAATGCTTGTCATTGGTCAACAAACAAGGTGGCACATGCCCCATTGATGCAAAACATGGAAACACAGACTGATGACTCTTTTGTTGCTATGATGACCTTGAGTGACAGTTGCTATAACAACAACAAGTCAAGGTGCAAAACCATTGGAACTGAGACTGATTTGAATGCTGTTCCTGATAGGAGCACACTTCAAATGCTGCTTAAATGGGCTTTGGCTATTTGTTCTTCTGATCTCACTGCTGAAAGAAGTTATGGCAGCACGGGTGATGAGGGTGCTGCAAGAAATTATGAAGAAAGAGGAAGAGAGAAAGATACAAGGGTGAATGAAGAAACTAGTACAGAGGCTGCAAGTTTTTCTAGCTCATCCACCAGCAGTGAGTCTCCAGATGCAGTATATATTCAAGACAAAGAAGAACACAAAATGTCCCATGCAACTTTCAGTGGATATTCTTTGCCACCAGAGACTGAGGCTAAAATACTACAAAACAGAAATCATAACACATTATGTATTTCAGACTGCATTGGTTCTTTAGATGTTAATGTTTCAAGTTTTTCAGCAAATGAGAACAAGCAACTACTTGCATCAGATAGTGCAATGCATTCATGTGAAGCTCATGACCAGAGAGACTCAGGAGTTGTCCTGGGTGAATATCAAAGAAGTAGAACATCGAAAACACCAGTTTGTGAAGTCAATCTGATATCAGAACAGCATGATAGTTGCACTATACACGAATTAGTGTATGGGACAGGGTTAATGTTGAAGGCCACACCCAAATAGTGGCAAAGGATGCTGAAAATACAGTCTCAAGCAATGTGGAGGGAAATAGCGATCCAGGCCTGCTATCTCTTGAAAGGAAGTTTCTTGGAATACCTGCGGAGAGCAATAAGAATTGTAATAGTTCATCTTACCATGATGGATATGTTGATCATAACACACACGAGTGTGCTCAAAAGTCAGAATATCCAGATGACACTGAAAGGAGTAGAGAAACTCAGCAGTCTGCTTCAAGCATCGTGATAACCAATCATCAATATGATGATAATGATGATGATGACAAAGAGGGAAATACACATAGAGCATCTGGTGTTGAACCTAAGAAACCACCCCAATGTAACATCTGTGGCAGACTTTTGCATGGTGAAGTCAAACCCGATGAGTGTTACTTTTGTGGTGGAAAATATAAACGGAAAGTTGAATATAATGATAATATGAAGCTGTATTTATTTCCAGAAGAAGATTCAGCAAGAAAAAGAAAGAATTGTACCAGGAAATTATATGAGTGTGATGAATGTGGCAAATCATTCCATAAGCCTGACGCGCTTAGAGTTCATCGCAATGTGCATTCCAAAGAAAAGCCGTTCAAGTGCAGTATCTGCCAAAAGTCTTTTACACAGGCTTCCAATTATAAAAAACACACACTTCTACATAGCAACTTTAAACCATTTGAATGTTCCCTTTGTGGGAAACAGTTTGCGCGAAAAGGTGAATATAGTAAGCATGTAAAACAGCATGCATTGGAGGAACAGAAAAAACTAAAATCCAGGAAACGGTTTGAATGTGATAAATGTGGCAAATTGTGTCCGAGCAGTAACGCTCTACAAAATCACCTGCGTATTCATTCCCAAGAAAAGCCATTCAAGTGCAACATTTGCCAGAAGTGTTTGCTCAGAATTCCAATTATAAAACGCACTTATTGGTTCACACTAAAGAAAAGCGATTTGAGTGTCAATTTTGCGGGAAGAGATTTGTTGCAAAACGTAGTTTGCAAGATCATTTGCTTATTCACAAAGGTGAGAAGCCATTCAAGTGTAAGGAATGTCAGAAAAGCTTCAGGACATCTCAACTATTCCAGCTGCATTTGTTACGATATAAACACAAGGGTTAAACAATATTTTGCTTTGACTTAACTAGGATGCGCATGTTCCCAGTGTCCTGTGATGTTGCCCACAGTTGACTAAACCGTGAAACATTGGTCAAAAACCACGCTAGTATGGCTGGAAACAATATTAATGCAGAGTGCTGAATTCACGTACCCAGAGCTCCCCGTCTCGTCACCTCGCGGGGGAGGCTCTGGTGACATCCACCGACCCATGCGTAAAAGGAAATGGTGGTGTTATGCCTCACAATTACTTTTAGAGCGTTCAAGTCAAAGGCATAGGTTGAAAAGACGACAAGGAAACGAATGCCAGTGTTATTTTGACAGATACGTTATTATGAAGCTAGATTAAGCTACTTTTATGTACGCGTGCGCGCCATTTCTGCCAATCAGCGAACACCCTCAAATGGATGTCACCAGAACAGGGGCGTAGCCAGGGGGGTCCAGCCTCCCCCATCCTTTCTCGGAAATTTTCTCATACATACTGTATTTGCTGGAGAAAATTTGAGCATTTTCGTCCCATGTTTTCACTATCCTCCCCCCCCCCCCCCCCCCCCCCCTTCAGAAATTCCTTGCTAAGCCGCTGCAGAGCCTCCACTGCGAGGCGACGAGCCGGGGAGTTCTGGGTTCATGAATGTGCATGCTGAGACTCTGTGCGGTCTTGCGCATGCGGAGCCTCCTGTTGGCATGGCGACGGATATTGGTCTTGAGTCAGAGTAGCCCTAACATGCATCCTGAGCAGAAATATCGTATAGTCTTATATTGTAAGTAGTTCATTTGTACATTGGCCGAAATTCGTTTTTCTTTGCCACTGGTTGCATTGCTACGCGACCTCAAAATTCAATATTGCGATTGGCGATTTTTAGCTGTCAATCAAACAGAAACTCTGGATTTGGCCACTTCAGTGGGTCGAAATTGATTGCAATCAACCAAAACAGTTTTATGCTATCCTTTGGCTTCCTTGCCTCGAATGTTTAACTTTCTGGTTCAAGAAAATTAAAATTACAATTTTCTTGCGTAAAAAGTCGCAGTGAATTCTGAGGTCGCGTAGCAATGCATACGGTGGTCATTTGTTTCAAATACACACAAAAGGTTTTTTTCATTAGTTTTGCCCGTACATCACTAAGGGAATACTGAGTAAACCACATTCAAAATTAATCACTTTGCGTTTGGGTTTGACGTTCTTGTCTAGTTTCGCTCGTGTAGCGGAGTCGTCTGGTTTCCCATCGCAAGGAAAAGCAAAATGTCATTATTGCAAGTGATCTATCATCGATTCTCGGCAATAACCGAAATAAATCCCTTGGGATGTATTTGGGTTATTGTCTCGAATCTCGGTAATTAACTCTAACTTATAGCGAGAGAAAATGAACCTCTCGACCAATCAGCGCGCGGAAATAATAATCACTTGAGTAATTTATACTAATAATGATTATGGCCCATTATGGACGAGATGATAATGGTGTCAAGTGATGATGAGTATAATGTTGATGTTGGTGTTGATGATGGTGTTGGTGTTACTGATTCATCTTGATGGTGTAATAATAAAATTGATTGGTTGATTGATAAGACCTAATAATTTTCTTGTGATCGGTTTTACTTGTACAAATAAAAAATTGTTAAATATTGCTTTGTTTTAATGTTTACTTTCGATAATATATAAACTCTGGCTTAATGTTCGAGTTATAACCGTTCTCTTTGATCCTACTTTTGCATGCATAGTTTGCTGAAGTGCTCCCGGTGCATATTTGTACGTAATTCAACCTTGGTAATTATCAAATTAAACGATCTATGTCTTTATTTCTATCTCTACATTCCACGCGCGCGTGGGACACAATTTGTATAAGCATTTGTATTTGCGCAAAACTTGTTTGCTGTATATTTTCTGTGTCAGCTGTTCCAGTCCTTGGGATCTTTCGATAGCGTTGAACGATGAAGCACACAATTGTGGTTTTTAAGAATCTTTTCTAGCTGCTCTTGTTCGGCCCGCAGAGCGTCCATATCCTTTTCTATCTGAGCATTATCTTCCTCTAGCGCGCTTGCTTCCTAGATGAAGATAAAAGTATAAAATTTGGTGTCAGAAGCTAGACAACCTAGATCCAACCTAGACCTAGTCCTAGTGAACATGCTCTTTCTTTTTATGTGGGTCGTATCGTAATAATTGTAATATTAAGGAATTCGCCGTTCTCGAACCCAGGGCTCCCCCGTCTCGTAACCTTGCGGGGGAGGCTCTGGTGCGAGAGAAACAACTTTCTGCGCATGCTCTAACGTTCAAAATCAGCCAATCAGCGACGACCCTCAAATGGATGTCCCCAGAGCCTCCCCTGCGAGCAGACGAGCCGGGGAGCTCTGGGTACGAGAATGGGAATTCGCCCAAGCACTCACGATATGAAACCTGGCAATGCGTCAATGGCCTGTCACCAGAGCCTCCCCCGCGGGGTCAGAGGAGCGAGCATTCTCTGAGAATAACACGAAGAAAGGCTGATACTACGCATAAAATCTTAACAGGACAGTGGCATGATAGAGCCCAAACAGGACGCCACGCCAATAAGCAACCGTGGACAGCTGTTTCGACGTTATTGGGTCACGTCATAGTTGGCCGCCTACTAGAGCAAATGGTTATTACGTTTAGCAGTATATCGTCCAAGGTGATTGCATTTGATTTCTACTTCATTTTCTGGGGACGAGAATGGGGTGACAATAATCATTCTCGTACCCAGAGCTCCCCGGCTCGTCACCTCGCGGGGGAGGCTCTGGTGACAGCCATTAACGCATGCGCGACATTTGATACAGAGCCGCTGAGAGAACGACCTTTCTGCGCATGCCCCAACGTTTAAAATCAGCCAATCAGCGAAGGACCTCAAATGGATGTCGCCAGAGCCTCCCCTGTGAGCAGACGAGCCGGGAGCTCTGGGTTCGAGAATGGGTGACAATAGTAGGAGATTGAATGCGGATGCGCATGCGCACTTACTCTCTCTAAGTCTTCTATCCGTCGTTTACGTTTGTCTCGACATCGTGACGCCGCCTGCTTGTTGCGTTCTCGCCGCCGAATAATGCGAAGCTCTTCTTCTGGACTCAACTGCAAATACAATAATAAGTTCACTTAGCGATTGACGAAAGAAAACACTTTTTCGTTATTATAATTTCACAAAAACATAATAAAATCGCGACAAAAAGCTATCAAAATCTAAAAATCTTCAGAAATATTTTAAAAAGACACATTGAGTCCAAGCGCTCCCCCGGCTCGTAACTTCGCTGGGGGTTCTGGTGACAGTCATGCGTATGCACGAGATTTGATACAAAGTCGTCGAGGGAAAGAAATTTCAGCGCAACCCACGACTTTGAAAATGGCAGCCAATCGGCAAAGGCCCTAAAATGGGTATCACCAGCATGAGTTTCCCCGCAAGGTGAGGAGGCGTGGAGGTCTGGGTACGAGAATGGGCGTGGAATACCTGCTGCTGAACTTTCTTGTCGTTGGCTATTGGTAGTGTTAGCTGACCAAGTCCTAAGCATGCCCGGCGGCTCTGAATAGCCTGCTTCAGTTCCTCCTTTACCACCGGCGCTCGCACTGCATGCCGAGACTCTGTGCGGTCTATCGCGCATGCGCCTCCTGTTGGCATGGCAACAGATATTGGTCTGGAGTCTGGGTCGCATAAAGTTGGTGACGTCACTGTGCATGTAGTTGTGGCTTGCTGTGACAGATTTGAAACGCGGTTACCAATTGAATTTGCATTTTGTATGGCTGTTACACCCAGGAAAATGTTTTAAAGTGCATTGAAATCATGGGCTCCCTTTGCTTGGATATAACTGCACTTCCTATTTTCTTGTGCCTGCTACTACCCATACAAAGAAATCTTGACTGTGTAGATGCGTTAACATTTTCCTTGACAACTTTTCCTTGACAATTTTTATTTGCTTGTGAAGAAGAAACAAAATTGACAAGTTTTCCTTGACAAGTGTCCTTGTTGAAAAGCTGGCATGTCTAGCTTTTCTTTGGCAAATAAAACTTGTCACATGCAAATTGCTGGTGTAGACAGCCGTCAAAGAAAAACTGACAATTTTTCATGACGTCATCATTTGTTTCCAAGCTCCATATGCACTCACGGTTCGCTTAACCTATGTCACGCCGCATTATCATGTCACGCATTCCACTACCTGACGCTAACTCCTTACGTAAATATTATGTTTCACTTCCAAATTGTTTTGTCAGTCTACTTTATTATATAGCTAGCGCCATGAATTAGACATCACAAAAAGTGCAATTTTGAAATTGAAGATGCAAGATATGAAAAAGATTATGTTTTAAATATAACGGCTTATTAGGGAAAGTACAACTGCTTTCGAACGGGAAGACACAGTAAACCAGCTGGAGCACTGAGAGCACGTACACGTGAAACAGCAAGGAAAGCTGATTTCGATCGGAAAAAGATCGACAAGCAATTAACATATAAAGTAGACGAGACAGGTCACGTTTAGTTAGTGAATACGATTTGGTGCTCTAGGTTCTGAACCAAAGTGAATTAAAATACAGAAAAATGACGACATTCCAGTAAAATATACGTGTAGATCATTATAGCGTATAAATTTCAATATTTTCTACGCATAATAAATTATACATTTCTTTTGGGGGGCGTTGTGACTCATCAGCTCCCACTTCCGGTTTATTTAAATACTACTTCCGGCTTTTGAAGTTCTTTTTGCTTAGAACACTTTTTGCATTATTCGTCAAAAGAGAAATAAACGAACTGTTAGAGGTAGTTTATAACTTAAACTTTTAATAAACAGTCCAATGCCTTGAAATGAGTCCAATTTTAAATAGGTTTGCCGAAATTCCATACTTACCCGGCTCGAAAAAGCGTAAAAGGAAACTTCAGCTGAATTGCAATCACGGGAGAATCACATGATTATTAGCCGTCATTCCTGTATCTGTATGCATCAGTATTGTATATCACTAAACTCTTCATTCGTATATTTACAACTAAACAGGAAAAATACGTTCATTTTGAGAGGCAGTTTTTGGCAGGTTTGGTGAACCTGCTAACGTAAGCAGACACAGCTTTTTTCCATGCGATGATCGCTTTACGCAAAATTAGAACATATTACATTGGTAAATGTAAACGAATTAGTTTCGATTGTCGCTAGATTGTTTGCCGAATTTCTGTAAAAGGATTTTTTATGGGCTTCACAGTAACCAAAGTAGTTAGACGAATTTTCAAAATCAAGAGAACGATCCGAAATGATTAGTAAATTTTATTCTCACGGCTCTGTTCAAAGTGCTGACCGCGCACACGTGTTTTGAAACTTATCGAACAGTCAAAGGGCTTCTTTCCTTTTCGTACTCACAGTTTTTATCACTCGTCTTCCAGGAAACATTCCACTGTTGAATATTTTCGCGTCAGTGCGTATCCCCCAGCATTATTACTTTGACTAAGAATTCCCATTTAAAGTTTGCTTGCGATCACTTTGAGCTCCACGTGGTTTTGACAGATTTTCTGTGCTGTATTCTAATGGGCGAGCCGTATGAGCAATACGCAGAAAAATAACGTCATCAATAAGTTTGGGCCCTGGAAAAAACAAGGTTCCGGTTTGAATTTTATTGTTGCATTTTTCGTATAACATGCGCGCTTTACGTTTTTTTATCCTTCCTTTTTCACAAGCTTTTCATATTTTTCAGGGGCGTAGCCACGGGGGAGGGCACAGGGGGGCCGGACCCCCCTTTTTCGAAACCAAAAATACAGTAAATGTATAGGACAACGTATGAAATATATGAGAAAATATTACGCCCCTAGGCCCCCTCCTATCACAAATCCTGGCTACTCCTCTGTTCTGTTTTTTACTAAAACATACAATTTTTAAATGGAAGTTAACAATCTACGTTGTTTTCTTCAAGCTTGATAAAATGCAATACTTTCGACACTAGTTTATGAAGCGGCTCGCGACCGCGTTGCAACGGAGGAATTTCGACTAAAATGTTTGGATCGATTTGCCATTACACATTACACAAATTCCGTTTGCTATATTGGATGCCGGACAAACGTCTGCATTTCTACTAGCTAGTGTGATGGTAACTACTAGCTTGTGTGAGGGCCTAAAATTCCATATAACCTTCCTGAGACTCCATAGGCCTTTTGAGATACACCGGAAGTCGTGGATTGCAATGCATTGTGGTCTAGCTTCGGTACAAACACACCAGCAAACAATAGGCAGTTTTTCCCAGTGGAATTCCACTAGGAAAAACTGCCCATTGTTTGGTGATTTGTTTGTATCGAAGCTAGACCATAATGCATTACGATCCGCGACTTCCGGTGTATCTCTAAAAAGGCCTATTGAGTTAGTGACCTGTCCAACGAGCTTTTGTACCGCAAAGCAGTTCATTTGATGTATTAAACGCCACGAAGCCTTAAAATTGGGCAACTTTGAAAATAGTCACCCCTCTACTTCTCCATTTGCAATTTCGAGGCGAAGTATCCAAAGCAGGCTTTTTGCGATGTTCGCTGTTTTGATCAATAGCGCGCGCTGCGTGTGCTAACCGCATGATCAGCGACTAGTTACACTGACTATTCAAACAAAGTATTTTAGATGGACTAAAAGTAGAAACATTTCTGTAATATTTGCTTTTTGTGTTCGATTTCAGGATGTTGCTACGCCCACGAAGGTTAGCCATCTCCTGCTGTGTCAGACTTCCTTAAACTATTTATTCAAAAGTATTCCAAGAATTTTCTACTAGTAACGACAATAGAAAGGATAGGCATCCTCGTATTATACATAGACACAACTTTATCTGAACGTTATAGCTAAACGTTAAACAATTTTTTTTATACAACTGTGACGTCATTTTAGCACTGTAGCAGACCCGTTACTAACCGGTTTTACGCGCATTCATTGATTGCCTTCCCGATCGTGTGCTAGTCATAATAGTGTGTTTTCGAGTGCATCCTCCTCCCCCCCCCCCAAAAAAAAATATAGTCTTGTTCGTCGTATAATAAATAACTTATTATATTTGTTCATGTAATAAATGCGTTACTCGTATTTTCCCCCGCAAGGCACTACTGTGGGATTTGACCGATGAAATTTTGATGTTCACAACGAATGAAGTTTGTACATCAGTGCAATTTCCGAGGGAAAACTATCCCAACCTGAGACAGAACAGCCCTTTGTCTTAGATTGTACGACACTAAATTTTGATTTGCACACATCCATGCCACGTGATGACTCTTGACCAATGAAAATACTCCAAAATTAAGCGTTGTACTATAACGGCTGAAACGCCTGTTAGCAGAGTACTGCACTATTTCCACATTGCTTCGATCTTGAAGACTATTTTAAAAGTAAATAAGAACGAATCTAATTTTAAGAACAGCTTGTATTGGGACACGAGACCCTTCCACGGGCATCGTGTGACAACCTCTCCCCTCTCTCACTCTATGTTTACCCAGGCCATTTGTCGCCGCGCGGTCTTCGCTCGATTGATCGGAAAAAAATTAAAAGTTGAAATCTAGTTGCTAAATACTACAAACAGATTCTTTAATCCTGAATAAGTCCTGGTCAGATATAAACTAAATCCGTCTTTTTCCACGCTTCTCGCTTGATCTGATGCGCCGCCCTATCGCATTGAGTTGGAGAAGAAGATTCGATGGTCAAATGGTTGCTTTTTTCAAGCAAGCGCAGCACTAGCACGCCAATCACGGCCAATGTCAATTTTACGGGGCAAGGCTAGCTTGTATATTTAAAAACGCAAAGATATTTCGCATCTTAGTAAATAAGTAATAAAATGTTAAACAATTTTAAATGAATGCGTAGCGCGCTTCGTTTAAAAGGTTTAAGACGACATATATTATTTTTATTTATTATTATTATATTAGTCTATTTGTAGACGCATTTCAGATTACTACACAGTTCACTTACCGATTTTTTACTCGTGAAATGATGTGAAATCTATATATCAATGTCCCAAACACCAGTTGCAATGATATTCGTGTTGCCGTCAAAACACTGTATGTAAGTTTAAGAGGAAGTTTCTATGTGTGTTTGCTTCAGATATTTGCTTTCGCGCATAAAAATTTCACCACAAGGAAGTAAATTCCCAGAATTTCTAAACGTTTGCCCGTAACCATGGTAGCAGTAACACCGTTAAAAAACATTTCTTCGGACCTCTCCCGCGAGTCGAACTAGAAGACTCATGCACGTGAACCGGACTGCTAACAACCTTGAAGGCCACAACAATGTGCACTTAGTGGCATCAGGGAGTTGCGGGATATAAACACTCTAAAATGAGTAAACATTGCTAAGTTTAAACAGGGACGTTTAAACCACACGTCCCTGGTTTAAACGGATAGTTAAAACCTATCGCCCTCAAAAGAAAACTTACGAATTTCTAAATGGCAGAAATGGTTCTTGTTACCATAGTAATTAAGCACGTTTATGGATTCCGGGAATTTACTTCCTTAATCGTGCGCAGATGGAAAGCGTTTTCATTATAGTTCTGGTTTCATTATGGTTCTTTAACACGCAGTGACCTTCTTTTGTTTTTAATTTTTAGGCAAAGTTCCTTACGCAAGAATCTAAGATTCTTGTGTAATTATTTGCCATATGCAAATACATTAGTCGTATATAGCAGAACGATTCCACGATTTTTGCTAGAGCAGATTTCGTATGACTGTGAAAAGTGCCGTGACACGGCGCGGTACTGTCGCGGTGGCGGTACCGAACCTGGCCTGCTGTAGATACCGAATGAAATCACTTAGTCGCGGCACGGTCACGGTCGCGGAGCGGTACAACTTTGTCGCGGAACTTTTCACAGTCATACGAAATCTGCTCTATCTCGCCTCTTGAACCACCGCCGTGTGTTTTTCCGTTCGCCAGTCAAACCATACACGTCACTATATACAACGCCATTCCTGCATTCTGATTGGCTGTATTTTCTGTGGCGTGGTATAAAATCTTACAACCGTTGATCAAAGCAGGGAGTTAGAAAACGATTATCCTAGTCTGTAAAAATATAGTTTCCTTATATCTTGAAATGTTGATTATTTGATTTCATGATTTATGCGGCTAAACTAAAATATAAAAATATATATAAATAGAATCTGAGGCAAAAAAAGACCGAAATTTAGTGAAACGTGGGGGCTAGCGTCTGCACTGCCCTAAGTTCTCCTCCTTTGTAGAATCAAGGGTTCCCGGGGGAACTCAATCTAAAAATATACAGGGATGATTGTCAGGAAAAGTTACTTCCATCCCAGGGATATAGCAAACAGGGTGAAATTTTTAACCCAAAGAGGTAACCCTAAGGGCTATCAGATGACACTTAAGATATCTGACACTTAAGTGATTTTTTTCATAGCCAAAGCAGGGGCGTTGCCAGGGGGGGTGGGGGGGGGGGGGGGGGGGGGGGGGCAGGGGGCCCCTCCCTTTCCCAGATTTTTTTTTACTTTATATTTATATTCTCTCTTTTTTGGATGACAGAAACTAACAATTTCTAGCAAGAGCTCATAATTATGCCCATTTTAAAACCATTTTGACACAAATGTACCAATTTGGTACAATTTTGACACAAATGTCAGACTTTTGCTCAGCTCCAACCAAAATGCCTAGCTATGCCCCTGCAAAAGGATAGGACAATCATCCCAATATATTTTTAAAGAGAGCCCCCCTTCCAGGCATAAGGATCCTCCATGCAAGTGTCTATTTATGGCAAAGAAAACAAGCTTTATGCACTGGCAACAACATGGTGGTACCATTTGTGTGTTGCACATTGTTGCTGCACTATGAAATTGCATTTCAGGAAATGTTATGGTCAACATTGTTGCTGCAGTCTGTTCTCTTGCTTAGCAAAAACAATATCAGTTCCATCTCTCCGACACTGTTTCCACAAAATGGAGCTCATTACAGCAAGGAGGTTTCTTCCCTTCCTCTCTTGTGGGACATCATGTCTATTTTTATCTGTTCTGGCAGGCGTCATTATACATATTCTGCAGTCTATTGTATTGTACAAACTTGGCTTTTAGCTGCAGATTGTTCTGACATTGTCAGTCCAGTTTTTTTCTTTTGCCGTAACAAGTCAAGTAACTGAAAAGAGAGATGGAGAATATAAAAGGCAATAAGTAATCTAATTTTTTTGAAAATCACCCACAAGGCCCTGGGGATGAGGTTGCCACACTGCTGGACCTGCCACATAAATAGTAGAGCTGAAAAGTTTAAAAAGAACTTACCCCTACACACTCTATAAAGTCTATAGAGTTTGTGTTATCCAAATCAATTTGTTTCATAATCTCCTTGATCTTGTCTTTTGTAAAAAATAATCCAGCAACAGATCTTGAGATGCCATCAAGAAGTTTCTCAAGTTCATCCGAATCTATTGTCTGACAAAAAGCAAAAAGAATAAATTAATAATTAATGGATCAAAAAGAATGGATAAAAAGTCTCTCCCATTTATCCAGAAAAAATTGCCGATACAAGTTGCCATGGAAAACAAGGCAAATTGGTTCCATCCCAAGAACTCCCATTTCGTTTTTTGAGAATTACACATTTTCCACAAGATTGAGTGCTCATACCCATCCAGAGGCGGTTCCAGAATTTTTTTAAAGGGGGGTTGCAGCATTAGGTTGGAGCGGTTATGACCAGTACTGAGTTCAAATAACTACTAATCTATCACTCTCATAATCTATCCGCCCCTGCCATCATCAGTATTTGATTGACTGTATTATTCTTACCCCATCTCCATTGATATCAGCTTGTACGAACCTCTCTTCAGCATCTAGAACTGTTTTCAAAGGTATATCTGGAAACTTCTGGGCTATTTCCTGATTAGAAACAAAAAATCAAACTTTGTCAATAGGGTTGTTACAACCTTGTCTTTAGGTGTGCCCACTTTTTCCCATGGTTGTATTGCAAAGGGGTGTATCTGCACCAAGCACCACCCCTGGATATGCCACTGACATTCTCAAGATTTCTCTGATCAGCCCTTATCCTCCACACTTACAAGAGGCAAAAAGAGCAATTGCATATACTATATTTACCTTATAAAGTGTTTCAGTGTCCTCAAATGGGTCACCGCTGTCTTTGGCAGCATCTGATGGCTTCAGTTCATTTGCTTTCTCTCCTGGTTTCTTCCTTCTCACTATCTTCTTGGGTTTTGCAACTTTTGACTGCTTCCTCTTTTTAGCACCTTCCTGAAAAAAATAGTGGATGAAAAAAAGGGGGTTAGAATTAAAGCCTCAGGGACTAACAATAAATGAATGTCTCAACATATTGAGCATCTCAACATTTTCATGTTTGGCACCACCCCCAACATGTTGAATGAGGCCTTTGACACGATGAGCCATGTTTGATTTGGTCCAAACATTGTCCTCAACATTACTCAACATTTCTTTTGTTGTGGTTTTGAATGTTCCAAGTTTTATTTCAGCTTTAGCTATCCAACAGAACATGTTTGATGCTTAACTGGACTGTTTCCATAGATGCTGCCACTCTGGAGTGATGAGCTATTCAAATGTTGAAGGGATGTTGAATATCATTTGGCATCCTAAAAACTTATTGAAATGCTGAGTCTACTTGACATTTGTTATTTTGCCCCTCCTACTGCAGGGACCACAAGCAAGTCACTTCTGATACAGTGTCCAACTGGTAAGATCATTGCATTAAAAAAAATATAAGGGCTGAAAGCACAAAGAACATATTACAATTTCATGCATGTACCTCCCCTTTAAAATGAAATAGAAATTTGTAGTGGCTGAAAGATGTTACAGAAAATATGATATTTTTGGAAATGTCTTTGCTTTCTGCAATGTCAGGGATGCTGAATTGTTTGACAGCATTTATAAAACATACCTTACTCGTTTCTCCAACCTGAAATATAAAGGATACATTATATGTCAGTCAATCCATGTAATTTGACTCTCACAAATCAAAAAAATATGTCACATAATTTTAGTGTTTCCAAGACTTTGCCGGTTAGACTATATTTGGGCAACTACTGCTATAGTATTTTTATTTAATAGTATTATACGATAGTACGATAGACACATAATCAACATGGCTCTTGACTTGGTAATAACAGAGTTATATCAATTATCCTACGTGATCTCAGACACTTTCTTCTCGAGATAGCATTTGAACATTGAAGATAAAATCAATACTTAACACAACATTCCACGACACATTGGTAAAGTTTACCTGACGTTCCAATGCTTCCATCTTCTTCATCATATCGTAGATCTGCCCTCTCAAAGTGTATACTTCTTTTTCCCTTTCATGGAGCTGCGATTTTAATTCCTCCCTCTCTTTCAAACCCGTAAGATAATCATGAGTCGTTTGATCACGAGGAATCTGCTCTGTATCTGTAACTCCATTTTCTTGTGGAACGCCATTTTGATTCGCGTCTGTCATAGTTTTAGGTAGTTAGAAAAACTTTGTCGTTGCTGTTTCGGGTACGATTCTTCTTGTCAAGCGTTCATGTTATGTTCCGTGATGGCTAAACCAAATCGTTTCAAAATATAGGCTGCCACTATAAACAATAACCCTACAATATGTTGCTACACGAACACATCCTGTGTTGTTTAGTTGATCAAGTGATCTTTTGTGTTTGATTACTCAACTTGAACTTAGTCCCCCAGGCTTCCTCTGTTCGTCTGGGAACGAGGTTGAGTTAAACAAGACTAGTGGCATGGTTTCCATCCGCCGTGCAACAATATTTGTTATCGAAACAAGTATTCTTGATTTATTTCCCTTTACAGTCACCCCTCAAAGGTGCCCCCCGTATTATTTTTGTTGCCCCCTTAGCCGTAGTCACAGGAATTCTACTCAGGTTGTTGTTTGAGATCGTGCGCTGGGTTGCGGAGTGTTCAATCTCTAATATTATGGCTGCGCTTAACATTGATCGTTATTTATTTTGTTAGGATCATATTCAAAGCGATAACACTGCAAATCTCATGGGAACTATACATATATTTATTTCATCACGCTGGTCAAGCACAACTTGTTTGCAAACAAGTTGGGATGCGAGGAGATAAGAGTTTTCGTCGCGCCACAAAAAGTGACTAATGTGCTTGCGCTGCGGTGTTTGCGCTGCTTTCTGCCCGTCCACTCACCAAATGATGATGCATACTGTTACTGCTTTTCTTCCCTTCGGTCCTGTGAGGCAGGAACTCTCGTACGCGTTCGTGGGCTCTGTTCATACTGCCATGAATTGTGAGATTTTCCGAGTGCAAGCGACTGCTAGCATGATCTCGATTGCATGATTGTCTGCAGTTGTTACTAGTCTCAATTTTTGTTAAGAACAACTTTAAAAGAACTCAAGGAATAGCGTCATTCACTATTTATCAACAGTTTACTATTCTATATTTATTCAGCATTATTGTGCTCTTTTGCGCACTAACGAAATTCATAATTTCTAATGCTGATCGGTATTGGAATCTGTCTGAGGAAATATTTTTGTAGCAGTTTTTCTAGAGGTTTCAAAAGGTAGAACTTGAAATGGACGATATCATGTTCTTTGTAGTATTCCACGTCAGGTCCACCAGTGCCCGCGGGATAACTCTTGGTCAGCGGATACACGTCGAACACTTCAAACCCCGCATCACACATGCGCTTTGTCGTGATTGGATTAAACAGTTCAATTCTCTGAAAGAAAAAAATGTTAACATTTTACTTGCCGAAAAGGCGTAATGACCGCTGGATCAAACGGCAAGCTTACATTGTTTTGTGTTTGTCGAATAGTGGAATACGCTTCTCTACAGCTTCCACATCCTTCGACTCAAGAACTTTCTGAAACCAAAGTCGAATGTTGATCATATGCGGCTTGTGTGGAGTTTTTATATGTACAGTCTTGTTTCCTGCGCACTCACTACTATCTCAGAGGCGAGTGCATTTTGCCCTTTAGTGGAGTCGCGTGCCGTTCCCTCAATTTTCAGTGGACCTTCCTGGGAATTCCCACAGCCCCGTACGTCGCGAGAAACCGAGGCCAGGGTTATGATAAGTGCGCATATTTAAATTAGAGTTAACCTGACCACACACTTGCAATTTTAGGAAATTGCAATTGTTTCTTTGGACTGTTAGCGCAATGGTTGATATATTTTTTTCATAATTAGGGTGTTACTATGTCTTGGCCCTTAAATAGAATGCACAACCAAGTCTTACCGCGCCGTTGAGAAATCGTTTCCTGTCCGCAAACAGGAACTCCTCCAAATCTTTCTCTTTACTGATCGCTGTCGTTGTTTTCCACACAATTCTCGCACGGCTTCCCTTTAGAATTTTGACAGCATCCTCTAGCATCTCCACAAATGTCGTCACATTGATATCCATCATGTAATGCAACCCATATTAATCAATACCACACTGTTTTCATCCATTTCCGGTTTCTCGAGCTGCTCCTTTAAGTCCCGGGTGATGACGTCAGGATTGAAATCGAGGTTGTCATCGGGAGGTGTTTCACCATTGAAGGGGTACACCCACATTTTACGTACTGCGCACGTGCGGAATATTTTGGTACACAGAGCTGTGTTTTGTATTGATCGGTGGGTTCGATCGGCTTGCGAATCACCATAGACCAGGAGGGTGCTGTATTTAGGGGAAGATAATCCAGACTTGGTGTTTTTACCTTTACGGGCTGGAAGAAAGTGAAACAAAAAGCCGCAGTTCTGAATTTTGCTGTATATTGAATACTACGATAATTGCGCATATTTAAGTCTCATGGACAAGTATGAACGTCCTTGCCCTACGCTTCTTGGGGATACGCCATGCACGCTGAAACCAGGTGTGATAACCTATCTGGCGTAGTTTTGTTGTTCCCGGAAAATTCCTTCCAGCGCGCGAATCACAGGGAATTTCTGCAGTAACCCATCCATGGGAAAAGCTGAATTTCCCATGGTAGAAGGATGGGAAGTGTTCGGATTTCCCATGGCTATCCATGTGAATTCCGAACACTTCCAATGCGTGTGCCTTGGGGAATTCACTCTTTTCCTACGGATGGGTTTCTGCAAAAATTCCCTGTGAATGCACATTTATCTATCTATGAGACCTCTTCTGTGAGACAAACCTCAACAAATACGCGCGACATGCCAAGTGAAAATGTTAAAACTCTTGCATACCAGCCCAAATAGCACGCTGAGAAAACACGTCTGATACTCAATTAAAGGTG
Source organism: Scolanthus callimorphus (assembly GCA_033964015.1). Taxonomy (NCBI): domain Eukaryota; kingdom Metazoa; phylum Cnidaria; class Anthozoa; order Actiniaria; family Edwardsiidae; genus Scolanthus; species Scolanthus callimorphus. Next base: position 28,846,514 of record CM066915.1, on the reverse strand, counting down.
TCGCCGCCTTCAAAAGCACGCAAATTTGACGGAAGTGTCCACCAGCTAGGGAATAGATTGATTTCAAGAGGCTACCTACAGGCGTTATGTTTCTTATGACTTAGTGAGGACGCTTCGTCATAAGCGTCGGAAAGTGCTTAACGCACGACATACGACGCTTATGGCGAAGCGTCCTCACTAAGTCATAAGAAACATAACGCCTGGTCTTACGATCCTTATGACGCTAGTGGGGAGTGGAGCAGGCTGAGGGCGTCCATTACCTCACTAGTCACTTTGCCTTTTACATAGATTGGGCTATGTCTGGATTGCAAGTGTGAACCCATCCCTCGATCCGATAGTGTTCTCGTCATTTCTCTCAGCCAGGGGAAGCTTGTGAACCAAGCTTAACAAGTACAATACTCACGTGACAGGTAGGGTTTCCACTCGTCGTCAATCCACCGTCCAGTCCCGTCCCACATCCATTTACACTTCATACCACATGTGATATCATTCGTACTCACTAGGGAGGGGTGGAGGTCGGGAATGGCGTTCAGGAGGTAAGCGCCTGTGACAATGAGTGATGATATCATCACTAAACGTTTTAGGAGATCTCGCGGGATCTCACTTAAAATACTGCTGCCCACTAACACAGAATAGGAATTTCCACTTGACTGTTACACACACACACGAACAATGAGTTGTAAGAACAAAGTAAATTTAATTTTACCAGTAGACCATTGGCTCCTGATTTTACAGAATACTTTTTAGGATATGTTACACGCTCATTTCAATGCATATCTTTAATCACTAAGGGGAAATTGGCACACCGGCCGCTGTATAGAAAGGCTAGAATCATTGTACATAATTAAGTACAATTATGATACAACGTGTCAGTGAAAATGAGCTCAAAAATCCGCCGTCAGAGCATAGCATAGCATGTATGCGTTTTGTTATGAATCAGGAAAGTGTGGGTGAATGTAACCTTAAATCATCCACAAACGTACCTAAACTTCTAGACATGGGGATATTTATCATGATGGATTTCCCATTCTGGAACTTTTGCATTAGGTAGTCACTCTTAGTGTGTCCCTTTAGGCATCCGTTGGGCTGCATCTTGCCTTGGGAGTTGCCTGTGTATGAGATATATAACAGTGCGGTTTTCTAGAACGAACCCGCTGGGTTAGAAAAGATGGCTCTACGATAAGTATTTAGGCTAGCCTGATTCCCAGCCGCTACGCTAGAGAACGTTGCACTTCCACCGCTATCTGCAGAACCACGCTAAGCTCGCTTGATCCGAGTTCAAGTCCCGCTCGCTGACCACTAAAGCCCGGTGCACACTAGCGACATAACGACATGAGGACGTTATGTTGCAACGAAAAAAGCATGTGAAAATATTGGAAATAACAAGTATTTTCCATGGATCATCACTAGATTACTTCACCAAAGCAATCTTATGTTATTTGTTGTGGACTTTGACGTTTTGAAACCACTGAATTTGGTTCGCGCGTGATATTTTTCTTATGTCGTTATGTTGCAAGTGTGCACCAGGCTTAACAGAATTTCTTTCTCGGTCGTTGTATTAAACTGCAAAGCTGGGATCGACTTCTCGGCCATCACGCTTGTAGATCATAGACGGATTTAGGGGAAGGGGGGGGGGCCTTTTTCGATAGATTTCCCCATACATTTACTGTATTTACAAGAGCAAGGTTTCAACTTTGGCCTCTATTTTGTTTTTTACTTTGGGCCTCCCTTTTTGGAGATCCTGGATCCGCCCCTGTAGATAGCCAACTGGTTTGCCTATCTGCCAGTTGGGATTCTTAATCTTAGTGCTAAGTGCACTACCACTATAAACATGAATTTACATTTACATTTTTCGTCAATAAATCAATAACTTTTTTACACAGAAAACGCCCCTCATGGTTAAAATCGCATGCTTTTTGACACCTCTTAATAAGGTAATCAGAACTTTTTATATAACGCGCGTGAAGTTGAGATAAAATGTGCTAAAATTATGAGACTGCTGGTCATCATTGTGTCCCATTTGCCTCCGGATTAAGTCGATTCCTACCATTCGCAGTATTGTAACAAAAATAAAGTGTATCGCAAAATTATGTAGCCTGACATTTAATAAAAAAATTAAAAAACCAACAAGAGACACTTCACTGATAATACGAACAATTCACTCACCCATAATGAACCAATCACGCGGAGGATCACGGTAGCCATCGCACAAGCTAAAGTCTAACGTGATATTCACTGTATAAATCCCAGGCTCAAATACAAGAAACAATACTTCGTAAGTTCCATTTGACAAGTCAAATACAGTCGGCGAAATTGCACTTGGTCCGAGAAGCCGAATACGCCACGAGTCACCCCCAAACGTCTTCACCACTCCTGCAGCCGTTTTCGCCGCTATTAAAATCGACTAAATTCTCCAGCCGGTTTGATTTGGAAGTCAGATATCTCGCTTCTGGATGCGTCTGTTGCAAGTTCAAGTTTTTGTTCTTCTGTGTAGCTTTTCTCCCATGAAATACTGTAGTTGCAGACTTTGAGTTTGGAATCCAAGTCGAAGCGTTCTCTTTTCACGCGACACCAGTCCCGCATAAAAGAGTTGAGATTTGGGAAATGTGATTTTGCTTTGTCTTTTGAGAAGTACCGGTCGCTTTTGTGATAGAGAAGCAACATGAAAAAACATGCGAGGAAAACTCTAACGATAATGCACAACAGTTTGCGGGATTTGTTCATTTTGAATGAAAAATCGTCGCTTAATTTTGGCTTCAACTCTGGAGACCACGTTGGCATAAGCGCGTGGTTGCTAGGCGGCTGTCAACTTCTTCGGGAAACACGACGAATCTAATTTATTTGTTGTAGCGCAAAAACAAGTAAGAAAAGAACGGTAAAACCATATTTAAAAGATTGTTTCTATTATTTAAAAGATTGGTTCTGTTCCATTGACACAGGAGCTGCTAAAAAGATTTGTCGAAAAAAATCTGATTCGTTGCGGCTGAAGAGAAACCGGAACTAGTGTGTATTTTCTGATTTACACATAATAATAATATGATGACAAGAGAGAATGATAATGATGATTAATTCTGATCGTGTCCTCTCCGCCATTTCGATGCCCTGTTGAGTTAGTTTTTAAATTTCCACGAAATTTCGAGGTTGAAGGTTTTTAGAGGTCGGTCCAGCATCTACAAGGCCATGTACAGCCAAATGGCCGTTTGGTCTGGTAACAAAAGCATACGCGTGCTATGCATAAACACACAGGCTCAGCAATTTGACGTTGGAGCCTGAGTTTTTGAGCAAGTTTTTCTCAAGGTAAGCGAATCTGTGGATATTAATTTCGACAAATATGAGTGACGTTACTCACCAGAACATTAGTAGATATTGTAGTCGTGTTTTTTATACGAAAAAGACGTGGAATTCGTCCCGATCGATTTTAGGCTATTGTGATGTTGCAACTCAGTTCTTTTTTGTAGACAACTTCTCTCTGCTTTCAGGATTCGTGTATTTGGCCAATATATTCTGTCAGATCATAAAAACTCCACTAATTTGATTACTTTTTTAATAAAAAAAAGTACAGTCTGGTATTCCCTTTTCTATAAATTTAGAACCTCGAGCTCTACGAACCAGAACATAGGGAAAACGATATATAGAGGATATTACATGGCCGCGCGGAGATACGAATTTTATCTTCGAGTGTTGAACATTTATCAGGGTCTGGATGGGGCTAACCGACTAGCGACAAACGGCCTAAAAAATAACCGACTACCGACAAAACGGGGAAAAAGTTACTGACTACCGACAAAAAAATATTTACTGACTACCGACAATATATGATTGCCCGTATTATAAACTCTTAATTTCTATCGTCAACATACATAATGCTAATTTATATTCTTGCGAACTCGACTATCTACTACACGAGCGCTTCTATATAAATCGAATATAAAGCCCTGGCCAAACGAAACGCAAGTTCACACACGTCGATGCAAGTTGTGACTTGCACAGACTTTTGTTCACTTGCGCTGAGGTGGCCAAACGAGAATGCAAGTTTTGATCAAGTTAGGGGCCGACCATTGACCAAAAAAAATATCCTGCAAGCTACGTTCCCCAGAAAAAAAAATCATGCAAAAGCAGAAGAGTAAAAGACAAAATTCTGCGATTGTGCACCCTGCGCGGTAACTTCACATGCTGGGCTCTAAATTTTCGGCGCGCTTCGCGCGCAAAAGAGTTTAATCGATTTAAGAGTTTAATCAACTTTCTCTACAAGCTTCCTTGGGTTTTTATTATCGTGCCCCACAGTTTTTGGAGGTTTGCAACAGCCCGCGTTTTATTGTTACGGCTCCCGTGTAGCTTATCATTGTGTGAGTGAGAGCTGCAGAAACGAGTGCTGAAAAGGCTAGGACATCTCAGTTTATCATTGAGATAAAAGAAACATAAAACACGGGATAACAGATATAACGTCTCCAAAACGAAATATACACAAATGACTTTTTTCATTTCAAATGTTTCTCCTGTTAATTCTGCCAATCTGTTTGCAGCAGCAACCATGAAAACGATCTCTCACACTTCCCTGCTGCCAGTAAATAAACTAGCAAGCAGAATAAATTAAAATTATTGGCCAATCAGGGGGCTCGAATCCCTATATTTACTGCAAAAAATTATGCTAATGTTGGAAATCTACTACTTCAGGAACCAATCAGAGCGCGCGAAAATGACTATTTACTGATTTGCAGCGCTTACTACTCAGAAAAATGCAAAACATCTAAATAGAGACTCCAATCGTAGAACCTGAGAGTAACTAACATTGTTTTTAATATTCAATTTTACTACTTTTTAATTATTAACTTAAATTTACCGACTACCGAAATTTTTAACTGACTACCGACAAATTACCGAAATTTTAACTGACTACCGACAAATTACTGAAATTTTAACTGACTACCGACATGCGGACCCCCCCATCCAGACCCTGATTTATCTCACGAGTGAGCGCAGCGAACGAGTGAAATAAATTTTTAACACGAGAAGATAAAATTCGTATCTCCAAGCGGTCATGTAATGTTCTGTTTATTATACAAACATCAATGAAATACCAAATTCAAATTTTATTTGAGTTAAGCTTAAATATCGAGCATTCAGCAAAGGCGAGTGTGATATTTTCACATGTGAAAATAACATGATATTTTCACATGTGAAGATATCAAGTTTTCGCGCGGGAGATCACCTGGTATTTCATTGGTGTTTATATAATAAATTAGTATTATATGTAACAACAATAGCAACAGAGCAACGGTGTAATATTCCGGCGTGGCCAATGGGCTTATATCACACGGCAGCCATCTTGGATAAACTTTGTTTTCCCCGTGGAAACTCGTAATCATGATCAGGCTGCACATGCAAAAATAAAAGATTTATCCAAGGTGGCTGACGTGTGATATAAGCTCATAGTTCTTGAAATATTTAAATATTACATCTAGAGGTCTTCCATAAATGGACGAATTTTATCCCATGGTCAAGTTCCTTGGATTGATATCCCCAAAGACTTGGTACTTATGTCCTTTTCTTGAAAAATCACACCAGGCTTTTAGATTTTGGTCGTCGTGGTAGATTATTTTTCGCATTTACTTCCTCCCATTTGATCTCAGACTCTTCATCCTCGCAAATGCTTACCACGCCTTTAAATCCCTCAAGCCCTTGCTGTTTGATAGAGCTCCGTTGCGATTGCGTCCCTTGGTCACTTATAGACACCTCTGAGACAGCCCCGGGTTTGTCGACCCTTGGGGAAACAATTTGAGGGGAACTCTCGGAAAAATCCGGCCCTGCCTCATTAGGTTGAAATCTGGTTGGCCCCTTTTCTAAAGGAGCTCCCTCGGGGGAACTTCTAGGGTCCTCATCATCGCAGTCCTTAAATGTGGGACTCGAAATCATAAAGTTTGTAGTATTCGGTGCACTTGCGCATGCGTAATCACCTTCCTCGATCCCAGAAGGGCCTACATCATCTTCAAATCCCTCATTTTGGTTGTCTGATTTACCAGATGGTGTGTTGCTATGGAAACCAACCTTTTTGCGGCTTGGTGCTGCTCTAACGGAAGGTGGCCCTGTGGGATATTCGTTTGATTGACAGCAGTTGAACACGGAACTGATGAGTTTTATAAATGTTCGTCTCATCTCTTTATTCCGGTAGGCATAGACACATGGGTTCATAATACTATTACTATAATGCATCCACTTGATAAACCTGATCAATCGCAAGAGCCCGGGATATGGCGGCAAGGCTTGAAAGTCAAAAGTCGCGACCACGTTGACGACGAAAAAAGGCGTCCACGCCAAGACGAAGAGTCCCGTCACGACTGCTATCGTGACCGCGATTTTAGTCTCTTGCTGCACGTGTCGCTTGGGGAAGCTCTCGGGTTGGACGCGGTTCTTGGACGCGGCACGCGCGGTATTGAATATTTTGACGTAGACAACGATGATAATGATAGTGGGCAGGGCAAGACACGTGCTCACTTGGATTATAGTGTAGATTTTCATCCATCGAGTAACCTGGAAAGAATTATGGAATATATTTTACAAAGGAGAGAACTTTAAAAATGAATGAGTAGAATTTTCAAGGATTATTTTTTGGAATGGAATTGAATGATGGTCAGCATAATGTCCAAATAACAATAATAGCAGATTTCGTATGACGTCGACTGTGGAAAAGGTACGGAAAACAAGGTACGGTCGCAGCACCGACCCTCGCCTCGTGAACATTCAGTCAATTTGACATCACGCGAAATTACTGATCAACAAATCACATCACGCGAAATGACTTATCAACCAATCAAAATGCTTAGATACGGCACGGTAAAATACGGTCACGGCACGGAACCCTCGCCCTGAACATTCAGCAAATCACATCACGGGAACTAACTGATCAACCAATCAAAATGCTTAGATACGGCACGGTACAATACGGTCACGGCACGGAACCCTCGCGCCCTTTCGTGAACATTTAGCCAATCACATCACAAGAAATGACTGCTCAGCCAATCAAAATGCTTAGACACGACACGGCATAATACCGTCACGGCGCGGACACAGCACAGAACGCGCTGTAACTTTTTCACTGCAATCATACGAAATCTGCTGTAATAAACTGCAAGAGTTGATCACTGAAGCCTCGTGATCGTCGGGGAATAACACGCGTTGAACTTGAGGGAAAAATCAAACCTTCCCACATACCTGGACGGGATACAATCCAGCAATAACAAGTGCATACACCCACGCCATAACAATCATCCCGTTATAAAATCGCGTTGGGTAGTTCCTATGCCTTATTGGCCTGGTTATCGCGATAAATCGCTCTATACTGATCGCGGTTAGCTGTAGGATCGACGCGCTGCCAGCAAACACGTCCAGGGTAGGGTAGAGCACGCGTAGGCCTTTGCTGTTCAGGCACGTGTTATACTGCTGACAGTTGGAGAAGTAAATCCACAGGGGGACCGAGATGAGTCCTACTAGAAGATCGCTCACGGCGAGACCCACAAGGAAGGCGTTCGTGATAGTCTGGAAGAAAACAATGATTGTTTTTTATTACATTTGGGCAGATCTGAAGTAGCACCTAAAAGGGGAGTGTCTACCACGATAGAAGTTGTATGGAGTCTCAGCTTATTGGGAGAGATATCATCCAAATAAGCTGGCTGCCGTGTCTTTTTCGAGCAGTGTTGTGAAATCTATTTCCTTTTTTCTAATGTAACTACTATAGAGGAACGAATAAGCGCAATAATAAATGCGACACTAATTTTTCTACATCTTGAAATTTAGCAGCACATTTCTTCTCCATCATCTCTCGCTCAATGGAAGCAACGATCAAATACTGTAAACAATGAATGACCGAATTCAGGCTAACTGTACTAGTTGCGCAAACGTTGCAGCTAGTATTTGAGTGCGCGGTAATTTCCGACGTTAAATAGCTCTTGTCAGTCACTCCGTTATTATTTTTTTCATTCCCGATATGAGTAGTAGAAGTGCGTGAAGTGCGTGTAGAAATCTCGAAATACCATCAACAAACAAAGTGAATACTGAATTCCATCGGATATATCGCACCACTTTCTCTAAATCAGTCGATGGAAATGGATGCTTTCTCAGACTCGGTATGTTGTTAGGCTGACAAAATGGTGGCTGACTTGATTAGAGAGGCTCCTTAAAGGAACTGCTTCACCCAAAGCAGAACCTACGACAGTAGAGCAGGTTTCGTATGACTGTGAAAAGTGCCGCGACAAAGTTGTACCGCTCCGCGACCATAACCGTACCGCGACTACGCGATTTCATTCCGTATCTACAGCTGGCCAGGTTCCGTGCCGAGACCGCGACAGTGTCGCGGCATTTTTCACAGTCATACGAAATCTGCTCTATTTGCCTTTGTAACGGCGCCGCCATTTTGTTTCCAGAATGAGACAATCAACTTTTTGGTTCTTAAACAAATAAGAGTACTTCGGTAGCTTGGTCAAATGTTGTACCATAAATCCCAGCATCAGGCTTCGCTTTTCAACCAGAGCAAAACCCGCACGCTGCTTGGCCTCGTTTCCATGTGAATAAATGGGCTGCAAATTTCAAGATGGCGCTTGTGTGACAAAGGCGAATTACCAATCATGTCGTTTCTCGTCCTCACCTGCAAGCGTGCGTTGTGGCAGTACGCCGCGATAACGAGGCTGTTCCCGATGACGATCATCAGATCCAACAACAGGTAGACCACCGTGGAGGCGATCGTCTCTATCTCATCATTAGGGAGACCTGGAGGCGAGGCTGGAGAGTTCCCGGATGAGTTATCCCAAACCATGACGGTTAGGTGTGTGGGCTTTTAAGCAGTTAGACTTGGAGATACCATCTGAAAGACGTGTAGGGTTATGATATGAAGGACAGGAGTGAATTTATGGGGGAGGGGGAGACGAGCCTCCCCCTTTCTCGGGAGATTTTCCCATACATTTACTGTATTTGCCGGGAGGAAATTTTCTTCCTATGTTTTCACTATCCGGCACCCCTTTTCTGAAATTCCTGGATCCGCCCCTGAGGAACATAAGAGCGGAATTCAGATGACTGTCGTGATAATTAATTTGCAATAACTTACCACGCAAAGGAAAACTGGAAAATACGGCCAATTAGATAGTAGGTATGGTGTTGGATTTTTAGCTGTATTCCACTGAACCTTCCCATCACTATATTTGCGTAAAACATTGCCTTTGATTTTCAGCATGGTATAAAGTAGTTATACAATATGCATTCGAGTTATAGTGGCATACTGCAGAACATGCCACTTGCCTCTTATATTTTCCTAGCATACCACACCCGCCTGTACCAGAACATACAATTGACGTGAGGAATATTCTGCAGTATGCATTGTATAACTAATTTGTAATCACTGCTGTAGGATTTATTCAGGATTGGTATAATCCGGCCCTTTTGCAATTGATTTTACACTTTTACTACAGCCATTGTTCAATTCGTTCTAACAGAAAAAAATATGTAATTAGCAGGTTTTGTGTTGACTAAAAAAATTGTTCGTTGGCATCATGCCCAAAAACTGTAAAGCTTTTTTTATTAAAAGCTAAAAAATACTCTTTTATTTGGTATGTCAGGATAGAATATCATGCACTCAGATTGCCGACTATAAAATTAATTACATCTAGTATCTAAAGTAAATACACAGTAAAAGAAACACTGATCGCTCGACTAAAAAAAATAAAAAATGGAAAAGTACTTAGCACGCTTTTTGGTTTGTTTGCTTTTCATTTCCCTCGTCCTTTGTAGCTCATTGTCCTCCCCTTTCCAATAGTAACGTGCGGTGCAAAACAGTTATGATGATCCCTGTTACCGTACAGATGATTTTGCATGAGAAACTCGTGATAGAATACTAACTACACTACATTTTTGTTTAAAATGAAAGTTACCATGAAATCAAGAATCGACGGGCTGAATTGACACATTTGATCGATGATAGACAACTGTTGCATTTTCCTCTGGCATATCGTCATCGAACCAATTTATTCAATGATATCACCCGCACAAATTAATACTGTGTTTTGTTTTGCTCGTGATTTTTGCTATGTTGACTCTAATCATAGGACATTTGAGCCCCCCTTCAAAGGCATGACTTAGAATCATTGTAAGCTCCCTTACTTCAGTTTCCAGTCTTTTTTTAGCACTCAAGGCCAACCTACAAGCAGTTACTTTGTGTATCTGCTGATATACATCCATTACAGCCTAGTTTCTTCGCGTATCACACATACAACACAAGAATGGTCCAGCCAGAGCGGGGACTCGAACTCGAGTCGTCGTCGGTCCATCGGATCACTCGGCCATCTAGCAAATCTTGGCAGGGTTGATATCCAAGCTTAGAAATGTATGTAAAATTAATGGTGCTTTTAATCTCGATTGCGTGAAATTGACTCTTAATACCCAGTTGCTTGCTACTAAGGAAAAAGAGAGTAGAGCGCAGTACGTTGTATGAACGCCACGCGAAGCCTCTACTACCTATTTTGTGTGTAAAATTTGGCAGTAGCGATAGTTGAGTTTGGTAGGACCTTTAAACAAAGGGGCCAATATAATGTCCAAGATTTACATTATTCACCGATCCAAAAAAGTATATTCATCCCTGATACTCATTTGATTTCCATCCAACAAACATTTTCGCCATTTCGACTCGCAATTTTTCACATAGAAAAAATTGCATCTTTCTTTTACTTAATTGCACTCTCTATACAAAATAAGGGCTCGTCAATATCCGTATTATGCTAAAAGGACTTAAAGTTCTAAATTAGAGCATGTGTGTTACAGCTTTTTCCCCATCCAGTTTTGCACTAGAATTTTTGCTTACCATGTCAACTGTTTTTGGCCCGCTCTGAAGTTCCTGTTGCATGATCTAAAATTCTTTCTGAAAACCATCAGAAGTGGCATTAATCCATGCCAATGAAACTTTATATCATCTCAAACAGACAAGAGATTTGTCAAAAGGTATTATTTATTATCTCTCGCCATCGGTACTTGTATACAAACAGGTTGCTTATGTTAGACACTATCGTACAATAAAGCGATGAGAAAGTTCTTGTGAAACACATTAAGTGCGCTTTAAAAGCAAATACTTGACGGTATTATTCAAATACTGAAGCTATTGCTTTTAGTTTATTACCTCGGATTTTCAAGATGTTGAAAACGATATTCTTATTTAGTGCTTGACATCTGAATATACAGATCCAATAAAATAATCAAAAAACACTGCCATGGAAACAAGTGAATTATGAATTATCGAAAGAAATCAGCACCGGCTCTTAATACTAAAAGGAACTTGTTAACTGTCAGGTTTGAGGTTTTACTATGAGTTTTCCTTAATTCTGACAGAAACACGAAAAAAGGATTAGATTATAAGGGAGATACTATGACATTTCATTTGTAATTTTAAGATATTAACTTATCGAGTAAGCATTAGCAGAAGCTAAAAGGAAAGCCTTGGCATCTTTGGCTTGCATGTCGTGTTTTGCTGACAGACGTCCGAGTACAAACTGTCCGAGTACAACCACTGTAAAAGTTTAAAATTACCTACTAGTAATGTAACGAATTAAATGAAATGTGTAGCAAATGAAAGAGGGTCTCAAAGGGGTTAAGCTGAGCCGTGGAAACGTCGAAAAACTAACCGTTAGACGTGAAAATGCAAAACAATTTTTTCTCCAAATTTTCCATAAGGCGCCTCGGACCTTGTTGTGTTCTTTTTACAGGGACATTTTATTCATGTTAACCGTGACGGAAAATGAATAACGTGGTAAGCCGTGAAAGAAGCATATTTTAATCGCTAGCCATATGATTGCTACCCCCCTCCACCCTTCCCCCATTGAGACCCTCATGCAACTGACCGAGAAAAATAGTTGTTTTTTTTATTTCTTGCCTTTCAATCTAGTGCTCAGTGCTCTTCTACTATAAACAAAGTGTGTTCTTAAGGTAAGAATTTACTCGTCGTGGGGGAAATGATATGTATATCGCCTTAGAAATGCGAGGGTAAATGCTTCTAGCTGACACGAAAGCCATGGATTAAAACAATAAGCCACTCTAGATCTAGAGGATTTTAAGAATACAACACGCGACCCTTTTGACTCCTTCAGATAGCTGAGACGTATAGTTATGGTTTGTCCATACGCGTCACGATTTTAAGGATCCAATCACAGTGAAGTACATTTGTTTTTGCCTTAATTTCAATTTTATAAATTTTGCGACGAGAAAGTTTCGTGTTCTCTGCCAATAATATCGCGTTGACGTCAAAGGCACCTGATTTGCTTTTGCATAATTTGGAGAATTACAAAAGGATCCGAGAAATTGTTTCCAAGAAATTGTTTCTTTTTGGAACTTACCGGCAATCAAAATATGAAAAGGCCAAAAGAAAGTCACTAGCTTCGACAGTTCCTCAATCTGCTTTTATAGCAGTACAAGAATTATGACAAAGAAAAGAAGGTTGCGCTTGGCGTAGCTACGACAGTCCCTCCATCTGCCTATTTACGAATATATAGAGTTCATGTGTCCATACAGTTATATCTGTTCATGATTCATGCGTTCATCTGTTCGTGCATTTCTCTGTTCATGCGTTCATTTGTTCGTGCGTTTCTCTGTTCATGTGTCATCTGTTCACGTATTCATGCGTTCATCAGTTCGTGCGTTTCTCTGTCCATGCGTTCATCTGATCATGATTCATGCTTTCATCTGTTCGTGCGTTTCTCTGTTCATGCGTTCATCTGTTCGTGATTCATGTGTTAATCTGTTCGTGCGTTTCTCTGTTCATGTGGCATCTGTTCACGTATTCATGCGTTCATGCGTTTATCTATTCCTTTGTTCATGCGTTTCTCTGTTCATGCGTTCATCTGTTCGTGCGTTTCTCTGTTCATGCATTCATCTGTTCGTGATTCATGCGTTCATCTGTTCGTGCGTTTTTCTGTTCTTGCGTTCATCTGTTCGTGATTCATGCGTTCATCTGTTCGTGCGTTTCTCTGTTCATGTGTCATCAGTTCACGTATTCATGCGTTCATCTGTTCGTGCGTTTCTCTGTCCATGCGTTCATCTGATCATGATTCATGCTTTCATCTGTTCGTGCGTTTCTCTGTTCATGCGTTCATCTGTTCGTGATTCATGTGTTAATCTGTTCGTGCGTTTCTCTGTTCATGTGGCATCTGTTCACGTATTCATGCGTTCATGCGTTTATCTATTCCTTTGTTCATGCGATTATATTGTGTTAATATTGCTCATGCGTTCATCTGTTACTGTGTTAATATGTTACATGTTCATTTGTCATATTTGCGAATAAATTATTTCTGGGTCTTTTTCTTCTGCTTCATCGACTTTTTCGAGTGAAAATGAGGATTTTGACCAACAATCAAGTCACATGACAGATAGAGTAGAGAAAAGGCCTATACCCCAGTTTCCTTACTTTTGATACCATTTTTGTTTTATACAGAGGAACCCTTTACATTTTCGATGGAACAAAAAAATGAAAGATTTGGCTGAGTAAAGATGGAATAAAACCCTTCAACAAAGATTCGCCAGGCTCTAATTAACTACCCAAACATGACAAAGTATCAGGAAGCAATTTTGAATTTCCATTCACATGATGTCCAGAGTCCAAAGTCTGTCTTGTTTTCAAACTAAGAAAACCGTTTTCTACGGAGTTTAAAAGCTCCGATAATTTCTCATTCAGAATGGAGATTTTTTAAATTCAATACGTTTTAAATACCAATTAATCCCTTAATATATTTTTGAAAATTACTACATTTTTTCTTGTCGAATTCAATGTATATTGTGTTTAAATTAATTATCCAGTCACCAAAAGACCCCAACAATCTATACGGAAAACAGAAATGCAGAAATCACAGTTAAGTAAAAATGGCATATTTTTTAATCAGCTAGCGTGTCACTACTTTGAAGCACACACCTTTCCAGCTGAAAGTATATGATATGGAATGCCATTAAGATGCTATTGTCAAGTCAAATTTGGAGACTTTGAGTCGTATAGGAAAATGCAAAAGCTACACAATGTAGTTTACTGGCAAAAATGTTCAGTTTCCCAATAAAGAAAGGATCAAATATTTATCTACGTACTGTACTCACTGATTAGCTAGCGTGATTTTGTTGTGGTATAAACGTTTTCATGAACCTTTTCAAGAGATTATACTTCGTCCTGCGATGGCTTTCACATCAACTCTCGTATAAACACATCTACGTACCTTGTGTTTTTTTCTTCTGAATTTTTCCTCGGTTCACAACAAACACCCCGTTTCCACTGTTAGCGAGCATAGCAAACAAGACACATGTAGTGTTTATAAGACTACCGATAATTAATCAATTTGAGCGAAAAAGGCGGGGCAAGGGATTGCTTGCCTTGACCTAGCTAATTTGTAGCCGGAAATATAGGCCATAATATCAATAATGAGCACAATTTAAAAGCTGTGCAGTAAAAGGAAGTATTCCTTAAAATAAACAATGTGATATTTCTTATTTGCTGATACTGACAGTATCTGACAAGCCTTGTTTGTAGCATTGCTATGTTTTTCTTGCTAATGCTTGAGTTGTGGATATAAGCCCGCAAAAGTAAAAATAAGTTTGATCATGCTTCCCTTGGATACAATAGTTAATACCGTACTATCAAGGAATCAAATAAAAACACAGACAATTTACTTTAAGTTCGGAGATAATGACATTTTGAAGATTTGGTATCAGTTAACATAATATGAAAAAGAAACGAAAAAGATAAAAGGCAGGTATCAATTCGGAAAACATGATGTTGACCCTTATTTCTCAATATCTAATAAGAAAACGTTACAAGGTTCTCGGGAAAACCGTTCTAGTTAAGTTTTGGTGAAAGTTGTTTTTACCAAAGTAATTAATATATACCTCTTACCTTGGAGGTCATGGACTGCTTAGTTAGCGATGCAAAATAGGACCCACGAGAAAAACGTTCAGCCCCAGAGTGGTGATGTGTTTCACAATATTGGCGCACGTAACTCATGCACTAATAACACCTGGATGTGCTCGAAGTGTTTAAAAATACAGCGTCATCATCAGTACTTAGTCAACTTAAAAGCCTCAAATGGCCGCCATTTTGTAGACCACAAAAATACTCAGAGTCAACGCAATGAGATAACATTGATGATCCTCGTCCTTGAGTGCAATTTTTTCGATTGTATTTCATCAAACTTTATTTGCAGAATTCTTTCGAGATTTCTTCTCGTATGCCGCGCAGATCATGAATGTTGGTGAGGACTTATGTTACTTCCTGCATAAACTAGTCACTTCGTCTCCGGTATCGAGGGGATAAAAGCCACGTTTGATCAATTTTAGAGTATCTGCGTGCTAGACTTTGAATACGACGAAAGTCCTGCTGAAAAGCTCTCAGAGAAACGAGAAATGAATACTTCAATTTATAAGGACTGAGACTCTGAAAATGTAACGTACGGATAAGTTTTCTTTAGCGCGCCAGAAGCACTTGCTTATTGCCTGTTATTTGTGATAATTATGCCGATAATTATGGTGATCTGATAACTAATAAGTGAGCTTCTCTTGAATTTGTGAATTTGTTAACAAAACTTCTTGCCATGCGCATATCGGGTATTTCTGGTTGCTCGAACTCTCTTGTACTTTCGGAGGGTTTAGGAGGATTTTGGGCAATACACGGTCAAAATGAAGTGATTCCCCTCTAATAAGATCTATGATCGACTTGATTGACATGCACCGAGCAAAAAAAAAAACACAATCAAAAACCAAAAACAGTCAGCTGGTCGACAAAGAAACGCAATCTTGGGCTGTAGCGAGAAAGCATTTTGATCAAAAACAAACAACAAATACCTACGAATACGACTGAAACAATCAAACAAAACCAAGCCAAACTAACAAATAACGCACGCGATCATACACACGAAGTACAAATGAAAAAACAAACACAAACGAATAGGAAGCAGAGCAAATAAATTTTAACATCCAAATAATATGCCGTTAAACCGTACCTAAGTTCGCTGCCACATTGGAGCTCTTTCTCCTTGGTCTTTAGTTATACAGATGAGATCGGTTTTGGCAATTCACTGTGTTTTGTTCTCACTATCTTATTATCTACCTTATAATCGCGTGACGTCTGAACAGCCGTGAACAGCTTAAAAAAATCGTGCATTGTCCAAATGGCGACACCATGGAAGCATATGACATAAAATGCGAGGGCACGTTCCCACCTTAGTGAAAATGTGAAAACTGTTTCATTGTTTTCCTGTCCATATGCAAAATCAAATCCGATACCACGCGGATATGATTAAAAATGTTATCAAAATAGTGATGGCGCAACGGTAAGTGTATTATTTTCAGTGGCAGACTAATCCTTTAAATAAAAGCTGCGTGGAGTATTATACCCTCATTTCAGTAGGAAATTGATAAAATTCTAGTTCGAAAACGCACACACATGGGCTCTTTTTGTCTCCCTTTATTTCTTGTTGTATCACTTTCCAAGCGCGAAAAAAACACTCTTGTAAGAAAAGAAATAAGCGCGTTCCTCTAAATGACAGTGGTTTTCAGATGAGGAAATGAAGAGGTGTACTTGTCTTGCAATGTACTAGACGCAAACATAGATTTAGTCGGTAGCATGCTCTGGAGATATCGTCAATATGCTTATGCAGTCAGACTTGAAGACGATGCGGAAAACGACGCTACGAAATTATGCAAGATCTATGATAGTAATTTGTAACTTGTTTATGGATAGGCGACCAAACTTCAAATGATTGTAGTAACACTAAGTAATCTAGCCAATCATGAACGAGAGAAAATTATACAAGTTGAATGGCTTCCTCGTCAGCCAATCACATGTCAAGTAAGATCACTCAGGCACACGGTGAGCACGTGACTGGCTTCTTTGTAAACCAATCAAGTAAAACACTATCACGCGGTGAACACGTGATTATTTAATACACAGTTCGTTTAGTTCAAAGTTTGATTGGTTGACAACTGAGGACCAATGAGAATGCAAAGTTAACGCAAATACACATATGTTATTTACCGGCTGGGAGATCCGTATAGGGAAAAACTGTGACCGAGGGCTGGAATATGTCCAGGCCGAGGTCACAGTTTTTCCCTATACGGACGACCTAAAGCCGGTAAATAACTTATTTATTTTTTTCCAACTCAAAAATTTCATTTTTTTGATGAAAACAAGCGCGCGAAAATGGTTACCGTGACCTAGGTCAGAGATGGTGAGATGGGAAAATATTGCCCCCGCGCGCGCGCTCTAAGAACCAATCAGAATGCAGGATTGTGCCCTCGAGGAAAAAAATAAAATAATTTTCGACACTCCTTTAAAAAAAGCTGGAATGGATTGACAGTGATTACCAATTATGGCGCCAAAACCACGTTGTGCATTTGTGTGCATTTCAATGTTCAAAACTCAAATCTAGACTACCCTCATCGACCAACGTCAAGAAGAATTTGTCAGAAAGTTGTAGAGCAACTTCAAGGTTTCATGTCTGTCAAATACTGAATTGAATCTTATTTGGTGCTTATTTATAGCCATTTCAATAAAGGTATCGTGAGTAGAGGTGGTATCGTGATCGAGGTGGGCATTAAACTCGTAACAGCATTTAATTTAGGGGAATTCTTAGCAGAGATGTTATCCCTGATTGTAATCTGTTTATATTTGGTTATAAGGTTGCTAAACCAGGCAACCCTGTTTATGAAAGTGAAAAAAGAAGACTCGATTTTATGGCTTCTCAGATGAAAGATGAACAAAGTTGCACACGCCTGCTCGACTCCTCAGGAGTATCAGCTTTCCTGGTTTTGTTATTGTTAGAAACTTTCAAACGAAATCTCAGGTGAATCTCTAGCTAACCAAAATCCAAGGAAATCGCTGGCCAGCCCACCTTGTTGAAGCTTTCCAACGAGGATTTAGATTGAAAGAGAGGAAAAGTATATACTAACTGCCCATTGAGTGAGTATTTATGGATTTATGAGGCTGACAAATCTTGGAAGTTAAGTCTACTAAGTTGTTTCTGGTCTATATTCTAGCTTATTCTACGTCTTCTACCCAAGACCCAAGCTTGTCAACTGCAGACTACTTACCAACTTTTGAGGACTTTGAGCAGTTCAAGCTTAGGAAACTCCCCTCCGAAGCCCGGATTCACGTTAGTAATCTAGTTTTCTCTTCCTTTGTCCTTATAATTCAAACGCAAAGCAATGGGTGTTTGTTTTATACAGAACCAATCATGACATAATAGATTTAGAAAGAGCTCTAGGCCCTTTTAATCGAAAATTTGACGATGAGGCACCCGAAAAGAGCTGATGGCCTCACGAAGTTTAAATCAACAGTTGCCACCTATAAGATGGATGCATATCACGGCTTCCTCTCAGCCAAAGATTTTTAAGGGGGCTCCAACAGAGTTTTCAGATTTCGACTGAAATCGCGTCGCGTAAAAAAATGGTCGAGTATTTTTTAGCTCTTGATGTTTGACTTCAACCATTGGCGCTTTTAACCATATGTTTCAAGAGGATGCGAGTCAGCCATCTGCGTGCACGAAATCGTCGCACGATTTTTCCGAAACTGATTTTGGATCACTAGACCGTGATATGTTTGTTTGGATAGTTTGCAGAATTTTCTACGATCGAAATAATGACCATGAATCACCTTTATACAGTGACCTTGTGGAGACGACGCTTGAGTGCAAAACAAGCATCTCTCTGAAGTCACGTATGTTTTACTGCAATTTTCATAATTTGGCGAACTCTACGCCAACAAACAAACCGTGATGTGGCGGTCAATCAAACAAGTGAACAGCTCGAGGCGATTTCACGCAGGCTTTGAGAGGTTTTCTGAACTAATAAGGACTAGCTAGACTTCAAAACAAACTTTTTCACAATGTAAAAATGCCAACGAAACTTAGAAACAATCCATGCGCCTATGTCACAACGTTTGGTAGACGGAAGCCAAAACGCAGTTTGGCGCGGTTCGGAATGTAAGAGTGGGAGTTCGCAGAATTATGAACATCACAGTAAAAGTAATTACAAGATCATGTTTCCCATCAGCCTATTCCAATTATCTCTGCACAGGGTGCTCCAAATGTTTTAAAAGTTCATACGTTCCGCACAGGAAAATATGGCAGGGTTGCCAGTGACGGAACCAGAATTTCGGTGAAGGCAAAGAAACGGTCCCTAGATCGTCCGCCATGTTTTCTTGCAAGAATGGGAAAGACGAGACAAGTCAGGATGATCGGCAATCTTTGAGCACTATTTAATCAAAACTTAATAAAAAAATAATTTTGCAAAATCTTCGTTTACAGAATTAAAACTATGAGCGGCTGAATAGATAACAACATCATCATGTCAATAAAAAAAGCCGCTTTGGTGGAAAAAGAAGATGAAGGAATTAAGAAACCTTAAAAGCGACAGCAGCGTCCGACACGAAATTGGGATTAGCAAAACACCAGTAAAAGTCCATACAAAAGAGAAAATCCATGCAAAAAGAGGGTCATTAAACAACTTGTTGATGAAGAGATACTCTGTTCGATTGCAAACTAGAAAAAACCCGTTGACATACAAGGACTCATTGACAAACTGAATGTGAAATGAATTCATACCGTTATCAGGTTCATAGCGCGTCTATTATTTTCATTTGAAAATTTAATTTTCACTTCGTCCTGAAACGTAAAACAGGACTAACCCAGAATTAAAACTTTGCAATCAATAAAGATATTAATCGAATAATACACATTGTAGACGATGATAAAGCGCTATTAATAGTGGAAAAAAGCTCTTTTCTACCAACTGAAAAATAATGAACTTTGACGGACCAGCACTTAAATTTAAGAACATCTTTTTCCAAAGTTTTTTTTTGTCTCACTTCCACACTTTTAATACAGTTTTTTATTTTTTTATTTTTAGTTATCATCCAAAGAAAAGGTGTATATGAATTTCTAAGCACCTTTTGAGATTAATTTATCCTCGCCCTGGTAAAGCCATTCACTAAGGGACGGACCATTTGATACTTGATGGGGGGGGGTGGCTGATTCCCAAAAAAAATTCGAGCAAGCCTCTGACCTAGAAAAAAAATAACGCGCAAGCAAAGCTGGTGGCAAAAAAAATCGAGCAAGCTCACTTTAAAACTCTCTCCTGATTTACCGTTTTTAGAGAACCTGATGTCTTTATAATAGATGGATTTTTTGGTCGGCTCGCGCTGCGCGCTCGCCATCTTCATCAATTAAAACGCTTAGATATTCGTTTTAAAATTTAATAAATTGCACAAAACTATAAGTAAAGGCTAACTTACTTTCGACTACAAACTATAACATCGTACCAGGCATGATTAATTTTTGAAAAATTCTATGATGTTTTTATTCAGTGGCTCCATTTCTTCAGCGTGATTCTCGTCTCCCAAAAATAAGAATTTATCATTAACCCCGTAGATTTTCAAAATCGCGGCGCGCTTCGCGCGCATTGAGAAACATACAAGCAAACTTCTCAGTTGTCAGTCATCGTTCGTAAACCCGAACTGATCCAGATGCTTAAGCATGCCGATTTCGCGAAATGCTAACATAACAGGAGAGCACTATGAAATCGAACTTTATTAAGTGATCAATTGCCATTTTGAGGACGAAATAATTTAGGTGATTTTCGAACCCAAAAAGAAATATCAGGAAAAAAATATCGAGCACAGTCACGTTCTAGGGAAAAAAATTCGAGCAGCAAAACTCGACGCGAAAAAAATAACGAGCCCAAAAAAAATAGCCACTCCCCCCATCAAATATCAAATGATCCGTCCCTAACAAGTCAATTTAAAGTGATTATATAATGCATGTCCCTTAAGGCTTGTCTTCCAACTTACTTAAGAACATGCTAAAGAGCATTTGAGGCCCAGCACAAAACTAAAATTAACGTTTTTTTTTTGTCAAAGTGCACTTAGGGATGCAAAAACATGTTTAAATCCAAAGCATTTCATATTGATCACGTTGTTGTGCTCTTGATGATGTTGTGTGTGTGTGTTTTGATTTTTTTATTTGGCTAGTAAATACTTTCTTATACATATGGACAACGAAAAAAAAATCATATTTAACTGTAAGTAAAAAACATTAATTTACACTCATTCATTTCATTTTCTGATTCAGCAGAGTGGAGAGAAATTAATTTCTTTTATGTTGTTCTTCTGGATGTACGACTGGATACTTACCAGTTATTGTGGTGTAGTAGATGTTGTCTATCTGCCTTACTTTCCCAGCCTCTCTAATCCTCTAACTCAAGTTCTTCTTAAGTAATGGAGCCTACTAAATCTCACACACATAATATTTACATTTCAAAGTCTGAGATTTTTTTCTAAATTCCAGATGAAAAGGCAGATAGGAAGTAAAGACGACAAATAAATTTAACCCAATATATACTTCTTCAAAAGGGGATTAATTTACTACGCAATGATATTAACCCGGAACATAGTATTGTGCTTGGCATAACGGATTCATTATAAATGAAGTATTTTGATTGGTGGAGGAAATGACATTGTGTTTTTTATGAATTTGGATGATCAGCGCTCAATCAGATTCTCATGGGATTAAGGGGATCTAAGGCAGAAGTGATTTTTTTAAAGGTATACACCGGCTATACGTAATAAAAGTACATATACACGGCCACATAACGGACATGTTTCTCAGAAAACCAATTCTTCAATTGGAGGATCAAATGCGATAGGTGCGGCGATTCGCTTTTGACGCCCACAAAAAAATAATTAAAAACAGTCAATTCACTTTCTACTATCCGCCTTCAGTCACCAGCTTTCTAGGACAGGCAACCCACACCCCTCTTTCCTTTGTGCCTTCTTTCGCTGCTCTTATCTAGTAACCAGCTGAGTATCGGTGGTTTTTCTCGAGCGCGTCATTTGGGGAGTTTTGAGATTTTGTAGTTTTGAGATTTTCACTCAAGTAACGCGCGCTTGTTGAGATCGACTTAGACTTTCTCAAAGTCCGTTTTATATTGGCTTTTTTTTGTACAACGGACTTTTCTCGCTCGCTTTGCTCTTAGAGAAACATAGAGGACAACTTGGGGCAAGTCTAAGATCGACTGTCTCGAAATAAATTTGTATTCGCACGTTGGAGCGATAAAAAGACGCCTGATACTCAAGTTATTCTTATCCGCTTTTTGAACACGAAAAGTCTTGCTTTTTATATTACGTATTTCTAACCTTTTTGAGACGATTTTACTGTTGTTGTCGGTCATGGAGTAGCTTCAGTAGTTCACTATGAATCGTGCTGATCATTGTATCCAAAATTCTCTTCTCTTTTTTCTCGCACCTCATATGAAAAAGAAACATGTTCAATTTTGTTAGCTCTGCGTCTTCCATGCATATGGCGTTAGAAATCAATCTCGCCCCTATGGATTCCCTTCGCTTTGACCACACCCCTGGAATGAAAAAGGACTGACGCCGGTGGCGAGTGCCATGAAGTGTACTCCCTACTTTATAACAGAAGTCTTGACGAGGGGCTCCTTGTTAATGGGGCCTGTCTGCAAGCCTGTATATGCTCGGATGTTGCATTTGATGCCACCTATCTAGGATACACATAGAATATAACGCTTTTTTGTGCCTTGAATTGTGCATCTTTGTACTGGTAGCTCCTCTTCCTTACTAGCAAAGGCCTCTCTCGCGACCCTCAGCCAGCGAAATGTAGGGAAAAGAGGCCTCTGCTAGTAGGGAGACCTCTTCCCTTAAGAACTGGTAGAGAGAAAGAATCCAACTTTTCAAGCACCGAGTTCCTTCATTCGCAAATCTTCATTCGTAAACAGTGAAATGACGAAGGTCGACGAAGAATAAGACCGATTCAGGAAAAGGCCGTGTATTTTTATTTTCCGTGTCTTTCTCGTTATCTTTGATTTCAGCGCCGAAAGAATGAAATCAGGAGTCTGTTGCCACGGAAACTCGTTTATTTTCCGACGATTATCCGAGACTTATCGTGAAGAGTTCGTCGCTGCCACATCACGCCGCGGTTGTTATGAGAACGTAGGCGGACTTAGTAGGAATTTTGCCAACTGGTCAGTGCAAACTGGAAGGGATTTATGAAAGGGGTCTCAAAACGCAATTCTAAATAGTACCTTTTAGTGATTTCTTCAGCGATGGATTAAGGAGAGGTGACCTTCATCAATTGTTACAAGAAAAAAAAGAAACCAGAGAAAATAATCATATGACAAAACAGTAATGGCAGAAGAGAACCAATCGCGTAAGGAAAATGGTGTAGTAGGAAAGAGCAAAAGACAAGACGAAGACGATGTCTCAGAAAATATTGAAGCCGATTCTAATGCCGAACCAGAACAACACCTGAACGGCGAACTGAGGCACCGCAAAAAAGGAAAAAATCAATCTCTGAAGAGCTGTGGCAATAGAAAGAGAGTAGAACTGGCGAAGAAATCTGTGAAACAGGTTTTAGCAGAAAAAGCGAAGCAGTCTAAAGAGAAGTCAGGCTTCTGGTTTTCGATACGGAATTTTATTCTACAAGAGGATGGGGAAGAGAAAGGGCGTTCGTTTCTGGAAATCAGAACTATTGTTGCGTTTGCCTTTGTCGTGGTTCTGACTGTAGCAACGAGATACTATACAATATCTATACCGTACTGGGTTTGGTAAGTAGGATTGCACTCCAATAATGTTCAATACAAACCCATGCCACTTGTGTCCAGAAATGGACTGGCACTATAGGATTTAGAG
The DNA here is from genome assembly GCA_033964015.1 of Scolanthus callimorphus. Classification (NCBI taxonomy): domain Eukaryota; kingdom Metazoa; phylum Cnidaria; class Anthozoa; order Actiniaria; family Edwardsiidae; genus Scolanthus; species Scolanthus callimorphus. The sequence continues at coordinate 28,822,816 of CM066915.1, read as the reverse complement.
TCTGTAAAATCTGTCAAAATACTAACGATCTGAAAAATCCTCAGATACAACAGTTCCGCGGAAACTTATATTATTATTTTTTCGTTTTATTTTATCATTATGTTTGTCGGATTGTAGGTTTCTGCAAGTTAACCGGAAGTTGGATCCCGGCCCCTTGTTCTATAAAAGTGTCTCGTTTTCTGGGGTAGGGCGATTTAAAAAATATGCATTTCGCGTAGCTATGTTTGTTTACTGTCCAGGGGCAGAATAACAACAAAAAAGCACGCACACCAACATAGAGAGATACAGTGCAAAACTGCCTCGGGAAATCAGAATATTATTGTCAATACATTTTTCGGCGTTCCACTTCTCTGCCCTCGAACAGGAAGGGGAATAGTGTGTGTTTATCATTTCATTGTTTAAATGTAGCTACAGTGTATGACCTATTAACTGATATTGGTAGAGTTAAAAAGGATCCTTCATCCATTTCTTTTCGCTTCGATGAAAAATAAACGGAAGCGGAAGTCTTGGGAAGTGACGATCAACTTCCGGCCGCGCGATCTAGTAAAAGACTGGGTTGCTTGGTTCCATTTCGAGATCGGCGCGTCTGTTTCGAAATGTTTCAACTCGAGTTGTGAAGTGCAGAACACCGGAAAACTAGTCTATAATACCACCTGAAGATCCTCACATAACCTCACAGATTGTTCTCAAGCAATGAACATAGTATGATGGCACCCGGAAAGCATCAAAAGCCCAAGAAAATTGAACAATCGAAGAGAAATGGCGCCACTTCGAAAGCCGGTTCTGACACTCCCGCTAAAACAGTGCCAAGCAAATCTACAACCAGCTGCGGAACTGAAACAACAATCAAACAAAACAAACAGCAGATGGAAATTTTAATGTCTAATATGAATCTACTGGCAAGGTTACTGGTTTTCTCGGGGGTTGTATTCCTAACGTTTGCTACAAGACTATATAAATTAAGCGAGCCGAGGCATATATGGTAAGTAAATATTGAGGAACTAAAGACGTCCAAAGACGCGTTTGAATTTCCAATTCCATGCTGCGATAAAATAACTGCAAATAGCTCTAGTCAGGAATCTGTGTTGCTAAGGAGTTAAACATTGCCTCATTCTTGGAGGTATTTTATTCATCTGGCTTGTCAATACCAATATCTAATCGATTAGATGTGTAAAGATTAATTATGCTTATTGAAGAAGAATGTAGCATCTTGACACTCGAAGTATGAAATTGAAATCAATTTGATTGTTTTAATCAAAGAAAGAATCTTCGAGACTCATATACTCGTGAATCAACTGTGCATTATCTGCGTGGTAAATAAAATTAACATGTGCAGTCGTGTTTTTACGAATACTGTAGCTAAATTTTATTAGACGTTTAAACTACAAGTAAAATAGTGTAGAACAGTGATAAGTTTGCATTGCAGAAAAAATCTGGTTGCAAGAACCAAAATATGAACTATTCTGGCTGTCTATTTTATTCTCTTTCTCACATTAAAAGGCATTTTATGATATTTCCCCTGGGGCAAACATGATGTCATGTTCATTGTATTTCCATGGAGATACATAATGACCTGCTCTAGGGGTCAGTAAATGTTCATATTCCCCTCACGCCTAGTGTTACAAACCACTAGCTCTTCTGATATGGGGTTACCTGTTATGACTGGGTGGGTCCATTTAATACAAATAATGTCATACAAACTAATTTGTGAATTAGATCATTTTAACTGGTACTAATTCAATAATGAAAGGGACTATTAACCTCTTAATTGTTGGTCGATAGTGTATCTCACACAATGCTATCATTTTGCTGCAGTCACTATTATCTTCATATTTCCAGCCTTATTCACAAATTTTTCACACTATATGAAAAGCAATAGCCTAAAGTTTCCTGAAGGGTGATGCATTATAGCCTGAATTTCAGCCGTCCATTCACTCTCAGTCATGTGGATGGTGAATTTAGACATCTCGGCAAATCAGGAGCAATCAAGAGTGAATGGGCGGCAGAAATTCAGTCATGATGCATCAGGCTACAATGGTTTCTGGTAGTTGGGGTAAATGATGTAATAAGGCATCATTAAAATATTTTTTGAAGAATAAAAATGTCAAATTTAGCAGTCCATCAGTTATGACAAAAATAGAATTTCATCTTACCATCAGGTCGTTCTTATTGTAGGATCAATGTTAACAAGGATGTACCCTTTTAGTATAATTTTTGCAGGTTCATTTCGAAATAAACTGCTTTTTTGTGAAGTCCTGCACCATCTACAGAGAAGAAATAATCAGTGTAAATGAGTACAACCATTATTGTGTCAGGATCTGACATTAACTTTTTTTAGGAACTAGGGGGACAAAGGTACTGCCCCCCTCCCAAATTTGTTTTGACTAACAACATAAACTCAGCAACATTCAAACATTTCCAATATTTTTGTACTGTGCCCCCTGTTAGTTTTTTGCTTCTGCCACCTATACGTTTACGTTTAATACTATACTTCACAAAGGCATAACCATGACGTGAAGGTATAAAATAACAATCATATAACTAAGAGAAAGAAAAAAAAATAATAATAAATAATATATGTGGTCAGTATAGGCTAGCTAGGAAACTGTCAATAGTGGGCTGAGTTATGGCGCCAACAGGCAGACCATTCCATAGTTTTATTGCCTGTGGGAAAAAGCTTTCTTTAAAGACATTTGTTTTGCAGGTTACGGGTGCAAATTTTTAGGGGTGATATTGTCTAGTTCTTGTATAATTTGGAGGGGTTACATATGATGGCATAGGAATCGCATCCAAGCCCCTAGTTATTCTATAAAACAAGGCTAATCGTGCCTTTTCCCTCCTTTCTTTAAGCTTTGGCCATCCCAGTTCTTCCATTAGTCGGGTCATTGTTCCTGGTTCTCGGTCCCAGCATTGCTTGCAAAAGCGTGCTGCCTTTTTCTGCACCGTTTCTATGTTATCAATGGGCGGCAATGATGAGCCATTGGGACCTAAGTGTAGAATTCCAACCAAATTACAAACATTGGTTGCCAAACTTTAATTTTGGTTGCCAGTTTCGGTAATTAACTTAATATTGTTCCCATTTGTTTTCTGTTATTGCTATCCTTTAGAATACATATAATCATATTGCAGTATTTTTTGTTTTCTGAAACTTAAGCACCAATAAACTCCAAAAATTATTTTAAAAAATGTGCCCACATTATCATAAACCCTCGTGCAGTCCCTGAACTCTCCTTTGCAGCTTTGGTAGGCTGTGGCAAGGAGCATCTGCCTTAGCGGAAAAGGTCAAAAACATAAATGTCAAGGCATATTTGCATATCATAACAGCCACAATTTATATTCCTGGGGTGAAATATTGTCTAAAGTGAATTGATCTCCACTCTATTATTTAACAATAACTTGCTGAAGGTGACTAATTGCAGCTATTTACGGCGGCTGCTGTCTTAGTATTTTTACTCCAGTGACTTTTAAAATGTTTGACAAAAATTCACGTTTAGGGGTATTTTTTATGTTTCTCTTGTAATAAAGTGCATGCACAATGTCCAATGCTTCCAATATTATAGGGGAATATAGCAAAATATGATGAACATCTCGACCAATCAGTGCACAGAATCGCTTGAGTAATTATACTAAAAGGCACTATTTCAAATGGGATTTATCCAATGATTGACAAGTTGTTTATTTTCCAACAGTTGGGATGAAACTCACTTTGGGAAGCATGCAAACTTCTACATTAAAGGGGAATTCTTCTTTGATGTACACCCACCTCTTGCAAAGGTTTGTATATATTAGCTGTACATGTATGATGTGTCATCTGGTAGCATTTAGAGTAGTTAGTACTGTCTGGTAGTTTGTAGGTTATATAGAAAAAATAAAACTCCAGCTGGAGTTTCTTTATTTTGCTATTGGCAGTGGGTGTACCAGTAAATGCATGTGCACCTTAACTCACTTTTAATATTATGAAATATGGTAATTTTACAATTTTCTCTCTTCTTCATATTTACCTTTATTATATGGATGCCAGTGTTTTACCGGAAACTAAAACACTCGTATTTTCCATATCTTCACTAGTGAAAATATGAAAAAGTTATGTACCGAATGTCCCGGATGTGCACGATGTGCAGTGTTGTTTTCCTGACTTCGTCTGCAGCTCGCTCGCTCGGTCATACGAGTTTTAAGCCACAAAACTAAGTTTTGTTCTAGTTCTAAAGAGAAAAACAATATTTCAACTATGGCAGAGAAAGCTACAGCAACACAAAAAGGGAAATTAGTTCTTAACGACACTAGGAATCAGAAAGATTGAGGGAGCATTTCACAAATAAACACTTTCGACTTTACCAAGTGAGTTGTTCAATTTGTAATGTTTTGTCGCTATGTCAATTCTAATCCATATAATAAAAAGAACATTACACGGTGGCTTGAAGATATGGATTTCATTTTCTCGTGTCAAAAACAATATTTTACTCACTCGCTGCACTCGTTCGTAAAATATTGTTCTTGCCACTCGAAAATAAAATCCTTATCTTCGCGCCACCGTGTAATATCCTCTATGTATTTTTTTGTTTCATGTAAAAAATGCAAAAAACACTTGGCAAAATGGTGACTTATTTACAGATACATCTACTTCATCTGAATAATATAATATAATTGTGTGCCTTTTCTCAGATGTTGATAGCAATGTCAGGTTACTTCAGTGGATACAATGGCTCTTTTGCTTTTGAGAAACCTGGAGACATGTATGGGGAATATAACTATCTTGGCATGAGATTGGTAAGTACCATAGTCAGATGCGAAGTCTGAGTCCACATTCTGTGATTCCAGTAAATGTCCATAACCCTCCCATGGTTGAAATATGACCCCCCACCCCATCCCTCTAGAATTTCCAGTGAAAAATAGAGTAATTGCATTGGAAATAAAAGGTACTTAGACTCCCCTCCTCTGGGAGGTTTTTTTCTGGAATCACACATTGCCAGCATTTGTAATGTATAAAATATAGTACCCAAAAAATGTACACAAACCAACTCAAAGTCCCTATAATCATGGAGGGATTTCTGCAGAATTCTAATTGTGAAAAGCTGAATTTCCCATGACAAAAGAATGTGAAGTGTTTGGAATTCACATGTTTGTCCATTCTCATTCCTGTGTCATGGGAAATTCAGCTTCTCACAAGAATGGGTTTCTGCAGAAATTCCCTGTGGAAAAATGTACTGTTTAGTACATGCATGATTGCAGTGTTGTCAAGACAAGCTAGTGACTGCCAGAACACTGCCGGCTACTGTAATATGATTTTATGTTTCACTGCTGCCTACTTTTCATCAGATTCCAGACAAAAGCATATTAATTGAGCCACTGAAATAAGGCAAACTGGGCACGGCTAGTTTTTTTAATAACTGCCTGCTTCAAAACATTCTGACAGCACTGTGATTGATTACATTTTTTGTACTCAGTAACACGATTGTGTGTTTATTCCACGTCCTGCAGTTCTGTGTCACCCTGGGCTCCCTGTGTGTTCCCCTGGCATATCTTACAGTATGGGAGCTAACCAAGAATACAGCTGCTGCACTTTTAGCCTCATCAATGATTTTATTTGGTAAGAGTTAACAAAGGAAGAAATTCACGTTCAGACTTCTCTTGGGACTTATTTATGGCTTTTTACCATTTTTTATAGCCAATGTTATAACATTTGTTGCTTCAGTAGATTTATACTCAATTTTTTTTTCAGATAATGGTTGTGTGACAATATCTCAATACATCTTATTGGATCCCATTTTAATGTTCTACATAATGTTATCTACATTCTGTCTAACAAAGTTCCAGTCTTATAAAAATTGGTAAGTGTTTCAATGTCAAAAATACAGGGACGTCAACCCAAGGACTTTGAAAATCTGGAGAGACCGCCATAAAATGGTGAAATTTCCTGAAATTCTCCCAGGAGAAATACAGTAAATGTATGTCACCTTCAATTTTTCCCAGAAGATCTTGAGATTGACGTCCCTGAACCTCAACACAGCCAAAAAAGGAGATTGAAGGCTAAGAGTATCCATAGAATACGTCAATAAACTATCTGCACAAGTGACTCTAGTTTGAAACGATTGAAGTCCCCTGAGATACAGACTGAATCTTCCCACTGGAATTCCAGGTGAAAATGGCAGTGATTGTATGGAAAATAAGAGGTTATTTTTTTGGAATCACACAATGCAAACGATTACCAGCATCAATGACATTTCAGCAGCTTCAGGAAGTTGAAATACCACTACTTAGTTTTTTGAGAGTTTCAAGAGGGCCTAGGTATCTATTTGCATAGTTGATTTTTTTTACTTGATGCTTTTTACTTATTGTATTTCATTTTATGTTTCAGTCCATTCAGCTTTACATGGTGGTTTTGGATGTTTGCTACAGGTGTATCACTAGCATGTGCTTTTAGGTAACAAAGGCTTGGCTACTTTGAACCCACAATTGCCAGCAAAATGCCCTAAAGTTTTCTCCTTTTTTCATGTACGGTAATGTGTATAATTATCTGCAAGCATACATAGATGGTCATCCACACAAGATACCTCATTTGAATGTGTTAGTAATGGTGCTGTAATACAATTTGTTTTCACTTTCTAAGTGATGATGGTGTACTATTATGTTTCAGCTGCAAATGGGTGGGGTTGTTTGTGATCTTGTGGGCTGGAGTCACAACAGTCATGGACCTATGGGAGCTGCTTGGCGACTTAAGTATGTCGCTGGTAAGAATGCACTGTATCATGAAGAACATGTGAAAAATCATTGTTGTTGTTATTGTTGTTGTTGTGAAAATCCAGCATAATTCGAGGAAATTGTCTGCTTAATTTTGAGTGCCCTGCCTGTAGTGTATACTCTCTGTCTGTTCTTTTTCAGTATGAAGTGGGCAAACATTTTATAGCCCGAGTGTGTGGTCTTATTATTGTTCCTATTACCATCTATCTCTTCTGGTTTGCTATTCATTTTAAGATGCTTCCAAATAGGTGGGTAGCACATATTCTATTTATATGTTAATAGAACTGCCAGTGATGGTAGTGAGAACTAGGAACTTAAAGCAGAACAAAATGTAAAAACGAATTTTAGAAGCAAGTGAAAGTTTTGATTGTTCAAAATGTGAAAGATGTCCTCTACAAAATTATACTTGTAAGTTAGGCCATTTAGTTCCTATTTTTTTGAGAAACTTTGATATTCTATTTTTTTTAACTTAAGACGTAACATTGCTTGCCCAAATGACAAACCATGTCAAAGAATTTCTTGTCTCTTGTTATTTTTCTTGACATGCGTTGTAGCATATAACTGATTATTGTTCTCTTTTTTCAATTTTTATTATTTATTTCCAGTGGCCCAGGTGACGGCTTTTTTAGCTCTGCATTCCAGTCCACATTAAAAGGAAATGACTTATACATGGCATCACTGCCTGAAGGTAAAATCGCAACAGTGTATTGGGCTGTTCAAAAAAATTCCTGTACCCCCTATTGAGGAACTCCAAATTTTCAAAAATTGCTCTACCCCTGTTGAAATTCCAGGCTCCTGTAGAACCCCTGTGGAAATATGAAGCAGCCCCTATGGAAATTCCTCATTCTCTTGTGAGCCTTTTGAAATTCCAAAATTGCAATTGAATACCCTGTGGAAATTCCGGGGTGAAATGAATGGCCATGCGGAAATTCCAGGGTCAAAAACGACAACCCCTGTGGAAATTCCAGGATCAAACAATGAAAATTGTAGGTTCCTCTATAGGGGGGTAATGGATATAAAATGGAAGAGCCTATTTGACTGTTGATTGTACTTTGATGAATTATAATTATCTAGTTACTGAAATTAATAATTACTTACAATTTTTTTATTTCTGCATTCATTTGCCAGATCTAGCATTTGGCTCAGTAGTTACTCTGAAAAACCATAGACCTGGAGGAGCACTTCTCCACTCCCATCCCCACTTGTACCCAAAAGAACACGCCCCTGAGCAACAACAGGTATGGAATACAGAACAGATTATAGGAAATAATATTGAATAATGGTAACAGAGAAGATGTCATAATTATGATGATAATAAAAACTAGGACACAGGCTAGGACCATCAACGACGAACTTGTAAAAGTTCAACTAAATCTTTGTTTTCATTCCAGGTTACTGGCTACTCACACAAGGATCAAAACAACCAATTTCTTGTCAAGAAGGCTTATGAGGACTATGGTACATTATCTATTTTTTCAGCCATTTAGATATCCATATTTATACATACTATATCAGGTTCAGAAAAAATTAGTCAGTCTAAAAAGAGTTGTAAGTTGTAGTCATGAAAAGCTGTGTTACTACCGCGCCATTTTAAAGGTACCATGAGTGGCAAACGTTTTTTCACTTTGTCTGGACTTGAAAAGCGTGCACGTTTTGTCGACGCATTCCCACGTTTCTCGCTAGCTGATTGGCTGGAAAATAGCGCTGTCTTCCTTCAATAACCAGTCGCGTCATCAAAACGTGCATGTATCAAGTCCAAAAAACGCGAGAAAACGTTCACGGTAGCTCGAAAATAGTGGTAGTTAGACTCTTCCAAGTATGTCAAACGCCCCCCTTTGGTCATGGAGAAAGTATGAGAGAATTTTATAGTGGACTAAATTCTGAGGGATATGAAAATGGAATCGCGTGTCATAAACATGCTTGAGGGCACTGCCACTTATCGCGCGTATACTGGCAGCCCTACCAGTGAGTGCTATGGACGGCCTTTGTATTACTGAACAGTATTATTTATTTTATTCATCATTTCTCATCACAGACCCTACTCATCCAGTTGAGTTCATAAAAAATGGCGACTGGATTCGACTTGAACATAAAGAGTAAGTTATTCAGAAGACACGCTTCAGCTTTCCGTGGACTCTACTTTTATCTGTGGCTCCAGGTTAAAATACAAGTGTGGCCACCGCTCACTTACATGTTTCTGTGGCCACCCAATGGACGATTCCAGCTATAAGCGCAATTCCAATGCGCCCAAGCCGTGACCCACAACTACCGGAATGCAGCGCGCGCTTTTTTAGCAGTTTGTTCGACAAATGTTCCACATCTACCGACATGCAGCGCGCGCGTGCGTTATAGCTGGAATCGTCCATTGAGTCGGGCGATGAGAAGGGACTAAATGTGAAAATCCACGTGCCACACCACCAAAGTCTTCTCAGACAATTTTTCTTGAGAAAACGAACCAGTACGAGCCAGTTTGGTCTTAGTGCTGAGATGTGTTCGTCTAACTGGACCTTCTTTTTCGTTGTCGACAGAACCAAACGAAACATCCATAGTCACAACGAGAAACCACCGATCACAAAACATCACATGCAAGTCACCGCGTACGGAGAGGTGAGTGGGGAATAACTTGAATTAGATCAACAATTAAAATACGGATTTCACCGAATTGTGGCGTTGGTGTCTGAATTCGTGCTACTGCTGAGCGTCATATTATACTTAGGGATGTAGTATACATGAATGATGCGAAAACTACAGTTCATCTTTTCGCGGTTTTCTGCTTCTTCTCTACTGTTACTTGCCATTTGGACGAGCTTATTAACTGCGCCTAGCCTGTGGCGAAACAAACTAAGGGGTAGGGACGGGCGATAAATAAGGGGTAGGGACGGCGAAATTGACGGCCGCGAACTCCGGTTTTTCCACATTACAACACCCTCCTCCGCAAACGCCTCTGCATACAAGAGACTGATCTGCTAGAAACGCAATTTCAATTTCAATTTTCTTCTTTGTAGAACGGTAAAGGTGACGCAAATGATTTCTGGCGGGTGGAGATCGTCAGTGGATCCTCCAACGATCGGGTCAAAACCGTCCAAACAGTCTTCCGCCTTGTTCACGTCAATCTCAACTGTGCGTTACACATGACGTCCAAGACGCTGCCAAAATGGTAATGACATTGTTATACATGGGGTGGGACCACATAGGTATACCAAAACAGAATTAAAGACACTGGTTGTTAGGATGAATAGCCATACTTATTCCAATGCTTATGCCAAATGATTCTACAATACATCGCTCGAAAGAAATTTTGTACTGGATTAATGCGAGAATTTCATGCTTTTTAGTTTTATACATGCCTCACCGCAGGCTACAACAGACAGTTTTGACGGTGCAACCTTTTCTGAAATAGGTGTATATCGTGCCAGGATACCTAATAGGCGCAGTGTACATTTCTAATCTTCGTATTCTAGAATAACTAATTGTTGTATGTGTTACCTTTCTCAAGGGGCTGGGAGCAAATGGAAGTGACTTGTAACCCCGTGAAGCATCACGCCAATAATCTATGGAATGTGGAAGGACACGAAAATCCAAATGGTCTGTGGAAACTTTCCTCGTTTTAATATATATGTGTAGCCGTGTGCTGTGTTGTGGGCTTCCTGTGTTGTGCTGTGAGCTTCCTGTGGTGTGTTGTGGGCTTCCTGATGCTCACCCGTGACGCGTTGTGACTGGGCCTGGAGTCTCTAGGGATCTCGCGCGCGGGTTTACGGTTAGTTAGTGGGGTTGGTGAAACGTGGAAGGAGTATTGAGTGGATTATAAGTAAGTGTATAAAAACCCAGTAACCAAGAGTCAGGAGTGTTGAACCCAAATAAAAGGTATCCTCAGTGAAAGTGGAGTTGTATTGCTAAACTTCAATAAGAACTGTGGTTACATATGACACCTTATTTATTGCTGGATACTTTCTGGTCCTGTTTCAGTTCCGAAAGCAAGCCCGGAAATGTTCAAGCCGTCGTTCTTAGCTAGCGTGTACGAGTCGCATGTCGTTATGGCCCAAGTGAGTATACTGGTACTGGAATAGTGTGCGATGCCAGCTATAAGCACCCCCTATGAACGCGCATGCTGCATGTCTGTAGTTGTGTTTACTTATCACGAATCAAGTGCCTTGTATGCGCGCGTTGCAACCTTGTAGTTGTACAGCCTCATACGCCAGGGTCGTCCCCTCCTGCTAGGGGAAAGAGTAAAAATGGGGAGGTAGGGGGAGGACCCTTGGGCGCGCAGTGATGGTCGTTGTGTTACATTCCAAGGTCATTTCTAAAGAAACGAGAGAGCGCGCGCTTATAGCTGGAATTGTCCATTATTTTCCGTCATTATCAATTATTACTAATTATTTCCATCAATTGTTTCCCAGACTAATTCAGGTTTCAAGCCGAAAGAGGGCGAGGTCACTTCCCAGCCTTGGCAATGGCCGCTAAACTACAGGGTACGTAAACCAGTTCTGATGAATACAAGTTTAGCTGTAGACTGGACATTTCATTTATCTTTTATCCCTCAATATTTTCAGGGCCAGGTGTTCTCGGGGATGGATCATAGAGTTTACCTTCTTGGAAATCCTGTAAGTGAGGGAACAACAACAGTACCAACTTCATCAACAGTACATCTAACTTTTCACACATTTTCGGCGATTTTTCTCTGTGTTGAGTGAAATATCTCGACAAATTGTAGGGCGCTGGCCGGCTGGTGCCACAAAAGCTAACCTCGCGACTAATATCTCGTCATTATTCGCATTACATTAAAAACGTTAATCAGAACACTAAATGCCTGCCCAGCCCTCTCATTACTCCTGACATTTCTCACCAGCTCCCAGCTCACTATTGTAATGTTTTCCTGTTCAGGTCATCTGGTGGTTTGTTCTCCTAATCATGGTCTTCTTTGGGGTGCTTTATTGTATAAACGCTGTGCGTGTCCAGAGAGGCTATCAAGACCCGCCTCAGGAAGTTGGTACGTCATGCAATCAATCCCGTTATCGTAAACTTTTGAGCCACTCACGAGCCAGAATAGTCGAGAATCCCGCGGGCGCTCCCCATAAGGGTCAAACCCCGAAAGACAAGCATATTCGTGGCGAGAAAACAAAGCGCATGGCGAATTAGATTGTTGTTGTTGAGGCCAGTTGAACACCCATTTTTTTCCGGCCTCCTCCTTGTTTTCTAGCTCTCACATTCAACTCTGTTCTATTATTTAACGCTAAATTGTGATTAATTTGTGTCATTTTGAGCGCAAAACAGTTTTGGGGAGTTTGCGTTTCCTCTCCAAACCATTCTTCATGATTTCTAAAGGGTCTAAAGGATTCTCTACTCTTGTTAACTAGTCAGGGATAGGAAGCGTGGCAAACACTTTCATTGTTCTTCCATTTTTACGAGCAAAAATCCTTAATGTTTTTTCTTTATTCGTTGAACCTGAATTTCCTGTTTTGTTATCCATATTCCATTAAACACTGCGCGTGTTGACACCGCGGAAAAACGCAGTTCACATGCGCCAAAGATTCACTGGCCTGTGAAATGAAGACAATTGAAAAAATCTACACAACAATAGCGAAAGATAAATGTTGACTTTAAACCATATTTTTCGCATCGGGTGCAAGCCTTAAAGTGCGAGGTGCAAAAGTTCAGGGAAAAATATGAACATATTCTAGCTGCTGTGCAATTTTGGCCTTACGTTTTGTGTTTGGAGCTTACGTTTTCCAAATATCCAAGACAGCACGAGATATTTTTGTTATGTAGATATGTATTTTCTTTTCATTCACAGGAAGTGAATCTTTAGCGCATGGCAAATGCCTTTTGCCGCGATGTTGCGCGTGTTATAATGGATCTGGAGGCCTACTCTGGGACCTTATCTCGCCCTATCCCGCCTTTCAATTGGACCATTTCCCCCTTATCTCGCCTTATCTCGCTTTATCTAGCATAAACTCGCGGAGGGATAAGGTCCCAGTGTAGGCCTATCTGGGAACATTCTAAACATTCCTGTGTTTTCTTTTTATTCTGTACAGCGCGTCGCAAGCGAATGGAGTCGATCGTCATCTGGTTAATGCTCGCCTGGGCTCTTCATTACTTCCCGTTCTACGTCATGGGCCGTGTTTTGTATTTCCATCACTACTTCCCCGCCTATCTCTTTACCGCTATGTTGACCGGTAAGTCCTTCTTGAAAACCTTACCGTTAGACCTTTATAATATCTTGTATGAATCCATGCATACAAATACTTAGCCTGCGTAGCGGCCGCTACGCAGGCTAACAAATACTCGGACAACAGATCCAGTGTTGAGTGTTTTAATAGACTCATACTCTATAATTATGGAGCTCCCTTCGACCGAGCCTTCGACCCCGCGTAGTGGCCTCATCGTTAACAGATTATTGACAGTATCGCTATAGAAATGATATATTATTATGTATCTTTTCTCTTGACTGCAGGTGTTGTATGTGAGTACTCTTGTGAAAGTCTTTCAAATTTACCCAAACTGAGGAAATGGAAAAGTCGTGTGTACATGGCGAGCATTAGTTCACTCATCTTTATGTGCGCTCTTAGGTATGTCAGTCAAAGTATTTATCATTATACGATAGAGAACTACATAAAACATTCATCACGTAAGATTATGAACAACACAAACTAATTGTGATCAAAAGAGTTGCCAATTTCTGGCGCTAACATTTAATCTCAAGCACCATCAGGACAAACACTTTGGTGACAAGTTTTTTTTCAACTTGGCGACCACTTTGATCTTGATTCGGAGAAAACTGGTCAATTGGTAAAATAGTCAATTTTGGAACCTGAAGATCTATTCAAATTGAATTAATGCTAAAGAAAACTCTCTCTTTCCAGTTTCTATTTATTCCGTGGCTTGTCCTATGGCATGTCAGGTCCAATGGCACACGATCCTAACGCCACAGCCCCTGTCTACAAGTGGATGGATTCTTGGGAAGTCTAAATCATGAACGAATTCTGTTAAACACTACAAAATAATGCACTTGGATGAACTCTAGTCTTCAGTATCATGTCCCTTATTGGAGGCATTGCAGTGGGATAAATCTAGGCTAATACTGTCTTTACTGACTTGGATTGTAGTGAAGCCGAACTGCAATGCCTTGCACCCGGGTGAATTCTAGGGAATTCCAAACTCGGGTGGATTCAAGGGACGTTTAAACTAGCACCACCCTTACTGAATTGGATTCTATAGTGAAGCTTTAACTGCAATCCCTTGCGTCCGAATGAAGGGAAGTCTATACTTGTACCAAATGGAGCCACTAGGATAAACCACACTACCTACTGCACTCGGATGAATTCTAGCGAACGCTGAGTCACTGATTAACAACTGCATGTGGATGAATTCTAGTAAATATGTACTGTATAGACTTGGGTGAGTTCAAGGGACGTCTTTACCACGCACAATATAGTGATACTTGGGACTATTCTAAGGAGATTTTAGACTTAGACTTAAAGCCATCTACGCTTCACTGCCTCCTGGTATATTACTTGTCACAAGCTACACGCTTCAGCAATATTATCCGGCACCAGCTATTTAACATACACGCTAGATTACGCTTTTCATGAGTTAGAGATCTGTTATGGAAGTCTACATGGTCATGGCCCGCACAAGCTGGGAGAAGGGAGGGGGGGGGACGTCTTTTTACAAATATTCATACATTTTCTATTATTTGGACCCCTTCCCACTTTTGTGATAAAAACGTCGTACACTGAGATGCTTTTGGCTTTATATAGTTGACAAATTATGCAGATATTCAATGGGAACACAACACAAATGTAATGGGTTATTTACTAAAAAAAAACTGGTTTTATTTGTAATATCTGTCATGCTAAATAAAGTATATAGAATATAATTGTAATGAACAACTGGTATGCCTTATCTCCAAATGCAGCCAGGGGCATAGCTACCAATACGCAAAGTACGCAACTGCGTACTAGAATTAGCCTGCTAGCCGGCTCTCCAGTGGGTTTTTTCGGATGTTTGATTTTTTGGGCGCGCGGGATTCCTGTGACGCGGGATTCCTGTGTCGCGGGATTCCTGTGTCGCGGGATTCCTGTGTCGCGGGATTCCTGTGTCGCGGGATTACTGTGTCTCTTCTTTCCCCCCGCGACACAGGAGTCCCGCGCGTCCAAAATCAAATATCCGGAAAAAAAAACACTGGAGAGCCGGCTAGCAGGCTATACTAAAATTTTCACTTTGTTATAGCGGAGCTCCTGCGCGGGCCGAAGGCCCGCGCAAGCGGAGCACCATACCTAAGGGAAAAACGTATAGTATACTATCGAGTTGATTTTTGAACGTCACGGGCATTTTGGATCATTTTGATGACGTCATTGATGACGTAAGGGCACGTGACTTTGGTGTAGGGCTCCTCTTATGGTCTTTGAAACTTTGTCCAAGTTTGGCTTCTATAGAAGCTTCCCTTCGGGAGATATGATTTTTTCTTTATTGTTCTGGTATTAAACCTATAGCGTACGCCGTCCGTCCGTCCGTCCGTCCGTCGTCCGTCCGTCCGTCCGTCCGTGTACACATGGGAACCCTGTGGTATGCAAAGAAAAAATTATATCTCCTCAAGGGAACATGCTAAGACAACCATACTTGGGATATTTTGTCTATGCCACAAGGGGGGTGCTGTAACACGGACACGTGATGTGACGTCATCGATGACGTCATCTATGCTTGAAAAATCAATATCTCGTGAAGGGAAGACTCTAAAACAACCAAACTTGGGTAGTATAGTCTAGGCCACAAGATGACCGAAATGAGGTGGTCACGTGATATGACGTCATCGATGACGTCATCTATGCTTGAAAAATCAATATCTCGTGAAGGGAAGACTCTAAGACAACAAAACTTGGGTAGTGTAGTCTAGGCCACCAGATGAGCGAAATGAGATGGTCACGTGATATGACGTCATCGATGACGTCATCTACGCTTGAAAAATGAATATCTCATGAAAGGAAGACTCTAAACCAACCAAATTTGGGTAATGTAATCCAGGTCGCCAGATGAGCGAAATGAAGTGGTCACGTGATGTGACGTCATCGATGACGTCATCTATGCTTGAAAAATCAATATCCCGTGAAGGGAAGACTCTAAAACAACCAAACTTTGGTAGTGTAGTCTAGGTCACTAGATGAGCGAAATGATGTGGTCACGTGATGTGACGTCATCGATGACGTCATCTATGCTTGAAAAATCAATATCTCGTGAAGGGAAGACTCTAAAACAACCAAACTTTGGTAGTGTAGTCTAGGTCACTAGATGAGCGAAATGAAGTGGTCACGTGATGTGACGTCATCGATGACGTCATCTATGCTGGAAAAATCAATATCTCGTGAAGGGAAGACTCTAAAACAACCAAACTTTGGTAGTGTAGTCTAAGTAACTAGATGAGCGAAATGAAGTGGTCACGTGATATGACGTCATCGATGACGTCATCTATGCTTGAAAAATTAATATCTCGTGAAGGGAAGACTCTAAAGCAACCATGTAAACCATGTACACATGGGAATCCCTTTCATTCACAGAAAATTTTATAACCAGGAGCTACGCTTTTAGCCAGTGGCTAAATGTATATATTACTGATGTTTTTCTAATGATGGTGTCTATTAGACTACTCTCTTACGTACCTTACATAAAAGTTCTAGCTCTGCCCTGGCAGTAACTCCAGCTATTGTGCTGGTCGGTCAATTGGCAGTTTTCACGATGTTGCGCACGCAACATAAATGGGACGAGAACAATGCTTGTCTGTTTTGAATAATAAAAGCCGTCTGCGTCAGAACGAGTCGGAACGGCTCAAGGGTATTGTTCGGCACAACATCGTGAAAACGGTCAATTCGTGAAATTGAGTTTCCGAACAACTTACGAAGACAATGCAATCAAATAGTATTTGGTGGTGTGTCGCTCATGTTTTAGAGAGGGAGAAAAAGTCAGTCCATGGATCGTGAAATTCCGTGACCGAGCTATTGAGGTATTTTCAAAGCCGAGATCACGGTCTTAAGTGATTTTTTTTTTTTTTTGCTTACACTGAAACAGCATAAGCTTCGCAAAAATTAGTCGTGCGCCGCTGAATTCCGTACGCGTACGACTCAACCGGCCTCGGATCGCTAAAAATAGGAAAGTTGTTCCAACAACGACAATCTTTTTACGCGCTTGTGCCCGGTGCCTACGTCAATGTTGCGTATTCTGAGCGCCTTGAGCACTTGTCCCTCACAACAAGAACAAACGGGAAGAGGACTGAGAAGAGTAGAACACCACCGATCACATAGAACGAGGGAATGTAGGAGCCAAGCTCATCCGCTATAAAACCTGGAAATGAAAAGACAAAGTGGTTTTTAGAAGGAAAATGGGGCAGATTTCGTATGACTGTGAAAATGCCGCGACAAAGTTGTGCCGCGCCGTGACCGTGCCACGACTACGTGATTTTCATTGCGTATCTACAGCAGGCCAGGTCATTCCGTGCCGTGACGTGACGTGCCATTCCGTGCCGTGACGTGACGTACCGTGCCGTGCCGTGCCCTGCAGTAATTATGAGTTAGACTTTCAAGTCCCTCCTCGTTGCGCGGTTTAAATGTCACACAAGCGGCCTCGCCCAATGCGACTTCTTCGCTTCTCGATTCGATTGGAGAAAATCTAAAAGGATGATACTTGGCACATTTCGGGATTTTGCTAAATAACCAAAGTATAGGGAAGCGCCAAAGCCCTCGTCAAGTGTGTGTCCGATTTCCTTTGTTCAAAGCGTCGAATTTGTTTTATTTGAGTTTTTTCGGTCGCTCAAACCATCTAAAACAATCACGTCTTTGGCCTGTTTCGTTGAAAGTCATCTGGCTTTCGTTGCAACCGAAATCAGTGAGAATTGGCGACGGACGAAGCCAGGTTACTGCACTAGGCGAGGAGAGTCAGTTAGACTGATTGCCTAGGAGTTAGACTGGCGGAAACAGAAAAACTCAAATCCCAAAAGCCACTATTGAATTTGCCTGTTTTGAATTTGCGCAGCGAGAAACAATGTCAATGAATTTGGCTCTAACGGTCTGAAATCTAGACCAGATAAAATAATGCAGAGATTCTTACCGACAACAGGCGCGCCAGATAATATAAGCACAGAGCATGCCATGTACCCCATGCCAAGACCTATAGCGCTCTTACTGGGATCCACACTTGTCTGGAAAAACACCGCCTGGGTCGTCACAAAGAATCCATTCCCAATCCCAAAGAACACCGCAAATACCACGAGATGAGCGTACTTCTTAGCAAAAGCTAAAGCAATGATGGACACGCCCATGATCAAAGAGGACAACTGCACCCCTTGAAGGGGTGTCACCCAACGTTTGTCCAGAATTCGCCCGATGATAATTCTCGCGATTGTCGATGAAACTCCAATGAATATGAACAAATGTGATGCTTTGGTGCTTGAAATGTCTAGATCGTTTGCAAATTTTACAAGATGAATATTCGGCACAAAGACACCCATGTATGTTAGCATTATTGTAACCGTGCCAATAACGAAGGTGACATTTCTCCAAACGGAGCAGTCTATTAATGTGCGCAACCTCGAGACGCTTTCTTCTATGCTCCTAACAAAGTTAACACTGCCATCTTCGAAATTGGGATCAGCACTATCGTCTTCGATATTAGGGTCGTACGTGGCCCCTGCCATGCAAATAATAAACATAACCCCTGACATAACTCTAAGGGCGTTTCTCCAGCCCATTGTGTCTATCAGAACTTGTAACGTTGGCCCCATGAACATAACGCCGATGCTTCCACCAGATGCCACGATTCCAGTAGTCAAATATCTCTTGCTTTCTGTGAAGTATCTACTGTTGATCACGTAGCCAGTATTCAAAAGGCAGCCAGCTCCGAAGCCAAAGAGAATTCCATATGAGAAGTATAGAATAGGAAGTGTTGAAGCGAAGGAGCTTGATGCGAGAGATGCTATGCATAGTAACCCGCTCGCGATGGCTAGGACTCTATGAGTGAAGCGTTCAGATAAGACCACGGCGAGGGGGCCTACCATGAACATCAAGGCGAGCGCTATGGAACCAGCCCAGGCTGAAAGAAGAAAAAAAAGAGTAAGGACGTTCAATAGACCTCCGGGTGTATGACTATTGCATAGTAATTGTACACTCCTAGGTGTCCACGCGCCCAAAAGAGGAAGCTAGTGGGATTACTAATATCCCTTTTGAGCCTCTTTTAACTGCTATAGACCGATCGCATACCCTTCTTTGGCGAACGTCCGTATATTGTGCGCGCGGTGGGAAAACTGCGTTCTCTGCCCCGTAGCGCGCTCACAGCTTTCTACTAACTCAACACGAACGCAGCGCAAGACGCAAGTTCAATGCAAGTGTACATCATAGCGATGGAAGCCCAAGCGCAAACCTAAAATCAACATTAATTACATTGCTTGTGCCTTCGTAAGCTTGATTGACACTAGACGATACAAGCGCTAGGTTCTAATGGAAGTGTAAGAGTTTGATATAGCGCGCGGCTTCCGCTATTTCGCACCGCCGAGAGTGTAGGGAGTTTCGACCGAGGCGAATAGAAATCTTGCTTATCTCAGAGATGAGCGATGTACGCTCAGCAGTCAAGCCGACCGTCACTATAAGCAACAGTCACAATCACACTGAGCAACACTCAAATGGGTATTACTGGTCTCTCCCGCGCAGCCCATCCTTTGTGTCGGTAACGCAACGCTTTTGGCTAGCCAATTGAGCGTACTATCAGAACTTACCCGATTTTTCTTTGTTTGTATTGAATTCATCATCAAGTACTGGAAGGAACACGCCAAAGCTCTGCGTGAACCCGAAGTGGAGGGCATTTGCTGTTGTGGCGGCGAAACAGACTAGCCACGCCCATGGACCATCACGGGGGTGGGGACCAGAACAGCGCGTCATGGTATCATCGGGTGAACACTAGACACATGCAACTTGATCATCACTTCGAAAACAACATGAATCAAGTCCTTAAAGAACCCTTGTTTTCATTCAATTTATAAGAACAACCGCAAACAAAGTTTTATACTTGATTTTAACCGAATTCATTCGAAAATATCGCGCTAAATATCTCTAAATCAGCCGATGGTAATGGATGTTTTCTCTGACTCAGTATGTTGCTAGGCTGACAAAATGGAGGCTGACAGAGGTTCTTTAGAGTCCATGGGTCCAGCAACGCCGCCAGACTCGTCAGTCCATGTTTTTGCTCACTCAACGCGCGGTTCATCGGCGTTTCGTGTCACTCTTTCACGCTTTCCCACAAGGCCTCCCAGGAACCAAAGATTGGCCTTTCCTTTACAGAAATAAGTGTGTGTTCGGTCACAAGTTTGGACACTGTCACCGATAAACCTTATAATTAGAGTATTTTTAAAGGAGTTTTGTAAAAAAATATGTGTGACTCCACTCGACCCACTTTTAAAGAGTGGCTTGAGTGGCTTTGAGTTTTGCATCCCTATCAAATTTGTCATATCTGTGTTGTCAATGAAATACAGACTTAGCCAAGGCGTTTTGTACAGGATGCTGCGATGCTACGTTAAATGTTTTATTTATACCTCTTTTGCCTTGTAATTATATAATTGAGTTGTGTTAGTATTGACCTTATAACAAGGGGATGTTCCACTCTCGGGCATATGCGATTTTATTGAGTTGTTATCGTGTACAAAGTCAAGAAAAAGGCGAAGAGATTTCAGTTTGGGAAAGAGCTACCCTCACATTCCTTCATGAAATCTTCTAGTTTCTTATCAGCGTACTTTAGGGTTCTGATTTCGTTTACTAACCAGGCAAATGGAATGCATGCGAAGTACTCAAAATCATGGAATCGGCGTCGTGTTCATTGTACTTACCTTAAAAAATTTCAACCATCTTCCGAGTGATTTCTTTGAATCTTACCGTGAAACAAAACTCAAAAACTCATGATACATAGGCGTCTTTCCTTTCGATGTCTCGGTTTCTGGTGAGAAATGTAGCTACGTATCGGTCTCACTGAACGTGGCCAGCTGAACACACATTTAAAGGGACGCGCGACTTTTGACCCTTGATACCGGAAGTACGTGAGAAGAAGAAGGCGCTTTGCTCACGCAAGACTCGACGTTTCACGTTGAGCACATGTAAAGTGCTAGTGGCTCCGTCTTAAGTTTGGGGTAACGTTTTGGCGAGAATTGGTCATATGGTCCTGGATCTGGATCGCGATCCTGGGAATAAGAAATGAAAATGGGATTTTTTGTCTCATAATCAAGCTCTAATACTTCGTCAAGCCTGTACCACTTAAGGACCGCGTTGTTTTGATCTCCTAGTAATAAGAAGGCAGCAGTACCCCAGGAGTGAGTGCCAAATGGGTCTCGAACAGAGATCAAAAAGTTTAAAAACTTTGCTGAGGCCCGGCTTCACTTATCAGTAGAAGAGGATAAACGGACCCATCATCAGCATCACTGTTTCCCTCTTGGCCTGTGCTCGGCCTCGCGACTTCAGAGCAAGACGAGCATCTAGAAGTAGCAGTAGCTTTGCACCATCCATCATCGTCTTTCTGGCTTGCGTCCTGTCCACACCCAGTATTTTCTCAGCATTTGACCAGGTTTGTTTGGCGTTCTTTTGTCAAATGAGCACCTGCTTTTGCAAGGCACAATTTTCCATGCGGCACACGTGACCCATATATTTTAAATATTGCGCATGACCAGGGGCAAATTAATTTGCCCCTGGCATGACAAAAATCCCTTATCGAACCGGTGTTGTGATAGCTCGTAACTGTTTGTTCGATATTGAGGGGGACTGTGTTCAGTTTTCAGAGAGGATCATGGGAAATATTCTCGATGGTCCTAAAATGGCGCCTTTCGAAATCAACCAATCAAGAGCGAAATTGCAGTGACGTCACAGCCTTGATGAGGGGATCGGAACTTTATTTTGATCTTTTTTTGGCTGCGTAAAAAAGTTGTTCATTGAATTTATACAAAAAACCTTTGCGGTAGAAATGGTGTCTCAGGTTGAAGCCAAGCACTCGTTGTCTTTATTTCGGTAGTTCTGCTGTTTTTGGAGACGCAGTGACTGTAAGCGGGACGACTGATCGATATTGGACCCAAAATGGCGGCGAAGACTTTGGTAGTGACGGGTCAACATAGCGACTCTATTGAACTTACATGAAGCAATTCACATACTTTATTGGGAAAGGAACTTAAATCATGCAATGCTAAATCTTTCAGGGATGTAAATTCACATCCAAATGAAGATTATACGCTCGAACACTTTGTTTCCCCGATGAGTTCAATGGAGGGGGCCAGCGGTGCTCCATTACTGAACGATTACAAACTCGAATTCTTCATGAAAAGATGGCCACAGACTTTACTCGGAGGTCTAAAACCACGACTTGGATATAAAGTACCGCTCTATGTGTATCTTAATCAAGTACTTGTGTTCTTAGCTCCATTTATACTTGGGGGTTTATTCACAATTCTTTCCGAATTTCAAGTCATCGAAGCAGACATTTGTTGCTATGTTTATGGGTCGTTAGTAACAATATTTGTCCTGGCAGGTCATCTCGCTAGCTTTATAGTAAGACGTAAATACACGAACATTTCTCGTGTGCAAGATAATCACCTAGCACAAGACGATGAAATTGATTTTGTCTCTTGCTGTGGTGTTGAAACTCTGGAATTTCTTTTCCCACCTAAAAGGTTCACAGTTAACATTGTCATCCATGCTTTGCTATCAGGACCAATATGTGGCCTTATTTTCCTTTATTTGTTGCCTGCTAATTTGATGATACTGTTTTCAAGTACTGCTGCAACAGTGCTGCTGTACATTTTTGGGTGGTTTACACTGTGTATTGCGCAGTACTCACTAACATCTGGCCCCCCACCAGAGCCTGCAGTATTTCGAGCATTGGACCAGCTAGAGTTCAAACCTCTGATGAGACCATTTTATGTGTTGGTGTTTGGAATCACAGGGCTGTTTTCAGGGTAAGGTTACAATTACGCTATACTCTAAACTGGGATGAATTTTATTATGCGAGAATGTGGTGCAAACCAAATGGTGAGGGGCTAATATGAGGAACCCTTTTCTACTGACAGTTTCAGGAATGGAAAGGCGGAGTAAATAAAATGCATACAATTAAGTTATTTAGCAGTAACTATGCCATCATCAGGCTCTTCTTCTTCACGTAAGCTTTCCTCCATCAAATGATGATTATTGAGAGGATTAAATAAATAAAAATAAAAATATGAATAATGCCAAATTACTCTATTTCATTTTGACCCTTAATAACACATGCTAGAGAAAATAGTTCATGGATAATTGTGTAGCAGGTGTACATTATTTTATGTTTCACCTTGGATTACTCATGTAGCTTCCTTTAAAACCTTACTAGGCTGACCTTGGGTAATCATCTATATCATTTTCCTTTCTAGAATATGGCAGGAGTTTTCCATGGTTGACCAAGCCCTACACATTGTGTTCCCATTTCTCATTCTTGGTTGGCTTCTGGGAATTCTTCCTCCTCTAGATGCTCTGGTCACATTTGCTGCAGAACAAATTTTAGTGTTGTTGCTTGGTGGCTCTCCAATGGCAACAGATCTAAGGTACAGTTTGGTCATAAAGTATAACAAGTAGGGGGATGCCATGGGGGAACTCCCCCTAAAAATATAGGGGGATGATTGTTGGGAACATTAATTATTTCCAACCCTAATGGATAGCAAACAGTGTCCGTAGCAAATTTGGGTTTGGTCAAATTAATTTCTTACCCTAGGAGGTAGCAAATAAGCACATAAAGTTAACTGCCATGGCTACCATTAGTGCAAGACACTCCTAGCCTGCGAACATCCGGTAAATTTTGCAAGCTTAACCTTTAGGGCAGGGCCGTAGCGCTTACTGGGGCTAGGGGGGGCCCGTGCCCCCCCCCAGTTTTTCCCCAAACAACCCTTAAAACTCCCAATTTTGCACCCTGCATATTAAAGTTCTCCCAAACATGCGGTAATTTCACATGCTAGGCTCTAAATTTTTGGCATGCTTCGCGCGCAAAAGAGTTTAAACTTTCCTTAAAAACTTCCTGGAGTTTTTTTAGATGTCGTGCCCCCCTAGTTTTTGGAGGCTTGCTGCGGCCCTGTAGGGTTAGAACCTACGTAAGGTTAAACTCGCATGTACTGGATGTTCACAGGCTAGACACTCCAAGGGATAGCAGACAACTATGGATTTCAATCAGAGTTTATATATAGATGTCCAAATATTGAAATCAGACTTGGAATTTTTCACAATTCATACTTTGTTGCTTCTGATTGCAGAAGTGCATTTTAAATGTTTCTCTTTTGTTTTTGTTGTGGAAAGGGACAGCAAAATCTTGAGGATTGGCTTCTTAATTTCAAGAGGTTACAGGTTTAGAAATAAACCTGTAAAAATAAACCTGATAAACAAGTTTTACAGGTTTTGCTGAATTTCTGTTCAACAGATTGTTGGTGATGATATTGTTGTCTGGTGTAACTATCATTCTTGCCATCTTCATACCAAGCCATCTTGCTGTTATAATTCTATCATCATTCCTGGGGTATGCCCTAAGTATGGACATCATTGGCCTTTCCTGCCATGTGTGGTATCAAATCAAGCCTCCTACAAAAACATCCATAGAGTATGCTATCAACAGCAGCCAGTGGAACATCAAAGAGCTTATAATCCATATTACAATGCTGATTTTGACAACAGTGGTCTCGGCAGTTACATACACTTATACCAGCAGTACAACACAGTCTACAGCGGATGCTTTTTGCTATGTGTTTATTGCTCTAATTGTGATTTTAAAGATTTTGGGAGATCTGCAAGGTGTCTATATATTATTTGGTTTCACGAGAAACCCATTATTTCCAAAGAGTATTCACTCAGAAAGTGCATTTAAGAAGAGGAAGAAGCAGCTGAGATATGTGGCCATCATTCAACAAGTTCTTCATGCATATGGTAATTGGATTTTGCTGACTCTGTAGGTTGAGGCCTTTTGTGGAGAGAAAGGAGACTTGCTGTAGGGGTGTCTTTCAAACTGTACAATACACTATTTTTTGTAGAAAGTAACATTTTGAACTGCACAAGTGAGCAGGTCTTTGAAGCTAGAGGAATTTCCAAGAATTCAGGCCCAGAAATTACACCACATGAGTCATCACATGATGACTGAAGATGAACAGTTGCCAGAAATATAATTTTAGTTTCATTTTATTTGGTGACTGTAAATGGTATCAATTTTGGGCCCTCAGCATTACTGATTAAGGTACCTAAATTCAGGAAAAGAAAATTGCTGTCAAAACCCAATATGACTCAATTATGATAAAAAGGTTCATATTACCTCATTTGTTTATGTATTTTGTTTTAGTTTGTCCTTTGTTGATGACAGCATATCTCGGGTTGTTCCTTGCACCAGAGTCTGTCATCTTGCCAACAGCCATCATAGCATTTGGAACTGTAAGAGCACTTCGTCAGGTACAGTATTTCTTTTGCTATGTGTGTCAACTAGTGAGAGCATATCTTTGTTATTTCTGAGGGGACTCTCCCTAAAACATACAGGGATAATCGTCAGGAATAAATTACTTCCAACCCTCAGGGATACAGTAGCAAACAGGGTGCAGCCCATAGCAAAATTACCCCTAAGACATGGGAAATTGGGTTTGGTTGAAAAAAAAATTGACCCTAAGAGATCGTGAATAAGGCATAAAACGTTAAGGGATAGCAGATGACTCTTTGGATATCTGACACCCCTCAGGGATTATATACATTGTTGTCTATGTTTATTGATGATCTTTCTGTTTTCAGGTATGGCAGAATACTTTCAACTGTCTGATTGAAATTGGAATAGTCACCCTTATCAACACTCAGGTATCAGCTTCAGCTACAAACTGGTGGCACACCATTGGCCTGGGTCTACAGCTCCTATTTGTTGGCTTCTGCCGAGAGAGGGCATGGCAACTGATCAACAAGCTTGCATTTATGTTAACCCTCACTGTTACCTCAGTATGTCTTCCAAAACAGAGACACAGGGCTACAGTGCCTTTACTTACAATATCTGGTATCTTATTCCCTGTTGTCATTGCAATTGCAACAGCATCAGCAGTACTTTCTGCCCCCTGTTACCCCTCTTCTGTTTACCTCTGTTCCTCATAGGCTTCCCCCGTCCACAACGGAGCTGGCCCCTCACTGGCTCCACCCAAACGTCCACATGCGCTGATGCTGTCTACTACAGGCAGCTTGCACCTGAAGTCACTAAGACCCTTAGTGTTTCCATAGCAACTGGAGCTCTTGGTAACATCACCGCTGGTGACCACTTACTGGTCCGATTCCAGGATAGGCTAGTGTGGGTCCACATCCTAGAATGTGGATATCGCTACTGTTCTGCTGTCATCAAGGGTCTTGAGATGCAAGAGACCTCATGTCATACCGTAGAAGCAGCCAGAGTGGATGAGCTGCTAGAAGCTGCATTTATACACGAAGATAAAGGTGCGAGTATCTATTGCAACCCCTACCCATGGAATATGCTAAGACCATGTGATGCCGTCTTTATTAACACTTACTCAGATGCTAGGAATGTGCTTACAGGGATTATTGATCAGCCAGATAACCTCAGGAAAGTTTCAGAGAATCTTTTGAAGACCCTCCTATGGGTACTGCTGCATTACTCGAAAGGTTTACCACACAAGGGAAGGGGTCCTTTGCAAGGCAACCAAAGTGATGTTTCCAACCATAAAGTGAACACAGATGCAGCAGTCATAGCCAATCCAACTGCTGCTGAGATCCATGTGGGAGGCAGTAAAGATCAACTCGAACTCATCCAATTGGCTACAGAACCAGGGGCTAAAAACGAGTCCTTTACTAGTGATCATGAGGAAACCACAGGAAGACCACGTCGCAGTAGCTCCCTCCCAAGCCTCAGTGACAGTGTCTGGTCACGTGACAGCCTGTCTCTCAGCTTTAACAAGTCTAAACCGCCTAACAAATCAGAGGACCCTTTACTTGCAGACGTTGATGATGATGGAGATGACCCATTTGAGTTTGGAGGCTTCCCTGCTCTGGATATTGGCAAGCCTAAACCAAGTGGGCTACCTGTGTTAGGTTCTGAGTTTGGTAGTCTTCCTAATACGATTGAGACTGTACTAACGGATGATTCTTACTTCACTACAAGAGTTAACAACAATACTCACAATATTGGAACCATCACAGCAAAAACTACTGTTTTTGAATCGACGCACTCCTATCAACTAGACTTGCCTTCAAACTGGAAGGTAGAGCTGCCTCTGCCTAGCTCTTCGTCACAATCAAATAAGTTTCCACTTTCGTGGTACAAACATATTCTGAGAAATACAGATTTTGGAGAAAATGCGGAGAACATTAGAGATGAACTAATCAGTGACTCAGTGCTTAGACAAATGTACGAGCAGGTTGTGTTGACATGTTACTCACTTGTTGAAGTTGCTGGGTATCCCGGGTCAACATCTTACAATGCAGGTGCAAGCCATCCGTATAAGGTATTCACTGGTCAGATTCCCTGGTCTCTACATCTGGACTGGTTGCATCAAGATAAGGAGCTACTAAGATTGGTCATCAAGGCATACAGGTATGGAGGGTATTCAACACCCGAAATTAGTTATTGAAAGGCCGATCAAATCAGGCTTACCCCCTTCCTTGGTCTGACAGGGAGTTTTAGAAACAGGATTGTCGTGAGGTTGCGCGCGCGTCGACGATCTTAAATTTCATTGGTCTGTGTAAACTTCCGCGCACAGGCATTCGTAAGCGCACGCGCCAACTTCCTCGAGACAACGTCCTGTTTCTAAATCCCCCTAATTCGGATAAAATTCGAAAAAACGTCTTCGCATGGTAGTGTTTCTTGTTTATATTTCTTGTTTATATAATAAACAGAATAATACATGGGCGCGCGGAGATATGGAATTTATCTTCGAGTGTTCACATTGATATCGAACGAGTGAGCGCATTATACCAAGCCACAGAAAATACAGCCAATCAGAATGCAGGAATGGCGTTGTATATTCGGCGGTATTCAACTCAACCTTCCCATCGTGCACTGCGTTTACGTAACACGTTGCCTTTAGTTTTCTGTAGCGTGGTATAAAATAGTTATACAATGCCACTCGAAAGCATTGTATAACTAGTATGTAGCATTGACGACTGTTATTTTAGACCCTTGTCTTTTAATAGGCTCGGTTCCCAGGCTGTCGTAAGTCGCGCGCGATTGCTTGGCACCTTTGCTGACGGGCGAAAGGAGAGGGTCGCGGGCGCACCGAACCCCCCACGGCTGGGAACCGAGCCTTGTCTTTTAGTTTAACTTCAAATCACCTGGCAACAAGACTCTCCTCCCACTTTTGCACACAATTACCTCTTTTTCTTACATAGGTACGCATTCAAGTTAATGTATGACGAAGCAGTCTTGGGCGAGGTCTCGGATGATGAGGAGTTTACAGATTACATGCGGGAGTACGACACTGATTGGTACATGGGTAGCGACACTGATAATGACTGGCAGAAAGCGGTACTAGACGGCAAGCCAAACCTATTTGCTATTGGCCGAGACAAAGAAAAGGTAGGTGAAACTTTGTAGGCCTGTACAAAAAACCAGTGTTCTTTGCAGTCACCCTCTAAAAGGCCCTCCCTCAAAGTTTTTCTTGGGACGTTTATAAATCGGGAACGTTGTCTTACCTGAATCGATCCTCGAACATGACGTAGCTCACCCCTCCATCACTGCTATCCCATAACGCTGTGACAATGTGTCTGGAAAGACAGGCCCCGAATTGCAAGAGACGTTGAGAAGTTTAATTAAATATATAAATGTCATTATTATTGATAATGCTAGCAGTCCTTCATTTGGCGGTCCGTCTGTAGAGCTGCCCGTCTTGTTTTGTCTAGAACTGATAATTTCGCTACTATGGAAACGTCACGAAAGCACTTAAGTATACCCTATCACTCCTTGTAAAGGTCCAAAGGAATACGAGATATTTCCTGTCCGTGATCCAGCTTTTCAAACTTACTTACTTACTTATGCCCATTGCCCCCTGCGGAGCATAGGCCATCGATAAGCTTCCTCCAGCGCACGCGATTCTGGGCTTTCCTTCCAAGCTCTGTCCAACTTAGTCCTACTTCCTGTATTTCCCTCTCTAAGTCCCTTCTCCAGCTTTTCAAACGCGTGTGATGTATCTGTTTCGATCATCTGTTATGTCATGGGGCCCTCCACTCACGTGCTGCGAACCACGCTGATCAGGCCAAAACATCTGTCCGTCGTTACCTGGGCACTCTATATTTGCTATAGGACTTTTGCCTTTCCACAGTGATTCATTCCGATGTTTGGTTGATCTGACCGCCTGTTTGGTTGACCTGACCGCCTGTTGTGCATATATCCATTGGAGGTGCCACTCCTTTGTTCATGTATTGTTTTAGTTCGATGGAGCGGATTTCACATGACTGAAGTAAAACCAATCGCAAAGTAATTGCAAATTACTCACGACAGTCATCTGAAATGCCGCTCTATTAGAAGACGAATTACGTTCAGAAATTTCTTAATAAACATGGTCTAAAAACAAAGTTTCAGATTTGATTTACCAAATTGAATATACCTTTTTCCAAAATGGCCGAAAATTCAAATCGATTTCTGTTAAAAATGAACGCCAGCACTAGAACACACATCATCACTTTAGTAAAACTACAAATTTCGCTGTATTATATCCAATATCTTCCGAGAAAACGAAAGTTAAAAATTTGAAAATTTACAGTGTTTGTATGACTGGGGGTATGCGTCATACCCCCAGTCATATAAATCTCTGTAAAAGTTTCAATTTTCAGACTCTGCTTTCTCAGCCGACATGGCACTTGGCATAACGAAATTTTCAAGGATTACTAATGCGATGATGCTCTTTCTAGTGCCAGTATTTAATTTTCAGTCAGTTCAATTTTAAGACATGTGAATTTGCGGCGGCCATTTTGGAAAAAGGTCTATTGAGAACATTGTTCTATATTCTCTAAATCAGCCGTTGGAAATGGATGCTTTCTCCGACTTGGTATGTTACTATGCCTGTCAAAATGGCGGCAGTCATATAAATCTCTGTAAAAGTTTCAATTTTCAGACTCTGCTTTCTCAGCCGACATGGCACTTGGCATAACGAAATTTTCAAGGATTACTAATGCGATGATGCTCTTTCTAGTGCCAGTATTTAATTTTCAGTCAGTTCAATTTTAAGACATGTGAATTTGCGGCGGCCATTTTGGAAAAAGGTCTATTGAGAACATTGTTCTATATTCTCTAAATCAGCCGTTGGAAATGGATGCTTTCTCCGACTTGGTATGTTACTATGCCTGTCAAAATGGCGGCTGACACAGGCTTTTTAAATCCGTTGTTTGATTGACCAGCTGTTAATACTTGTCGTCTGCCTCTTGCAGAGTACCTATACTAGTCGAGTACTTAGCAAGCAAGCCCTGCTGGCTCCTATGGGACGACTAAACCCCGAGGCTGTGCGAGGTCAGTGGGCATCGCTAGCTCTGGAGCTTCTCTATCTTACTAATGACGATGAAGAGCGCTACAGTATTCAGGCGCATCCGGTCTTACTAAGAAACCTAACTATCCAGGCCGCGGACCCTCCGCTTGGGTACCCTGTGTACTCATCCGGGGCTTTGCACATCAATGTTGGCATTCCACCCTTATGATTGGGGTACCCTGTGTACTCATCCGGGGCTTTGCACATCAATGTTGGCATTCCACCCTTATGATTGGGGTACCCTGTGTACTCATCCGGGGCTTTGCACATCAATGTTGGCATTCCACCCTTATGATTGGGGTACCTGCGTTGACAGCCATTACTTGAGTGGCACTAGTTCCCATCCGGGACATTTGTCATCGGCATCCTGTAGTAAGGGGCCGACCATTGACTTCTGAGGGGCGGGGGGGGGGGGGGGGGGGGATGATTTTGAAAAAAGAAAAAGATTTTGCGAAAACATTTCCTGCACAGCATATTTGTTATAATCCTCAACTAATTTTACGAAATAATATCCTACAATAATAAAAAAAATCTTAGAGAAATAAAAAAAAAAATCCACCCCTCAAAAGTCAAATGGTCGGCCCCTAAAGCTTCTCACGGCTCAAGTTTATTTATTCTGCCACTGGGTTACCTGTGGTTGAATTGAACTCGCTGAACGTCTCCTGTGTAAATATTATGAGTAGGATTGGGTTTAGTGTACATAACGTGTTGAATAGGGTGCATCATAGTAGACCTGGTGGCAGCTGTTTATTTTATTTTTGTATGTAAAGCGTGTATATAAAGTGTATTTATAATATAACAGCTACGCACAGACCGGACAGAATCAAAGATAGAAAACAAAATGAAGCCAATCAGTTAACCAATTAACCAATAAGTGGGAAGCAATTGTGTATAAACGGCTGTATAGACCTTCCCGAGGTTTCTTCTTCAAGTCGAATCAGGTTTCGGAAAAAAAATCCATAGCAACAACTTGAAAGAACACCTCAACTTTGGTGAGTGAGTCTTTTCAGTGGCGGATGCACTCCCAAGGATATGCTACAGAGTTCAGAGTACAAGAAAAATGAGAACAAGGGGGTGGCTAGCCACCCTAATCACCCCCTTTAGATCCGCCTTTGCTTTTGTATTGGCAAAGATTGCATGTAAAGCCCGGTGCACACTAGCGACATAACGACATAAGGACGTTATGTTGCAACGAAGAAAGCTTGGGAAAATAATTGAAATAATCAAAATTTCGATGGATCATCATTAGACTACATCACCAAAGCAGTCTTATGCGATTTTTGTGCATCTCATCTTTTTGAAACCACTAAATTTTGTTCGCGTGATATTTTTCTTATGTCGTTATGTCGCAAGTGTGCACCAGGCTTAATTGTTTCGAACATTTGTTCGCAAGCCATATCGTCGTGATTTGTAACGATTTTGCCCCCAGGTTTAGCATTTTCTCATGTTAATATGAACTTTCTTTCCGTGGCCTAATTTGAAATGAAGAAACCTAATTGGAAACCTCGACAAGATATATTGTCTCCCCAAAAGTATATATTTGCAATTACGGCAAGGTAGGTTCAGCAAGCTAGGCTTTTACTCACTGACGAACTAAATTAAATAGCTGTATACCAGGGGCCGGTTCCTAGAAGATCAGTTAAGAGTTATCGGCAGATAAACACTTAACCAACGGATAAATCCTGAACAAATCCTATACAACAGATAACTTTTATCCATGGATAACTTTATCCAACCTTTCAGGAACCGGCCCCAGGTATTTATTAATGGAAGACCGTAGGCAGATATTGGGGACAAAAATCCCTATAGTCAATCTGGTCAATTTAAGTTGTGACTCATGGTAACGTGAAGACGTCATGACTGATGTCATGGCACGTGCAGACGTCATGACTGATGTCATGACAACGTGAAGGCAACTCGAGCTTCGCTAATGTAAATATCTTCTAAATTATAACGAAAGTTCGACTGTCGATTTCAGCATTGTGAAAGAATCAAGAAATCTTAAACCTGTGTAAATATGACATTATACTGTATTTATTAAAGAAAGCGAGCACCGGTAATCGGTTTTTATTTCTAATGTCATCTTATTCTAAATGAATTACTCCCCTTTAGCGACCCATAGTTAGTTGCGTTTTGCTGACGAAGCATATCAAAAAGATTAGCGAAAATGTTTTACTCTTGTGCAAAGTTAAGGTGCTAACATAATATGACATCACTATATTAAAAGTATTACCTCTTGTCAAAACTGATTTTAGAGAAAGAAAAACAGCTATACATTCATTTGAGGACTTCATTCCTTTGGTAACATAAGCCTATGTATCAGCATTTCATCTAATTATTCTTGCGCCACTTGTTATAGAAGGAACGTTTATTTTTCCGCTGAAAATTACGGATTCAACATGACCAGTGTTGATATGTATAGGAACCCGGCATTTAGCTCGGAGACTCTCTTAAGCAAAGAAGCCGATGGTGGAGATCAATCCTTCAAGTCTGAAATTTTCCCCCTCAAAGTCAAGAAATCTCCGCACGATATTGAAGATACAAGTAATGGCTGTTCGTGTTTGACGGGCACAACCTTGTTTATTGTGTTTCTACTCGCCTCTGGTGCACTGGCGCTCGTGCTGTTGATCATCTTTGGGATACTTGGGCCAAGTTGTGACTGTAATTACCCAGGTATGTTAGAGATAAGTGAAAAGTGTTTTCATTTCTGTTTGGGCATGTACACTTGGGACCGCAAAATCTTCAAGTGTGTTGCCCTTTCCATCACGGGACCTTTGCTCAAAGCATTTGTATTTGTGATATGTGTTGTTCGGTTCAGAAATTTCTTTTTCCGAACTTTCTTAACTTTTCCGTTTGTTGTTTTTATAATTCTGCGAACTCTGAAGCAGCCGTCAAACCGTGTCATTTTAGCAGCTTCTTTCGATCGCGCAACTAACACTTCGGCCCAGAAAAATTGCCGGCCTAACCATGAGCCGTTCCTAATGCAAGTTCCTATTTACATAGGAACAGCTCATGTTTAGATCGGCGTATGTCCTAGCCCTTAGGCCTGGTTTCCAATAGTCTTACCTGTCGCATCAGTCGACCGTGAAACAATGGAAATTGGAATTATTCTTTTGTTTCACGGTTGACTGATACGACAGATAGACTATATGGAAACCAGGCTTTAACAACCACAAATATCACTCATAGGTATTGCAAAGACTCAAGCTACCGGGTTGCTTTATAGATTTTTTTTATTCAGGGAACGCTTTGAAAACGCAATTACTAGCCAGTGCAGAGTTTGCCGAGAACTGCAGTAATGGTTTTTTCATCTTCTAAATATTCTTGTTTAATGTATTAGTGTTGAACTTACAAGACGATGATTGAAGTGCTTAAATAACATTTATATTGAAAGAAATGAACT
Organism: Scolanthus callimorphus; assembly: GCA_033964015.1. Taxonomy (NCBI): domain Eukaryota; kingdom Metazoa; phylum Cnidaria; class Anthozoa; order Actiniaria; family Edwardsiidae; genus Scolanthus; species Scolanthus callimorphus. Next base: position 28,789,169 of record CM066915.1, on the reverse strand, counting down.
GCAAAATGGAGAATCCACACACGTCCACAAACCCTTGTTTTTCTGTTCCCCCGGCACCTGCTAAGACGTGTTTCGCGAGCAAAGCTACTAGAATGACATCGCTTTTCAACACACCCCAAGGGTAATCACTTAAAATTTTAAAAGATAACAAACGATACATGTTTAGTTTATTCTCCCATGTGGAGTTGTCAGTTTTGTTTAATTTCAATTTCGTCCCGGAGCATTCAAATTCGTTAAAGCCAGAAGCGAAGCGTCAGTGTTAACCAGAGGGGGATCAATGCTCTGGGGCACAGATTGGTTTATTTCTCACACTGGGTCCTCATGTTTTTTAGGAACGAAACCGCTGACCGGATTGACGCAGGAAAAAGAGGACCTGCTCAACACCGTACGAGAGCTGCAAAAGAACTTCACAAGACAATATGTAGGTTTTTTTCTCGTATTTTTAAGATTAAAATGCACCACAAATACGAATGTGTATTTAAAAAAAGAATTATGAGGCTTGTCTCTAATTGCAGGAAAAGGAGTTCCTCCTCAACACCGTACGAGAACTGCAGAAGAACTTCACAATACTATATGTAGGTTTTCTCGTATTTTTAAAAGTACTAAAATATCCAAATATAAATGTGTATTTAAAAATAGGAATCATGAGGCTGGTCTCTCATTGCACTAGTTCATGTGAAAGCCATATTACACTGGTCGAATTTAGAGGGAACCGCTCTTCTTTGCTTCAATATTCCCCACATATTCTTTGAATTTGATGAAGACAAATCCGGTTTTGGCACGCTCTTTGAAAGCTTTTATAATTCATCAAGCTTAACGAAGAAAATCGTGGAGGAGGTCGGAAAACGCGGTGATTGCATAGAATTTTGAGATTTTATTCCTTCTTTTTCTCGGCATTAAATCATTCGTTTGAGAAGTAATATCACACACATGATATTGTTTTTCATCAGAATTTCAAACACCTCGAGGTCGGTTAAATAAAACTCGGCTTTTTGCCTCTTTTTTCCCACTCCTCAGTGTTTGAAATCCTGATGAAACACGCTCTCTAGTATTTGATATATTACATCTCCGACTTTTTACAAAAACACCATAAAAGACATGAAAAGACAAGACGCATTGGTTCAGTTCGTTGTGTGTATTTGTTTTCAGCAACATCATGAGGCTGATATAGCATTCCTATCTAAGGTAAGGAAAATGCAATTTTATAATGAAACCTATAAACGTAATATAATTAATAACGACTTTTTTTCCTGGGGTGACTATGTACGGGTCATTCTATCGAAAGTTTCGTACCCGTACATACTCACCCCAACGTCTTTAATACAGAGACAGCCAAGAGAAACCTTGTTATTATATCACATCTTTATTCCAACAGGTCGCAAATACCACGATGGGTAAAAGGGGTGAACCTGGACCAAAAGGGGATAAGGGGGCTGACGGAGTAATGGGCTCTCCAGGAACGCCTGGTGAACCAGGAAAAAATGGTATCCCTGGACCGAAGGGAAGGAACGGACTGAACGGAAGAAATGGCACTAAAGGAGATTATGGATTCCCAGGGGAAAGGGGACCGAGAGGGGGAAAAGGGTCCCAAGGACAAAAAGGCTCTGATGGAACTCCGGGTGCAGCTGGCCCTAAAGGGGACAAGGGTATATCTGGACTACCTGGTGCCAAAGGTCAAGTTGGCCCGCCGGGACCAAAGGGTGACAAAGGGTTAGATGGTCCAAGAGGTGCCTCAGGTCTACGAGGATTCAAAGGTGATCAAGGAGCAGGTTTACCTGGACCAACTGGTAATCCAGGTCCTCGAGGGCCAACTGGTAATCCAGGCTCTGCCGGTCCTCAAGGTGTACGAGGCAACCCTGGACCGCGAGGCCCACCTGGACAGAAGGGCGAGAAAGGGTCTACTGGTAATGGTTTACCTGGACCCCAGGGAAATCCTGGACAGAAAGGAGGTGCAGGACCACCAGGGCCAGAAGGACCAGTCGGCAATCCAGGCTCAGCTGGTAAAACAGGCCAAAAGGGTGATCTAGGGATAGCTGGTCTTCCAGGACCAAAGGGTTCGGATGGTTATAATGGCCAGAAAGGCAACGTAGGACCTCGTGGACCAGCTGGCAGTCCTGGTGCAAACGGAAGAGATGGTCAGCCAGGTCCAAGGGGTGTACCTGGACAAAAGGGTGAGCCAGGTTCTTCTGGTCTTCCTGGACCGCAAGGCAGTACTGGCAGCAAAGGGCAGCCCGGTCCGCCTGGACCAATAGGACTAGCTGGAATTCCCGGTGCAAAGGGTATAGTAGGTGTCCCAGGAGATCGGGGTAAGAAAGGTGACAAAGGCGAATCAGGAGTCCGTGGCTCAAAAGGTACCACTGGTCAGAAGGGCGAGCCTGGTGCAATCGGACCTACAGGCTTACAAGGGCCTCCGGAGTGAAGGGGGACAAGGGAAGCAGTGGAGCACAGCCATAGAGGACCATGTGTTGTTACTTCGCAGCCTAAGCATTGTTTTACGCAATTCGCTATGGTGTTCGTTTCTTTTACTCACTTCGTTTTTCATATTTCTGTGAAATCTTACTTTACACGCCAACCGCGAAATGGCTTCCATCACGTGATCAAACTTTCGAACGTAGACCTCGGCAAGGTAAAATCCCAGAAAAATTTCACTTGATGGAAAATTTTTTAGACACAAGTTCATTACGTTAACTAGCTATTTTTGAGAGTTGTACGGGCGGAAGCCAAAGCTCAGGTACATTAAGGCATGGGTATAACCATGATTTGACCTTCAGAAGTAAGGGGGGTGGTCAAATGACATGTCTATCATTAAAGTAGCTGTTTCATTAGGTTGATATTATTAAATATTTCATGAAAGACGATACTGTGCCTTAATTAAGTCATCACGTGATGTCTCACATTGCATCATTCGTCATTTTTCAGCGTTACAATACATTTCGAAATAGTCTCAGTTCTAATAACAAGTTTTCTCGTACCTTTGTGCTGCAAAACGATTAAGGCCATTGGTCTCTATAACAATCCTGCCGGACTGAACAAGATTTTTGAAAAATTAATGAAATATTTAGGCTTTTGTTTCACAGGGGCCTGGGGCGAGTGATTTTTTGGAAATATCTAAGAAAATAAACTTTCTTTTAATACGGTCCGGCAGGATTCTTAAAGTAGTTGGTAATAAACATGTTTTAAGGTGAAATTCATTTGGCTCCAATAAACGTTTCAACTGAGACTATTAATCCACAAATAATATTGCGTGTCACGCACGTAAGGTCACACCTAGGGAGATCTATTTGTGGAATGTAATTTGAATCTCAACTCCTTTTTGGGATGAATGTTGGTAAACACTTTTTTGATCACCCCTTATGCTTTTTAGGTGTTCACTCTTGGACCCTTTCCTTAATCTACCTGAGAAAGTGATATTTGTCTGTTTTGGCGCTCGACTGCGTAATTCTAGATTAAGAAAATCGCAGAAAGGCCTACCCTAAAGTCTCATTTACACGATAGTGATTTTTTGGCACGGCTCGGATAAAAAGTGGTACGGGTACCAAATTTAATGGCACGGCTCGGGTATATTTGCGCTGTGTAAATGGCTTTGCCGTACTAAATTTTGTCAGAGCCCGACCGAAATTTCATCCGTGCCGGGACTACGTGGCGAGGTAGTCCAAGAACCATTTTTATCCGAGCCGTGCCAAAAATGTCTGTCGTGTAAATGGGGCTTAAGTGTCAAGTAATGGTAATACTTTTCGGTTCTTGTGTAAATACCATAAAGGTCTCGTGTTTAGAAGTTCTCATCGCACGCGCGAGAGGAAGAGCAACTGACACTCGGGTTATTTTAGGCCACACAGAAATCCTACGTTTGGATTTATTGATACAAGTAGTTTGTTTCAAGATTACAAATAAACAAAAGTATGCATGCCGTCAATTGACCTTTTTTTATAGTCATACACCTATTTCAATAAACGTTGCCATTGAGAGCTTTTGGTGTAGTTTGGTTTGCCAAATTCCCAGAAAATTATGATGCACGATACTTGAAATAGGTTTATTCTTTAACAAAAAAAGACAGTTGTTAACTTGTAGATAAAAACAGTTTGTAGTTCATTACTGCGGGTAGCCCAGTATTGGCCGGAAACTATGCAACACACTACTGGAAATAGAACGACATAGGCTCATGAGCAACACAGTTCCCTCGGCATACGGTAGCTTTTAACTTGGGCGACGAAAAATAATCTAGGAATCAAACTTAGTTGTTTATGAATATCGGTCATTCCCACTTAGTATTGTAGCCGCAAACGGCCGAGTATGATTTACGAATAAAGTTCCAATATTTTCGTCGAAATCTGATTGGTTAATCGTCACTCTTTCATCCGTTTAATACGCATCAGATATTTTCTCGTTTTGGCTAGAAGCTCTGAATGCAGCCTGTTACTGCGAAGCAAGTCGGGGTTTGAGTTAGGTCCTTTTGAATAGAAGACTCAATCATGGAATGGAATCACCCTGCAGTCTCAGGATTGATAGACAATCCCACAGAGGGTCAAACTGACACAGGAGAGAAAACAGAAAATCGAGCGGAAGACGGAATAGAAAAGCTTAGAGAGGATTTAAAAGATCAAATGCAAGAGAGCATAGACACTGTAGGAGACGAAGTGAGAGACCAACTGCAAGAGGGGTTAGAACGTTTGGAAGAGAAAGCGAGAGGCCAAGTACAAAAGGGAATAGAAAATGTGGGAGAGCTAATCGGAGACTTAATGCAAGACGGAGCAGAAAGTGTTGGTGACATCACTGATTATGTAGAAGAAGGAAAAGAACGTCCAGGAGCCAAATTGCAAAATGGAATAGAAATGTTGACAGGTAATAGCGAAGTGCCAGAGGGAATAGAAAGGAGAAAAACAGAGAGTAAGGCGCAAGGAGAAAATGAAAAGAAAAACGGAGGGAAAAGGAAAAAGGCTTCAACGAAACACAGTTCGCCTGACGAGGATACATCTGATGAAGAAGGCGAAGAAGATCAAAAGAGAAAAAATCCGAAGAAACGTAAAGCGCTGAGAATGCTTCCTAGGTGGTGGAAGAAGCAGCGTTCAGAGCCTGACGACAAGACGTCTGATGCAGAAAGTTACGAAGAACGAAAGAGAAAGAAGAAACGTAAAGCGCTCGGAGTGTTCCAAGCTTTCCCCAAAAGGTCCAGAAAGAGACAGGATATCGAAGGCAGTGGTAAAAAAAATCGTAAAATGTCGGGCATTATGAGTAAACTATCCCTCGCCCTTGTAACTGTAATTCCCGCTTTGGGAGCACTGATAATATCCTCATTAGTGGCCGTGGGAGAGATTGGCCCTACGTGTTTATGTAACGTAACGAATACCTCGTCCTCAGGTAGGTGTGTCTGATCACGCAGTGTGCGTCACAGTTGTTTCAACAAAATGTTAGAGCAGATTTCACATGACTGTCGAGATTTATTATGTAATTGCGATTGCTTTACGTTCTCATTGGCTACTCATTTTTCTCAGCTAATCTAATTCTGCAGTAAATGCAGTTGTGTAATTACTTAGTAATTGGTTCGGCTTGTTATTGGCTGAGAAAAAAAAACTGTGCCGGTGCAAGTTGTGATTTCTCTCGATTTTGATTGGCTAGTGATTGCTCAATTGCGATTGTTGGTCATGTGAAATCCGCTCTATGAAAATATAAGACCTTTCTCCTTCCCATGTGATCTTGGACTGCACTATGAAATTGGCGAAAATAAGACTCATTTCATCATCAAAAATATTGAGTTTACTATTTGAATATGTTGCATGTATCCTTCGAAACCTTATCGGGCCGTGAGAAAGTAGGCCAATATTTATAAAATAGCTAGCGCCAATAGAACGTGCGCTCTGGTTGACTGAGAGCTGTTGTTTACTTTATAAACACATGGAAAATAATACTATTTTATAAAAGCAATAAAACACAGATTTCGTTTGGTTTATAATGTGATAATCGCACTTGGGGTGTCGGAAAGACACTTCCGTACGGCTCGTGCCGAGTCTCGACCTTCCTCGTGCTCTCCCGACATCCCGCGTTTATTACCTTATGATACAATTTTTACTTATCTCGCCTTTCAATTGGACCATTTCCCCCTTATCTCGCCTTATCTCGCCTTTCAATTGGACCATTTCCCCTTATCTCGCCTTTCAATTGGACCATTTCCCCCTTATCTCGCCTTTCAATTGGACCATTTCCCCCTTATCTCGCCTTTCAATTGGACCATTTCCCCCTTATCTCGCCTTTCAATTGGACGATTTCCCCCTTATCTCGCCTTATCTCGCCTTTCAATTGGACCATTTCCCCCTTATCTCGCCTTTCAATTGGACCATTTCCCCCTTATCTCGCCTTTCAATTAGACCATTTCCCCCTTATCTCGCCTTATCTCGCCTTTCAATTGGACCATTTTCCCCTTATCTCGCCTTTCAATTGGACCATTTCCCCCTTATCTCGCCTTTCAATTGGACCATTTCCCCCTTATCTCGCCTTATCTCGCCTTTCAATTGGACCATTTCCCCCTTATCTCACCTTATCTCGCCTTTCAATTGGACCATTTCCCCTTATCTCGCCTTTCAATTGGACCATTTCCCCCTTATCTCGCCTTATCTCGCCTTTCAATTGGACCATTTCCCCCTTATCTCGCCTTATCTCGCCTTTCAATTGCACCATTTCCCCCTTATCTCGCCTTTCAATTGGACCATTTTCCCCTTATCTCGCCTTTCAATTGGACCATTTCCCCCTTATCTCGCCTTTCAATTGGACCATTTCCCCAATATCTCACCTTTCAATTGGACCATTTTCTCCTTATCTCGCCTTTCAATTGGACCATTTTCCCGTTTATCTCGCCTTATCTCGCCTTATTTCGCCTTATCTCGCCTTATCTCACCTTATCTCACCTTTCAATTGAACCAGTTTCCCCTTATCTCGCATAAACTCGCGGCGAGATAAGGTCCCAGATTAGGCTTTTTATGTAATGTTTACAAAACGAGCTGGAGTGTTTTATCAGCAGATAGAAACACGAGGCGAAGCCGAGTGATTCTATCTGCTGATAAAACACGACAGCGAGTTTTGTAAACTACTTCTAAAACGGTTGCCAGTAATATTTCATAATTCCAAGCTAGTTAAAAAAAAGGAAATAAATTTGTGAGAACTACTTCATTGAAATCGAGAATAAGAAATCTGATATAGACTGGCTTCAAGTTGCATTGTTTAGCTATTTTGAAATGGCAAACAAAAGATCGACAACGAGAGCTTTTCATTACGAATAGTGTATTTAGAGAGGCGTTCCGAATAATTGACATATCTTCTGTGTTGGGACAAAAGGTCTGTTCATAATTACATGACTTTCAAAAGAGAAGAACTCCCTTTGGAATAGCTGTCACTTTTTTACCTATAATTATGATGAGCAAAGAAATGCCGTTCAAATGTCATAGAAAAGAAATGAATGTATTAGCGATACCAGCGATACCTATAATAATGCTAGGGCTTTCTGATTGGCTTTTGTAAAGAAAGTGCTATGTCATTAGTTTTTGGGGAAGTGTTTCCTATTGTTTTTATTCTTTTTATGATTCAAATTTCTTTGACGAAATTTTCTTTGTCATGCGCGTAATGCATCATATGCAACTTGCCCATTCATTCTCGGTTAACAAAGCAGTGCGGTTCGTACGGACTCGCCAAGTAGAGTAACTTGGACGGGTGAGTTAAATTCGTTTATCTGTGCATGATTTTGAGCCCAATTCAACTCAAGTATTGCCAAATAATTGTCAAAGATGTCCGTTTTGGCTCGTTTCACGAAATGTTCACAGAAGGGTGGTCGGCACTGCCCGAGTCGTTGTGGGATGTTTAAATCATGGCCACCGAAAATTAATAAATGTGATAAATGAACTATCGTTTTACAAAATGCACGTATTCATTTCTAACATGCGTTCTTTTTTTCGTAGGTTACGGGAAAAGGTGGAAATCATGACCACAGAGCGTTTGTAAGAGATGGGGTCTCCATGAATATTATCGGGGAAACATGCTGTTCTGGTGAGTTGTCCTATCATTACTGATGCTCAGTGAGCCAAACTTGATAGAGAACTGTACTCACTGAACTGGATCTGATATAGAACTCTGACGTCACCGGAGTTCTATATCAGATTCAGTTCAGTGCGCAGCAGTTCTATATCGTTTCTGGCTGATTGAGCACCATTATGATATGGCAACCAATCAGAACAGCTGTTCCCTGAAAATATTCATGGACTCCCCAAAATGCTAATTTCTATCGGGGTATACAAACCGCCTTCATGGTCCTGATTTCCATTGTGTTTGCCTGATTGACTATTCATGAGTTTTAGAATCTTTATTAATCTGCGCATTTCACCTAAGTGCATAAGAGGGTCGGTATTCCCTATTGCAAAATTTATCCGTTAAATTCACGAAAAACGTACCAGAATATAACAGAAGTGTATGGATGTGTTGAATTATTTATGTCTTAGGAACTGTAAGTTCACTCTATGAGTCGCAGCCGACGAACGAGCTCTTGATGGATGTTATCGATGAGTTACGACAAAACTTAACTCAGCTATCTGTAAGTACTACAGCAATACGGATTTTTACTTGAAAAAATGATATCTGTGTCATTTATTTCGCATTTTCTCCCTTTATCATTCAGCAAGATCACAGCATGGATGTGGATTACCTATTGAACAAGGTAAATTGCTGACCTTACAAATTAATAATTTGTGAGGAAACTGTCGATCATTATCTAGTTGATAAGTTTGATTTCTTTTTTTTTGTCATGGTAGATATCGAATATTTCGAACAGAACAGCAGGACCTCCCGGGCCTAAAGGTAGCAAGGGCGAGAAAGGTGAGCGAGGGGTCAAGGGTGAACAAGGAGATGCAGGACCTCGAGGCCCAAAGGGTGATAAAGGCGACAGAGGAGAAACTTATCTTTCCGGGAACCAGAGTAGCAACGGGACCAGTTTCTCAGGTGGCCCAAAGGGGAATCAAGGTCTACAGCTGGGCGAAGGTGATAAAGGCGACAGAGGGCGACCTAATCGTCCTGGAAACCAGAACAGTAAACAAGGTAATGCTGGTCAAAAAAGTACAAAGGGGAATAAAGGTCGACAGCGTAGTAAGGGTGACCGGCGTGGACCAGCCGACCGTCGAGGCCGACCAGGAACTAAGAATAGGAAGGGAGACGGATTACCGAATCGCAATGGTTCAAAACGTCCCAAGGGGGGTAAAGACGGGCAACGTGATCGACCAGGAAACAAGAATAGGAAGGGAGACGGATTACCGAATCGCAATGGTTCAAAACGTCCCAAGGGGGGTAAAGACGAGCAACGTGATCGACCAGGAAACAAGAGTAAGAAGGGAGACGGCTTACCGAATCGCAATGGTTCAAAACGTCCCAAGGGGGGTAAAGACGGGCAACGTGATCGACCAGGAAACAAGACAAGCACGGATGCACGGCCTGATCCAAAACGCCCCACAGAAGAAAGAGGACAATCAGGAAATCGTGGCAGAACCGGTATCAAATTGTCTGATCTTATTGGTCCTAAACGTCCTACGAATTCAGGAAGGAAGTCCAAACGTCCAGGGAAGCAGAGAAAAAAGGATGCCAGATTGTCGGGTCCCGAACCCAGACGTCTAAAAAATGGCGGTGTTATACAAGCTGATGGCCCGGGAAACAAGGACAGAAGTTATTCCGGATAGTGGACTAAAAGGTGCTAATCCTGTCTGAAAATCATACCAAGGAATCCCTTCTCGAAAAATGTACAGCCGAGATTTCGGGACCAAAAGAGATTTTCCCGAATTTCTTGTTCCTGAGAAACTCAAGAAAAATGTGCAAAGAGAAAGTTCTCCTAATATACAGCTCTGCCGAAAGTCACTTTTTGTGTTTCGTTTACATCTCAATATATAATGTTTTCAACTTTATTGGAAAATGTAAAAACATGTTCAGATAAGGTAAGGATAACAGATAAGGGCAAGGATGACAGATAATTGTAAGAAAGAAGCAAAAAAAAGTACATCCTCTTTAATAAATTAGACTTTCGAAACAATCAAAATTGTAGCAAAATTTAAACAATTTTTGCGTAAACATTGCAGACAGGGCCGGATCGAGGGTGATGGGGGTTAGGGTGGCTAGCCAACCCCTGTTTTCTCATATTTCTGATATAACCTTTAGATCAGCCACCCCCTTTTGGTCTGAACTCTGCATGAGTTCTCCGTACGTAGAAGTAAAAAGGAAAAGATGTATAGATGTGCGATACTTTTCAGCATAAGGAAAATGTTGTGCAACTAAAGATATTCAGGGTGTTAAAACTGTATGGCATTAGATTACGAATTTACGAATTTAAGAATCACAGTCAACAGTGTATGCCCTGCCTTCCTGGGAAAATTGGTTGTTTTCTGTTGTTCGAATATTAAGTGGATCTTTTTCCCGTACGTCTGTAATGTTAACAATAATTATTTATTTGTTAATTATACAACAATATACTCTTTGTCAATGTTACAGTGTAAACTGCGACGTTGGGAGGGTTTCTGTTCCACAAGCCAAACTCCTTGAAACAATAATGCATTTGCCTTGCGTTGCCTTGTGCAGTCGACTGGCTTTCGTTGTGTTGATGTTTTCATCGCGACGAAAGCAAGAAGACTGCACTAGGTGAAACTAGAAAACCCCCAAAGAAACGTTTGTCTGAAAAACGTAGGTCGCGATACAGCAATTGTGTCAGTGGTCCTTTTATGAGTGTAGTATACGTAGTATAGTGTGGGAATATTTTTCCAAAGCCTCTGATTGGCTGTGCGACGTCATTTGTCTATAGTCATTAGTACGTGCACAAGTGTTCTTTTCATGCTGACAACTCTCTCATTCAGTTGTGACTGCACTGCGAAGTAAGTCATGTCCGATTGAGCTCACCTTTTGAATAAAAGCGGGGGAAACCGTTTATCGGGCAAAACCTTGAAATGGAAGAGTTAAAAAACACAGCCTCGCAATTGACGGAAAACCTTATAGAAGGACTAGCAGACTACGGAGAAAAAATAGTCGATGAAGTAACAGGGGAAACAAAGAAGCTCCTGAAAAATCCGAGTCCCGAGGAAATGCCAGGAGGAATGGAAAATAATAACTACGCAGAGGAAAAAGATGACAAAAGCAATGGGAAAATGTTCAATAATGGCAGGTCTGGTATTGGAATACTGGTGCTGGGTGTAATCGCTGTCGCTGTTATTAGTGCTCTGGTGATATCCATATTGGTAGCCGTGAGAACGCTGAACCTGCCGCCGTGTTCATGTAACGTCACTACTTCCCCAGGTAAGTTTCCAAGTTCTTTCTTTCTTTATATAGACGCAGCGGTGAAACCAATCCATTCCTCACAACTCTTATTAGCCAATCAGAACGATCTTTGTTGCACGCGATAAAACATTCCAAACACAAATAAAACATATTTCAAATTGATCATTTGAGAATTTTTTGTCATCTTCTCGGAAAATATTGTATCATGTCAAATGTAAGCTGGGTTTGACTTGCACGGTTATTAAACTCTAGTTTTTGCTTCCTAAACTGAGAACATTCTCTCGAACGCCACCTGCAGCGACGAAAAACGCGTTGTCAGGATCGATAAGCTGAATGTTGCCTATAATCAACGCAAACTTTATATTTTCTGTCTATATTTCTAACAAGAATTCCGGTTAAAGAAGTAGTCAAACTGTATAAATGTATTCAACAAACTATATTTTCGATTGAAATAGGATTAATCACCTATGAATGTCGAGTCGTTGGGAATTTGTGCTGGGATTTCGCATCTTTTCAAAACATTTTTTCGGTCAATTCTCTTGCCTCGGCCTCATGCCGCAATTTTGTCCAAAAACGGTCAATATGATAACCCAGAGGGTGCCACATATAATAATAACATGGACCTTTAGTGGGAAGGGTATTATATTGCGTGTCAATAACTAGTTTCGCCTGGTTGGGAAACTGTCCGACTAAGAAAACTTTTAACCCATCTTCAAGTTCAAGCTTCTCCCCGCCTTTCCCTCCACGCTTTAGTCTGCTCATCGCAGTCTTTCTCTACATGAAGGGAAATCACCTTTAGTTTTTATTTATTTTTATGGATACACTGTACATTATCTTTCCAATATTCAATGTCACAATAGCATCAAGCAATTAAATATATGTAAGTGGTCTAATATATAAATACAATTAAAATACTATGGTATCTCCCGTGTGAAATAACGTGAGATAATAAGCAATTATTGGATGAGGTTGAGCATGACATCGATAATTGCACGTAATTGGCAAGGCCGAGGTTTGTGTTATCTGCCGAAGCGAAGCTGAGGCAGATAACACAAACCGAGGACTTGACGATTATTGATGTGATGCGAAAACCGAATCCAGTAATTGTTTTATTATTCATTGTCTGACATAAATTCAATTTCTTGTGTCGAACACGTCGCAAAGCGAGCAGCCACCGTGAAAAGTGTAGATGAACATTCCGTTTTTTTGTGTATAGTAAACAAATCCTCTAGGTTTTATTATTCATGCGCGCAATTGCGCGCCGAAATGACGAAATTATTATTATTCATTGGCGTGAAGCGTGGCCCAAATGACGAATTTCTATGCCTGTATTAAACGTCGAACTCACGCTTTCACTTCTTTCAAACATAATGACTGCCCGCCAGGCCTATCACTGTAGGGCATTTTTGGTAGAGTTTGTTTTTTCCTCGCCAAGATACACTTGTTCTTGTGAACGGTGCGAAGGAAGTGTATTCGTTGCGCAAGTTGGCAAAGACTACATTAAATGATATTCTTTTTGCGCGCGAAGCAAAAAGAATATTCTGTTTGCGCACTTTTCGGACTTTCTCAAAAAAACTAAATCGAGAAAGCTTTAATTTTTTTCTACAGGATCCACGAGGCCAATGTATGGGCAACGACAGGCGAATGATAGCTTTTTGGATCTAATTAATGAGCTACGAGTGAACATCTCACATTTATATGTAAGTATGAGAGTAACTTATCTAATCATTCCTGTGGCCGCGTCAATAATGGTCTATAAGCAAGCAAGAAAAACCACAGGAGGCCCAAGTTCAATGTGTGTATTTTGACTAAAAAAGGAACGGAGATAGGTCATAAACACTGTAAATAATGTGTTCTGTAGAAAAATAAGATAAAAGACATAATACATTCTGGCTTACCATCTTGTATATTCACTCCTTGTTGTCTTCCTTGGAAAGTTTCAGGCACTTCTGAGCATTATGTAGCGAGATTTCACTCACGGAACTCCCGTTCCTTTTTTAGTCAAAATACACACATATTGCACTTGGGCCTCCTGTGGAAAAACGTGGCTTCGCTTCCAAGAATAGACTGAATCCCTGCTACACCCCCAATTCTCTTATAGGGGGGGGGGGAGTCAATTAATTGGACGCCCTATGCCTAATGCTACATAATAGGTGACATGCGAAGTGTCAAGATCAGTGCAGGGCAAATGATATATATACACTAGACCGGCAGGAAAAATATAAAAATCGTACTCGCGGTTGCAAATATTTTATGTAAATGTCATGTTTCGGTTGCTTTCTATCACCCAGAGGGCGCACGACTTGGATTCAAATCACTTGTCGATGAAGGTGAGTACTTGCTGGTTAATTTGTCGTTTAGTGCTTTATTAAAATAGCTAAGATAGTACGCGCTCTCTGATTGGCTGAGAGCTGTGCATTCTCACAAAGCTATTTTATAAAAGCAATAAAAAGCGGATTTCTGTGGTTTATAATGTGATAAACGCACTTGGGATGCTGGAAAAACACTTGAAAAGTTTGAAACTCACTCGCGACTTTTCACTCGTGTTTTTTCCAGCATCCCTCGTGCGTTACTCACATTATAAACCACGGAAATCCGACTTTTGTCCATGTTTGTTAAATAACCCGTTAACTACAAAGCGATCATGCGGGTGGAAGCGGATTTCAGCTATGAGTATTTTTTGCACTTTTTGAAATCGTTGGGTTAAACAGTTTAAATTGATGTCTACATCACAATTTTTACGAAAATCGGCTATCTTGACGATAAAACTCTTATTAGGCTAATCTAGGATGATACATAGTTACCAATTTATTCAAATAACCGCGACACAGCCCCTCATGACGACTGAGAAACGTCAGCACGCGGCCAGCTTACAGTTTGGTAGTCATCTCGTCTCACTGGTCTCTCTTTTGGTAGAGAAAACTGTCCCAGGAACATTCCCCCGTCTGTACCCCGTGGTGTTACGGTCTACGTTCTCATCCTTTTAAAAAGGAATCGTCACAGAACAAGATATATTTTTTATATATTTATCCGTTTTCAGAACGACCTGGTGCAGAAAGTCAGAGCCCTTAGCAACAAAACAGACCATACAGCCACCAACCTGGAAGCTGTGGACAACAGCACTAAGAAGACTATCCAAAGCGTCGCTCATCTAAACCAGGAAATCGCAAAGTTCGCACTTCTTATCCAGAGAATTGAAAAGCATGTAAACCTGACGCGCGAAAAGTTAGAGCAAGCAGAAAACTTGCAAGGAAAACTAGCTGAATTGGATTTAGATGTTCTGTTAATTCAGGGACAAACTAGAGGTGTCAGAGACGCATTAGCAAGGTCTTTGGAAGCGCTGAATGTCCAACGTCAAAGTGACTTTTACGTCCTTAATAAGGACATAAATGACACCAAGCAAGCATTCAAAGCTGAAGATGCAGCTATAAAAACCAGCATTGATGCTTTGTCAGTAAACCATCAGAACGACATCGCACAGTTGTCTGGTAGACTCAACATCTCTAATAATGAGATATTCGAGCTGCAAAAGGCGAATGAAACAAAGAGAAAGATGATCGAGAATTTGAGGACTTCTCAACAACAGGAAGACCAAAAGTTGAAGAAAGAATTTGAAGAGATAATCTCGGCATTAGATGCAAACGTTACAGTTTTGGATGGGAAAATCATGAATTTACAACGAAAGCAGAAATATAACATTAACAATATAACTCAAGTTTTGAATAAGGCTAAGGCAGCACATCAGATGGCAGAAATAAATAGAATTGACGTCACGAAGCTTACCGCTGATTACAACAAAACTCGGGTGGCTATAAGCGAACTTGAAAAGGCCAACATTACAACGCGCGATTTGATTGACAGTCTGCAAAGTAGTTTAAATCAAGCTATTTTGGATACTAAAGCAAAGTGTGAAGCCAATGATACTGCATTGAGAGATGCTCTTCGGGCGCTAGAATCGAAGCAACAAGATGACGTCAAAGATTTGAAGGCTAAGCACAGATCATTCACCGAAGACAGGCAGTCATTGTGGTCAGCGATTAACACCACGAACATGACTTTACAAGTGCTAATTGTGGACAAAGCAAAGGACATACAGGAGCTATGGCATGCGGTTGACAGCACAGATGCGGCTGTCAGCTCGCTACGGTCAGACCAACAACACCTCAAGGCAAGACAGAGTGCAGGTATGTTAGCTAGTGAATTTAAAAGGATCATGTTTTGTGCTATTCAAAACTTTCCTGCAACGTGAAGGAAATTGTCCCTATTGTATTAATATATGTCTAGCTTTTACCACGAAGAAGCTGCCTCAATGAATCTCATGACTTCCTGGAAAAGCGCGTCTATACAAAGTACTAGAAAATCTTGGATCTTCTTGGGTAAACATTAGTAATAAACGTTTAGCATTGATATCGGATACGGCAAGGCGAAATTAAAATATAGAACAAAAACCGCTAGAAACTCTTTGATCGCCTAGGCTGAACATTAGTAATTACACCTAATAATTATAATTAGTAAAAACCCACTCGCATACTGATAGATAGTGAGTAGAAATCGCAAGCGTAATAGATAGTATGCTAGTGGGTTTTTATCTATTGACTCATAGAAAACTCGAGCTCGTAGTGTAATTTTTAAATAGAAAAGCAAGCTGCTAAAAACTCTTGGATCGCCTTGGGTCAACATTCATTACGCCTAAATATTGATACCGGTGACTACCCTGCAAGGCAAAACCAACAAAGAACTCCGACAATGAACAGCATTGACTAATCGATGAATTACTATTCCGTGATGTTCTCATGTGTTTTTTTTTTCTATTACAGACAGCTCGTCCTTGAGGGCGGACGTAAACGACATAAGTTCAAATGTCGCTAGAATTGAGAATGAGCAGACCAATATTACCACCAGGATCGCTCAACTCGTCGCCTCAGAAGCCCGCGATCGTGACTTATGGGCAGCGGTAAACAGCACGAAGGATGGTGTGAAAACTCTCACAGAGGCCGATGTCGCCTTTAAAGCTGCTGTGACGTCGCTCACGTCACGTGTTAATAGCACAGGCTCTAGACTAGATGAGGTTAGGAGAAATGTTGTAGCCCTGTGGAACACCCTTAACGCCACAAGAGAAGAGCTATCTGATGAGGAGGTCTTTTCTGCAGCCATTGAAGCAAAGGTATTCATTAGTAGAGTTTGTAAGTTTTCGGCATTGTTAGCGTGGCCAGGAGCGGCTCCTGGCGTGGCATGTTAATCATATAATTGACATCATATCATACTCGTCAATAGACCAGACGTCATCTGCGGAAAACATGCGTGACTGGACTTATTAAAAGGGTCTATAATACTGAAAGTGAAATGTTATTTAAGCCGGTAGAAAGCCTTGCCATCAGAAGTGAAAACGACGCCTATGACAGGTGGCCATAGAGTTCTCAGAAAACAGCGATTAGTTATAAACTCGAAAATGATCGTTATCGCGGATCTCACGCGCACTTTTTTCTGTAATTGAAGATGTCCAATTTGTCGACGACATTAAAAGGAGACTCTGGCGTCCAAGGGCCTAAAGGTGATATGGGTGAGAGAGGGGTGCAGGGGAAAGAGGGCCCAAGGGTGAAAAAGGAGATCGCGGCGAGAAAGGTGAAGAAGGAGGTTCTGGTCAAAAGGGAGAGAAAGGTGAATACGGAGGTCCTAAAGGCCAGAACGGACGAGCTCCTGGTCTAAAGGGCAGCAAGGGTGCTCCTCCCGGCCCTAAAGGTAGAAAGGGCGGTCGATGGTGGCACCGTCGTGAACAAAGCAACCGTGATGTGCGTGATGGCACAAGAAAAGAAAATCTGGATGATTGAATTAGTCCCTGAAAATTAAGGACTTACTAACATCTGTAGTTGTAGGCGTTTTCATGGTATACGAAAGTTTGAGCATGCATCAATTTTTTTTTAGATAACAAGATAATGATGGATACATTACAGTTAAAGCCATTGCATCAAGACCCACGATTTCAAAAACATCAAATTATTTTTTGACTTTGCTGTTTCACCAATCAAACTCTGAGCCAATGAAACTCTTGCCTTGTGCAGTCAACTGGCTTCCCCTTTGAACTAAAAACAGACAACGTCGCGAGGGAAAGCCAGGCAACTGCACTAGGCGAGAGGGTAATAATCTTATTGGCCTATAAGACATACATTCAAAACCAAAATGGCAAGGTTTATCTGTCAGATGATTATTGCAACTTTTGGGTGTCTGCGTCTGTATATCGAGCGGATGGAATTGGATTGCAATGTGATTTTTTTAGTTATCCGAGCATGCTTACAGACCTTAAAATTTGACAAAATATTGGGCATTATAGTTGCGAAGACAGCTGGTTTCATTCTTATTCATTTTTAAAATTAGCCGTAGGAAATAGTTTGAAATGAGAAATGTAAAACTATTTAGTTTACAGCTTATTCTAAGGCATTATTTGACGATATTGGACGATGCAATGTAGGGAGAAATGAGGCGATGAAATCTATTGTTTCGGTTGATATTTCTAAATAAAGGATTAGCGTTGCCCCGATTTTCGTTTTTGTATCCATGTGCAGTCTTGAAGATTTGATGGATCCACGGCCAGAGTAACTCGCTCTGTGATTGGTCAGTCAGTAAATTTCGCGCATCATACTTTGCTGCTGTTCAAGGTTGCGCGTGCAGCACTGTTAACATGTTTGCAGGTCAGCAGGTGTCACCTTGTAGATTTTCTCCATGCAGTGCAAGGGAGTCAAGAAGAAGGCAAAGCGACTTTGGTACCAGATACGTCTAATGGAAACCGAGCATTGTTTTGTATGGCCTGCTGAGGAATCAGTACCAGTGACATCAAAGAACGCCTGCTTTTCGGAAAAAAGGTAAAACATATAACTCCTATGTGCAGACGCACCTTTATCGCATGAATATTGCTTTTGGTATCAAAAAAACCCTGTATGGCGATTGCGAAGCTCGAGCTCGAGCCCGAACCCGGAGGGTAGATTCATTTACAAAAAGTGCAGTGGACTTTCTTTCAGAAATGCAGAAAGAACTATTTTGTTGAAAAAAGAAAACCCTGGTCCTTCCAATACTTTCCTTGTAGAAAATATAAACGCGCACTCAAACCCTCCCACCCTTTAACCCTCCCACCTAAGATAGTATGGCCACTCTTTTAGCGCGTTATGTTGATCCGCAAAAATAAACAAACATGCAGTTGACTGTAGTGGGCGGGTCATTAGCGACAGAAATACATCTGTCTGTAGTAAAAGATAAAAGAAAAGTTTACGAAAGAGCCTTAAGCCAGAATATTGAAAGCCCCTCTAATCGTGTTGGCTCAAGTCGAGCATTCAAGTGTGAACGAATCGCACATCACGAAAGAAACTCGAGTATTTTAAATATGATTAGTAATCATGGCTAGAAGGCATGAATAGGAGTACATGCATCAAGGCGGCCACTGAACATGGCAACCGTTATCAAAAACCCGGCTTACTTACCCACGACTAAAAAGACTCTAAACAACGCCCTTGACCCGACAGAAATCGCAGCTGAAAAAGTTTTGGAAGAAAATCGCTATCAGCAAAGGCACTACAACCGCTCACGGTCTTCTTTGAATGCCGTTCGCGTTGCGCCTGCTTCCCGTGCCTCAAGGACCTTTCTCTGGTGTGTTGTGAGTTTTATTTTTCTAGTTGCGGCCGCGGCGTTGGTTTTGGTGGTACTTGTAGTTTTTGGTATTTTGGGACCAGGATGCACCTGCAACCAACAGCAGGGTAAGATCATTCTTAATTTATTTTAATTTTTTAACCTATTTACGTTAAAGTGTTTTTGTTCATGTAGCATTATTTGCCGTCACTGATTTTGTCATGCGATTGATGTTAAATCGCTCATTCTGGGAATGGGAAAATACGATAACTACACTAAATTGCTTTTATAGACCACAATTTGTTAGCACAGTATTTGACTTTTTTTCTCCCACCCCAGCAGTGAAGGTACCATTGAATCCCATCTTTTAGGGTTACGACTGCATGTTCGTGGTTTGTTTTGTTACGCGTGACTTACTGCGCCTTAAATTAATAGGCAAATCATGTTCACGTGTAAGTAATACAAGTTTTGGTCTTACATTTCTTTACAAACGCATAACGGCGAAAATGTTGCTAGCTCCGATGGTGGTTTTGTAAAGTCAATTTTCATTGTGACTTGCGTGTTGAGTTTATCGCCGATGACAAGTGCAAAGCTAAATAGGATCCCCGCTGACTGCCGCAAAACACTTTACCAATGGTGTTTATGATAACAATAATAGTTGATTGTGTTCGCGGACGTAAAATGCTTTTTGGATCCGACTCAGCAAATGAGCACTGAGAAAGGCCGTAATATCTACACCCAAGAACATCAACTACATTGCTATTATTATAACTTTGAAGAGCATAGAGTACAAAAACAAGAATTCATAGCTACCATCAGGCACTTCCCTGCTATCATCTTAGATACGCCACAATGCTCGTCAAAGTTATTATTATCAGGCCCGTAGCTCGCATTCTTGGAGGGAGGTTCGTTGTCCTCAGTTTTTCAGAAAAGAAACCTGTATAAACCAAATTTATAGCATTTTGTCGTGTTTCCTACCTGCTTTGTGACCAAGAAATCCGAGAAAAGCTAATGCTGCTTGTTTGTAGATGTACGGTGGCTTTTCTTGTTTGATCTCGGGTTAAAATATCACTTCTCTATTTTTGTTGTAGGATTGACTGATTGAATAAGTATATAGAACAGTCGAAAACCTTTGTTCTTACCTCTGTCAAACTGTCCATGGCGGCCATGTTCACTGGAAAGCACGTGCAGCCATTCATGAGCCCGCGATCACGTTTCACTCGAAAAAAAGTCTACCTTCCAAAAAAAGTTACACCTTGAAAAAAAGTCTACCCTTGAAAAAAAAGTTACACCTTGAAAAAAAGTCTACCCTTGAAAAAAAGTTACACCTTGAAAAAAAGTCTCACCCTTGAAAAAAGTCTACCCTTCAAAAAATGTTACACCTTCAAAAAAAGTCTACCCTTCAAAAAAAAGTTACACCTTGAAAAAAAAGTCTACCCTTCAAAAAAAAGTTACACCTTGAAAAAAAGTCCACCTTGAAAAAAAGTTACACCTTGAAAAAAAGTCTACCTTAAAAAAAAAAAAGTTACACCTTGAAAAAAAGTCTACCTTCAAAAAAGTTGCACCTTGAAAAAAATAGTTACACCTTGAAAAAGTCTACCTTAAAAAAAAAAAAGATACACCTTGAAAAAAAGTTGACGTTCCGGAAAAAGTTACACCTTGAAAAAACAAAGTAGAAGTTTGAAAAAAAAGACAAACTTTGCAAAAACAAAGTAGAAATTTAAGAAAAAGTGGTATGGCCCTTCAGAGCCACCGTAAAAAAATGCCAAAGAATTGAACAAATCAATGGATCAACACTTGAATATGAAATTCATCATCGCACAATTATCATACTTATATTCTCTATATCGTTTCTGCAGCTCCGCGGACCCAGATCACACAGTCAAACGAAGACCTGATAGCAGCGATTGAAGAGCTGGAGAACAACCTTACAGCAACGAAAAAAGAACTTGTAAGTTTAAGTACTAATTTTATATTTATTATATAATATACTTTCTACATATAGAAAATATATGTAACTTACGTTAACAACTCATGACTACTTAGTTGTAACTTTAGTCCTTTCTTAGCAAATTACATATTGCTAGAAAGGCATTACATTGCTACATTCTTTCAAAACGTTACTAATTGTTTTCAATGATAGTCGTGCTGTAATAATAGTTTGTGATAATCAGAAAATCTTCTAACCAAACCACGATCAGCTCTTTTATCTAAAAGTACGTTTCAAATTGAAAAACAATGATAGTGAGTAAGTTATGATTTATAATATCACGTTGAAATCTTTCAGGTGATCGCGCAAAAGGTACTAACCCAGTTGCAGGACGACTTGGAACAGAAAATCAAACTCTCAACAACAAAACGGATCGCATAACCAACAATCTGGAAACTTTGGACAGCACCACTAAAACGTCTATCGAAAACCTTGATGCACTTCTAAACCAAACCCGGCTGCAGTCCCAACAAGAAGATGACTCTTTAGCGAGATCTATTACTTCATTAAATGCCCAACGTCAAAGTGACTTTGACGTCCTTGGCAAGGACATAAATGACACCAAGCAAGCATTCAAAGCTGAAGATGCAGCTATAAAAAACAGCATTGTTGCTTTGTCAGTAAAACATCAGAATGACATCGCACACTTGTTAGGTAGAATCAACATCTCTAATAATAAGATTTTCGAGCTGCAAAAGGCGAATGAAACAACGAGGCAGATGATCGAGAATTTGAGGACTTCTCAACAACAGGAAGACCAAACGTTGAAGAAAGAATTGGAACGCACGGTGTCGGCTTCAAATGTTAATGATACTTTGTTGGATGGCAAAATCAATAGCTTGCAAAACAAGCAATCGAAGGACATTCGTGATGTCAATCAGGCGCTAAATGACACGAAAATAGCCTATCAGGCTGCTGATGTGAGCCTAAGAAATGACGTCACG
Source organism: Scolanthus callimorphus (assembly GCA_033964015.1). Taxonomy (NCBI): domain Eukaryota; kingdom Metazoa; phylum Cnidaria; class Anthozoa; order Actiniaria; family Edwardsiidae; genus Scolanthus; species Scolanthus callimorphus. The sequence continues at coordinate 28,767,341 of CM066915.1, read as the reverse complement.
AAGCTTACCGCTGATCACAACACATCACTGGAAGCTATAAGCGAACTCGGGAAGGCCAACGTTACAACGCGCAATTTGATTGACAGTCTGCAAAGTAGTTTAAACCAAGCTCTTTTGGATACTAAAGCTGGGTACGAGGCCAATGACACTGCTTTAAAAAATGATATTCGGGTGCTGGAATCGAAGCAACAGAATGACGTCGCAGATTTGAAAACGGAAGACGCATTGGCAACGTCAGACAGGCAGTCACTGTGGTCAGAGATAAACAACACAAAAGGCAATTTGCAAGCGCAGACTGCGAAGGAAGCAAACGACGTCCGTGACTTGTGGCTAGCGACAAACAGCACCAAGTCAGATATCAACTCATTACTACAGGATCATCAGCAGCTCAAAACGAAACATAGTACAGGTATGCTTCATGTGTGAAGGAAACTGAAAAATATTCTACTATGACTGCGACCGCTATATTCTACTTTCTAAAGTTACAAAAATTAGGCCGAACGTCAATTGTGTGACATAATATTCACACTAGAAACATCCAGTATACCATATCAAGAAGTTAGAGCTAAATCTATTGTTTTGCGCTGCTTTCAATGCGCATTGCGTAATTTCAAATCCTTTGGGTTTGGGGATTTTGTGTTTTCCGTTCCGCCGGTCAAACGAGCATCATCATCATCATCATCATTTTATTCACATTTCACTTTTTTTGTTTACATTCGAGCTCAGCGAGTCAGATTCTTGCGCTGATTCGCGTAGTACAATCGCTTGGCTTACGCCGTTAAGTGTATCTTGTTTTCGTCGCGCCGAAAAGCCAATCCACTGGGTGAAACATGGCAAGACCGGCATGGCCTAGTTTATTTTACTGTATGGCGGAAAAGTAAAAAATCCAAAATCAATCGATGTTTCGGCCGCGAAACAACGATTTGGCCGATAGAAAGTAATTTCCAGAGCAGTTGGTCGTGTTTCGTTTTCTAGCTGATGTTTTTCGAAATTTCCTTTTTAATAGACATTTCGTCTTTATGGGCCGAAGTAAACAACACGAAGTCAAGTGTCACTAGTCTCCAAAACGAAGACACAAACATCAATGCCAGAATAACGAACCTTGCAGCCTCAACAGCGAGGGACTCACGTGACTTCTGGACAGCGATTAACAGTACGAAGGATGGCGTGACAAGTCTCTCAGCGGCAGATGTGGCTATCAAGGCTGACGTGACGTCACTGATGTCACGTGCTGATAACGCAACTCTTCAAATAAATGTGGTTAGCAGTGATGTGGTAGCCTTGTGGAACACCCTTAACGCCACGAGGGAAACGCTCGCTGCTGAGGAGGCCAAATCCATAGCCATTGATGCAAAGGTACATAGAATCTAGTACTTGTTGACTACGCTTCCTGGTCACTTCTCTGACAAGAAAATAGCTAAATCGCAATCCAATTCCATCCTCTTGATAACAGGTCAACTTGAAAGGAACAAAAAGCAACAGCAATGCCCGGAAAACACACTAAAGGCCGCCGGTTAAACTTTGATTTCTGTCACATTTGTCGCGGCAAGTTGCAGGTTGATTTTTAGTGCTCAAGTTTCAATTTCAAATCGTCAGCATCATGGGTAATGAGGTGAAAATCATCACTCAAAAGTCACATTTGAGGATTGCCTTTCCCCTGTGTACCTCAATTATTTTCGAGTGAGCATGAGGTAGTCTATTCATATAGCCGTGTGTTGATATTCCAGTTGAACCAGACAACAAGTGAACTTCGTAAAGCTGACAGCTCTCTACAGACCACGATACACGATGTCAACAGCACATTAACAGCTAAGGTGTGTTATTAAAATATCTATACTATTCCCACTGGTGCGAATATAAGGCACTGACTCATTAGAATATTTCTCATTCGAGCTCCCTCGCGCAGGTAGGGCGCTTCTTACTGTCCTGTTGACTAGTGTTTTCATGTCTTTGTGCTCCAGGGGCCTGGCGACGCCCTTTTCGCTATTCCCACATACTCTCCCCAACTTTTTTTTACGCAATCTCTGGGCTCGCCAGGTTTTCTTCCCATAACTTAAACGAGTGCAATGAGACCAGTGGGAATATATTGTATCCCCGTATTAATTTGTCACGAAGGCGTTTGAGCTGCAGAACAATAAGGGATTGTATCCATGTGTGAATCCCGTGAACATTCTTTGCAACCGTTCTCATTTGTGTAAGTTGCGTAAAATTTTTCGCTGCGCGGCGCTTGCCGGTTAATGACGTACTTGAACTTGAACTTTATTGTTATTTAAACAGTGAATTTATCAGATATTTATAATAGAAATACGTCACGGATGGTTTGCCGCAAACACAGTGAATTTGCGTGACACGGAGAGCTACCTGGGAGCGAGGCTATGCGTCACCTATAGCGACCCGTTCGTTTTCAGCGTTAAATCAGATCTTTGCTCGCTAGATTAAAACAAATTTTATTAGATGTACCTGAAAGAGGACTAAAAACTATGTAATTCTGCCAAGTTGTATTCGCATAGAATGTTTGGTATCCGATCGAGATATGCGCATTGAACACCAATTTTATTTACAGTGAATTCTATGGCGCCGCCATCTTGGAGCACTTTTGTGGTGCTCCAAGATGGCCGCCAAATGATCGACTGTCGCAAAAGAGTACAAAAACTACAACTATTCACCGAAACTCAGCTGTATTACATAGATATTCACTTCTGGAATAGTATAGATTGTGATAACGATGAATTTGAAAAAATTTGGGCCTCCCAAAAATCGTGACAAGTATTGCGTGACAAAACTCGTTTTATTCGTATCTTCAAGGCGAAATAACAGTTTTTCATAAAATGTGGCATGGACACTCGCTAGAGGTAGATAGAAATGACACAAAAAGCACAAAGGGATAGCGATCATAGTTCCAAGTTAGAAATTGCATGACGTCACATGAAAACGATCTATACAGAGTCGTTTGGTTTGAGTTTTTTCGTTCTTCTTTCCCTTTTTGTCTCTAAAGTTTCATTTCCTGCCGACGATCGTATAGCTGGAGCCTAGCAACGGCTGAAAATGGAGCCTCTGCCCTTTCTTGCATGTGTTTCATGTGTTTATCCCTTTGTCTGTCGGTTTATAGAAGTGCTATGTGTACTCTACTGGTCACAACCTGTTTTTCCTGTCTTTTGAACCAGATTGATGCAGTTTCTAAGATGGAAGGACCAATCGGCCCTCGAGGGTACAATGGCTCTAAAGGAGCAGAGGGACTAAGGGGGACCAAGGCCTTAAAGGTGACAAGGGAGACCAAGGTTTGCAAGGCACGCAAGGCACGCAAGGATTTAACGGCTCCACAGGTGCCAAAGGGAACTCTGGAGTTAAGGGTCTTAAAGGCGAACCAGGAGTTGCTGGCGCTAAGGGGAGCAAGGGTGATAAAGGCGCGACAGGGGCTGAAGGTGCACAAGGGTCTCAGGGGGCACAAGGTCCACAAGGAGCTCAAGGGTCTGCAGGCGCCAAGGGCGATACAGGTCCAGCAGGTCCCCAAGGGCCACAGGGTGCCCAAGGAGCTGCTGGCGCTAAGGGAAGCAAGGGTGATAAAGGCGCGACAGGACCTCAAGGTGCACAAGGGTCTCAGGGGGCACAAGGTGCAAAAGGAGCACAAGGAGCTCAAGGGTCTGCAGGCGCCAAGGGCGATACAGGTCCAGCAGGTCTCCAAGGGCCACAAGGTGCCCAAGGAACTGCTGGCGCTAAGGGAAGCAAGGGTGATAAAGGCGCGACAGGACCGCAAGGTGCGCAAGGGTCTCAGGGGGCACAAGGTGCAAAAGGAGCACAAGGAGCTCAAGGGTCTGCAGGCGCCAAGGGCGATACAGGTGCAACAGGTCCCCAGGGAGCACAGGGTGCCCAAGGAAATAAAGGACAGAAGGGAGAACGCGGCGTTGGCGATTTGTCCAATTGTACGTACAAATATGAGACTGCAACCCCGCACTCGGCTGGGCCAGTGGCTAATACGGCTGCCGTCGTCACTGAGAAGACTGTAAGTATGAATACCGACCGACCCGACAAACTTACTTATAGACGAACTGGCTGACTGACCGCACGACCTATCGACTGACCGACAGTGACCAACTGACCGACCAATTGACCGACTTACCGACCAGACTGACTAACAGACCGACACCGACCCGACAGACTTACTTACAGACGAACTGGCTGACTGACCGCACGACCTATCGACCATGACCGACAGTGACCACTGACCGACTTACCGACAGACTGACTAACAGACCGACGCACCGACCCGACTAATTTACTTACAGACGAACTGACTGACTGACCGACAGTGACGAACTGACCAACCAATTCACCAACATACAGACGGATTGACTATCTGACAGACCGAATGACCCGACAAACTGACTTACAGACAGACTAACTGATCGACTGACTGACGACTGCCCGATGTATCGTCTTCAAAGCAGGAATGATAGCGAGAAATGTTCCATAATTTGTCTCCTCTTTCAGGGCAAGAGAATCTTGTTCTGGATTGCAGCACATTTGGTGGAGATGAGATAGAGTTTACTCACAAGGTGGATGAGTCAGGTTTAAATGTTTATGGATGCATATGCAAAGGGCAATCAAGCTACTCTTTATACGTAGGTTCTCTACAGTGCAAGATTCACTACATAGAATGCTCTCGTAACTCGTGATACGGACAAATGAACTCGTCACCTTTATACGTAATGCACTACATGATGACCCTGTAACTCGTGATTCGGACAAGCGAACTCGTCACCTATATACGTAATGCACTACATGATGACCCTGTAACTCGTGATTCGGACAAGCGAACTCGTCACCTATATACGTAATGCACTACATGATGACCCTGTAACTCGTGATTCGGACAAGCGAACTCGTCACCTATATACGTAACGTACTACATGATGACCCTGTAACTCGTGATTCGGACAAGCGAACTCGTCACCTATATACGTAACGTACTACATGATGACCCTGTAACTCGTGATTCGGACAAGCGAACTCGTCACCTATATACGTAATGCACTACATGATGACCCTGTAACTAGTGATTCGGACAAACCAACTCGTCACCTATATACGTAATGCACTACATGATGACCCTGTAACTAGTGATACGGACAAGCGAACTCGTCACCTATATACGTAATGCACTACATGATGACCCTGTAACTAGTGATACGGACAAGCGAACTCGTCACCTATATACGTAATGCACTACATGATGACCCTGTAACTCGTGATACGGACAAGCGAACTCGTCACCTATATACGTAACGTACTACATGATGACCCTGTAACTAGTGATTCGGACAAACGAACTCGTCACCTATATACGTAATGCACTACATGATGACCCTGTAACTCGTGATACGGACAAGCGAACTCGTCACCTATATACGTAATGCACTACATGATGACCCTGTAACTAGTGATACGGACAAGCGAACTCGTCACCTATATACGTAATGCACTACATGATGACCCTGTAACTCGTGATACGGACAAGCGAACTCGTCACCTATATACGTAATGCACTACATGATGACCCTGTAACTCGTGATACGGACAAGCGAACTGGTCACCTATATACGTAATGCACTACATGATAACCCTGTAACTCGTGATTCGGACAAGCGAACTCGCCACCTTTATACGTAATGCACTACATGATGACCCTGTAACTCGTGATACGGACAAGCGAACTCGTCACCTATATACGTAATGCACTACATGATGACCCTGTAACTCGTGATTCGGACAAGCGAACTCGTCACCTATATACGTAATGCACTACATGATGACCTTGTAACTCGTGATACGGACAAGCGAACTCGTCACCTATATACGTAATGCACTACATGATGACCCTGTAACTCGTGATTCGGACAAACGAACTCGTCACCTATATACGTAATGCACTACATGATGACCCTGTAACTAGTGATTCGGACAAGCGAACTCGTCACCTATATACGTAATGCACTACATGATAACCCTGTAACTCATGATTCGGACAAGCGAACTCGTCACCTATATACGTAATGCACTACATGATGACCCTGTAACTCGTGATTCGGACAAGCGAACTCGTCACCTTTATACGTAATGCACTACATGATGACCCTGTAACTCGTGATTCGGACAAGCGAACTCGTCACCTATATACGTAATGCACTACATGATGACCCTGTAACTCATGATTCGGACAAGCGAACTCGTCACCTACAGACTACAGACTGACTAACAGACCGACTAACAGACCGTCAACGACCCGACAAACGTAACGTACAGACGAACTGACCGACAGTGACATATAGTTGCTGGCATGGCGTTGTAGCCATCATTCTCGCGCACCAGGGTCCTCCCCTTGCCTCCCCCAGGGGAAAAGGACTCTGGAATGGGCTGGTCACGTCATTCCCCTGGGGGATATGAGTGAAGGGTCTTGGTGCGCGCGTATGCGAAACCATCTGTCACTGTTATAAGTCACACCGTATTAATATGTTTATGATGACATGCTAATCATTTATGTCATCTTTGCGTTCTAACGCAGCTGTCCTTCAACCGGAACATGACGGACCGATATAACTGAATTCACTAAATGTCACGAAATAAAAGAAAAACGTTTACACTCATGATGTTTTGCTTGAGAGCTCGAGAGGGTAATATTTCTTTTTTTATATTTCGGTCATTCTAAAGGCCAAAATGAGCACAGATGTCGAAGAGATTCCGACCAAGCAACGACATTTGAGTCTGCTCGATTTTGAAGCTCGTGAAATCGACGATGACACACAAAGAGGCTCTTGCAAGCCATCAGGAATGGACAATGTTTATGAAAATATCAGCGACCCAAAATATGAAAATCCTGAGATAGTTTTCACCGATAAAGGCTCGCAAGTATTAGGACCAAGGCATAAACCTAATCAACTCTACGAAACAGCAGGAACATTGCCAAGAAAAGACGATCAGGATGAAAGGCTAAGAAAACGAGAAAAGCTTTGGTTTGGAGTTCTTCTTTGTGTATTTATGTTAACGCTTCTGATATTGTTGCTCGTTATTTTGGTCAGCGCTGGAAAGCTAGGGTCTATCTGCTCGTGTGCCAAACAAAGTAAGTCTTGATAGTTTTGAACTGTATTGGGTGACAAAAAGGGCTAGAGTGATAACGTCAAGGGACCCGATTTAACATAATAATGCTATTATGCATTGTCGGGTCGCATTGTCGTCATATGGCAACATCACTATCACAAGCATCATCACTATCATCGAAATCATTTTTAACATCACTGCCAATCAAACATCGTCGCACAGGCATAAGCATTATTATCACTATCATTCGTCATTACCATCATCATCGTCATCGTTAGTACCAGCACCAACACAATAATATCTTCGTTAAGCATCAACACCACCATTATCATTATACAGTCCTCATCAACATCAACATATAAACACCAACAACACCATTATCATTATACAGTCCTCATCAACAACACCATTATCATTATACAGTCCTCATCAACAACACCATTATCATTATACAGTCCTCATCAACAACACCATTATCATTATACAGTCCTCATCAACATCAACATATAAACACCAACAACACCATTGTATAACAGGGACGGCGAAACAGTTTTCAAAGTGAGGGGGTGCAGTGGGGGTGGGGTGGGGGGGGGGAGCAACTCATTGGTAGGATAACATGACAATTAGGGGGGGGGGGGGGGCTGAGTTGTATGAGAAAATGTATGAAAACTTGACGAAATGTCGGGGGGCTAAGCCGGCCGGCCGGCCGGACAGTTTATTGGTACCTTGCAAAAGTAATATTTACATTGGTATCGATCCAATAAAATTAATTTTGACTAGTAAAATGTCCTTTTGTGCACTGGGCTATCAGTGAAGGTCCATACTGTGATCAGTTTCGGATTGTCTCTTTTTGAAGCAGTCATAAACGAAACGCGCTGAATATTTAGCAAACTTGGCATTTGGGTTTAAAATTAAAGCAAGTTGTCAGCAGCAGCACCGCCACCATTATCTTTCACAATTACTGGCAACTTAATCCTTGTATTTCAATTTTCAGACTCGCGCTTGCCCTTCACCTCTGGCGGCATCAGGTCATTACAGTCTTTAAAAGAGGAACTAGACAAACTAAGGATTCATTCATCACGCTTACAGCAAGAAATGGTAAATTCATAATGTATTTTTAGTTTAAAGTGCCGGTGTCAGCCACTCCTTTGTTATTGTTTTCGTTCGATATTAGAAGATGAATTACGTGTGAAAATCTCTAAATCAACATCTAAAAACAAATTTTCAGATTTGATTTACCAAATTCAATCGAAAAAATGCTCATTATTCCCTAAATCAGTCGATGGAATTTAAGGGATGCTTTTTCAGACCTGGTATGTTGCTGATGCTGTAAAAATGGTGGCTGACACAGGCTCTTTTTAAAAACCATCCAAGGTATCGATGTTTGAAACCAAATTGAACGTTTTTCCGGCTTATTTTTCATTCTATTTACCGTATCCAGAGAAAAATAGAGCAAGAAAGGGATTCACTAAAAGTCCAAGTGGAAGCCCTACAGAGGAAGCGTAACATAGCAAAGACAGTATCAAGACAAGTGTACGATACACACAGAAGGGCGAACATGTTATTGGGCACCATAACAAAGGTATAGCCTGAAAGATCTCATTGAAGGGGGGGGGGGGAGGGACTCCCCTATTTTGGCGGCGGAGGTGCTCGTCGGGAACTATCGATTTACCCCTAAAAAGTACCTAAAAAGGCGTCCCTTAGTTTATTTTGATCCCTAAAAGGTACCAACAAGACGAATTTTGCCTCGAAATTTTCCCTAGTATATTTTTACGAGGGAAAATAGAACGGACCTCTAACAGGTACCTATCTGGAAAAAATGGCAAGCTTTCCAATTTTACTCCCTAAAAGGTACCAGAGGCCTTATTTTAAACCCTAAAAGGTACGACGAGCACCCCCGCCCAAAATATAAGGGATCCCCCCCCCCCCCCCCCGGCCGGGGGTAAAGCGCGTGGCTTAACGATGAGTGCAAAGTAAAGCAAAGTAAATACACACCAATTCTGAACAAAAGGCATAGGAGCAGATGCAACTGATGCAAAGTAAAGTACGAATTACTCACGACACTCTGAAATCCACTCTATCATACACATTTTATCTAATCATGAAGATATATTATTTCTTTAACATAGCTGAATTCAACTGATGAAGAGTTTAATTCTACACTTTGGCAAATTCACAAAGATATAGTAGAAAAGGTACAGTATGTCTCCTTGTATAGTATAGTAAATTTTACATGACAACAACAGCAACAAAAAACCTTTCTTTAAAATAATACTAACTTTGTAATTCCGTAACTTGAAACAGGACACATCACATATAGATTAGAGCGTCTTTTCAGAAATATCTGCCATCCAATTCACTGTTGGCGAACGCTTTAGCCGCCATTTTGTTTGCCAGAATAAATCTGTAGGACGTTCTAAAATGTGATGCGACTTCAGTAGGTCAGTTGCACGGATTCCATTTAAAAAGAGTAACAAAAGAGCAACTAGCTTTCTTTTAGTCCTTTATTGACTATTGTTTTATCTCGTACTTTTATCACTTCAATTAGGTTAATACCGTTTCTTCAATGCAAGGACCCGAGGGCCCTCAAGGGTACAACGGGTCCCAAGGGCCAGTGGGACCAAAAGGCCTTAAAGGAGACCCAGGTGCTAAAGGAGACAAGGGCTTTAAAGGGAACCGAGGAGTACCAGGTATTCAAGGTTTTAATGGTTCCATTGGTGTCCAAGGCGACAAAGGCGTTCAAGGACCCAAAGCCGAGCCTTCTGGCATTCCAGGTGTTAACGGAAGTAAAGGTGACAAAGGAGATCCAGGAAAGAACGGACTCATGGGACCGTGGGGTCTTAACGGAATACAAGGACAAAAGGGTGACAGGGGCGCGGCTAAGTTGGCGGCATGTGTGTTTGAAAAGAAGCAAGGAGATAAAGTTTTGGCGCCTGCAGTGAATGCAACACTCAGTGTTTCGGTACAAGAAGACGAAGTAAGCAGATCAATATCACACGATTCTTCACGAAACAGGTTTTATGGGGTTTTGTGTGACCATACTGATAATATGACAATATTTGATGGTGATTATGATGATGGGATGGTGGTAGTTGTGGTTGTTGCTTTTGCTGCTGCTGATGATGGTGGAGACTATGATGGTGTCGGTGATGGCACGACGATGATGCTGATGATGTAGTGGTGATGGTGATGATGTGGTGCTGGGGAAGATGGTTTCGTTGATGTTGTTGCCAGATGATGATGGCGATGACGATGATGATGTGGTGTTGGGGAAGATGGTTTTGTTGATGTTGTTGCCAGATGATGATGGTGATGACGATGATGATGTGGTGCTGGGGAAAATGGTTTTGTTGATGTTGTTGCCGGATGATGATGCTGATGATGATGTGGTGCTGGGGAAGATGGTTTTGTTGATGTTGTTGCCGGATGATGATGCTGATGATGTGATGGCGGTGATGATGTGGTGTTGGGGAAGATGGTTTTGTTGATGTTGTTGCCAGATGATGATGGTGGTGACGGTGATCATGTGGTGTTGGGGAAGATGGTTTTGTTGATGTTGTTGCCAGATGATGATGGTGATGACGATGATGATGTGGTGCTGGGGAAGATGGTTTTGTTGATGTTGCTGCCGGATGATGAAGCTGATGATGTAGTGGTGACGGTGATGATGTGGTGTTGGCGAAGATGGTTTTGTTGATGTTGTTGCCGGATGATGATGCTGATGATGTGATGGCGGTGATGATGTGGTGTTGGGGAAGATGGTTTTGTTGATGTTGTTGCCAGATGATGATGGTGGTGACGGTGATCATGTGGTGTTGGGGAAGATGGTTTTGTTGATGTTGTTGCCAGATGATGATGGTGATGACGATGATGATGTGGTGCTGGGGAAGATGGTTTGTTGATGTTGTTGCCGGATGATGAAGCTGATGATGTAGTGGTGACGGTGATGATGTGGTGTTGGGGAAGATGGTTTTGTTGATGTTGTTGCCGGATGATGATGCTGATGATGTGATGGCGGTGATGATGTGGTGTTGGGGAAGATGGTTTTGTTGATGTTGTTGCCAGATGATGATGGTGGTGACGGTGATCATGTGGTGTTGGGGAAGATGGTTTTGTTGATGTTGTTGCCAGATGATGATGGTGATGACGATGATGATGTGGTGCTGGGCAAGATGGTTTTGTTGATGTTGTTGCCGGATGATGAAGCTGATGATGTAGTGGTGACGGTGATGATGTGGTGTTGGGGAAAATGGCTTTGTTGATGTTGTTGCCAGATGATGATGGTAATGACGATGATGATGTGGTGCTGGGGAAGATGGTTTTGTTGATGTTGTTGCCAGATGATGATGGTGATGACGATGATGATGTGGTGTTGGGGAAGATGGTTTTGTTGATGTTGTTGCCAGATGATGATGGTGATGACGATGATGATGTGGTGTTGGGGAAGATGGTTTTGTTGATGTTGTTGCCAGATGATGATGGTGATGACGATGATGATGTGGTGTTGGGGAAGATGGTTTTGTTGATGTTGTTGCCAGATGATGATGGCGATGACGATGATGATGTGGTGTTGGGGAAGATGGTTTTGTTGATGTTGTTGCCAGATGATGATGGTGATGACGATGATGATGTGGTGTTGGGGAAGATGGTTTTGTTGATGTTGTTGCCAGATGATGATGGTGATGACGATGATGATGTGGTGTTGGGGAAGATGGTTTTGTTGATGTTGTTGCCAGATGATGATGGTGATGACGGTGATGATGTGGTGTTGGGGAAGATGGTTTTGTTGATGTTGTTGCCGGATGATGATGCTGATGATGTGATGGCGGTGATGATGTGGTGTTGGGGAAGATGGTTTTGTTGATGTTGTTGCCAGATGATGATGGTGGTGACGGTGATCATGTGGTGTTGGGGAAGATGGTTTTGTTGATGTTGTTGCCAGATGATGATGGTGATGACGATGATGATGTGGTGCTGGGCAAGATGGTTTTGTTGATGTTGTTGCCGGATGATGAAGCTGATGATGTAGTGGTGACGGTGATGATGTGGTGTTGGGGAAAATGGCTTTGTTGATGTTGTTGCCAGATGATGATGGTAATGACGATGATGATGTGGTGCTGGGGAAGATGGTTTTGTTGATGTTGTTGCCAGATGATGATGGTGATGACGATGATGATGTGGTGTTGGGGAAGATGGTTTTGTTGATGTTGTTGCCAGATGATGATGGTGATGACGATGATGATGTGGTGTTGGGGAAGATGGTTTTGTTGATGTTGTTGCCAGATGATGATGGTGATGACGATGATGATGTGGTGTTGGGGAAGATGGTTTTGTTGATGTTGTTGCCAGATGATGATGGCGATGACGATGATGATGTGGTGTTGGGGAAGATGTTTTGTTGATGTTGTTGCCAGATGATGATGGTGATGACGATGATGATGTGGTGTTGGGGAAGATGGTTTTGTTGATGTTGTTGCCAGATGATGATGGTGATGACGATGATGATGTGGTGTTGGGGAAGATGGTTTTGTTGATGTTGTTGCCGGATGATGATGGCGATGACGATGATGATGTGGTGTTGGGGAAGATGGTTTTGTTGATGTTGTTGCCAGATGATGATGGTGATGACGATGATGATGTGGTGTTGGGGAAGATGGTTTTGTTGATGTTGTTGCCAGATGATGATGGTGATGACGATGATGATGTGGTGTTGGGGAAGATGGTTTTGTTGATGTTGTTGCCAGATGATGATGGTGGTGACGATGATGATGTGGTGTTGGGCAAGATGGTTTTGTTGATGTTGTTGCCAGATGATGATGGTAATGACGATGATGATGTGGTGCTGGGGAAGATGGTTTTGTTGATGTTGTTGCCGGATGATGATGGCGATGACGATGATGATGTGGTGTTGGGGAAGATGGTTTTGTTGATGTTGTTGCCAGATGATGATGGTGATGACGATGATGATGTGGTGTTGGGGAAGATGGTTTTGTTGATGTTGTTGCCAGATGATGATGGTGATGACGATGATGATGTGGTGTTGGGGAAGATGGTTTTGTTGATGTTGTTGCCGGATGATGATGGCGATGACGATGATGATGTGGTGTTGGGGAAGATGGTTTTGTTGATGTTGTTGCCAGATGATGATGGTGGTGACGGTGATCATGTGGTGCTGGGGAAGATGGTTTTGTTGATGTTGTTGCCAGATGATGATGGTGATGACGATGATGATGTGGTGCTGGGGAAGATGGTTTTGTTGATGTTGTTGCCGGATGATGAAGCTGATGATGTAGTGGTGACGGTGATGATGTGGTGTTGGGGAAAATGGCTTTGTTGATGTTGTTGCCAGATGATGATGGTAATGACGGTGATCATGTGGTGTTGGGGAAGATGGTTTTGTTGATGTTGTTGCCGGATGATGATGGCGATGACGATGATGATGTGGTGTTGGGGAAGATGGTTTTGTTGATGTTGTTGCCAGATGATGATGGTGGTGACGGTGATCATGTGGTGCTGGGGAAGATGGTTTTGTTGATGTTGTTGCCAGATGATGATGGTGATGACGATGATGATGTGGTGCTGGGGAAGATGGTTTTGTTGATGTTGTCGCCGGATGCTGATGCTGATGATGTATTGGTGACGGCGATGATGTGGTGTTGGGGAAGATGGTTTTGTTGATGTTGTTGCCAGATGATGATGGTGGTTACGGTGATGATGTGGTGTTTGGGAAGATAGTTTTGTTGATGTTGTTGCCGGATGATGATGATTATGTTGTTGATGGTGCTGAGTGGGATTGAAAACCTCAAATACCTTATTCCAGATAAATGTCCTAAACAAGCATAAACGCATTGTTTCACTTTCAGGACGAGAAGTTAATGATGGCTGGCTGTACTACCAATCGGGGCGACGAAGTGAATATCTCTAAAACTCTGAATGGATCTCTGAACGTGTTCACTTGCTACTGCCACGGGAAGGCCAACTATGTTGTTCACCCAGAAGAACAAATGAGGTGCTTTATCACGTACACAGTATGTCCTCGTATCTCCTGATCTAAGCCTCTTAGAGACATGTTTGGGCATTCTTAGAGATCATTAGTGTCATTGCGTCTACCTAAGCCATTAATTTAAAGTCAAGTGTCATCATTATTATTATTATTATTATGTCTTCTAACTTAAACCAACCACAGTTCCAAAGAGACATGCCCTTGTGCCCCGTATCTCCTACCTAAACCAACGAGAAACATGTATGGATGCACTGGATGCTCAATCCTCGTGTCGCCTAACCTGATCCATCAAAGTTAATAGAGATATGTTTGGAGAGACACGATGAGAAGGTAGTCCGAGCGGAGCGTCAGTATCCCATGCATGTATCTGCACGGCCATCTGACACGGGCACACAACGGAGCTGTTCCTCAAAAAAGCTGTTCCTCACCCCCTTTCGCTGCTGGCTGGCAAATATTTATCGTCGATAAAAGTGCAAAAATTGATTTTAGGTTGTTCGAGGTCTCTTGCTGACTGGCAAGAATTCATCGCCTTCCGTTCCTGGCAAAAATTTATGCATATCGCCTTTGCTGGGAAACACAAGTTGCTCATGGATGTTGAAAAATGAAATTTTAAGTGACAGCACTTAAAAATGCACTTAGTTATTAGTGCTCATTTTTAAGGATACCCGATTTTTTATACTATTTCGGGCTTCCTGTGGTAATGTTACTCTCCTGGCTGGGAAATTTTTTTAACACCCAGCTGCTGGCTGGGAAAAATTGAGACCCTTTCCTGGCAAAAAGGAACAGCTAAATTTTTGCCAGCAACTTTTAAAACATGTATTTATATGCTCTACGCGCGTAGAAATGTCCAAATACGCCATTTAAACGCATTTTAACCAGGGGGGCTCATTGTGTGCCCGTGATCTGAGAACACTTAGGATGACGCTCTATTCTTTGGGTCAAAGATTGGGATCGAGTCGCGACCCGACTCGACACTGAGCCCTAGAGCATGAAACTTTTGTGGGTGTTGCAGGATGCGCTAAACCATGGGTTTCGTGTAACTCTTGTGGGTGCTGCAGGATGCACAGGGAATTTCTGCAGAACCGTTGGCAAACTGATTTCCCCATGGTAAAAGTATGGCAAGTGTTCGGATTGCCCATGAATAGCCATGGGAATTCCGAACACTTCCCATACAGCTCCATGGGAAAATCAAATTTCCCATGAATGGGTTTCTGCAGAAATTACCTTTTGCGTACCAATTCACACTGGAGCTGCTCCTTAAAAGTATAATAAAAAAGTGTTTTTTTTGTACGTGTTGCGGGAATGACAGATTTCGTATGACTGTGAAAAGTGCCGCGACACGGCGCGGTACTGTCGCGGTGGCGGTACCGAACCTGGCCTGCTGAAGATACCGAATGAAATCGCGTAGTCGCTTTACGGTCACGGTCGTGGCGCGGTACAACTCTTTCGCGGCACTTTTCACAGTCATACGAAATCTGCTCTATTCCTGGACATTCACAAATAAAGGATAGACGCTTTTGTGCTACACATGTGTTCACAAATAGCCTATATTAAAGTACAATTTCTGTAAGTACTTTAATCTCGCAAGATCGTGTTTGAGCTTCCTGTTTTGCCCAGCGACGAGTCAAATAACTCGCAACGTCAGCAGCTCCACCCAATTCTAATACGTACCGCACACTTATGAGATCATCAAGCCTCCCCTTGTAACAGACATCACGAGATCCGGCCATTGAAATTTGAAATAATTCAACTTCTAAGCTCAACATCGCGCTCTGATATTGCCTAAGCGACGGCCAAGTGATAATTTATTTTGTGAAGGACAATGTATTTTCGTTGCAATACCATTTCCTGAATTGAAAACAGACTCTACCACGCCCCGTCTCTCTGTTACTTCTTCAGTATGTTTATTTGTCATATGTTTTTCTTATGCGATAGTCTTTCGAAGTTTCAATTCTTGTGTTTGTTATGATTTCGGCAGTTATTAGTCATTCTAAGAGCTACATTGTTCGACAAGTTGTCTATGGCTCATGTAAGATAAGCAAAAGTCACTGGACCACATCAAATGACGTCTCGGAGTTTAAGGTTCCTCGCAGACTTATTCACACTAATATTTTCCTCTCGTAATTTAAGACGTTCCCGAAAATGATGAAGTTCGCCGATTTAAGTGAATTGGAATTTTTTTAACGGTCTGTCCGGATATATTAGTTTTATTTTTAACATCCGCCATCATTATGACACTTTCGTACCTTATTTATTTGTTCCGAATCAGTGAAATGTGAAGTCGGGCGATAAATAAATCGATCACGCATAAACTCCCCCGCAAGTCAAAACATGGATGATTCGAAGAGCTAACACGGGAATCAAATACAAGGAAAGAAGATTGAAAAACAGCAAAACATGTATTCCCATGCCTATAACACAGCCGAGGTCAACGTGAACAATCGTGCTTTCAGTCCATATGCGATAGATGGTGTTGATGACCATCCGGTGCCAAAACGCCAAGGTCTTTCGAACCCAGGTTATGAAAATAGTGAACTAGATTTAACTCGACATCATTATGAAGATCCTGTGAAAGTTGCCGCTCAAATCTCACAATCACGAACTTCTACTGGGGCAAGACATAAAAGTAATCGACTTTATGAGCCCACAACTCCTGAGGAGTCTTTGCCAAGCAAGACGGACACATATGATAATGTTGTTGTGAGTCGTGATTCGTGGCTGAGCAAAGGGATTTTATTTCTGATTTTGATTCTCTCGCTTGTTGCAATGGTGTTGGTAATTATGATCATCTTTGGCAAACTTGGTCCGAGTTGTTCGTGCGAAAATACAGGTGAGTGCATGTAGCAGAGATATGATAAATATTATTGATAAATTGAGCATGATCATCTCCGAAACGGCATCTAATCCTTGCTTATAATTAATATTGACTAAATTGCTTTGCTATTGTCTTGATACATATTCTTCACGTGATTCTTAACGTTGTGTTTAAAATCAAATCAAGTATTTTGATAACCCAAAAATCGACTGATAGCCATTGCAATACATTTCGGGAGTGACACAACATTTTACAAATCGAATTTCAAAAACGAGGCAACTGGGGTAGAAATAATTCTCAAAGAGCACAGTAGATACCTCTCCCAACTCCCTGATTTAAGCCCGTGAGTAAACTGTCCAGTTACATAATTGCATGTTTTTGCGGTTCGACGATGAGAAAGTGCCTCAGAAGCATTATTTTGATGACCTAAAACATGTATCGCAACACTTCACAAATATAATGATGGAATGCTTTGTAGCAAAATATATAGGAATCCCACAGTGTAAATGAATTTCCCCCTGGGCGACGACTGTTTTTGAAGCATTCAAATATAATAGTAAAATTTTAGCAATTTAAAGAATTGGAGTGGAGTCGATAATAGTGGAATGGAATAGGGCAGTAGTTAGCAAGTTCGTCCACAATTGGAGTTTGTCTAACACTACTTATAGAAGCTATGCTACTAGAATATTTTAGACAAGAGTTTTTCCATGATTCTGTATACAAAATTCCGTCTTTAGACCGTCGCTACATGAATACCTTTTTGCCAGATTTTGTAATAGGATTAGGCTGATTTTATGTTTCCGAACAACCCACGCTACAGTTACTGAAACAAGGATATATTTGGCATCGTATTTTATTTATGAGTCACCACCTTGGCCTTGGCTTTGGCAGTTATGGGGCCGAGCTAAAAGGTGTATACCAAGAACAAAACCCTTATTCTAAAGTTAAACATTTTTCAAATAGTATAAACTGTTATAAAATAGGGGGAATAGTACGCGCGCTCTGATTGGTTGAGAGCTGTGCATTTTCACATTATAAACGCACGGCAGATGCAATGCTATTGTATAAAAGCAATAACGCAATAACAAGCGAATTTCTGTGGTTTATAATGTCATTGGGATGCTGGAAAAGCACTTGAAATGTTTGAAACTCGCTTACTGTTCGTGAGTTTCCAACTTTTCTCGTGTTTTTCAGGCATCCCTCGTGCGTTTATCACATAAACCACGGAAATCCGCTTGTTATTGCTTATAAGTGCTCACATTTAGTAGTCCAATTTGAAGTGAAAAGGGAGGATTCAAGCTATAACGCACGCGAGCGCTGCATGTCGGTAGATGTGGGACATCTCGTGAACAAATTGTTGAAAAAGCGCGCGCTGCATTCTGGTAGTTGTGGGACACGGCTTGGGTATTTCTGAATAAAGAAGTGCGCGCGCTTATAGCTTGAATCGTCCATTAACCAGTCGGTGCAGATTCGAATGATACAACCGTAGTTAACATATCTGAACATATTTTTCAGGTCTAAACTCTGGATCAACGTCAGCGTCAACTGGGTCATCAGCGTCCCTGGAACCCCTGGTAGCAGACATAGAGGACCTGAAATCGAACTTGACACATCTCCACTCGAAAATGGTAAGCAACGAGGTGTAATAGATCGGGGGTAGCTAGTTTGAAAGTTTGTTATATGTTTTCTGTATGATTTTGATCTACCTCACAAATCGGATTCCCCAGAGCCCCGAATCTTGTCGCTGGCCAAAAGATGACGGGCTCTGGATATGAGATTGGGTGATTTTCTGGTAACAGCCAGTGACGCATGCGCGCAAATTAATACAGAGCCGTCGAGTATTCTCGAACCAGAGCTCCCCGGCTCGTCGCCTCGCGGGGGGGGGGGGGGCTTCGCTGATTGGCTGAAATGGCGCGCACGCGTACATAAAAGTAGCTTTATCTCGCTTTATAAAAACGTATCTGTCACAATAACACTGGCATTCCTCATTTCCTAGTCGTCTTTTCAGCCTATGCCTTCGACTTGAACGCTCTAAAAGTAATTGTGACGCATAAAACCACCATTTTCTTTTGAGCATGCGTCAATGGCTGCCACCAGAGCCTCCCCTGCGAGGCGTCGTGCCGGGGAGTTCTGGGTTCGAGAATGGCCGTCGAGATATTGAACGTTCTGCAGCCGCACCAACGTTTTCGAATTGAACTAGTCGTAACGGTCCTCAAATGACTGGTACTAAAGCCTCCCAACGAGGTGACTTATTCTTTTGCTTTCACTAGCGTTGCCTCCAATTTGGGAAATGTGACATTCATTTTGTAGACCGAGAGAAATCAAGAAATCCAAACCCTGAAGGCACAACTAAAACTCCTCAACACCTCTCCAAATAACAGCACCCCAGCAGCACTCGATCAAAACCTGCTAAACGTGCTGTCGTCCCGCGTCAACAGTACAGCACAGAGGACTGGCCTTGTATGGAACATGGTCAATCAGGTGGGCGAAACGCATTTCAATTTCCATTATGGGCTACCTGTGTCTTTTTCATAGCATGCAATGTACACGGACACCGCGGCAAAACACATTTGCCATGCGCAAAAGATTCGCTTCCTGTGAAATGAAAACAAAAGAAATAATCATACATAACAAAGATATCTCGTGCTCTCTTGGAAATTTGGAAAACGTAAGCTCCAGAGACAAAACGTAAGGCCACAAATTGCAGAGCAACTAGAATATGACCATATCTTTCTCTGAATTTTTGCACCTCGCAATTTAAGGCTTGCACCCAAGGCGAAAATTCTGGATCAAATTTAAAATTTATCGTTCGCGGTTGTTATGTAGATTTTTTCAATTGTCTTCATTTCACAGGCCAGTGAATCTTTAGAGCATGTGAACTGCGTTTTGCCGCGGTGTCCTGTACACGGCGTAGCTTCTGACTCGTCCCAGTCATCTCTAGTGGAGGCGCGCAAAGTATCTTGGGAAGGGCGAGAAGCTTTGCGGTTCCTATTGACTCCCTTCTTCTGACCGTGATCCTTAGCGCGCGTTGCGGCCTTCCTTTCAAAAATCCTTACCCGGAATAGCATTTGCTTCCACTGTTTTATTAGTATTATTTACAACACTAGCAAATTCTTTTTTAACAAATTCAGATTCTTCATCATTATTGTTGTTTTTTTGCAGCTCAATATGACAGATCAATATTTCCTCAACACTCTGTTAAGCATCAATAACACTTTGTCCTCTAAGGTATGGTAGTTTCCTTCAGAAGGGAAGGAATAAGGGCGAATGTTCGCAGTTTTGGGGAGAAAAAAAATGGATTTAATCATCCAGTTTACATTTGACATTTGGCAAGCTTTTGTGCTCATTTGAGATATTGAAAAATCTGTTTGAACTTGGCGATGCAATGACGTATTTGAGAACAAGAAACCAGGTGGCTGTCGCTTGGCCAGCGGATCTACGAGCCAAAGCCACTAAGGTCCGATGTTGGCAGACCAAATATCGACAAATGTCTACTCGTACCCGGAACGCGGGCTACCTGAGAACCCGTTAGGCCCTTGGGGGCCATGACAATGTTTGTCTCCAAAACCTGCAAGTTTGGTTGAATTTTCGCTAATTTAATGTAGGAAGTATGGCAAATTCCAAATATGGCAAATGAAACCTTCCATATAAATCCATATAAGGAACGTTTAGAAAACGATACCCTTTTTGGAGACTTTCTTGATATCTTGGTTATTTCTCGACAATATTTGCAGCCCAGAGTCCCTGGTGTGCTGAGGGGGCTTCCTGTGACCAGAGATCAACCGCGAGGAAGCACGAAGGCTGGGCACCAGGGACTAAACGGGCCATGATGCCTTTATTCATAGATCACAATCTCGTGTGATTTGTTATTTCTAGGTTGACGCAGTAGCTAAAATGGAGGGACCCACAGGTCCTCGTGGCCATAACGGCTCACAGGGACCAATGGGACCAAAAGGCTCCAAAGGGGACCAGGGCGTTAAAGGTGATAAGGGCGACAAGGGTGACCAAGGAATACAGGGCATCCAAGGATTTAATGGCTCCACCGGTGCTAAAGGAGAGAAAGGGGAAAAAGGACTTCAAGGAGATCCCGGTCCCGCAGGAGCTAACGGGATCCAAGGTGACAAGGGAGACCAAGGGGTTCAAGGACCTCAGGGACTACGGGGATTTAATGGAACGCAAGGACCAAAGGGTGACAGGGGCGTCGGTGACCTGTCTGCTTGTGTATTTAAAATTGGAGGGGGAACACCTATGACCGCAGGAATTGACGTTGTGGCTCATACGGACGAGGTTACTGAAGCAGATGTAAGTAAAGACCAATAATTTATACGTCGCACCAACGTCGCGTTGAACTTATTCTTTTCCCCAGAGCCTTCTCGCTCCTCTTGACCACCCCGCACGGGGCATTCTCGTACCCAGAGCTCCCGGCTCGTCTGCTCACAGGGGAGGCTCTGAGGACATCCATTTGAGGGCCTTCGCTGATTGGCAGAGTTTGGATGACTCGGTTTAATTATAACTCTTGCAGTGCATTTTGAACGTTCGAGTATGCGCAGTTATTTCTCTCAACCTCTCTGTATCCAACCTCGTACCCAGAGCCCGTCATCTTTTGGCCAGCGGCAAGATTCAGGGCCCTGGGGGAATCCGATTTGTGAGCATGCGTGGTAGGTCAAAAACGTAACGAACTTTCACACAACAATCAAACCGGAAACCCAGAATCTGGGTTTTAAAAAAATCGATTCCCCCAGAGCCCTGAATCTTTGCCGCTGGCCAAAATGATGACGGGCTCTGGGTACGAGATTGCTCTGTATCATATCTAGCGCATGCGTCAATGGCTGTCACCAGAGCCTCCCTCGCGAAGAGACGAGCCGGGGAGCTCTGGATTCGAGAATGCGCACAGGAAGCTCTGGTGACATCCACTAGCGCATGTGCATCAGAACATTTTTTACTTTAAAATTATAGTTGTAGAGCGTAGAGGTCGAGGTCGTAAACTGCCGGAAACTAAAAAGAGGACTAGGAAACGAATTTGCGAAAAGGAAGCGAGATAAAGCTGGTTTTGTATACACATGCGCAACTTTTCAGTGAATAAGTGAAGGTCCCCAATTTGCTATAAGTTATTGTGCATTGGCTAACTTGTGCTTTAAATAATCCGTTTTCAGGACAAGAGAATATTTGTCGCTGGTTGCAGTACAAATCGTGGCGACGAGACTGAATTGTTACACCGAATTGATAGCGGAAAAAACAAATACAGGTGCAAGTGCAAAGGGCAAAGCAGTTATACTGGATACACAGGTTCATTGACTTGTAAAATTGCTTACATAGAATGCCCACGTAATTCGTGATTCACTAAAGAACTACGTCTAGTAACGCTCCTTTAGTTGCGTTACCAAGTCTCTTCATTGTCTCTTTTGTATCAAAAGCACATGACCTAGATCAGAGACGAGTAAAAACTTCCAGTGGCAGGGCTAGAATCGGTGCCGCGTTCGTATTTCTGAGCCGTCATGGAAACACAATGTTTATATATGTAATCTAACTATATGATTATTTTCGATGTGTCTGTGCAAGGAAGGTTTCTGATTGACCAAATTTCCCGCCTGAAGTTCCCGCCATTTGTGGCGCGCGCGCTTGTGACATGAAGCCCGCATACCTGAAATGGAACGTAAAAGGAAAACTCTGGGGCGTTGGTTGATGATCCTCGGTCAGGAGCTCATCAACAGGATCCTCCATATCTGCTTCGCTAGCTCCAGCCATTTGCACAGGAGTAAAACGACCTATTTTAAAATGTGGATTGCGAATTTAAAAGGGAAATTGTTCAAACTTGTTCTGCAACAGCTATTGTGAACAAAGTTGTTCTAGGAGAGCTGCAACATAGAGGCGTTCGCGACTTCTGTGACTCTTGTAACTGCTGCAACTCGTGCTGCAGGATTCGCCCGTGTTATATCTCTGCGACAGCTGCAATTGGAGTTTCAGGACTCAGCTAATACCCCGGTTTCCATATGCTGCAGCTGTCGCAGAACCACTTTGTTCACAATAGCTGTTGCAGAACAAGTTTGTTCAAGACAGCTACATTGGAATATATGGAAACCAGGCTTAAGAAATCTCACATTCTCACTCACCTTAAAAAAGTAACAATTTCCCTTTTAAATTCGGAATACAAATTTAAAAAATAAGTAGTTTGTCTACGACAGTTGCGACAGCCGAGAGCTGCGACATATGCTTATGGAAACCGGGCTTTAGATGCCAGCTGCTCAAGCGGAAAAGAATCCATAACTCCAAGCGGAATACATCAACAACTTTAATATTCATGTAATGTAACCAAACAAAGGTCTATTAAGCCGGGGAAATACGAGGCACAAAATCCCTCAACTTGTCGCGCAACATTGTTGCGTTGCAAGTTGATGATCGATGTTGCGCGTTTTTTATCTCGCGCCACAACTTGTCGCGCAACAAAAACATTTGTTGCAGGTTGTGAAAACTTGTTGCGTGAAGTAGAGCGCGGGTCTACTTTGAGACACAAATTCTGGTTTTGTTGCTCGTTTTTCATGAAACACACAACTTGTCGCGCAACATTTTGCCTATGATTCAAGTTGGTTGGTCAATAGAAATGGTAGTGATAAGGGGCCAAATTCGCCTTGATCTCGCATGTGTGATCATCAAAACAAAATGTGGCGCGACAAGTTGTGAATTTGATGAAAAACGAGCAACAAAACATTAGACGTGCAACGCAGCAATGTTGCGCGACAAGTTGAGGGATTTTGTGCCTCGTATTTTCCCGGCTTTACTCACGACAGTCATGTGGAAACCGTTCTAATGCAAGACTTAACCACGACTAACCATAGAACCATGCAACTATCAGATGACGATCGCCAAATGTAGGTGGCTATTTCTGATAGCTGTACAGTCACAGTCTCAAGTGGAGACGCCTGTCGGGCATAAAAATGAACCGCTGCAGACATCCATAACTTTAATATTCATGTAATGTAACCAAACAAAGAGCTTTTTTATATTCTTGTACCAAGCAAAGAAAGTTATTTCGCTTAGCGCCAGTTTGGAAAACAAACCACAGGCCGTACAGGTCTTTATTCAGAATCGTTTTAACTCGTTGATATGCGAATCATCGTAAAGAGTCACATGATAATGGCTGTGTTATCACCTACTTTCGTAGGCTCAAGCACTGATGAGAAGGCGAACAGGCGATAATATTGTAGCATTATGATACGACTGTGACGTCATTTTAGCGTATAAGGTCAAAATGACGTGCAGATACGCAGACGTATTACTCACCAAAAGCCGTATCACACGGTTGAAAGCCGTATTACACTGTAGCAGAAACATATAACTTGTTTCTGACTGTAGCAAACCGGTTTAAACGGGCCGGTTTTGCGAGCGCAGTTGAAAGGCTTCCTAATTGTGTGCTTGTCAAAACTCGTACGTTTTCTAGTGCATCTTTTAAAAAGAAAAGACCACAGTTTTGTTCGTATGATAAATCGGTGTGAAAAAAAACATGCGAGCAACGTATTACATGAAAAAACATCTAATAAGATATATTTATTTGATTGCATCGTTTGTAACCTCACAGCAATTAATAGGTTGTACCTTAATGGCCGGACGTTTAGTATTTGAAAAATAAGGCCTCGTGTACCTATTGTTCAGTCAATGGTATAAAAATGATATTTCAATAAGTCCGACGGAGCGATTAAAACTTATCAGCTCGCTGCTGGATGAAGACATAACTATGTGGGCTTGCTGATCCCGTACAAAAGCCTAGAGCAATGGAGCGCGAGTTTTTGCGATAAAAATTCAAAATAGCGCAGCAAAACACTCCACAAACAGTATGAGCACATGGTAACTAAGTTGAAACGCTATCCATGGCCGTTAGTGTTTATCGCGTTGTGCACTTAGTCCTCGGTCGGTAAACGTACATTTCACACTGTGTTAAATCAGCTAAAATCGCGCTATCAATTTGACAGATGATGGAAGGTAAACAAGATGAAATAAAAACAGAACCTCGTGAAGAAATTGGATTAAAAACAGTTCAACTTGGAGATTCAAACACACAGCAGAATTCTGTAGATGAGGATAAGACTCCTTTGGGAGTCGAATCAGACCAGGTAATTCCTTTTTCCCCGGAAGATGATGGATACAAAGCAGTTAATGGGAGCTCTTCGAACTTAGACCAATGTCCTGGAAGTCAGGATCTCATGTCGGATCTGGAGGAAGCGGATCAAACAACTTCAGGCGAAGCGGGATTCACAACAGTTGAACTAAAATACGCGAACGCAGAAGACGCAGAACAGAACTCTAAAGGGAAGGACAAGGAGCAATTGAACGGCGAAGATGACCCAACATTACTTTTCTCGGACGATGCCGGGAAAATAACTAACAGCTACGCAAAACTATCGCAGGCGACTGGAGATGAATCTAAAACTCACTTGGCTGCTTACTACAGAATCGGTGAACCAGTGTCTGTGCACGAAGATCGCGTTTTCAAGCAAAGAGCACACACATGGGGAGACTGTAATACCAATGGGTACGGCGGACAGGAAGCGAAAATGACTGATAGACGACGGAAAGCGTATGAGGGTCTTAAGATACAAGATGGACCTGATGAGGACAGTGAGGGTAGTGCTAGGGCCTCAGTCAGCCGACCGATTCGGAGAATCAAATGCATTCTTATGCTTTGTTTTGGCTTGATATTTGTGGTAACATTCGTTATGCTTATTATTTTAATACTGATTTTAGAGGGAAAGTTCGGTCCAAAGTAATTTAGGAACATCAGGACGGTTATGATAAAGGCACTGGTCTATAGGTCTAAAACTAAAGGCTGATTCACGCTTGTTTAACGGAAATTTGTCTCGCGCGAGTTGCAATTCCAGATCGTTAGTGGAAACTAGATGCAAATCTCTTCTGTTTCGAACATGCTGGACATGCTTGGAACTAGTGCGGTATCGCGCGATAAAAATGTTATCTTGTTTACCAATATTTCGAGGTGCATACAGCGTGTGTTCGCTAGAAAAATCACTGCACCAAGTGCGGCAAAAATGTAAACAGGCCTTTTCTGTTACAGGTCTGGGGAGTAGGCAGGAGGATTCTTTTCTTGCGCAGATCAAAAATAGAAAATGAAACGGGCCAGGGAGGGCCCTTGGGGTTTGGGAAGGCGTTCGACCAGGGATTAAGTCGGAACTGAACGTAACAATAGAGCGCTTACATGTACAAGTTCAGTTTAATACTTGATTAACATAACAAAAATCATGACAGTGGCCAAATGGCGCCTAACTTCAATAAACTGGTCGCTAACTGACGATAGCAGAAACCAAAACCAGGGCTGAAAACACACACAATGGAGTTCCGACATGCTGGCATTTGGTCGCCCGTTGGCAACTAAATCTGAAAATCTAGTCACCAGTGCGAAAACTCCACTAAGCAGTATGTACTTTGTCGCCTGCATCGATCGCAATTTCTGACCATTTATCACGCTATATGAATGTTTGTCTAGAAGAGTGTAGAAACAGCTTGATAGCAGAGACTTGTGTTACTATGGCAACTAAATAATCGGTCGGCCATTTTGTTGTCATGGTAATCAGAATGTGTCTATTTATTTTCGGAACGACAAAAAGCGAGTGCGTAAGACTGGGGTGTGTTGCGATTTTACAAATGTTTCGCGGTGCCACTTTAAAAGAATAGAGATTAAAGAATATTGGGGTCTAGGGCGTCATCATAGATTAGCTTTGTTTCTACCCATACTGCCTTTCGGTCTTGGCGCGGAGGTTTGAGCGCTGACAAGGCCGACAACTTTTGTTGAAATCGCTGTAATACTTAACAAATATTCCTCGAGCACGAATGGGCTCTTAGTCAATAGCAATTGAATCAGAGGCCAACTAGGGCGAGAGGAATAATTGTTTTAGTCAAATCACACTAGTAGGTCAATTTGTATAGCCAAAACGCTTTCTGGTCTGGTCATTTGCCATTTTCTGGCTTTCAAATCCGACACTTTTCGCTACTAAAAGGCTATAACTTATAGCCTACCAGTAGCTGGACCAATCAGAACGCAGCATTGACAATAGACCACTAGTGTGATTTGACGCATTTCTGTTTGTCCATAAATCCAACTTTATGTGAATGTTTTTGACAGCACGAATGACTGACTTCTTTCTCACCCCCTGCTGCTTGGAAATGGCATTTTACGAAAATGCACTTTGAATAAGTGATGACTCATTTGTTCATCTAAATTAAGATAGCGAGGATTAGATATACATAAAGTGTATCACGAACAAGAAGTGCAATGCTTTATGTGACCGTTGCTGGCTGACGATACGACTTTTCTGTTCTTGATTATCCGTTTTGTATTTCGTCTCTTATCGAAAATGGACAGCTTTGGGCAATCGGTTCGCAATCAAGCTTTCGAAAGTGACAATATCCCAGAATACTTGGACTTGTCGAACTTGGAAGGTGCAATCGAAGCTTATTCAGGGAACTATAACTATAGTACAGCAAATGCTGGAGCGCGAAAGTACAGTGCTGTTAAATCTTCGAAAAGCGAACGACGGTCGAGTAAGAAGCAAGGAATAGGGAACAGTAATGATGATTACGCATACGTTGAACCTGATCAAAGCGACCAGCAAACAGGGGCACCTTGGTACGACAATTCTGAGGGGCTGAAGCATTATGAACCGCTTTCGCATATGCGAGCCTCAGTCGGCGCGGGGAATGATAATGGACGGAGATGGAGTGACCAGCTGTATGCTACACTTGCAGCCGTGGAATTAGAAACTTTCAATGACAAGAAGGAACCAGTGCAATCTAAGAAAACGACGCAAGACAACGGCATAAAAAGGAAACGCACAATTTTGTTGGTTATTCTTGGGATAATGATACTTGTGTGCGCCGTGTTTCTAGTTCTCGTCATAGTGATCCTGGCAGGAGGTCTTGGTCCATAGAGTGCCACACAGATGGAGATACAAAGCAACGATTATCAATCACATCACACCTCAGGCTGGGGCAAAGTCAGTTCAACATTTGATTCAACATTTGTGAATGATTTTTGTTCGAGCATCGCTGAAGAATGGCCATGTTCAACTGGTTTCGGCCTCAACGTACAAGAGCCCATGTCAGCCATTCCTTCCCGGGGGGATGACTCCCAATATTTTAGACGGGGGTGTTCGTCGGGAAAATTGATTTTGACCCTAAGGGATAGCAAAATGGCTGTGGCAAACAGAAAATTTACCCCTAAAAGGGAGCTAATTTGGCGAGGCGCCCGCCGAATTTACCCCTAAAATATAGCAAATTTTAGGGTTTTCAACCAAGTTTCCTTTGTAAATATCGGTTCTGGTGTCAGTACCAATATATTTCTGGGCAAGGATTGGTCTGAGACTCCCTAAGGGATAGGGCTGATTTTAAACACCCCTAAGAGATAGCACGTCTGTCAATTTTATACCCTAAGGGATAGGACGAGCACCCCCGTCTGAAAATATGGGGAGTCCCCCCCCCGGGCATTCCTTCGTCACTGTTTTCGTTCGATATTAGAAGACGAATTACGTGTAGAAATGACTAAATCAACATCGAATAACAAAGTTTCAGATTTGATTTACCAAATTCAATCGAGAACGTTGCTCTATATATTCTTTAAATCAGCCGATGGAAATGGATGCGTTCTCGCATTTGGCTCTCAAATGGCGGCTGACACGGGCTCTTTAACGATAGTAGCGGAGGAAATGAAAACCTCGTTTTGATTGGCCCACGCGATTCAGACTTTTTCACCACGTGACGTTGATCAGACGCAAAGGTGGGTGCCAACAGACTCCACCGTTAGCGGATCAGAATAAGCTATAACTGTTGTCAGCGGCCCGTGCGACAGGCTTCCCAGGATAAAAACACAGGAGGAACGCGGTTTATCTGCGAAATGCGCGTTTAGGTCAATACCTGCAAGCAAGCAAGTCGTGTATAAAGCGTTTTCAGATCAATCATCATTATAATCATGCATTAGGCCATAGTAAAAGTTCTGCAATTAACAATCCGCGTACTAGAGATGTTAATAACCAATCAATCATTCTCTCTATCACGAGCAGCACTCATAGCCTAGTCGCCACTCTCCTTTCTTGGCAATCGCCTAGCAACCTTAATTATTTTTTCCATGCGTAGTGGCCGGGAGGGAGTCGGGGAGAGCAAAAACCGGAAATAGCGCGGCCGCGAGGGGTTGCTAGATCACAGCGATTTTCCAAATCGGCCACATTTGGCTCTTGAAGTTAAAGCGCCGCATTTCCCTTTCCGTCTGAATCTGCTTGATGTTTTTTTAAACGGAAATCAGATGAAATCCGATGATTGGCTTTCGAGCGATCCCGATGAGTAGCGCGCCGCAATTGTGTATTGTGTGAATTCTATTTCAGTAGAGACAAGAAGGCTTGGGGCATGGAGTTACTGTGCGAGTCTCACATAATAGTAACCCCATAATAAGTTGCATTATAACTCCATGCTTGGGGTAAGTCCTGCCTTCGCTCTGGTAGTGTTTTCAAGACCTCGGTCACGGTATTTCACGATGCGGATTCGTCACGTATTGCTACGATATTTCGCCTTCGTATAAATGCATCACAGACTTGGTATTATGACGTCAGGGGTCACTCCCTTTGGCCAGAGCACATCTATTCTCCTTGCACCGCAGGGTTGTCTATAACATCTCATACAATTGCCTGATGTCTGGAAACGCAGCTCCCAGGTCCGATCTAGGATCTTAAATCCTTAAATCCTCTTTTTAAAAGCAATATCACTTTAAAAATAATCCAATACGCATTGTAATTAAAACAGAATATGGTTGCGAATATGTTATGCGTTAATCTTGCTTGCCTTTTATTTAAGCAATACAAAAGCATCATCTATCTACGTCAGCCGCTGCCGGCATAATCGCTGTTGTTTACGTTCAGTAGCATGTGAAATGAATGAAATGTAACACTAATTACTTGTAAATCTAATCAGAAATGATAAACAACTACCACGAACAACAAAGTGAGAGCTGAAGTGATTTTTATTACAACTAAGGAGATACCTTTCAAGTGCCGAAAAAACAGGGGATACCATTTAATTGCACAAAATGAACGGATGCCAACGCCCGCGTGGTTTCAGTCTTTACGCGGTGGACGATGCGCCAGATGAATTAAACACAAGTTTTTCTTCACAAGCGCACATCAACCGGGCATACGAAAACAACGATTTAGAAGTGATACCAGAAGTTGAACCCCTCCCGGAGTCCGGAGAACGAAGAAGCCACCTATACGAGGACCCAACAGACTTTATACAACAAATGCCGCACACAAGGACGCAACCTATAGGACCTCGAAAAAAGGCCAGCGAAATTTACGAGCCAACGGGACCTTTAGAGATAAGGGCGTCAAAGTTACTGAGCAAAACAGAGCATGAACCTTCTGTGGGATCTATTGATACGGAGATACAAGCTAAAGACTCGTGTTTAAGCCGCTTGATTCTGTGTTTGATTCTTTTTTTGTCGATCACGGCTTTGGTTCTGGTTGTTATGATAATATTCGGCAAGTTGGGTCCCAAGGATTGCGGTCAGTGCACTACAGGGTCAACTAGCGCTGGTAAGTATTGTATTAGTCCATTTTACAAGTTAATACAATAGGTATATTGTGTGTTATAAGTGTTTTGGACTTTAGGCTTGATGGACGTGGCTGGTTGGAATCAGTTTTGACTTGTTTTGTAAAACTTCCAGAGTTGTGAATACATTTGTCATCAATATCTTGCTTGACTGACGAGTAAAAGTGCCTGTTACTGATTTCGCTTTCAACCTGGCTATTTTTACCTGAATAATTCTGCACATTTCATTTTCAATGATGAAGCACCTTTCTTTTTCCAGGTCTTAAAGTCTTATTCTGTTTTCTGGTTCTGTAGGGTTCGTTTTTGCTTTGTTTGCTCATAGTACAATCATATTAAAACGCCTATCCAAAAATGTGAAAAAACTACGACCTTTCTCTCGAGAAGGTGCAGTGTGCGCGAAAACTTGAAAATGAAAATGAACCGACTAGTTTCTAGTCGCCGCGATTTTGGTTTTGTGTTAAAATCACTAAAGCAAGTCAGATTACTTTTTGTTTGCCAAGAATGTACAGCTCTCGAGAGAATATTCTAGCGCGAGGAAGAATCTCGATTTTACAAATGATGAAAACGCTGGAAAGGTTTGAAAATCGAATGTCGGAAAAACATTCTCTTTAGTGTTTCTTCATTCAAAAAAGTTTCTTCACACAATGAAAAGTTGTAAAATGTTTATCAAATATTCTCTATGAACAGGGTTGACGTTGTTTTTGTTATATGTAAATTTTCTTTTTATCCAAGTTCAAAATAGATTCCCCCTCAAAAATTTAGTGGTGTTTCTGCTCGAATCAGATCGACGTAATTTTGCGACGTAAATTCTTGTTGTCTAGCCTGTTTTGTAAATCGTAAAAAACGTGCTCGAAGAGAAAGGTCTTCATGTTAATTCGACTCTTAACGACTTAAGTATTTCATTTGCGTTTAACGCTATTTAGCACGCTTAATATTCGTCCTCCGTGGACATAAAATAAGTAAACTTGTGACCGTGAAAACACATGTACATTTGCCTGTAGTAATAAAAAACAGTCCTCCAGATTAATAGAAAAACCTTTCAAGTGTCAGACAAATGCAATTCTAGGTTGTTTTGACCTGTTATCAAGAGGATGCAATTGGATTGCGATTTGAGGTATTTTCTTGTCAAGAGGAGTGGCCAGCAAGCGTGCGAGAGCCCCTTTAAAGTAATAGAGGCTTAAGAAATACAAACTTGGTGTCAGACATGACTAGACATTGTTGACAGAAGCACTAAACTAGCCTTGACAAAGTTAGCGAAAGTTTTGAAAGTTTAATTATACCTCTAAAACAAGAGAAAATAATCATACATCATTTTCTTTTGCTCTTAATTGTAAGCCCAGCAGTAGCGGATGCAGACCCTTAAGAAGGGCTAATCGTAAGGTTTTTACAAGAAATATGAGAACAAGGGAGATGGCTAGCCAGACCCTAATCGCCCACCCCCCCCCCCCCCCTAGATCCGCCCTTGCCCAGTGTACGTCTGTATCATCTAGTTGTGAGAAAAATAAAACCATGCATGGTTCCCCTAAAACATGCGTTGTCTCGGTACAGTGTTATTTTTCCCAAATCAATTAGATCACTTCAAAATAAGAAAACATCTTTTTTATACAAAAAACTACAACAGACTTGCCCCTGCATGACTCTCTTGTCACTGCTCGTACCCAGGCGACTCGTGTGTCAAAAAAGGGTAAAAACCCGCGGCGATCCGCGAAAGGCAAATCTTGAGGCGCGCGATGCAT
This sequence comes from Scolanthus callimorphus, assembly GCA_033964015.1. Classification (NCBI taxonomy): domain Eukaryota; kingdom Metazoa; phylum Cnidaria; class Anthozoa; order Actiniaria; family Edwardsiidae; genus Scolanthus; species Scolanthus callimorphus. Next base: position 28,735,099 of record CM066915.1, on the reverse strand, counting down.
CATGGGAAGGTTCGGGCGCTCTCGCAAAGGACCTTGCGCGCTAGCTCGCTCCCAGTCACTCTCGCCTCGAAAATCGCTAGATCGCGCCTGGGCACGAGGCAGCTCTTGGCAAAAATAAACAGGTTTTGAAACTTTCAAAAAAGCCATAAGCGCGGCCACTTAAGTCCTGGATCGCGCTGGTATGTTTTGGGGACCCGGGTTAACCAAAGTCTCCATTAGCTTCACTCGTTTATGGCAGGCTCAGGCAAGAAAGCCAACGAGCGTGTCAGTAAACGAGTGACGTTTTGGGACTCTGGTACCCAGGGTAGGTATACGTCAGGGATGTGGAACAATTTCGACGTGAGATTGACTCCGGTCTCTGGCTTGATTTCCGAGGCCACACCTAGCGAATTCTCCTTATATGCCCAGTCTAAACTTGGTCGCATAATGCGGGATGTTTGACTCATTGGCATCCGGAGTTCGGGCGCCCCATGTATAGTTTCAGGCGCCCCCGTATCCGGCGCCCCACGCTCCACGCCATGCGACAGATGTTAAAAACAGAAATACTTAGCGGGAGAAACTTCTAAGTTTCTGTTAGCGGATCATAACAAAACTTACAAACAATGCGTGGACAACTTTTACGCTTTGTCAACGCTCGCCCCGCTCTCCCGCGTCGCAAACTCAGAGTTTTCTCGCTAAAAAAAAAAACACTCCAACGCCTACAGGTAGGTTAAAGTTTACGTGATGCCAAAAGACAAGTGCCAATCAAAACAGCGAAGTAGAGCTTGAGTTGAGCAAAGCCAGTGTCGGTTACTAACAAACAAAACGGTTAATTTTACAAGCGAAACGCTGTTGCGTGCCATCGGACTATCCACTTGTAAGGGCTCTTGCCGGAATTACAAGGGAACAGAGCCTTGGTAAATCCTTGGTAATTTTCCTTAACTTTTGTTTTTTTCCATCATTCTCAGCGGCTCAAGGGTCAACGAGAGGTGGCGAAACAAAATCCGAGATCTCTCTTACGCCGCTTGTAAAGGATTTGAGAAAGGTGAACAAGACAACAAGAACTCTACTGGCGCAAGTAGTAAGTACATGACAAACTCTTAAAAACCGAGGAGAGCCGTCTAGTTTTGACCTTTTAATCCTTCCCTCAACAGAAGCAACAATTAATTCTCATAAATGCGCTTCAAGCAGAACTAAGAGAAGTGCGGCAAGAAATAGAAATGACAAAACTTGAAGCAAACAGGACAAAGAATGACACAGAAAATGAACAACTTAGAACTCGAAAGGAGATGTCCCGATTATGGAATGACTCCAGTGCATTATGGAGCAAAGCCAACACAACGCAGACTGAGCTCGATAGCGAGAAAGACAAAACGACGCAACTGTTCACAAAGGTAGAGTCTAACAAAGGCAATTCATAACTGACCCGCCCTTGTGGCACGATCCAGGCGGTATGCATCGGTGACAAGTACTTCTGCTATAATTATGTTTTCCGTTTAAGGTTACTGAGAACCTTCGCGCACGTACTCGGAAAAAAAATCATACAACTCTTTAGTTTAACCAAAACATGTCAACCTATATATCGTTGGAAAGCTTATAAAATGGACTAGCAGACTATGACAAAAAGAAATAACTTTTTGATAAATAGAATTTTTTTGAAGGTTTTATTAAAAATGTGGGTGTGACACTTTCAAGAGCTATCGCTGCCGAACTGCTTGACCTTGACTCCCAAGTAAAACATTGTTTTAATCCTTAAAGGTGTTTCTCAAAAACCGTGTCTGCGTTTTTTAAAATTTTGTGTTGTTCAAAAGTTATGAAACTTTTAAATTTCCAAGGTCAAATTTTATAGAATTTTCACGCTCTAAAAATTTAAAAAAATCATAACTTTTGAAGTAAACAAAATTTTAAAAACGCAGACACGGTTTTTGAGAAACACCTTTAAGGATTAAAACGCTGTGTTTCTTGGGAGTCAAGGTCAAGCAGTTCGACGGCGATAGCTCTTGAAAATGTCACACTCAATTTTATTGTAAAAGCTTTAAAAAAGTTCTGTTTAATAAAAAGTTACTTCTTTTTGCCATAGCCCGCTAGTCCATTCTATAAGCTTTCCAACGATATATAGGTTGACCTGTTTTGGTTAAACTAAGGACGAGTATGATTTTTTTTCCGAGGACGGGCGCGAAGGTTCTCAGTAACCTTAAGCGAGAGTGTGGCTCAAGGAAATAGCATGCAATGTCTAAAAACATTCGCTAAGTATGTTGGTATTTCTTCACGGGCACACAACGAGCCCCCCTGGTTAAAATGTGTTTAAATGGCGTATTTGGACATTTCTACGCACGTAGAGCATATAAATACATGTTTTAAAAGTTGCTGGCAAAAATTTAGCTGTTCCTTTTTGCCAGGAGAGGGTCTCAATTTTTCCCAGCCAGCAGCTGGGTGTTAAAAAATCTCCCAGCCAGGAGAGTAACATTACCACAGGAAGCCCGAAACTATAAAAAATCCGGGTATCCTTAAAAACGAGCACTAATAACTAAGTGCATTTTTAAGTGCTGTCACTTAAACTTTCATTTTTCAACATCCATGAGCAACTTGTGTTTCCCAGCAAAGGCGATATGCATACATTTTTGCCAGGAACGGAAGGCGATGAATTTTGCCAGCCAGCAAGAGACCGCGATAAATATTTGCCAGCCAGCAGCGAAAGGGGGTGAGGAACAGCTTTTTTGAGGAACAGCTCCGTTGTGTGCCCGTGTTTCTTCTACGTTCTAACCTTGGGTGCTCCTGCCTTGTGGTTTCTTTTAGACAATGGAGTTGAATTCATCATTAAGCAAAACAGCCACGGATGTTTCTGCATTGCAAACAGCGCTGGAGACCACCAAGGGACAGGTCAGTGTGCTAATAAAATACTGAAAAAAATGAGAGACAAACTAAGGCAGGGTACAACCGTGAATATCTTTAAGCAATTTGCCATCCTGTGGTACTTGGAGGTCAATGTTAATTTGCGCGTTCTCCGAAAAGGTCACAACGAGGGGAAAATGACATCAAGCAAGCTCTGATTTACGATGTTTTCAATGCGCAAAGTTTAAGAAAGAGAAATTTTCCCTCTTGCTTTAATCTTCAACATTTGTGTGAATTATGAATTCACGTGGATTGTTTTAAAATCATGCCAGCGAACGATTTGAGCAGTAATATAGCCCACTTATACTTTTTTGTTCTTTCTTTGAAATTGTAGGTAAACAGTAAATTCGCACGGGTATGGAACAACTTGAACTCGACGACGTCTTGCTGTGCTGCTGTGACAACAAAGGTGAGAATACTTCCTTGTGTAGCTTGCTAGCAGGCGTTGATTGGCTGTTTTTAGGTCGTTTTATGGCGAGAACTGCGAGAATCCAGATGCGGACGCCATCTTGGACGGGTCAACATTCGGTCTGGGGCGAGTGACAAAACGAGGCGATGCGGGCGCAACCTCGTTCCCAGGGTCTTCTCGGTCGTTTTCAAAATGGCGGTGGGAACGAGGCGATGCGGGCGCCGAATTTTGACCCGTCCAAGATGGCACCCTCATCGGGATTCTCGCTCGATTCTCGCCATAAAACGACTAAAAACAGCCAACCGATGCCTCCTAGCAAGCTATTGCTTGTGCGCGTGAATGTGCTCTGTTGGTATCGCGCAAATTGCATCGTACCTCTAAGTAAAACCCCAGTAGTGGCAACCCGATCTGTAAATAGCAGGAGAATGCAAAGACTCATTAGTGCGAGCCACAGTATAACGTGTTAGACTATGGGACAAAAGCCTCTACATGCCTCTACAAGCCTCTACATGCCTCTACAAGCCTCTACATGCCTCTACATGCCTCTACATGCCTCTACATGCCTCTACATGCCTCTACATGCCTCTACATGCCTCTACATGCCTCTACATGCCTCTACATGCCTCTACATGCCTCTACATGCCTCTACATGCCTCTACATGCCTCTACATGCCTCTACATGCCTCTACATGCCTCTACATGCCTCTACATGCCTCTACAAGCCTCTACATGCCTCTAGGCCACTAGATAGTAGCACACACACCCACCTGGGCCAAATACGAAGGGGAAATACTATTAAACAATTTTTTCTTCGGTGACGTTTCAGGTGAATACAACGATTCAGGGATACCTGGCAGCTGACGAAAGTCTATCAAACTTTGTGGTTCAAGTCAATGAAACGCTAACTCAAAAGGTAATTCATCATGTCCTCACCGTTATTATTCATCTTCATACTATCACTAACACTAACACCAGCAGTAGCAACAACAACAACAACACGACCTTCATCGTGACACTAGAGTTGGCGGCTGTTGATGTCTCGCAATTTTCTTGCACTCCACGATATTTAGATGGGAGGCTCAGGCCGTCCTGGAAGTTTGCGCGCCCCGCATTTTCGCCTTGTTTCAACTTTTATCATTGCTAAACCTTCTGGTCCAGTACGCGGACAGGGGCTCATTACTAATGAGCTCAGTACTCAATACTAATGAGCACAGACGCAAATCCCATCCTCAAAATCTTAAGGAAGCGATGCAACAGTTTTCCTGTGGGAAGCTGGCTTTTAGCGATGGAATTTAAAAAAATAATATTTTATCGATTTTTCATCGCAGGTGGATCAGGTTACAAAAATGTCAGGCCCGATTGGACCTCGAGGCTACAATGGATCAAATGGGGCACAAGGACCTCAGGGCCTGCAAGGACTAGCTGGTTTTAACGGCACCCAGGGGACACAGGGACCAAGGGGCTATAATGGGTCCCAGGGACCAGAAGGACAAGCAGGAACCCAAGGACCGCAAGGACCACAAGGACCACAAGGTTCCAAAGGAGCTGGGGACATGTCAGCATGTGGGTACTTCACAAGTACTGGTACCCCAATTACTCCTAGTTCAGCAGCACAGGCTATGGTTCATGTCGATGAAACAGCGGTAAGAACATACTCGCGCATGCTCAGTTAGTGATAGACTAGCTGAAAGCGTGTAGCATTCTCGTCCCCAGGCCTCCTGGCTCCTCTGAGCCCGCGGGGAGGTTCTGGTGACAACCACTGAGCATGCGTATCAGAAAATGACGCTTTTTATGGCTTAAAGTTTAAGTGCTAGAGCGTTGATATCGATGGCGTATGTTTGAAAGACGACTAATGAACGAATGTTGGTATTACTTGCCAGATATAGGCTTTTCAAAAGAGAGTTAAAGCTGGTTTATGTACGCATGCGCGCCGCGCGTTTCAGCGATGACCTCCAGCCATAAATGATTCGCCAGGCAGGGCACATTTACACTGCCTCGATATAATTTGGGCTTCTTATAATGGCTGCTTAGCTCAACCTTGTCTCTCATTGTTTATTGCAATTCATGCTATAACACAACTGGTGTGATGTTGTGAGTAACAGACGTTATTTTGTGTTATTTTTTAAGGACAAGCGAATTACGGGAGTTCATTGTGACAGTGACCGCGCGGCCCTGGTACGACTCATCACTACCGTCACGAATGGCCTCCGTAGGTTCGTGTGCCGTTGCTATGGTGACTCGTCCTACACGAGCGTATCGATTAGTAGCATGGCGTGCACAATACATTACTGGCAGTGTCCAAGAACGTCGCCTTGAGAAACTCACACACATTCGATCCTCTCGGCGAGCATTTTATTCATTTTTTTATTTTTTGCGGCCCTCGGCCGGGCAGTCGGAACTTAGGATAATCCATAAGTATTCAATACGTTCGAGTTATGGATAATCCTCATCTAAATAGCCTCGTTAAATCTACCCATTTCATTTATAGAACGAAGCTAGTGATATGGATTCATTGTACGAGTAGGCCTTCGTGTTAGTGTAAATAGTTGCACTTGTATATGTCACGGTGAATTTCATAAACAATTGCCATGAGAGCGGCTCATGTCTAAATCGAGGAGCCTTGTCGTTTTAGGGTCTGTTTTATTCTCGTCGTTCCCAGAGCTCCCCGGCTCGTCTGCTTGCAGGGGAGGCTCTGGGCGACATCCATTTGAGGGCCTTCTCTGATTGGTTGATTTTGAACGTTGGGGCATGCGCATGTAGATGTTTCTCTCAACGCTCTAGAGCTCCCCCGCCCGCGAGGTAACGAGCCGGGGAGCTGGGTTCGAGAATGGGCCTGTTTGTAAGCACGTCAGGCCTGAGTTGACACACCGCGGCATGCAAAACACAGTTCACATGCGCTCAAGATGAAATGAAGACAATTGAAAAAATATATATATAACAACAGCGAACGATAAATGTTGACTTTCAACCATAATTTTCGCCTCGAGTGCAAGCCTTAAATTGCGTGAGAAGGATATGAACATATTCTAGCTGCTCTGCAATTTTTGGCTTTATGTACGCGCGTGTGTCTGGAGCTTACGTTTTCCAAAATTCCAAGACCTAGCACGAGATTTTTTGTTATACAGATTATTGCTTTTGTTTTCGTTTCACAGGAAGTGAATCAATGCGTTTTGCAGCGGTGTCGGCTGAGTTCTCTAGTGTTTTCGTTTAATGGATGCCTCCAGAGCAAAAGATCTCAGCCGGCCCGGATCCATCCCCTCCCCTCTACCCACCCAAAAATTGGAATTCTCAAGATACTAGTGCAGACAGGGTCTCGTGTTTTAACCTTGTCAGTTGTCACCTTGATTTGGCTTGTAATTCCTTCTCTATTGTTTACAATGTAATCCACTTCATAGACATATACAATTACAGTGTATTTAGCTTCAATGACATATGGGAAAGGAGTAAAATAGCATGTTAGTCGTGACCTTAATCAGTCACGCTACCGAAGAGCAAATTATAAGAAGCATGTTCCAGCACAGAAGTGTGAACTTCCTGCAACATGTAAGGGTACAAGGACATGTAATGAAAAGACAATCCAATATACTCATGGGAGACACTAACTGAGATTTGCTAAATTCGCGTAGTGATTAGAAATGAAGTCAACAAAAGTACGGAGTATTTCTTTGGACAGTCCAGCAAGAACATATGAACAAAGCCGCACTCCTCCTGGTGACAGAACTTTAGCTCCTTATTTACAACTACAAACTACACAAGATGGAAGAAACTTCGAAAAGGCTTTTGAAAATGGCGGTCTGTCAAACGATGCCGTGGAGTCTGCAAACGAACTTGCAACGCGCTTAGACGCTCGACCTCCAAGCAACGCAAGTTCAGTTACAAAAATACCAGAAAAAGATGTATTTTGGAGGCGAACTTCACTGTCGGAACTTGAGCCAGTTTTTCGTGATGTAAAGTCATTACGGAGACAGATTTCAGTCTTGGCTGTTCTATTGTTGACACTAGGTGCTTTTACTGGAGTATCGTTTGCTCTCACAATTCGGAACACGAAAACTGAACCTTGCAACTGTGCACAGTTCAAAACCATGAAAGGTAGGTATTTCTAAAAGTTTAACATTTTCTTAGCGAAGTTGGAATTTGCTTCAAAATGCAATTCCTTGAAATAAGGAATTTTAGAAAAACAAGGTACTTAGAGTTACTTGTTGACATTCTTTTATTTAATCTGCTTACATAAGTTTAAAGTGGGTATACTACAAAATTTTCTTTGTAAATATCATAGCCAAGTAATTTCTCCCGACATTTGACAGCCCAATTTATCACCAACAGTTCGATTTTCAGTTTCCTGGGAGCTCGTCCTAATGCGCATCGCTGCAGGTTCCTAACGGCGGGTTCGATTGTGATTGGAGTCAATACTGGGATCAGGCGATAATTGAGTTAAACATGTGTCCTTTTACATTGCATAGTTTACAAAGATGGCACTTTTCCAATACAGTTCATGGGTCATGAGGAAATCTTACAATAGTCAACCTCGCATCCATGCTGTACCGCGGAAGGTTGGGGAGGAAATTTCGTTGCGCGAAACACAGCTAAATGGCGCGAAAATCGTTCGGTATAGCTGGAAAAGGGCACCATACATTTGTTGTACAGGTGACCCCCCTTTCTTAAATCCTAGCTACAGCCCTAGATGATTTTTCTAGTTTGATTATCAATCAAGCTTTATTTACCCACGAAAATTAAACACAACTAAATTAACACGGAACTTTTCAAGTCTAGTCTAGTACCATAATGGTAAAAATTTAGCGAATGAAGTCCTTTATTCCCCTTCAATCTTTCTGTTGTTTCTCCGTGTGTCTGATTAAACCAAGTATTCTGTATCAGACACCTTCCAGTTCCAGTGCATGCAGCCCCTCAGTCTCTGAACAGTTGGATATATTAATTTCAAATATCCCCTACTGTAGGGGACCACTCTAGTGAAGTCCAAGTCTGATCTCTCTAGAGCAGTCCCTGAAAAAGGCTTCACCCGGAGAGACTATATGTTGCCCGCCTGCAACGCTCCATGTTAAAAACTGCCGGACAGAGGGCTCATACCCTTTGCGCATGCGTGCTACAAAATGATTGGCGCTTTTTGTACAACCGGAAATTCTTTCATTTGCAATGCAATTAAATATTTACAGAAGTTAGAATATGATAAGTCAGTTAAAATATTCGCGTCCGATCTTTATGGGCATAAAACTGCTCGCCTACGGGTCGCAGTTTTAAATGTCCATAAAGCCGGTCTACCGCTCATATTCTAACTATCACTTAATTCAAAAATTGTTTGAAAGAGAATCGTAACACACGACTGGTGACGGAGTTCAAACTTGGCGGAGAGGCCGTTTCGGTCCATATATAGTTTTCTCTTGCAAGCTTTCGGATGAGACAATAAACCGCGAGGTCCCGTCTGCCTTCTCTTCTACCCCCTGTTTAGTGATAAAGAACCCATTGCACTCTTCGTAAGAGTAAGGGGATTGTCTCCCGGGGCAACGGCCTGACTCTCTCGGAGGCATATATAATATAAAACAGCCCTCGTGATTGTATAAGCATGATTTGCGCCATCTAATGCAGCCCCTAAGTCCTCGAACCTCTCCTTGTCTAGCGCGCGGTCGTGTATTTCGACCGCTTGGATTGGAGTTCCCTCACGATGTATAGGAGAAGACCCATTCTTTCTTTCTTCTTTTTTCGTACCTCCCCCTTATTGGCGTGTTCCTATAAAGGTCACAGTGTAATAATTTTCAATTAGGTTGTCATTGTATATATTGTTATCTTTGGGTTTTTGGACAGCACTGTCGTCCCCTTGTCTGTGACACTGTGAGGTCAACTTGACCCTCGAAAGGAAAGGCAGAAAATCGATCCTTCACGTTAGACGTCGTACGTAACTGAAAATACAAGGATAGTATTGCTAGAGGTGTTTACTTAACGAGAAGAAGGACTAGAGCCCAAGGCGACGTGGGCCAACTAAAACGGGAGAAACTAGATTATGATTTCACAAAAGGAAATCCAAGTTGAGAATCGTGTTTTTACGGCGTATGCAATGGATGTTGTAGAAGGTTACTCGCAGGTGCCCGCGACTTATGGTCGAGAGAATATCGCACTTGAATACAGGGATGACGCTCGCAACCATCAGTACGAAGAACCTGGTCTCGTAGCACATCAAATTCAACTATCGCAAAGAACTCCAACATTGCCACCGTCAAGGCAACACATATCCAGGCAAAACATTAATCGTTTGTATGAGAATGCAACTGCAAATGGAGGGCCGGTCCGGCCTAGAAAAGACAAAATGTGCAGAGACACTGACGATTATCATGAAGTGAGGCGGGAGTCATGCCTTTGTAGAGCAATTTTGGTCTCGACTTTGCTCTTGTCTCTCGCAGCTCTTGCACTAGTTGTGTTGATCATTTTTGGCAAGATTGGGCCCCAGAAAGGTAGGTTGTATGTCGTGAGTTAGTGCATCATATCATATGATTATACATCGTACAACTAGTCGAATAGTCAAGAAAACTAATCGGGCAGCTTATCTGAGGAATCTAATGCAATCAAACACGACCTCACGACGCGCGATTGTGTCGTGTTTTTAGATTCTTTCCGTTCGTCCAAAGCAGGTGCCTTATAATAATGATCGCCACATGTTTTACAACTCTCCTCATCAGCTTATCTGTGGCCCATAAACATTCAAAGTGTGTGGGGATTAGTGGTATGCTTTACCGTGGGTTAAATACCTGTACAAATACATGTAGAGGAGATTGTGATCAGATGTGCAGCGGTTTAGCTAGTCTCACTTCAAAAAGAGGGTAATCTCACGAGCTCCTGAACAGAAACTGCAGAAAATGCTGCATATACTTTCTATACTTTCAAAGTTTCCTTACATTAATGTTATACCAGTGAAAACCGCGTTAAGGTAAATGCCTTACAAAATCAACAGTCTCTAACCTTGGTCGAGCTACATGTAAAAATAAAAAACTGAAAAGGGAATCTCAATTATCGTGAGATATACCCACAGTATGTAATCACACACTATCCAAAGTTTTCAATACTTTTAGGCATTTCCGTGTATCATTTTCAGTTTATAGTAAATATCAGTTACGCCATTTGACTTTATACTACAAATATTTTCTTTACGTTTTCTTGCGGTCCACTTAATTAAAGCACGTTTTTTTCCGGGAAGGCTAACGGTTTAAATCTTTTCCTTAATTTTAATTGAAGGCAAATATACATACGTGCAAGATTTTCAGATCTTATCTAAAGTCAGATCGATTGCTGTTATGCTCTCGTTTTGTTTTGAGTTCTCAGCAAGTTTTCACTCTTGACATTCATAGACGCCACTGAGACGCGCCTAGACACGTTCTTCATTCAAGTTGAACTGAACTGAAGACTGAAATGTAAATGAAAGTACTCGCAGTGTGCCCGCTGTAGTATTGAGTATTAAATTTGGGCAGAGTAACCTGACAAAAAAAGATTCCAAAAAGACTAAAAGCAAATTGTAGGTGTTAATCGCATGTGCAAATAAGTCAACACGAAATTACGGGAAAATAGTCTACGGCGCGCACGATAGGTACCGTCACCCTATCCTAAGGGATATTTTTCCGGTCAGGCCTTCCGCCCGTCCACACTGCACCGCAACGGAAACAGAGTAGTGTGAATGTATATCGTTCTGAAAGCGCAGCCGAAAACGGATTGTTGTGGACGCACCCTTTGATACTGCCCAAAATTTTGAAACGTATGATATGCATGTTCTGTGTTTGGCGTATTATCGATGCGCACATGCTTCACTTGAAAAAATAGATTGACACTGTTTTGCTTTGGTAATGAAGTAGGACTTAAGCTGATTTGAGATAATCTTACATGCAAAGAGGAGCGCACGAAACGCTCACCTGTCGTTGTAAAATGCACGATAAAGAAAAAGATCTGACAAAAGTAAAATGTATGGGGTGGTATATAATACAAAAGAGCTGATGGGCTCAGAAACAACGGCAACGACGTAAAACGTGTATAAAATGACGCACGAAAGTGATATACGTCTGACTGTTGTCTGGCATTTTATAGAACGTCTTAGCCAACGCTGTCTTGTGCAGTGCACTAATATGTGGAAATGGGAATAGAAATACTTTATGCCATTCTTTTTTGTCGTTTTCCTTTACGAGCACCAGGGCGCATGCTGACCTTGGGTCAAATAAATATTGGGAGGGGAACAGAAACAAACGTGAATAAACACGACCACTTGGATGATTTCCTCTGAGATCAGACAATACTGCGACCTAGGACAACGACACATTTCTTCTAAGAAGCAAAACGCTATGCGCACAGCCAAAAAGCAATCTGCGCCATCACCAGAAATTTAGGACATCCGTGAGTGGTCAGCGGTTTCACCCATGAGCGCCTTCGCGAATTCAACGTGAGGGCGCCGCTCAGTTGGATTTTTCAAGGATATATTGGCTTTAGAATTACTAGAATTAAATAATTATTAAAATAATTTAAAAATATTACAAAAAAAAATAAAAAAATTAAAATAAAAAAAAGTTTACAAAAATTGGAAAAATCATCATAAATGAAAATCCCATAAATTTCTAACTTCTCTACTTTTTCCTTTTTTCTTATTCTTCTTTATTTTCTCTTCTAAACAAGGCTTTGAGTGATTCTACGCTAAAAATGGGGGAAACCGCTGGCGTTCCCGCGCAATTCGCGGTCTCGCACACAGCCTTCGCGAGAACGTCAAAATGATGGGCTTATTTGGGGCATTTGAGGACATAAAATCTAGCTTTGTCTATGTCCCTAACTATATTAGGGCCTGTTGTTCAACATGGCGACCAAAACGAGCTTCGGTGGACAGTTTTTAAGTGTGTTTTCGCCTTCCGAATTCGACCGAGTTTTGAAGATTTAGCGAGGCAAGATGGCTGAATTTCAAGGAGATTACAGCTACTGCAAAGCACAAATGTTATTAGACACCATTTGATCAATTTTATTGCCAAAAACGATGTCATTGAGAGAAAGTACAGGCCTTGTGGAAGTCGACTTCACTTGAAACTACTTCGATCGGGTAAGATTCTGGTTTTCCTTACGAGTTATAAACTATATATTCTTATTTTGCGCTCGCAAAATAGTGTAGATGTATGGAGTTTAGGCCGTGTACGTTCAATTTCTATTAGACACCATTAAATCAACTCTACAATAATTTATTTTAGCGTTAGGTTGTTGCTATAATAATTTTTTACGAGGCCGGTTGAAAGAAATTGATTCATCGCTAACAGCGCGAGAAAATCTAAGTTTTGTAGTTTTAGTCCATATGTTTTCTGTATTGAATGTGGCACTCACTCAAACATCTGAGCCGCTGATTTATTATTCAAAATGGCGGACGTGTCCTAAATTTCTGGTGATGCAGCACAAAGCGGAAAAAGAATGCGTTAAAGAAGATCACTACGCCCTTTCTTAGTTTTACAAGTGCATGGACCGCACGCTCCGCTCTGGAGGCTCAAAAATGGAGCACAATTTAGCGGAAAGGAAGCTATCACGGCATGACTACTGCTCTATAACGCAACTTAGCAGCTATCTCCACATGGACCAGCTATGTAGAGGAGGCAACAACGCGCAAGACCTTTGCGAGATGGCTATTACTGACGGCTCTTGGCATCAACACAAGCGGACGCACAGCAATCCGACCAGGGCTTCGGTCATTAAGCCTGCTTAAGCACTATTCAAGAAAAGGTCCTCCGTTGGACCATTAATCCTTGAGGTTAAATCCTTGAGAAAACAATCGAACGTTCTGCTTGTGGTTTTGCTACTGCTGTTTCTATTCTGTGGAGCGACAATTGGACTCACTGTTTTGAATACTCTTCGCGCCTTGAGGTCATGCGATTGTGGGTATGATAGCAGGTACCTTGTAGGTATGGTGGAATGTGTGTTTTTACTTTACGAGCTCTTGAAATACGCATACGTTATTAACAAATGTAGCGAGCAAATGTATTTTCTGCTGGTATGAAAGCTAATTAGCTTTAAGGGGCCCTTTTAGCATTGTCTCTTCAATCACTGAGTATCCAACATTAACAGGTAAACTGTTGCAGCTCGGTCTTCTAAAAAATGATTTATAGCGAATCAGAACGAAAGGAGAAAGCCCTTCAAGTACACTAGACGCTCGAGTAGATCCTCTTTCAAGAAAAATATGCCATATCATCTAAGGCTGTTTAAGTATCTTCTTTTCCAATTCATATATCGCAATTATCACCACTGCATCTATCGTTATATAGTTTGGAAAACGTATCATCGTATTTAGGTTTTTATTAATAATTTTAACACGGCGGACACATATATAGACCTGGCTCTAGCAGGGTTAGCTATTTGATATTCTAAAAAAGTAACTTCCTGTGGCGAAACCTTTGTATTAGAACTCGTAAATGCTGTTATATATCCTCCTAGAAGTTATCGATTGTCAACTAAAATGTCCGGCATCATGTAGCAAAGAATGACGTTTGATCATATGTATCATGAACCTCGGGTAGAGATAAGAATGTTTAGCAGGTTTGTCTTCAAGTGTTTTCTAAACGTGTCCTCTTCACTTTCTAATTTCATCATCCTGTTGACCTGTTCAGGTTTAGAAGCGTTTGACCTACCGCAGAAAGTGAAATCCCGGCACGTTCCCATGCTTTATATGCAGTAGACAAAGCAATGTTTGTTTTTATTTATTCTAAAAAAAAATGGACGATTCCAGCTATAAGCGCGTGTGCATGTTTAGGAATTTGTTTTGGTTTGGCCACAACTACCAGCATGCAGCGCGCGCGTTCTTTACGCTTTGTTCGCCAAATGCCCCTCAATTACCGACATGCAGCGCGCCAAGAAAAGTGTCTATTTTCAGTAACATATTTCTATTTTTTTTCTCGTTGTTTGCGTTTCTTTGCGCGCTAGACGAAGGCTAAACATAGAACAACCACCAACAGTAGGCCATCATGTCTGCTGTCGTTTATCGATGTGATTAGAACACGCCTACGTATTGTACCGCTGGCTCGGAATCTCCCATCGGGGGGGAGTACTCGACCCCCAAAGTTGGGTAGGAGTGTTCTGCTCGAGCTTGCAAAATGTAACCCTGTTATGACTACCCTGCGAGCAGTGATTTCCTCCTCTCTTGGGCCGCCGGCCTAAAGAGGAGGAAATCACTGCTCGTGGTATGTTATGACAGAAAAACTGCTAATTTTTATTCGTAGTTCGTACCCTGTATATGACAAAAAGCGGCGAATTATTGCGAAAATGAATGCCCTTGCCATGATATGAAACTCGAAATTTTGAAAAATCGTACCCTGTTTATGACCACAGACTCGAAAATCCGGAAAATGTACACCCTGTTATGAGCAGAAGCTTAAAAACCCTTCTCGCTCGTTTTTTTGGATGGTTTTTACATTGTGCAACACTCGTGTGGTTTCGCATGGCTTGGCTTGCGTATGTTACTTGTAATAGTGCCTCACACGTTGGTGTCTGTGGGGGGTATTCCGATATTTTTTTGTATTGAGGTGTGCCTCCGAGATGTCTCCAAAACCTGACCCTATACTAGAGACCAAAAATCTCCTCGTTACAGGCGGTTAAATTCTATAACCTACCGCAGACCTAAAGTTAGTCATCAGGCCGGTGGTCCTGTTGGTCGCGATATCAAAGCGGCATTTTGTTAATCGTGTAAAGGTTTTAAAATAAACTGCCTTTATCACTAAATGCGGCAAACTTTGATCAAAATTTGTTTGTAGGGGTAGCCATACTGAAATACATACCCTATCAGAGACCAGCGAAAAACGATACCACAGACCCGTATACCAGAGGGAGTACCTCACACCCGGGGGTGTCACCCCTTTTCTGACGTTGATTGATTTCCTTTTTCTGACGTTGATTGATTTCCTTCAATCCTGAATGTTGTTTTGCTTGTTTATTTTCTCAGGCGGTAACTACTCGTCTGAACAAAAAGACGATGTCACGAAGCGATTGCGTGAGCTTGAAGGCGCTCTGGAATCTATAACCCAGAAATATCGGGTGAGTTGACCGTATTGTGTGACACATGTTCCAGGTGGATGGCAGTGACTGGAGATAGAGTGTATTGCCCGGGGCTATGCTTTGTAATTAGTAATTCACTATTATGTCATTCATTGTCAAGAGTGTATTGCGTGAGGAAGAAGGCTTTTCAAGTTTTCAAAACCATTGAACGGCTGAACTATGACGGTAACACATGGATGGACAATGGTGCGTGAGAAGGTAACGCTCGTGATCAAGAACAGAAAAAGATGCAAAAAAGCACGCAAGGTTTGCTAAGTTATTTCGAAAGGCTTATAAACATATATTTTCATTGCAAATCAAAATGAAATTATAAAACTTAAGGATCAATTCGTGAATTGTTTTGGAAAAGCAAGGTATTTTCACATCACAGTTAAGATATAAGTGTAAGTTTCGATCCTGTTTTGGTTCTCACGGTTCTTGCTACTACTTCTGGGTTCTCGTTTTGCTGTTTGTCATGGAAAACGACGGAAATCAAAATAAGGAAGAAATAGATGGCGCCTCATATCGTGAGACTTTGCTTTCTCGATTCCACAAGTATCAGGAAGCTGGAGACTTTTGTGACATTACCCTTAACACCAGAGGCAAGACATTCACAGTACACAAGGCGATTCTTGCCGCAAAAAGCGACTATTTTAAAGCGCTGTTTACAACACCAATGCTGGAAACGCCGTGCACGGAAATATCCATCGAGGAAGAGTCTGAGACTGTTGAAGATGTGTTGAGATATATTTACACCGGCGAAATTTTTTTGAAAGCAAATAATGTGACAAAGCTGTTAATGATGTCGGATTATCTGATGATGGTAGATCTTCGAGAGAAAATTGCTAAGAAAATTCCAGAATTTCTCACTGAGGAAAATTACTTTGAAATTCGTCTTTTCGCAGAACACACCAAATGCTCCTTATTAGAGGACTCAACCAGGCGATTTCTTCTTAACAATTTCACCTCCGTTTCTAAAACGGACGATTTCTGTTCCCTTGAAGTCGAAACTCTTGATGACGTTATAGGGAGCGATGACGTCATAGTAGAACGCGAGGAGCAAGTCTTCGAAGCTTTCCAGCGGTGGATAGATTATGACATGCGCAATAGGAAGAAGCATTTTGAGCGACTGTTTACAAAACTTCGTCTCAGTTCCATGTCAAGGGCGTTTGTCTTAGAAAAGCTTAAGTTGCACCCCCTTGTGAGGGACAGTTTGGTATGCATGCGTCACGTGCTTGAGATGATAAGGAGATGCATTTGTAAGGACGATGCGGAGCTTTATGAGGAGCCGAGGAGCTGTCTCCGCACTCATTCGAGAGCAGTCATTCTATCGGGTGGTATGTCCGACGGTGAAACCGCCAAAGACAACTTAGTCTGGACACCGGACAGCAAGTCCTCATGGTCAACCGTTCCGGACATGATGAGCATTGGGCGTGAAAAACACTCGGTAGTCACGTGTCAGGGATTCTTGTACGTGATTGGTGGATTACCGAAGCCCACGTTTGTTAGTAGATATGATTTCACCCTCAAATCTTGGTGCAGCGTCGCTCAATTGCAAGACAAAGCCATCAACTCCGTGGCGTTAGCTCTTGATGGTAAAATATATGTGATTGGTGGAACGGACGGGTTCAATACCGTGCCTACAGTCCAGTCTTACGATCCTGAAATAAACAAGTGGCGTTTAGCGTCACCTCTGGGCCAGAAACGGAAAGCTCACTGCGCGGTTGTTTTAGGTGGGGAAATATACGTAATAGGGGGGTGCGTCTATGAGAGCGACTCCTTAGCAACAGTAGAAAGATTCAGCCCTTTAAGAAAATCCCCTACCTGGCAACCCAGAGCATCAATACGTCACCATCGCAAGTACGCATGCGCGGCTGGATTGACCAATCAGATCATAGTAGCGGGTGGTTACCAAGACACTAGTTCAACTGCTTTACAGAGCTGTGAAATGTATTCGCCGGAAACTGATCAGTGGGTTTTGATATGCGAACTTGTACTGCCACGCGCAGCTGCTGGAATGGTGTGCATCAAGGGAATGCTGTATGTGTTCGGAGGGCGGAGTGACAGGAATAGCAGGAAAACAGTAGAACGGTACAGCGAGAGGTTAAATGAATGGCAAATTGCGAATGTGGTGTTGCCACAACCTCGTGCGTGGTTTCAGTGTACCACTGCCATTATACCAAACACATGAGCTGTATCTAATTCCTAAGCGTGTGGATAGGGCAAATGCGCTCTTTTTTAACATTTATGTGCTAAAATGTGCAATTTTAGTGTAACCCTGGTAACAGCCGGGACTGAAAACTATTTTAATGGTATCTTACAGTGTATCTTATTAAAATATTTACGTGGATTGTTATAAATGGACTAAAAGTAAAATTATATGAAAGGTCATCAGATTTCTTATATTGATTGAATGAAGAATTCGGCTGGACAGAAAGGACCACATTCTCGTACCCAGACCTCCCCGGCTCGGCTTCGCTGATTGACTAAAACGGCGCGCATGCGTACGTAAAACCAGCATTTTCCCCAATCTCGTCAATCTCGTACCCAGAGCTAGCCCGTCATCTTTTGGCCAGCGGCAAGATTCAGGGCTCTGGGGGAATCCGATTTGTGAGCATGCGTGGTAGGTCAAAAACGTAACGAACTTTCATACTACAATCAAACCGGAAACCCAGAATGTACGAGATTGCAATCTCGTACCCAGAGCCCGTGCATCTTTGAGCCAGCGGCAAGATACAGGGCTCTGGAATAATCAATTTTTTATACCCAAAATGTGGGCAGTCTTCAGTGCGCATGCGTTTGGAACATGGCAGAATACAGGATAAATTTTCGGCAAGGAATCCAAACCGTTCTAAGAGATTTGCCTTAGAAAACGTTACTTTAAAGATTAGCAGCACGTAATTTTGAGGATCACGAAACCACATGGAAAGATTTTAGTTATTTTATTCGTCGATTTTAAGCATTTCCTGCGGTTTGGCTTCCGTCAATCAAACGAGTGCACAGTTCTGGGTGATTTAATGGATCGAAGCTTTGATAGTTTTTTTTAACTAACAAGGACTACCTAGGATTAAGAACAATTATCCACAATAAAATACAAACGAAACTTAAAAACGTCCATGCACCTGTCGCAGAATATTGAAAATGGCAGTTTGGATTGTTTAAAGCAAAATAAATTTCCCTTTAGTTCTTCAGCTCTTTTATGGCACATGAACACGACTTTGAACTATAAAAATCTCATCAATTGCTTTACTCCTTCTTCTAGGAACTGAACAGCAGTCTTTCGGAAGGAGGGCGTGGTCCACCGGGACCACCAGGTCCCTCGGGTGTATGTGACGCAAGCGTCTGCAAGGGATCACCCGGTCCTGAGGGACCACAAGGACCCCCTGGCAAAGATGGGCAGGCTGGTATCCGGGGCCTTCCTGGTATACAAGGTCCCATGGGCCACCCAGGGACCAATGGGTCTGCCGGTCCTCGAGGTCCACAGGGCCAAACTGGAAATCAGGGGCCACAGGGTAAGTAAGCGACAGAATGTTAACGAGGTCACTCCTGCGTGTGTATTTTGCTCAGTGGGATATCGGTTCCGTTCGCTTAATGTTATGCGCAACTCTGGCAGTGCATCTGAGGTCAGCTTTAGACATCTTGAGCAGCGTTACAAAATTTCATGGCAGCTACAAACTGGGGGCAAACCAATTCAATATCATTAGGAGCACATTACCTAGGAGAGCGTCCATCTCGCATGTTACCACAGTGTAAAACAGCGTATTCAGGTATTGGAAATTGAGGCCTCATGAAGATATTTCTGATTTCAATCATTCACCAATATTAGTAATGCAGGTAGCGTATGCTTTGTTCAGAGAAGTTTATTCAAGCGGTAAATCTAGTGTTCTAAATGTAACTTCAGACTTGCTTCATTTTCCAAGAGACCTTTTAGGGTTGAGTGGGGGCCCTGTGGTTTGTTTTCCTAACTATAGCACTCACGCGAAGCAATTTCTTTGTTTGGTTACATGAAATATTAAAGGCTTGTTCTTGTGGAAAAAAAAGATTTCGTTCGCTTGAGTGCCAGTTAGGGAAACAAACCACAGGGCTCCCGCCCAAGCGGAAAAGGTATATTGGTTTGAGCCCTTGTACAACATGGCAACTGATCATAGTACAGCTGATCAAAGCAGCAATTCTCATGACACTTTCACTTCGCTAGGGCCTACTGGTGCGGACGGCAAACCTGGTCCAAGAGGACCGCAAGGGCTTATGGGAGTTAACAATTCAGTAGGAGCACCAGGCCTTCCCGGACCACGAGGACCGCCGGGAGCTGGAAACCTAAGTCTTTGCTTATTCAAAGAAGAAAAAGATGCGCGCCACACGCCAGGCAGCGCAGTCGACCAACTGGCGATCTTACGTGGGGATAAGCATCCGGTTAGCAATATATTTTTATTAATCATTATTTATGCCATTGATTCGGGAGGCTTTTTGACATAATACGACTATAACCCGAAGAAGATCGAGATGAATAGTGGTGGAAATATATAACGAGACGCGAAGCGTCTAGGTATATACAGTATCCTGCCCCATTGTTCGTCGACCCTAAAGCTACGGCTAAACTAGGACACATGTAGCGCGCAACATTTGTGTCGTGCATGTTTCCACGAGTGGCTAAACTAGGAAACATCGCACGCGTGCAATATCGTAACGTCGCGCGCGATTGCTTGGCTCCTCCACTGAAGGGAGAGGATCGCGGGCGCACCGAAACCCCCACGGCTGGAAACCAAACCTATGTCTCGGAGACATGAAATGTTTCTTGTCTTGCGAAGAAACATTTCTTTCTGTCCCGGATGCAAATATTTCGCGCGCAACAATGTATTCTGGCTTCGATGTTGCGCGCTACATGTGTCCTAGTTATCCCAGGGCTTCAGGGTGCATGTGAATGTACACGCTGTATCATGTCGTTGTGGGCATGTCAATTTCTTAACTGGAGAGCGCTCGCGCACTTATCTTATGGAACCTCAGATTGCAGGAATCGTAAAAGTTTCCCCTGATGACAGATTCGTGCACCAGCTGACTTTATCTTTGTATTTTCAGGGATACGTAGTCACTGGGGCCACGTGCGCGACAAGATATGGCAAGGAGGCACAATTTGAGGCCGTGTTCAACAGAGGCGTATGGGTCTATCGCTGCTACTGCCAGGGCTCCTCAGACTTGTTTAAACCATCACCAGGCAGTGGAACGGCAGTCACATGTACTATTCTTTATTGGATTTGCCCTATTACCACGTGATCAGGGACTAGCTATCACGTGAAAGACACGTGGTTCCGGCGCTGAGGGACGCAACGTTATGTTGGATGTCCTGTTTCGCGTGATAGGGGCTAGCTTTCAAGTGAAAGATTAGTGAATATGCGTCACAGCAATTTAGAAAATAGCACGTGATACTCATGTGACTGGAACGTGACCACGACAAAGTGATTGGACTGGCGTCACATTCCTCCAGTGAGTGACGAAAACATTCGTTCAGCGCTGGTTTACTTACGTATGCAAGCGCAGATGCAAGCGCGAGAGCGAGGATATCAAACTCTTACATTTCCCTTGTGTGGTTTACACTAGAAAGCAAGCGCAAGAAACTCGAGACGTTGCGTTGCTTTGCGAATATACTTTCGCTTGTGTCTAGTGCAAATCAAGCGAAAGCAAGCGCAGCAAGCTGTTGATTATAGGCTTGCACTTGTTGTGTCGCGATGTTTCACACTTGCATTGCGCTTGCTTCTGCGCGTTCGTGCTCCATGGATCGAAAGGGAAAACTTGCATTTTGTTTCCGATCAATTGATTTTGTACAGTTTTGTATATAAACTGACTAAGGCAGTGGCCGAGCTTTAGCAAAGTTTTCAAGCTTGCCAAAGAATTTGCCAAATTTGCCCATGAAAGATTGCTCGACGGCGCCTTTATGTTTTGGTGATCAGCAGGCAAGTTTTATTTCGCTGGCAAAGTTACGGTCGCATTAATTCACATTTCTTGGCAAATTCTGACCGCAAAGTCAGAAAAGTTGCCAAGTGTGACTCCTGCCTCAACTTCCATTGACTGGGCTCTTCTCGGTGCTCAAACTGTTTCCTTTTGATATTCTTAAAATTTTCAGATTATTGAATCAGACAATACAGAAATTTGAAATTCATATACATGATTTTTGAGAGAACAAATGAGAAAACACAATGTGTAAATAAGGTTATAAAATTTCTTTATATGTAATTCATTGATATTTAGATAAAAATTCTTTAATCAACCGTTTTGCTCACCATTGACTACCAAATTTGTCATAAGGCCCGTTCACACGGTGCGGTTTCAGCTGCGGGTTGAGGTGCGATTTCTGTGGCTTTTGCGAAGTCACATCGCGCGATGTGAACGACCGGCGAACTTATGGCGATTTCACTTGCGATGTCGCCCCGTTTTGGGCATGCTCAAATTCCACTGCGATGCGGGTGCGATTACTTCAGATCGTCTACAAACGAGCAAATATCGTCGAGCCAAATCACCGGCCCACACCGCGCAATATAACGTCCACGATCGCCGCAAAAATCGCACCCCAAATCGCAGTTAAGATTGCGCTAGGCACAAATGTTGAATCACACACGTTCTGGATGGGGTTAACTGACAAACGACAAATGGCCATAAAAGTTACCGACTACCGACAAACTTGGATGAAACAATACCGATTAACGACAAAAAAGTGTACACAAATTATTCCAACCAGCGAGAAATAGCGAGTGCTTTGGACTTTTCAGCGCCTGGGAGTAGACCGGGTGAACTCCGTTTCATTGTAACACTTCCCGAGCTTTAAAATACCAGAGATTGCTGAATTTCAATAGGTATAACACTCTGGGCATCCCTTGATGATCTTTCAGGGGATAAATGGTCGTCTGTTCACGGAAAATGAAATTAAACAAGATGACGTGTGTGCGCATGCGCAAAAACTCATTGCCGTGTCAATGTAATGAGTATGAGTAAATGAGTATGAGTAAAAAACATCTAAACACGCTAAACGGCAACTGTGAAAAAAAAAATAGTGCATTATCGAGAGATAAGCTTCTACTACTTAAATAGAAAACCCACAATGTATCCCACATGGATCTCTAACACACTCTTTAGGCCTATAAATACGTTGGTGATGCACATTAATTAGTTGATTGTTCACTAACGGTACAAGGGGCGTCCTTATATGGTCTGGTGGCCGGACGTACTCTCACCCATAGGTATCTAGCTACTGAGCAATTCAACACCAGGATAGCGACTGTCAGGGCCGAAATCTCTGGCGTGGGCGTAAGAACCGTACGGTCGCCATACGACGCTTCAGCTCTTTGTCTGGAAGTATGGTCCTATTTTTTTTCTTCTTCTTTTTCCTAAGGACAGGCAAATGATTTATATTACTTGCACGACGCACAAAAGCAGTTCAAAATTATTTCCATCATTTTATCACAAATAACAAATTGAATAGCCTACTATAATACACCTAATAATTAGAACGCATTTCAAATCTCTAACCAATAGGACTGTGCAAGTCATCGGTAAACAAACCAAAAGAAGCAAAGAAAGGCAGACTTGTGGTTAATGCGTGCGTCTTGTTCAGTTGTAAGCAGATTTGTGAATTACTCCTTAGTAATTTTTACATGTGTATTATGAAATCATACGACTTTTCTCGTTCAATTTGGAATTAAAAATTGCGGCTCGTGCAATTTTGATACTTTTTTGAAAAACAAATAGTGGCAAAAGTAAAAACGTTATTATTCTCGCTCCATTATCAAAAACGAAAATTACAGACAGCTTTTCAGCGTACTTGTCAGCGTCACAGCTTGTCGTTGCGTCTTGTTGTTGGAAAATCTGGTATCTTGTGAAGAACTGTCGGATCTACTCGCTAAATCCAGTCTGAAATCCTGCGTGCTTGACCCAATGCCGGCAACGGTATTGAAGGGATGCCTCGACTTGATTCTGCCGTACATTACCAAGGTGGTCAACTGCTCACTTCAACACAGTGTAATGACTGAGAGCATGAAGGAAGCCCTTTTAAGGCCTTTGCTTAAGAAACCAACCCTGGACCACGAAGTTCTCAAGAACCATCGTCCCATCTCAAACCTTATGTTTCTCTCGAAATCGTGCGAGAAGGTGGTTGCTGTGCAGCTGAAAGATCATGTGCGCAACAACAACTTAGAGGAGCTCTTCCAGTCAGCGTACAAAGAGGGACATAGCACAGAATCTGCACTGCTGAGGGTCCAAAATGATGTCTTACGAGCTAATGATGATGGGGGTTGTGTTATGCTGCTGTTGTTAGACCTTTCGGCAGCATTCGACACTGTCGATCACACCATCTTACTGTCAAGACTCTCGAACAGTATTGGCACGGCGGGTGCAGTACATCGGTGGTTTCAGTCCTACTTATCCGGCCGCACCCAGTTTGTTGCGGTCGGTAATGCTCGGTCTTCAAGCCGGCCTTTGGCATGGGGCCTTCCTCAAGGGTCTGTGTTAGGGCCCATGCTTTACCTGATTTACACCACTCCTCTTGGCGCAATCCTGCGACGGCATGGTGTTGGTTATCACATGTATGCAGATGATACTCAGGTGTACCTGAGCTTCAAATCCTCCGGAGACATACTGAACGAGCGCGCCAAAGTTGAAGCCTGTCTCAAGGACATTGATTCCTGGATGCTGTCTAACAACTTGAAGCTAAATAACGGCAAGACAGAGCTGTTGGTGCTGCACTCAAAGTATCGTCCTCAACCATCACTTGATGATGTCTCCGTCGGGAACACTCAAGTCTCCCCTACTGATGAGGCGCGAAACCTTGGAGCTATTTTTGATAGCACCATGAGTTACGAGAGACACATTAGCGAACTATGTAAATCAGCGTTTTATCACATCAGAAATATCTCTCATGTACGCAAATATCTTAGCGCAGAATCCACGGAGAAACTTGTGCACGCTCTTGTCACCTCTAGGATAGATAACTGCAACGCTCTTCTGTTTGGTTTACCGGATCATTTGATTAAGCGCCTTCAGAGCGTACTCAATGCGGCTGCGCGACTTGTAACGCTTACTAAAAAATATGATCACATCACGCCTATTTTAATGCAATTACACTGGTTGCCTGTGCAACAACGCATCATTTTTAAGATTTTACTTTTTACATTTAAGGCAATTCATGGTATGACTCCAACATACCTTCGTGAGCTCATAAGTCCGTATCAACCAAGGCGAGCGCTCAGGTCTGCGGAGCATCTTTTATTAGTACAGCCGGCACGAGATTAAGAGCAGTACTTCCGTCCCTGAATTTAAACGCCGGCTGAAGACCCACCTTTTTAAATCAGTTTATTTTCATTCATAGTTAGCTTATAATATATTATATTTCAATATTAAGATTTTTAACGAATTTCATCATATTTTATAGTTATTTTTAAATGAATGTAAAGCGCATTTAGACATTAGGAAAATGCGCTATATAAATACTTATTATTATTATTATTAAAATTATATGACAGACTGGGAACTAGTCACATGGGCCGCGCGCGCGCACAAGTTTCAAGTCCAAGATGGCGGCCTGCTTGGGATGATGGCGACAACATACATGAGGATTATTTCATGATTAACGGGACTAATACTGGTAAGAAATGAGCTAGTCTTGCTGGAGACAATTATTTTACCACTTGACTCATTACTGACTGTGTAGTTAGTGTTAGTTTTAGGCTAGTTTGTTTATTTTCGAGAGGTTAAACTCGACAGTTCGATGCCGATGGCCTTCCAAAAACAACGCCGAAAAAACACTCCCCATAAGATTACAGATATTGAAAATATCACAGTTTCAAAATAGCAAGGATCGAAACAATTGAAGGAGATTGTTCTCAGGTTTTACTCAAACACAAATGTTGCAAAGCTGAAAATAATTCAGTCTGCTTGATCTCACATCAATGAAGTCTCCATTTTGGCCGGACCAATTTATGTGAACATGGTCTGCGATAGGCGTTTATCACGTTAATATTGCATAGCTGTCAACTCACAAGATCACAAGATTTTGCATTCTGGAACCCAGAGCTCCCCGGCTCGTCACCTCTCGGGCGAGGCTCTGGTGACAATAAGAGCAACATGGGTTTCCTTTAGTTCAAAATTTTACAAGAAACACACCCAACATCTTGTAAATATTTCTCCATGAAAATATTTCCATGACTTTTAATGACTTTGATGGGCTTTTGAAAAAATTCCAGGACTTTCCAGGCCTGGAAAAGGACATTTACAAAATCCATGACTTTCCAGGTTTTCAAGGACCCATGGGAACCCTGTTTTAGGGCTCGACTTTCCAAATAATTTTTAACTCATAATGGGTAGCAAATTTTGGTTAACTTGGGTGACAAGATTCTGTCTTATGTCAGGCCCTGATATGGCAAGCTTGAAGTGCAAGCCAAAATCAGCAAGCATATCACATATTTTCAGGACCTCAGACCCATCATCGACCACAAGCCTTTGCAATGTGACCCACAAAAACAGTAGCCCTACCCCTGCTAAATAATGACCACTCTTTTAGCCTACATGTTTTTAAAATTGTGACCCTCCGTTTAACTGGGGTGAAAATTGTGATCCTCCCCACAAAAGAAGCAGCTCTCTCCCCACTAAATCATGACCACTTCCTTAGCCTATATGTTTGACCTTAAAACACTGTATGGCTTGAGTCCCTAAAAATTGTTATGAACTCAGGCTTCAAATGATTTATGGTGAAATCCTTGGTGTAATTGTCTATTTTCTAGGATGTCTAGAGGTGCTCTATGAACTGTGGGAGTTCAGAAGATTGATACAGGTCCAAGCAAGTCCACTTTGCTGGGTAGTTACATGTGAGTAAAAGTCAGATGCCCTCAATGATCCCATGCATATAGAAAGTATTTTCTTCAAGTAGTCCAGTACACTTACTGCTCAACTTGTAACAAGTTTCACCTTACGGGTATCACTTAATAGTCACCTTGACTTAAATGTCAGTGACCATTTGCCGATAATCATGTTGCCTAATCACGTCACCTAATGCAACTAATAATTGTTAAATAATAGACTAGTAGAATAGTTTTCCACAGTCCATTGAACATTGCTAGCTTTTAAATGATCAAATTGATGTCAGAAAAGCACATAGCTCATGGCTCCTTTTATATTTAAACAAAAATTATTTCTTACCACTGTGTGCATTGCTATGCGACCTCAAAATTCAATGTTGCGATTGGCAATTTTTAGCTGTCAATCAAACCAAAATGCTGGATTCGGCTCCTTCAGTGGGTCGATATTGATTGCAAAGCCAACCAAATGGTTTTAAGCTATCCTTTGGCTTCCTTGCCTGGAATGTCTAACTTTCTGTTCAAGAAAATAGGTTTTAAAATTTTCTTGCGTAAAATCGCCAATCGCTGAACAGTGAATTTTGAGGTTGTGTATTATGCATACAGTGGTAAGGTGTAAGACTGCATTACAGCTGAACATTTGTTCAAGTTTGAAGAAGTTCATTTCCATCAAGGAAACAACATGTTTCTAGGTCACCTTTGGGACACTTCCAAAAGAAACTAGATCAAAAAAAAATGATGAAAACCACACAAAAGGCAGATTCTCATAATAATAATAATAATAAAGTCTTTATTCACAAGATAAAAGTACATATCAAGTGTAACAATATATATAAAAGATACAATAATTATACAAAAATTTTATGTGAGAAATCGAAAACCTCTAGACTCCTAAATTATGTTGAAAATTAAAGTCTATTAAAATAGCCGCACTTAAATCTCTCTGTATTAACCCTTGGTTTCACACATGACTTCTTAAATTAATCGATGTAGTTTTATATTTCGGTCAAAATGTATATATGTAATGGGTGGTCGCAATCAGCCTTAATTTTATTAAAAAGGCGCTTGTCTAGTTTTTCAACTTGCTCTAAAATATTGTATTCCTTAGTGGTATAGCGCCTTTTAAAGCAGCGACGTATAAATTGCTGCACTACAGAAAGATCCGATATACTGGCGCTATAGGTACACAGGAAGGCCATACAATATTTTAGGCATAACAATAGTGTTAAAAAGATAATTAATTTCATCTTGCTAATAGCCCTCTTTCCGTAAACTGCAAATAATAAATAAACATTTATTCGCTTCAGAAAGTTTGAGTTTAACGTGTTGACTAAATTTGCAGTTACTCTGAAAAGTTACTCCTAATATTTTCAAACTGTCATGCTGCTTGATTTCATCAATTTCACCAATTCATTGCAGTATACCGGTACACCCACGTGTGGTGGCGAGACAGACAACCCCATATGGGTATGTGCTGCTTGGTAAATCAGTGCTCTGATTGGTTGTCATCGGTAGGAATGAGTCATGATTTAGGCAGGTACTTCATCCTGCACAGCATGAAGGTTAGAAGACAATAGAACTAAACATGCTGAGTTTGTTCAAGCTGATTGTTTCAGTAAGTGCTGCATATACTATTTAACAATTAGTTGTCAAAGGCGACGTGATTATCAGGGAATAGTCACTGAGACAAGTGTTTTAGTATAATTGCTCAAGTGATTCATGGTTTTTTTTTACAGAAAAATTTGTTTTTGTTGGATTTTTTCATGGTCATAACAAAATTTGCATGTGTACTCCCACTCTATTCAGTGTAATAATCACCTGTAGGCGATAGCTGCAAGAGAAAACGAAACTCTCAACCAATCAGTGTACAGAAATTCTTATAATCACTTGAGTAATTATACTATTATACATGTATTA
Organism: Scolanthus callimorphus; assembly: GCA_033964015.1. Taxonomy (NCBI): domain Eukaryota; kingdom Metazoa; phylum Cnidaria; class Anthozoa; order Actiniaria; family Edwardsiidae; genus Scolanthus; species Scolanthus callimorphus. The sequence goes on along the minus strand of CM066915.1, from coordinate 28,707,034 downwards.
TAATATAGGTATGGTTTTGGGAACTTTAAAGAGGCTGCCTACAATTTTTGCTCTTGACAAAAAAACTTTGTATGCCTGTTTTTCAAGCTCACAAACTTGTGTCTGAGCTTTCACATGGTTACCCTGGAGGGTTTGAACTTTATTATTATGGGCTGTTCCATATTATATCAGTTACCCCCTATCGAGGTACCTGGAATTTCCACAGGGGTTGTTGTGTTTGACCCCAGAATTTCCACAGGGGTTCTTGATTTTGACCCTGGAATTTCCACAGGGCAATTAATTTTAACCAAGAATTTCCACAGGGTATTCATATGCAACTGTCGAATTTCCACAAGAGAATGAGACATTTCCACAGGGGCTGCATCAAATTTTCACAGGGGCTGCATCAAATTTCCACAGGGGTTGTACAGGAGTCTGGAATTTCCACAGGGGCAGAGCAATTTTTTAAAATTTGGTGTTTCTCGATAGGGGAGTACAGCTATTTTTTGGGAACAGCCCAATGTGTATTTTGTTGTGATGAAAGTTGCTATAGCAACTTAATAACCACACCCTTCTTTATAATTAGCAGCCATCATTCACGTTGCTCGATCTACTAATCTTTTAAAATGGCACCCCTCACACTAATCCCTGAGTAGCTGATAATAATGACAGTACCGGTAAGTTTGTAGAGAATTTATTTGGCCGATTTTATGTTAGTTGAGTGGACTTTTTGAGGCTCCAAAATGTCAAAATTATTATGCCGCAAAGAGTTCCTGGAGAAAGAATATACTGTATCTGCGGAATTAGCAGGTCCTTGCCATCCGAATGATCTACAACCCCAAGACAATGTACCAGCCAAATTTAGATTTTGTTTGGCATGTGTTCAAGTATTGACAAGTAAACTAGAATAGTTGACAGAATTCTGAATCTTACATTTTTCACCACTGGCAAAGAAACATACTGTATGTCAATGCTTTTGATAGTTCCGTAATTTGTTCTTGAAGATACCAAAGATAGCACCCAAGTCTTGAGATCATTGAAATATTTTGAGACAACAAGAACAAATTCCAAGCTTCGTTATTCTTTCCGTTTGCTTGCCCCGGTTTTTGCCATTGTACTTTGTTTTCGTCTGTAGCTTTCATGTAGATTTTTCCTATAATCAATTAAGTGAATGATATTCCAGCATGCTAGTTTTTGCAGTCCATAGAATGCACATATTTCATGATTTGATTCTCAAAGCATATCAGACAAGGTTATGCAATGAACCATACCAACAACATAGCATTTTATCATTTGCAACTAGTGGTATTTTTCATTTCAGATGTCTGAAACATTATATATGACCTCTGTAGCTTTACTTCTTACAAGCTTGACAGCAAATTCTGTGCAGAGAAGCCATAGAAGCAGTGGTTGATTCTCATGTTGGAACTTGGCTTGCTTTAGGGAAAACCCAACATGAAAGCTATAACAGGCGAAAACAAAGTACAATGACAAAAAGCAGGTCGAGCAAGCCGATAGAGTAATGAAGTTTTAATTTTTTTTCTTGGTGCCTTAAAACACTTCAATGAACTCACGCCATGGTTGTTATCTTTGGCATATTCAAGAATAATTTAGGGAAGTAGCAAAAGCATTGACATAATATTACTTTTTTGTCAGAGGAGAAAAAGCGTAAGATTCAGAATTCTGTTCAAAGTTTCAAAACTTTTGCAGTTTACTTGAATACATGCCAAGCAAAATCGAAAGCATTCTAATATGTAAGTGAAATTTCGTTGGCATATTGCATTGGGTTTGCAGATAATTGAGGCGGCAAGGATCTTTTTTATTCTGCCCATTTTTTTTACAGAAAATTTTTGTGGCATAATAATTTTGACATTTTGGAGCCTCGAAAGTCCACTTGAATAACATAAAATCAGCGCAATGAATTATCTCCAAACTTGCAGTGATTGTCAGCTCCTCAGGGATTAGTGTGAGGGGTGTCATTTTAAAAGATTAGACTGAGCAACACGACTGATGGCTGCTAATTATAAAGGTGTGGTATTAACGTTGTATTAAAACTCCGATCACAACAAAATGCGCATTACAGTAAAGTTCGAACCCTCCAGGGTAACCATGTGAAAAGCTCAGACGGATACAAGGTTGTGTACTTAAACATCAGGCAAACAAAAAGTTTGAGGGCAGAAAATTGTAGGCAACCACCTTAACAAATTATGCTTGTAGTAACTTGGTGTTGATGTAGGATGTCATTGAAAAGGAATAAAAGATACCCAAATAAATCTTAGTGTCAGTTATTTATTTCAACTAAATCCCACAAGGCCCTCAGACCCCAGCTATTGATGCTCCTGTCAGCACCAGTGGTGTGTCAGCTCACTGCACTCAGCACAGAGACTTCTGCTCCAGCTCTGAACTGCTCATGAGGCGTACCTCCTCAGCTCTCAGGGCTACAACTCTATTGCACCAGGACATTGTTATTCACACCTACCGGGTGTCTCACATGACTGATGTTGCTATGATAATAGATACAAACCCATGCAGTACATATATTATTACTGATAACACTTCCGGATATTAAGGGAACATGCCAGAGATAACAAATTACGCCCCCATATGCACCACCCCATGTGAGATTACTCCTTTTAAAACAAAGACATCCTAACTTCCCCCACAATTAGGGCTGGAATGTTCATGACTCTGCTTCAAACTTTTGCCAAACACATTTTTTTTGCACATTTGTTTAATGCTAAGAGTTTATTTTTCGTTTTTCAAGTATCGGTATCAGTGAATGTGATTTACAAGTATATCAGTGTTATCGAAATTCATTATTATTATTTTTTGCTGACTGCCTTGTAAACCAGTCCCACTGCAATAGGGTTAATAAACAAATTTATTTTATTATTATTATTAAAATAGATACACGTCAACTAAATGCCTTTAACAATGGATTTTGATTATTTTGCTAAATTAATTGAATTAGAAGTGAGACAGTTTCCAGAAAATAGTCATCTTTGAGTGGGGGAAGGATTTACAATTGTAGGGGAGGAGGATCGTGTGCTAAAAAATATTTCCAGTTTGAAAAATGCATAAGATTAGGATTTTTGGATAATCCTGTGGAATGTGGATAGATACTATTTTCTGGAGTTCACTAGAATTACAGAATAGAGCAAATCTCATGACTGTAGTTAATAAACCAATCGCAAAGTGATTACACCAGTTCTGAGCAAAACCTATAGGAGTGATTGCAAATTACCTAGACAGTCATCATAAATCCGCTCTAAATTTTAAACTTCATTTACAGCATTTTCATTGATGCACTATTTTTGATACAGACTGTTCTTTTTAGGGAGATTGATTGGAAAAGATCATTGTTATTAGTACATACATGTACGTGCCAACCCTTAAGGTTCTAAAATCTTGAGAAATCCCCCCCCCCCTGAAGTTTTTCCCAAAACCTTTCCAAGCACTTCCTCAGCCCTCTCTGAATCCATGCCGAGATCCTGACCAATTGATACCAAAAGTTGAATCTTGAGAGATGGCAGGGACAAGCAGTTATTTTTACGTGCCCTATTCTAGAGAACAAATTGAGGTATCATACATGCCACTTTTTAAACTTTTTAAATTTTATTATAATGTCATGAAAACCCTAAACACTATCAACAAAATTTTTAATTGACACTTAGAGCTTATCTTTTATCATTATTTCATTCCTATTTTATTCACATATTCTGTACAGTTATTTGAAAAAAGTTGCATACTGTCACCTATGTGTTGTTATTTGCTGTGCATTATGAGATCAAGTGGCCCATCAGGACAGCAACATACCTCCACCCGAAATCCAAAGAAGGTCAGATTTTTTGATACCAGTGTGAAAAGTTTTTGAAGTCCCAAACTCCAATAGCACATCATAGCTATTATTTACAGTATTTGTGCCGGGACATTTTCTACAAGTTAGTGTAGTATGCAACCTTTTGACATTCACAGAGTTTAAAAATAGAAAATGTCATTGTACATGTAGGAACAGTTATTTTGTTTAGTGTGGTATAGTATTTGTTTGGCTGTTATATTTTGCCTTTACAAGCTTGAATGCTTGAATGTTTACTAATATTTATTATTGTTTTAGGCTTTTCTTTGTCAACCAAAAATAATGGTATTGATATTATTATGTAACTTTCTAATTTTAATGGTTAAACTATCATTCCAAAGAAAAAAAAATGTACCCACCAACTATCTTCTCAACATGTTGCCATTCTTCCTTGATTTTCTTTAAAGTGTTGATCATTTTCAATCATGAGAAATACAAAAAACTGGAATTGTTTTTACACATTGTCGTACAAATGACAGTTAAGGTAGCAGGTACATTTTTGAAGGTTGCAATTTTATAGTTAAAAAGTAAATTATTTTTTAGATTTACCTACTGAATGTGCTCTGAATATGAAACCAGCCCAAATAACAGCATTTTAGCAGCAGAGCTTCTCATCCGAGCCCGCCAAGGACTTAGATCATATTAGGATGCCTTACAAGTTTTAAAAGAAAAAAAAAGAAAAACTGAGTAATGTCACCCTCACCTTATGTGGACCAATTTGCTATCAAGATGGCATGCTACCTTTATCAGAATGTGTGATCAGTCATGTACAGCATGTTTTTGTACCTACCATCATGACAACATCAGTCATGTGAGACACCTGGTAGATGTGAATGACAATGTCCTGGTGCCCTAGAGTTGTAGCCTTGAGGGCTGAGAAGATACTGTCTGCTGAGCAGTTTGGAGCTTGTACAGGAGCCTCAGTACTGAGTGTAGTGAGTTGACACACCTACCAGTTTTGACGTCTGGAGCACCTTCAACAGCTGGGGCCTTCGGGGCCTTGTGGGACTTTGATCTTTACAAAATACAAGCAATTTACAATAGAACAATAAAATTGTTAAGCAGTTATAAGTTCAGAAGTTGAGCCAGCCCCTCCAATCCAAATTACTACATTTGACTATGTCTTCCTTGTAAATGAATGAAAAGTTTTCTGTAATTTTTTCTGGCTCGACCACTGAACTGAAAATTATAATTGAAACAATTTGAAAAGGCTCTAGACAGTCAAGGACAAGAAGGATAATGAATCATACAAGCTCCATTGCTTGATCAAAAACCTGTACAATTCTCTGGCAGCTGGTCTGAAGGGCTCACTGTGGTATGGTGGCTGGTCTGAAGGGCTCACTGTGGTATGGTGGCTGGTCTGAAGGGTTCACTGTGGTATGGTGGCTGGTAGAAAGGGCTCCCTGTGGTCTGGCTAATGGTCTGAAGGGCTCACTCTGGTCTGGCTGATGGTCTGAAGGGCTCACTGTGGTCTAGCTGATGGTGTGAAGGGCTCACTGTGGTCTGGTGGATGGTGTGAAGGGCTCACTGTGGTCTGGTGGATGGTGTGAAGGACTCACTGTGGTCTGGTGGATGGTGTGAAGTGCTCACTGTGATATGCCTGATGGGCTTCCTGTGGTCTGGCTGATGGTCTGAAGGGTGTTGGTTATGGTGGCTGGTCTAAAGGGCTCACTGTGGTCTGGCAGCTGGTCTGAAGGGTGCACTATGGTATGGTGGCTGGTCTGAAGGGCTCACTGTGGTATGGTGGCTGGTCTGAAGGGCTCCCTGTGGTCTGGCTGATGGTCTGAAGGGCTCCCTGTGGTCTGGCTGATGGCCTGAAGGGCTCCCTGTGGTCTGGCTGATGGTCTGAAGGGCTCACTGTGGTCTGGCTGATGGTCTGAAGGGCTCCCTGTGGTCTGGCTGATGGTCTGAAGGGCTCACTGGTCTGACTCATGCTCTGAAGGGATTACTGGTCTGGCTGATGGTCTGAAGGGCTCACTGTGGCCTTGCTGACAGTCCCACTGTGATCTGGCTGAATGGCTCACTGTGGTATCTGACAGGACCACTGTGATCTGGCTGATGGGCTCACTGTGGACTAGTTGATGGTCTGACTGTGGTCTGGTTGATGGGCTGACTGTGAAGGGCTGACTGTGATAAACCAGTAATGACCAGGAATTGTTAAAAAAAATAGAGCTGAAATAATATTTCTTAGAAGCAATTTTCCTCCTTTTTCTTTCAATTTTGCCTTACTGAAGTTGTCATAAAAAGGTACCTTCAACCTCTAACATCAAGTTTTGGTTTGTAAAATATTGTTCTTCTAGTTTTGAAGTATGACTGCCCTTGCAGTCTAGAGCCCTTTCTAATTATTTCATCTTCATGGAAAACGAAATCACTTCTTTGTTGCTGAATAGTTTCCACAATTCTGCACAATGCATGCCTCCAGATGGATGTGCCAAATAAAGTGTGTTACATTTTGTTACAAAGTCAGCCAAGGTTTGTTTCGGTAAATGCCATGCAGATTTGTGGGAGCTATCCAAGATTATTTGAGTCGCATCATGCAAAAAGGGCCTGGATGACATGAATGTATCATTTTACCCTATAACAAAGCTATGCTTGAAAAATATAAACTTCAAGGAAAATTGTATTTACTTCTCCAAACATTTTCCCTATGTTGGCCTTGTACTGTACATACAAAAATATTGCTTGAATTAAAATCAAAGCAAAAATGGACTTTTAACCAAGAGAATTTCACATGTAGAAATTTCAATGTCATCTGATCCCTTTTTGTGTTATGACATGGCCCAATAGCACTGTATGCTTTGCTACGCGACCTCAAACTCAATGGGCGATTTTTAGCTGTCAAACCAAATCAAACCGAAACGCTGGATTCAGCCACTTCAGTGGGTTGAACTTGATTGCCAAATCAACCAAAATGGTTTTAAGCTATCCTTTGTCTTCCTTGCGTAGAATGTTTAACTTTCTGGTTCAAGAACATTGGCATTACAATTTTCTTGCATAAAATCGCCAACTGCAACTGCAGTGAATTTTGAGGTCGCGTAGCAATGCATATGGTGGTAGTTTAGTATCCCCTTCTTGAGCCTTGCTCTTGTTCCTGTGAATGGTTCAAAGAGCTGCCTTGGACTGGTGGTGATGATATGGCTTGTGTTGTCTGTAGCTGTAGAATCCTGCTGAACTGAATGGCTCAGTGAATGGCTTGGATTGAAACTGAAGTTTGGATTGAAGTTTCTAGAGGACTCCATTGTCTGTCTGCAGATGGTCTTGGTGTTGGTCTGTCTGTTGATCTGAGGGTACAGCAATGAAAGGTGAAGAAAACTGATTGGTGTATTAGTGCACACATGGCAACACAGTACCTCTGTTGTTGTGAGGACTGGGTGCAAATCCCAGATGAGTTTCACTGAGTTTGTACCTCAGACTGAAAAAAAGCTTTCATAAACTTGTCCAAACAACATAAATAGGATGTGCTTGAAGTTAAAATGAGCTACTATTTTGCCACAAAAGCAGGATCAAATGGAGAGATCATTCACTCATTGGGTTGTTATTTGAGCAAGTGTGTGTGAGTAGAAACTCTTATCAACACACATCACTATTTGACCCCCCTTAAAGGTTTGCCAGATGGCAGGAAACTAAAGCATTAGATTCCTTTAGGCCTGTCTACATACCATATTTTAGGGACCCTTTGCACTTCAACATTAAATGCCTTTATCCCTACCCCCATCAAAATGTTACTCCACCAAACTCTCGTTTTATTTATTCAAAGCATAGAAAAATCTGATGAAAAAATCCAGAGCCACCACAGACATGTTTTACAGTCTCCCTTTGCATTATCAAATATTTTAAAGGGGCCCTAATATTTTAAATAGGCCCTATTAAATAGGCCCCAGAGGGGTGTAGGTCCAGGGGCGTGGTCAGGATTTGAGAAAAGGAGGGTCAAATCTGTACAAATTTTTGATGCCCCTTTCCAGTTTTTCGAATTTTCTCTTAATGTTTATTGTATTTTTCTTTTCAAAAAGGGGGGTCACAGGCACACCAGGACCACCGCCCCCCCCCAACCCCTCCCCTACCCCCCACCCCCCTAGCTACACCCCTGTGATCAGATCTCAACCCCTTTCATGAAAGGGATATGGATAATTTTTCTGAAATCACAAATCGAGACAACCTATCAATTGATTTAGTTATTCTTAAAGCGAGTCATATGCCGCGTATTTTGATCCAAAGAAATAAATATTACCAATGGGAGACAAAACTTTGTCAAGGAGAAATTGCAGTCGTCCCAATTTTTGTGATTCTGAAATATCATCTTACCTGCTTCACATTCGTCTCCCCTGTTGTCCTACATTCGTTTTGTTCGGTTTCTTGTGCAAGTAGTCACCATAGTACGAACTTCATATAGTAATGTAATATTCTGCAAAGCAATAAATCACACGTACAGTACACCGTAAATTCACAATGTCAAAGATAAGCTTGCATATCTGGTCAAACTTCATCACTTCGTATTTCGACATGGCGTAATTTCGAAGCAGGCTTCTATGTTTTTAAACTCTACACAAACTTACGTTAGTCAGGTTATCTATGTCTTTCGGATAAGAGGCATTTTCTAATACAGAATACCAGCACAAAATGTTGTGAATTTCTGAGGCAATGGCGGCCGCATGGCGACGCTCTGTACGAGAGCGAGCATATATAAAATTTACATTTAAATTTGGCGCTACTAGTTTCCAGGCTACTAAGACAGACACGACCGAAGTTTCTCTCCAAAATCTGCAAGTTTTGAGTACGTTTTTCGGCAATTTAGCGTGGGAATGCTAGAAAAACATCTGGAATTCAAAATGTTAAGCAGAAACTTCCATATAAGGAACCTTTTAGAAAACGATACTTTTTCACAGGTCAGTGTAGGAATCTATGGAGTTGTATAGCGAGTGCTCACTCCAACCGAGCGCGCGCTTCTTATTGGCTAAATCAAGGTCACGTGGTGAAGTACAAATCAAATATTCCCCGATCGGTCAATATTTCGAAAAATTATTGACTGGTCGGGGAATGTTGCTTTCGCGCGTCGCGTTTGAGAGCGGGAAAAAAGAGAAAGTTTATTGTAAACACGCGAGTCTTTTTAAAAACCTTTGCTAATTTTGATAAGTTTTTGCTAATGCAAGAAAATTGTGTTGTTTATGAGTGTTTTCCCTTTACATGATGCAGTCGCGCGCAAACTTTGTAACTTCTCTTTTCATTCTTGAAATACATTTGTTTTGACTTAATAATTGCAGTATATTTTCTGCTATATAACAAAACACTTAATGACTACTCCCTCGGGAAACAACAGTTTTGTTTCCCTCGAATCTCGATGTTTCCCTCGCACCCAGTCCCTCGAGATTCTCGGGAAACAAAACTGATGTTTCCCTCGGGAGCAGTCATTAAGTGTATAATATTGAATTGAGAAATGTATTTTTGGATTGAAAAATGAAATTAATAATGGAATAATGCATTGAATATTATAAGGGGGGCACGCTTCATGTCTTTTGACTGTAAACGTCAAAATGTAATCCTAAAGACTAAAGTACTAGCAGCCCCCCTGGTCCCTGATATAGAGCGTTCTCGCGACTTTAGAAATCGGCGAGAGTCGCAGGCGAGAAAAACATGTGAGGCACAAAGAATAGGCAATATTAACTTTTTCTTCGCCGTCGTAATTTAAACTATGAGTGCAACGACGTGGGGCATGATTTTCGCTTAAACCCCTAGTCTAGATGTAATATCACACTTTCCGTGCACTGCCAGTTCTGTGGTTAAGTGATCGCAACCACAGAACTCGCAGTGCTCGGAAAGTGATATTACATCTAAAATAGAGAATTTTATATATCGAGCAAAACTCGATGCAGACAGTACATTTTTTTCTCGGTTGCTCTAGCTCATTGCAATTGTTTATAGGATTACTACATACTTACTGACCGTCTATAAAGAATTTCTTTTTATGATACGAAGAATTTAAAAATGATATGAAGTTCTGTTGGATTTCGTTTTAAATACAACTTTCAATATTCAGAATATTGCATAGATGCCAACCTTCGACCTTATGCGGAATGATTGAATATATTTTTTCCCTAATGTCCTTGTTTTGTGAAATATCTCAACCTCAAAAACTATATAGTATTACCATCAAATACGGAAGATTTCAACTTAATACGGCGGGAGAGCGGGGAGAAAAGGCTAAAATGCGCAGCGAGTCCAGCGAGTCGCGGCTTCGGGGGAGAGTTGGTGCATCTGATATTGCAGATATTGCTGAGTAATTGCCTTAGATGGTGAAAACAACATAAAGACAAAAAAAGCAGCGAATCCGATAGGAACGATATTTCATTGCATTGAATAAATGTCGTGAAATGTTCATCAGTGAGTTTTTAAAAATAGTTCGCATATGAATCCTTTATTATTAGCTACTAATATTGATGGTATTACTTGGTACTATTTAAAATCGGAGCACCTTTTTGAAATTATTAACCTATACTGGACTCTGGACATTATATCAGCCAATCCAACACCTTGAAATTCCGTCATTAACAAGTGCCCAAGTTTGAAGGGAAGGGTGAATTGACCTCAAGCCTTGTAGTGCTTGTAGCTCAGTGCTCGATTTGACAACGGCGATGTTTGTAATCTTGGCTCTTGCCTGTCTTCTTTTCTCAGGCCACGCAGCTTCGTTCAAGCTAACTTTGGCGCCTGGTCTTTTCGAGCTCGAATGGTCGCATACAAAGGGAGTCTTTACTTTTATAGTGAAGGGAAAACAACAGGCTGGGTTGGTCTGGCCCTGACGGAAACCAAGAATGCTGCAGGCATGAAAAACTTCGACATAGCTCTTGGAGGCGTAAAGGCCGAATCGGCTACCTAAATGTAGGCTCAGGCTTTCACTATTTAAACTTAAAGTCATTTCGTTGCGAAGAACGATCGAATTTAAAAAAATGTCTGAACACCGTGCTTAATCATGTTCAATGATGCTGAACATTTCGAAAACATTTCGTGAAATCATAGTTCATTGAGTGGATTAACTTTAGTGAAATCAAGGTTTTTATCTTGTAAAATGGTGCATACAACATATTTTAAAAAGTTTGCCCTAAGAGCAATTATAAGTGCTCATCTAGAGGGCTCACTCCCGGGGGAGGGGACTCCCATATTTTCTCGTGGTACCTTTTAGGGGGTAAAATTCGAAAACTTGCAATTTTTTCTAGATAGGTACCTGCAAGCAAATCACAATTGTTGGTAGCCTTAATTTCACGAGAAAAAAGGGAAAGTACGTCTTGTTGGTACCTTTAAGGAGTCAAAATCAACTAAGCGACGCCATTTTAGGTACCTTTTAGGGGTGAAATCGAAAGTTCCCGACGAGTACCCCCGTCCCAAAAATATGGGAGTCCCCCTCCAAGGGGCTCACTTGATATCCATAGTTTAAATATATATTTTTCATTCATAAGTTCAGGACAATCGTTTGGTTTAAATTATAAATATTTGAACTTCAGATCAGTCGACCGTGAATAATAGAATAATTCCAATTCCAATTTCTATTGTTTCACATGATACGACAGGTAAGATACCGATCGTTTATAACGTCTACGGAGGGGGGGGGGGGGGGGGGGGGGGGGGGGGGGGGGCGTTGGAATTTGGGTGGGGGTAAAAATTTAGAAGACACAGATTTTTGGGGGGGCGGTGGAATTTGGGTGGGGTAAAAATTTAGAAGACACAGATTTTAGGGGGTAATTTTTTGGCACCCTCTCTCAAAAGAGGGGGTAATTTTTTCAGGGACATTGTGGTTCCATCTAAATAATAATATGTACAAGCTATCGCGTCGTGGCATACAGCGCGCGCTACGCCATATAGGAAGTACGCCAATTTCGGCGCGCTTCGCGCGCAACGGAATGTACAAAATAGTTTTTGAGTACGTGCGCAATGGAATGGCTACGAATGTCATTACAAGAAAATATATCTTAGCCAGGAGAAAAAAACTAACTCTCCCCAAAAAGATGCTCTGCAGTAATAAGCATCAGAGCTGTCTCAGTTCGAAAAAGCGTGAGTTCCACTTTACGAGGATAGAGATTCCTCATTTTGACCCTGCTTTACGCACGTCATTTGCGATCTTTGTTACTACACACAGCAAATGGAATGTTCATCTACATTTTCTTTGAGGTTTGGTGAAATGCATTCATATAATATCGTGCATAAAAATTAGGGCGCGCTTCGCGCGCAACAAAAAGAGCAATTTCTGTAAATTGTCTTCCATTAGTTTAAACGGGGATCTGGTTACAGGGTGGGGGGTAAGCTTTTTAGAACATCGATGTTATTGGGGGGTTATTTTTGTTTGGCTTTTTTAATGAGGGGGGTGCGAATTTTAACATTCAATAAATTAGAACCCCCCCCCCCCCCCGTGGATATAATAAACGATCGGTCCCCCCCGTGGACATAATAAACGATCGGTCCCTAAGACAGATAAGACTATATGGAAACCGGCTTAAAAGTCTCTTTCTCTTAGGACTACTGGTCCACACGCAGGACCAGACCAACTCTGGACACGACGCAAGATTTGACATTAAAGAAAGCTACGGAAAAGAACGGCTGGACAACCCTAGAGTACAAACGAAAGGCTCTCACAAACGATTCAAACCAGGACGTGCAGATAAAGGTTTGGATTGTTACTCTTGTCCCGTAAAATGTCGTAAAGGCGTAGGGACTGGGAATGAGTACTACGACACGGCGCGCAATGAGTTGTGGGACAGGTGCGTGCCCTAAAAAGGAGAGCATCTGGGTACGAGACCGCCACATCATGTTTGATAGTTAACTGTGTAAAAAGCGCGCACCGCAATCAAGATCTAGCTAATTTATGTGGAAGCCAATCTTCCGTGCTAGACATTCTCAACCTCGTCCCCAGGGTCTTCTCGGTGGTTTTTCAAAATGGCGGCTAGCTCAGAGAAGACCCTGGGGGAGGCTGAGTCACATGACCACTGTTTGAGGACATGAGAAACGAGGTTCTCCTTTGTTTCGAAACGGTTATGTGACTCAGCCTCCCCCAGGTCTTGTCTGAGCTAACCGCCATTTTGAAAAAACGACCGAGAAGAACCTGGGAACGAGGTTGAGTCATTCTCGTTCCCAGAGCCTCTCGGTCATGCTGACTGTCGGAGGCTCCAGTGTCAGTCAAACTCAGATTCTGTTTTTTTTTTCCATATATGGTGACATGGCTCCTGATGGTGACCTTCGTCCGTCTTTGTCGGTTAGGCGAATGTCAAAATGGCGCGAGCGGGAATAATCGGCCAATCAGAATCGGCTAGTTATAATAATAATGCTATTACAATAAATAGTAATGATAATCATAATCGCCTCGTTCAAGCATCACAGAGTGACAGGTTTCCCTTTTTAACTACATCTCTAGAACAAGAACCTTTACATTGCGTGGGCAATTGGGAAAAACGATGTGATTAACTCGAGAGCTTTCGCCAGGCACTCAAGGCGCGGTCGCGTAATGGTCGCGTACAACTTACTTGCATTAGGTAAGGAGAAAAGATCCTAGGCCAACCAATGCACCAGGACCATTATTATAAGTATTAACTTCGATGGTATGACGGAGTTATTAACCTATATTGGGGCCTTCCTCTTCATTCGGGAGATTTTCCCATACATTTACTGTATTTGGTGAATTAAATTTGCAACTTTTGGTCCTAGATTTTAACTATCCGCCTGCCCCGCTCCCCTGAAATTTCTACCGGACCCACCCGTTGTAATCTTGGCTCGTGCCTGTGTTCTTTTCTCAGGCCACGTACCTTCGTTCAAGTTAACTTTGGCGCCTGGTCTTTTCGAGCTCGAATGGTCGCATGCAAAGGGAGTCTTAACTTTTATAGTGAAGGCAAAAACAACAGGCTGGGTTGGTCTGGCCCTGACGGAAACCAAGAATGCTGCAGGCATGAAAAACTACGACATAGCTCTAGGAGGCGTAAAGGCCGGAGTCGGCTACCTAAATGTAGGTTAACATTTTGTCATTTTCTTTGTACGTCGAAAATCCACAGAAAATCAAAACCTGTAGGGTTCAGTAGCACATGTCCAGTGTTGCGGTCCGGCTCGTTGCCTCGCGGGGGAGGCTCTGGTGACAGCCATTGACGCTTGCGCGAGATTTGACACAAAGCCTTTGAGGGAAACAACTTTCTGTGCATACGCATACCCCAATGTTCCCCCCATGCCCAAAAATCAGCCAATCAGCGCAGTCCCTCGAATGGATGTCCCAAGAGCCTCCCCAGCGAGGTGTCGAGCCAGGGAGCGGGAGCCCTGGTTTCTAGAATGCTGTGCAGTCGATTTTGTTGCCACGTCTTCTGTTTCGACAGGTTTTCTGAAACTTTGAGAATCTGTCGAGGGCGTCGTTGGCGTCCCAATGTGAAACGACGTCACTCCTAGTAATGGACTCCCATGATTTGAATGAATATGATCTGTTTAAGGACTACTGGTCCGCACGCAGGACCAGACCAACTCTGGACACGAAGCAAGATTTGACATTAAAGAAAGCTACGGAAAAGAACGGCTGGACAACCCTAGAGTACACACGAAAGGCTCTCACCAACGATTCAAACCAAGACGTGCAGATAAAGGTTTGGAAGGATGTTACTAAAACGGGAACGGGGAACGGGGACGAGTTTTTCAGCAGTTGGTCATTTGCATAATATAAACATGGCGGCCAATCGCGACTGAAAGTCTTTTCGAAAACGAGCGAGGAATAATACCACCAACTACTACTAAGAACGTTTTGAATGCGTGGCGGAAACTACACTGATGCGATAAAGTGAGAGCCAATATATCCTTAAACTTAAGCTTTAAAAACTATTAGTTTACAGTTGACGCGGTTTCCATTGTTATTCGTAGGGAATTAACTCGGATAATGGCTCTCAACAAACTAAAAGTCGGGGGGATTTGAATTCTCCAGGGAAGGTTGGGGTTGATCAATAGAATTGAATTGAATTTCTAGGTAAATATATTGCTCATTATGGATTCATAGGTAAATATATGGCTCATTATGGATTAATAGGTAAATATCTAGTTATTTACCTATGAATCCATAATAAGCCATATACTTACCTGTAAATCAATAATGTGTGGTTCCAGAAAATATCCCCCCCCTCCCGGAAGAGTGTTGAAAAGTGACCCCCCACCTCTCTGGAATTCCCGAAGAAAAATACAGTATTTTGTATGGAAAATATATCCTTTCCTATTATCCTTCCTATGGATAATTTCTGGAACCACACGATAAGCCATTTTTACCAAGACTTCAAGGGGCACTGTCACGTTTGTTTCATCAAAATGTTTTAAAATAAACAAGTGTTCTACAGAAACAACTCCGAACCTATATTCTGTTTCAAATTAGTCTTAAAAAGAAAAGAGGCTTGTTCAGCCTGTTCGAAAATCAAAAATGCCAATTAGCAATCAATTCCATCCGCTCGATTATACACGAAAATACTCCAAATTTGTATTGATCTAGCAGCTGAAAGGTTAGTTAAAAAACGTAGACCATTATTTTGTTGATTTGTAGGGAGTTTGACTGCATTTAAGCTACTTAAAATGACCCCAAGTTAGACCAAATTTATGATAGACCATGACAGTTTGCCCCTTTCACAATGACTAAATTCAATTATCAACCCAAACATTTTACTAGTGAATTCAAATCCATACACTTACCCCGAGAAAAAAAACATCCAATAATCTCAGTTTATGCATCTATGCTGACTGTCTGTCTATAACCAATATTTGCTCCTAAATATCCTTTATGCGAATCCCGTTGAACGCCACAAAACACGATTTCCGAGAACGCCTTCACTTGAACCATATTGAGAAGCGTTTGTCCAGTCTACTTGCTTGGTCTCATTGCCCATAGAGCGTGTTTAAGACGTAAACCTGAAAATACAGATAAAATCATGCCCAGGTTAATTGCATATCTAATCGTAGAGAGCAACCAACGAGCGCAAATACCTGAAACTTGCCTTAAGTTTCTCTATCTTGAATCAGTTCCATCCGTTTTGCTAGACACAACGTTATGCAAATTGAGCTGTGTAGTAGCTTAGCTGTCAGGGCGTGGTACAAATGAAAATAACCAATAAGGACGTAGTTGCTTTTGTCTCTATTATTTTCGTTCTACAAGGAGTTCTTTTGTCTGTAGTCTATTATCCTCGTTCTTTGTGTTGAGGTGTAGGGTATTGTTGTATTATCCAACCAGAGAGGAGCTTTAAGCAGCTACGTATCGACCAAAATAACAGCGCTTAAATGAGTTGCGCTTTTACAAAAGGCCGCTTGATTGATTGGACTGGCTGTTGTACGAAAACAAAGACGTAATTCGTGTTTGGAAACCTTTGTCAATCATAGTTGAATAAAAGTTGTCATTCATTTTCTTCGCATTATTATGCATTATTGTGCATGGTAAAAATTAATTGCAATAAGTTTCTCTGGGGAACCCACTTCTATGAAAGCAGCTAAATAACTAACAATAGTTTCCTATTGGAATCCGCTATCTTTTTCAATTGTAAACTGTACTCCTTTCAAACTGTTAAATTCAATGAGAAGAATGCATTTCATTTGTCCCTGTTTTCTGAAAACCTTGTCAACTGTAAACTAAGTCCGTTAATTACCTCGATTCTCGGCAATAACCCCAATACATCCCTCGGGCCTACGGCCCTTGGGATGTATTGGGGTTATTGCCTCGAATCTCGGTAATTAACTCTAACTTAGTTTACAGTTGACGCGGTTTCCATTGTTATTCGTAGGGAATTAACTCGGATAATGGCTCTCAACAAACTAAAGTCGGGGAGGGATTTGAATTCTCCAGGGAAAGGTTGGGGTTGATCAATAGAATTGAATTGAATTTCTTGGTAAATATATTGCTCATTATGGATTCATAGGTAAATATATGGCTCATTATGGATTAATAGGTAAATATCTAGTTATTTACCTATAATCCATAATAAGCCATATACTTACCTGTAAATCAATAATGTGTGGTTCCAGAAATATCCCCCCCTCCCGGAAGAGTGTTGAAAAGTGACCCCCCACCTCTCTGGAATTCCCGAAGAAAAATACAGTATTTTGTATGGAAAATATATCCTTTCCTATTATCCTTCCTATGGATAATTTCTGGAACCACACGATAAGCCATTTTTACCAAGACTTCAAGGGCACTGTCACGTTTGTTTCATCAAATGTTTTAAAATAAAACAAGTGTTCTACAGAAACAACTCCGAACCTATATTCTGTTTCAAATTAGTCTTAAAAAGAAAAAGAGGCTTGTTCAGCCTGTTCGAAAATCAAAAATGCCAATTAGCAATCCATTCCATCCGCTCGATTATACACGAAAATACTCCAAATTTGTATTGATCTAGCAGCTGAAAGGTTAGTTAAAAAACGTAGACCATTATTTTGTTGATTTGTAGGGAGTTTGACTGCATTTAAGCTACTAAAATGACCCCAAGTTAGACCAATTTATGATAGACCATGACAGTTGCCCCTTTCACAATGACTAAATTCAATTATCAACCCAAACATTTTACTAGTGAATTCAAATCCATACACTTACCCCGAGAAAAAAAACATCCATAATCTCAGTTTATGCATCTATGCTGACTGTCTGTCTATAACCAATATTTGCTCCTAAATATCCTTTATGCGAATCCCGTTGAACGCCACAAAACACGATTTTCCGAGAACGCCTTCACTTGAACCATATTGAGAAGCGTTTGTCCAGTCTACTTGCTTGGTCTCATTGCCCATAGAGCGTGTTTAGACGTAAACCTGAAAATACAGATAAAATCATGCCCAGGTTAATTGCATATCTAATCGTAGAGAGCAACCAACGAGCGCAAAATACCTGAAACTTGCCTTAAGTTTCTCTATCTTGAATCAGTTCCATCCGTTTTGCTAGACACAACGTTATGCAAATTGAGCTGTGTAGTAGCTTAGCTGTCAGGGCGTGGTACAAATGAAAATAACCAATAAGGACGTAGTTGCTTTTGTCTCTATTATTTTCGTTCTACAAAGGAGTTCTTTTGTCTGTAGTCTATTATCCTCGTTCTTTGTGTTGAGGTGTAGGGTATTGTTGTATTATCCAACCAGAGAGGAGCTTTAAGCAGCTACGTATCGACCAAAATAACAGCGCTTAAATGAGTTGCGCTTTTACAAAAGGCCGCTTGATTGATTGGACTGGCTGTTGTACGAAAACAAAAGACGTAATTCGTGTTTGGAAACCTTTGTCAATCATAGTTGAATAAAGTTGTCATTCATTTTCTTCAGCATTATTATGCATTATTGTGCATGGTAAAAATTAATTGCAATAAGTTTCTCTGGGGAACCCACTTCTATGAAAGCAGCTAAATACTAACAATAGTTCCTATTGGAATCCGCTATCTTTTTCAATGTAAACTGTACTCTTTTCAAAACTGTTAAATTCAATGAGAAGAATGCATTTCATTTGTCCCTGTTTTCTGAAAACCTTGTCAACTGTAAACTAAGTCCGTTAATTACCTCGATTCTCGGCAATAACCCCAATACATCCCTCGGGCCTACGGCCCTTGGATGTATTGGGGTTATTGCCTCGAATCTCGGTAATTAACTCTAACTTAATAGAACGAAACCACACAAAGTCGCTTACGTCATGCGCAGAACAGAAAATGTTTGTACCGTCCCAACTGTATATAGCCCACGATGCGCCATGTGAGAATAGGTAACCACGTGGGAAACTTGTATTGTGCATGTGAATGATAACCATGTCGCCAAAATGTCGATAATTGTAATATTGGCTTTTTTTATATTCGAGATAACGTTGGTCACAGAGTGACTGTTTCTGGTTTCTTGCTTTACTAAATCTCTAGAGGAACAACCTTTACATTGCATGGGCAATTGGGAAAGACGATGTGATTAACTCGAGAGTTTTCGCCAGGCACTCAAGGGCGGGCGCGTAATGGGGCGTACACATGCTCACAGGAAAGAGATCATCATACCAACCACCGCACCAACTACTAGACGCCGCACCACAATAGTACCTATGTGAACAACTCGTTCAACGTGATTCTCTTGCAGGGTTTAAAATATTGACATTTGGGTCATAGTAAAAAGAAACATTTTGTGTGCGAAAACTGCCAAAAATTATTGCAAATTGTGCAGCAATTTTGCGAAAGGCGCGGAAGGTGCAGAAATTGCTATAGACGTTCTAACTTGATATTGGTGGCGCCAGGGTTTCAAACCCTTTTCCTATTTAAGGGTACAAAAACACAATTAATCAGACCTTTTTCAAGGGTATTTAAAGAGCGTTGAACAGTATTCTGGCTTGGAGGAAGAGGAAGTAAGGCACCCTTTCTAAGGGTCGAACTGGAAGTTCATGCCAAAAGTGCAACAGTAGGTTCAGTGTTATTTTGCCAGATAAGTTTTTCAAAAGCGAGATTTGATCTGGTTTTGCGTACGCATGCGCCGTTTCAGCCCAATCAACGAAGGTCCTCAGATGGCTGTCACAGAGACTCCCCTTCGAGGTGAAGAAATAGGGAGCTCTGGGATAAGAGAATGGAAAATCCTCGGTTTCTTGCTTACATCATCTACAATGTGTCACTCAATCTTATTCCAACACCTCAAATAGTTTCACCTCCATTTTCAGCGATGTTCACAACACGACGTCCCCATCACCACACGACCCACGCCAACTGTGTCACTTGATCGTATCATCCTCAGGTACTGAACTCATCAATCTGGATTTAGTCAAATCGCACTAGTGATATATTTCCAATGTAGCATTCTGATTGGTTCATGAGCTAGTACTATTGATAGCCTACTACGAAACGTGTCGTGGTTGAAGCGGCGTCAAAATAGCAACTAACCAGCTGTAACACTTTCGGCTTGAAAAGTTGGCCTACTCGTTGGATTAATCGTCGCGCAAAAAAAGTGAGGACCCCAGTAGCAGTTACCCAACCCGTAAAGAGTCAGAGGTCCTCTACAGGGGAGTGTGAATATATTGCGATTCTCCAGCAATATTATTCCTCATATTCCTTGGCCTCATGGGTTTGGGTATTATGATTTAGTTAACAAAATATAGATTCTTCAACGTAAACAAGAGGCACCTGCATGATCACAACTTATAACTTTCCTTAGTAAAAATTACACCTCGTGAGTCAATTTACAATTTATTGAACCCCCTCTAGTGGAAAGGTGTTCAATAGCGATGTTTTTTCTGCAACCCGCTTCCCCCCCTATCCACCAAGGATAATCTGAGCCATGTTAGTTTAGGTGCCTCACCTTTGTTGGGCTTAAAAGTAAAGTAAAGTAAAGGCCATATTTTACGTGGATAACTCGTAACAGTACCTCAATGAGACTGACAAACCTGAGGTCCACGGCGCACAGCTTTTATACCCCTTTCTCTTATCAGAGCTCCAGGTGAAAGGAATCCAAGCTTATAGCATGCTACTCGGAACAGAGAAAAATCGATACGGTTGGTCGATCCGGGTTCGAACTCAGGACCGTACGCACAGTGTGCCGTGCACAACACAACACTGCGCCACCGAGCCGTATCTTATAATCACCTGTTTCTTTTTTGTAAAAGTAGCTGCTTGCAAGCGGTTGCTTGGTGTTTTTCTCGCGGCAAACCTGCTCCGTTCGCTATTGTAAAAGAGGCCTTGGGCTTTTGCCCCTCGGCCAGATTCTATCCACAGCTTTCTTGTGGTTCTTGCATATCTTCTCAAAAAAACGAGCTCAATATATGCAGCACAGAAGAGGAGCAACCCACGTTTACCGCTCACCGAAAAGTATAAAGACTTCTGTTATTCTTTCATCCTTAGCATGTCCCGAATTGGGAGGGCTTGATTTATAGAAAAGCTTCTACACTCTCTGATATCATTGTGGACTAAAATAATAGGACACTGAAGTTTCAAGTGTGTGTGTGTGGGGGGGGGGGGGAAGGGGGGGGAACTTTTTAAAAAACATTTTTTGTTGTTGTTTTTTGTGAGAAGGGTGGAGGGAGCTGCTTCCCTCTTGTCAGCCGCCTGTGACTGATAACATGTTGTTATTGTATTTTGTATTTTTGTGTTTAAGGATTATCAGAAACCTTCTCCTAACTTTCAATCGTCTCTCAATGTTGTAAAGTACATTATTTTATGACAAATTACACTACAAAAGGATGGTATTCTTCCCAGTTTAATCTGTGTCTAATTTAGTTGCTCATATATTTAAAGAGAATGCATTTGGCGGGCTGGATGTTATTATTTGATATCTCCGAATGAGCGCAGCGAACGAGTGGAAAACAAATTTTGAACACGATATTTGAATACCCGCTATAATAGCAACTACAAGCCCTTGCAACCATACCTGCGACATTCACTCGCGATTTGTTCACGGGGAGAACAGAAGGGGGGTGGGCATATTGAATTTAAGGGAGGGCAAGCTTATTTTCACTAGCAAAAATCGTAAATGTCTGGCCGGGAACAAAGGTCGAGAAAGGGAGCCCCCGCCCCCTCTTAATACGCCCGTCACGTGATTCTGCTTATATACGCCC
Organism: Scolanthus callimorphus; assembly: GCA_033964015.1. Classification (NCBI taxonomy): domain Eukaryota; kingdom Metazoa; phylum Cnidaria; class Anthozoa; order Actiniaria; family Edwardsiidae; genus Scolanthus; species Scolanthus callimorphus. Next base: position 28,685,684 of record CM066915.1, on the reverse strand, counting down.
CGTCACGTGATTCTGCTTAATACGCCCGTCACGTGTTCTGGACTGATTGAAAAAGAAGACTCAAACAACATTGAGTTTTCCCCTCCCCCCAAACTGCATGAGTTCGCTACGCTAACGGTATTACATTTACCAGTTCAGTTCCCGGTCCTACACCGGGAAGGCCAGTTAGCCGGGCTGAAATTATTTGTTCTGTGGCCTCCAGAGAAAAGAAACTAACTCGTGCCGCCGCATAACCGGGCCATCCCGCTTCATATAAACAGGTTCTTACTAGAGTTGCCTTTGTTTGCCTATCTGCTTGCCTTTTTGATGTCTGATTTGTTGCTCTATTGTAAGGTCGAGTGGTGATCAAGATTGGTGGCAGTGGACACACATTCAAGCGTATGTATTCTATCATGATCATTAAAGCGATTGAGGGATATTCTCTATAACTAAAGTACCCTGCTTGCAGGGGTTAGATGTGTTTTTTAGCGAGAACCCCGAGAAACTCGAAATCCGTGCCCGTTGAGCGCCATCTTTTTTTTTTTTTGCTCTCTCCCAGTGCTGCGCGTCCACAAATCCAGATGGCGCCCAACGGCACGGATTTCGAGTTTCCGGGGTTTCTCGCCAAAAAACAACATCTAAACCCCTGCAAGCAGTGTATAACTAAAGTGACTAAGAATGTCCGTGAGCTGATAGGTCAAAAGTTTTGTTTAGCGGATTTCAGATTTACTTTGTTTTTTTTTGCGTTTCGTCGCGTTTCTCGGTATTGTATTGTCTCGGTATTGTCTCGGTATTGTCTCGGTATTGTCTCGGTATTGTCTCGGTATTGTCTCGGTTTTGTCTCGGTATTGTCTCGGTATTGTCTCGGTATTGTCTCGGTATTGTCTCGGTATTGTCCTCGGTATTGTCTCGGTATTGTCTCGGTATTGTCTCGGTATTGTCTCGGTATTGTCTCGGCGACTCTACGCGGATAATCACGTCAACCTTTGACTGTTTATGTTGCAGGTCAAATTGTTTCCCACATGGAGCGACTTGGCGTAGAAGCTCGTCACGCGCCATCATTCCTCAATGTCGAGGAAGGAGACGAGTTCACAAGACGAGTAAGAAACGACTACTTCAATGTACGCAAGCGCGCTCACAAGGTGCTCAAGATGATTGACGGTTACCATGGTGATTAATCATCTTCCGAAAAAAGGAGAAAGGAGCCGAAAGCAAATGATAGGAAATCATTCTGTACCATCAGGCAATAAAAATAACTATAACTATGGCTTATAACTTGTAGTTCATTTATTTATATGTTTCTTATCCCCCCCCCCCCCCCCCCCCCCCCCCCCCCCCCCTCCCCAAACATGTAGCGCCAGCGATTTTTTTGTATGCTCTATCATTCATTTTTTTTTTATTGCCTCTGGAAAAGAAACGCTGTTCGTTTAGTCCGCCATCTTTGTTTTTGCCCCCGAGTTAGATATCTAGAAAATCACAGACTGAAACAAAAAAGTATTAAAATTAAATTAAAACAAAGACTGGGTGCTCCCAGGGCGGATTTAGGAGGGGGCCGCGTCCCGTATTGTTCCATATCAAGACTCTTGCGTCACGCGGGTTACCTGTGTTGCTAGTTCCAGGCTCTTAGGAGACAAAATAAAGATGGCGGACTACAGGAACAACGTTTCTCTTCAATCTGCAGTTTTCACGAATATTGCGGCAATTTAATGTAGGAATAAAGCTGGAAAAACGTAAAGAATTACAAATCATATCATTTAGAGTTATAATGGTAGGAGTAGAATTTTAGGGAACGATGGTTTTAACGCCGAGACTTTCTTGGTATGATGATTTCGAGATTTTCCCATACATTAACTGTATAGACGATTCCAGCTATAAGCGCACAAGCCATCACCCACAGCTAACAAGATTGCAGCGCGCGCTTTTGTAACAGTTTCTTACAGACTCGTACCCAGTCGCTAAGTAGGTCAGGGAGCGCAGGGATTATGGGAAGGATTAGCGAGGCGGCGGCCTGCGCTCCGTTAATCTTTCCCATAACCCTTGCGTTTCTTCGACTTTTCTACACAGTGGTGGTAAGGAGTCTGAGTTTGTTCAACAAATGTCGCACATCTACCGACATACAGCGAGCGCGTACGTTTTAGCTGGAATCGTCCATCGATATGGAATTGAATTCTGATCGACAGACTAGGGACTTAGTCAAACGAGAAAAACATATTAATAGTTTAAAATAAAAATGTCATAGCTGCATGTTTGCTACTCATCAAAGCTTTAAAGTAATGTATAATACATGTACGTCGTAAGTCAGCTTTAAGAAGTGAAATATAAACGATAAATGGCAAATATTTTTGGCAAACACCTCTTGAACCTTTCTCATCCATAGTATCATATGCAGTGCCAGACTATCTGTGTGCTGTGGTTGCGGTCACTTAATTAATGCAGCTAATTTAGGGCAAACTTTATTTATACTTCTCGGTAATACTAAGAACTTTGCGATTTATGTATAGCTAGGCATAACTTTCTTTACTGCGGCTAACTTTCTAAAACAAGGAATATTTTGCATTTCTGTTATACGAACTAAAATCTGTTCATAGCAATCAAGGGTAAACTTTCAATATTGCTGAGTAATTGCTAGAACTAGTACCCATGAACGGTTAGTGAAAACAACATAAAGACAGATCAATAAAAGTTAAAATAGCATCAAATCAACATCAAATCTCAAGCCTTTAACATTTTGAGGCAACAGAACGATAGGATATACCATTTCTGGGAAACGTTGTCACCCAAAAGCCTATAAGCTTGAAGCGCAAAGGATATTGGGGTCACCTAAACTGCTACTGTTTGATCTGAATTTGCTTTGTCGCTTTTGTTGCTTTATCCAGTGACAACGTATCCCCGAAATAGTATATATTTCATTGTTCCATGATTTGTGAAATTATGCATTATTGTGCTAAAAATGATGAAAATGATCATCGAAGACTTTAACCAGTCGCAGTATGAGCATTTAATAATTTATTTACTATTAAATTTAGTCGTGTGACTTGGTACTTGTAAAAACACTAAGCTCCTTTAGTGTGTAAATAACATTTCGTTAGATCATCTATATTGGACACTGTTTCAGCCAATCAAAGAACTTCAAATTCTATTAATGAATCGTATACCAGTGAAGCGCGCACACTGAGTGACCTCAAACGTCTGTGCCTTTGTCGAGTTAGCTTGGTCGATTTGACACAACAATGTTTGTAATCTTGGCTCTCGCCTGTCTTTTTTTCTCAGGCCACGCAGCTCCGTTCAATTTAACTTTGAAGCCCGGTGTTTTCGAGCTCGAATGGTCGCATACTAACGGAGTCTTTACTTTTATAGTGAAGGCAAAAAACAACAGGCTGGGTTGGTCTGGCCCTGACGGAAACCAAGAATGCTGCAGGCATGAAAAACTTCGACATAGCTCTTGGAGGCGTAAAGGCCGGAGCCGGCTACCTAAATGTAGGTTTATATTTTGTCATTTCCTTGGTAAAGGAATCAGATTTGAGACTACGTCAAGAGAAATTGACGAGAGGCCAGTTGTTTTTAACCAAAACATAAACACGGCGCGCAATGCATTATTGAACGGTGACATGGGCCTTTAAGGTGACTCATGCGAAAGTCAGAGCGCACTTCGCGAAAATATATTTTCGTATACAACTTTAAGAGAATATAAGCAGGTATCTTTTGGTAATATGTACGCATTATCAGATCTCCATTAGCGTTAATACTTTTAACAATATCTGAGCTTAAATGAACCCCTTCCTTGAGAGATCAACCCCGCGCAAAAAAGTTGCTGGTATTTTGAACGAAACTCCGTTAATCATATGAAGTCAGTTGGACAAGTGTTAACGAAGTTTTAGGAAATTCGTTGGAAGCAAAGTGCCTATTTTAGAAAAATATGCCAAAAATACGTGGCAGACACCACGTTAATACGGACAAAAGCCAGTTTCCCGGCGAAACTTATATAGAAATGACTGAAACTCGCACGATAATGGCCATTAGAATAAACCAATCAGTAAATGGTCATTTTCGCGCGCTCTGATTGGTTCCTGAAATAGTAGAAATCCAAAACTACTTTACTGTTTTGAAAAAAAAAATTTGAATAATACATGGGCGCTTGGAGATATGAAATTTTATCTTCTCGTGTCCAAATTTGATATCTCACTCGCTGCGCTCACTCTTTAGATATCAAAATTTGAACACTCGAAGATAATTTCCATATTCCCGCGCGCCCGTGTATTATTAATATATTGATCATGTTTTGTTATCTTAAAACCTTTTCTTGCTTTTGACATGTACACTCGAATCTGATTGGCTGTTCATAATTTCTATTGTTTGTAAGCCAATCAGACCTGCTCAAATTGCAGATTTCTACACTGTGATTTCAAGTCTGCACTGTGATTTCTCGACCAATCAGAGTAGAGAAATTTTTGCACGTATATTATTATTATTATATATATATTATATTATGATACAGTACAGACGAGGGTGTCCACTATAACAGGAATCGACTGTAATGCATTCCTGATTTGAATGAATATTATCTGTTTATAAAGGACTACTGGTCCACACGCAAGGCCAGACCAACACTCGACACGAAGCAAGATTGACATTAAAGAAAGCTACGGAAAAGGACGGCTGGACAACCCTAGTGTACACACGAAAGGCTCTCACCGGAGATTCCAATCAGGACGTGCAGATAAAGGTTGGGCGAATGTTACTAAAACGGGGAACGGGGAACGGGGGACCGAGATCTGGGAACGAGTTTTAAGCGGTTTTGCCCATAACATTGTGGCCAATCGCTACTGGAATTAAAGTCTATTCGAAAACGAAGCGAAGAATACTGCCACTAACTACTACTATTTACTTTTAGCTGTAAAACCTAAACTTAAGCTTTAAAAACTATTAATAGAACGAAGAACACACAGTCACCTATTTTATGCGCGGAACAGAAAATGTTGTACCGTCACAACTGTCTTATAGCCCGCGATGCGTCATGGGAAAAATAGGTTACCACGTGGAAAACTTGTATTGTGCATGTGAATGACAACCATGTCGCCAAAATGTCGATAATCGTAATATTGAACTATTTGATACAATCGTAATAGTCCAGTTTCGAATTCTCTACTCTCTTTCACTGAATAGGCATCGACCGGCGGCGCATAAATACACTGGGAGCCTCGATTTAAACCCGAAAGTTGCGAATACCAACGAGTCCAAAACGTTGTGTCTATTGTCTCCATTCCAGCTTCATCAATTTCTCGTTGGTATTCACAACTTTTTCTACTTCAGACTGAGGCTCCCACTGTATTTATGCGCCGTCGATGCCTATTCAGCGCTAGAGTAGAGAATTCGAAATTGGACTATTTCACGTTGGTCACAGTGTGACAGTTTCTTTCAATTGTTTTACTACATCTCTAGAACAACAGCATTTACATTGCGTGGGCAATTGGGAAAGACGATGTGGTTAACAAGACAAGCTTCGCCAGGCACTTAGACAGGGGACCCACAAGCGTCGCGTACAACATGCTCACACTAGGAAAAGAGATCATTAAGCCAACCACCGCACCAACTACGGTAGTTACCACAGGTACTACTATTTGTAGCTATTCATAAGTTATTCGGATGTATTTTACATCACCAAAAGTGTGCTTAAACCGTGACACCGCTCGTTTAAGGTCAAATTGCGTGCGAAAACGGCCAAATAGGACAAAGTGTACAGCGATTTTGCACAAGGTACAGAATTCCAAATCCCCCAAAAAACTAACTCGGGGCAACCGGGTATTTGTGGATGCGGTGGTGAAAAAAAAAAACGCTCGGGAGGCAAAAACCCGAGTTAGACGGGGTTTGTACTTATTGACAAACGATGATGTCTCGCCTTTCTATCTTTTTTTCAGGCCACGTAGCTTCGTTCAAGTTAACTTTGGCGCCTGGTGTTTTCGAGCTCGAATGGTCGCATACAAATGGAGTCTTTACTTTTATTGTGAAGGCAAAAACAACAGGCTGGGTTGGTCTGGCTCTGACGGAAACCGAGAATGCTGCAGGCATGAAAAACTTCGACATAGCTCTTGGAGGCGTAAAGGCCGGAGTCGGCTACCTAAATGTAGGTTAACATTTTGTGATTTTCCTTACAAAAAAGTGCACTAGAGAGGGTATCAAGGAATTGAATTAAAAACAACACAATATATATATTAGCGTCTATTGTTGCGTTTACAAGAACTTGACAGGATATTCACATATATAACAACAACAACTGATTTATTTCATATAGCTCAATCATATTTATATACAAGTTTCTAGGCGTATCAAGAATGGAATTCACGTACGATTATTGCTCGAGCGAGCGCAGCGAGCGAGAGCAACTCTAATTTCGTACCAGTTTACAAGTTCGTACCAGTTTACAAATGTACCGTACTCACGAGCTCTCCATTATCCCTCTTTGATTCTTTTCGTACCAGTTTGTACCGTACTCACGAGCTCGCCATTATCCCTCTTTGATTCTCGCGCATGCGCAGTACGATGATATGTGAGACGGAATAGATTTTGGGCGGGCTGGCGGCAACATGCCACAGGGTACCCGTTTGATTGCATGCAAAAGTAGCCTGTTACCAGGTCCTGTCGGCCACGCAGTTTGGTATACCATAATTTGGTTTCTCGACGAAGCGTGTTCTGCTGCTATTTCACAACACTCAACAGAAGTGAAGCGACGTGTTTGTGGAAATTTCTGGGAATTCGGTAAGTATAAACGTTATGAATCACTTTAGTTCTATTCTTGAAAGCTATCACAGCTTTCAAAGCATGTTATTCACTGGTATGAGATCATTTTCACAGCAGATTTCTCGACGACTAATAAGACGATTTGCGAGTCCGACGGTGGCCATCGAACACAACACGTTTGGTTTTACCAAATCTCCCCATCCGTAACAACATACTCTGCAGTGGTCACAAGTTGAATTTTTCCTATGGTGAATTTTTCCTATGGAAAATGATAACAAGACTGGACATGTATAGTACACTGGTGCCCTGTGAGCAAGCAACAAATCAAGGGAATGACACTGTTTATTATCATGGCAGAGAGAGAGAGAAAAAAAAACAGTCACAGGAGGCAAAGTTAACTGTTACCATTGCTTCCAATCAACATTTACAAATTTGATATGTACAAGAAGTTGTTGTACAATTATGGAACAAGGCGCCACGTTGTTATATTATTATGAAAAATTGTGACAGAATTATTTGAATGAAGACAATCAACAGAGGATCTGGAAGCTTTTACAGAGTGTAAAAGACACCAAGCTTTAATTTGTAAGACACCAGTGTCTATTATTATGGGAATAATTATCTCAAGAACAGAAATGACTGACTTGGTCAAACAATATCTAAAAACTGGTTAAAGAGAGTATCTTATGCATTACAAGTTCAAAGAATATTTACTTGGAACAAACTGAATCAAGAAAATGGCCCCACAGCTAGAATATTCTACCAAAACAGGAAACGAAGCTACTGCAATGGAAAATCCTGCTTTAGAAATTATATTCACACGAACCTGATTCCAGAAACATACATATACATTGATATTTAACATGCAAGTGTCTACACCCCTCCTATAGTTCGATAACTGCAGCAGAAGTCACAGGAGATGTTCACATGTTAATACAATCACTCTGCAGAAACGTTGCATCAACTGTTTATGTCCAATTGTTACGAGTAAAATTCTATGATAAAGAATACTTTGTTTAACAGACCCAAAGTTCAGTAGTAACAAGAGTGCTTTTTTCTGGACTGTTTGTGAGAACTCTAGAAACATTCCTGAAGCAGCTACAAATTGTTGATGTTATGGCATCCTTCACTGGCTTCAGATACTAATCAACAACCTGATTATGTATACAGTTGAATGATTTATTAAATTCCATGGAATGTTCACAACATTCAGACCACTCAGTTTTTATACACTAGGATGGAAACAAAACACTTTCAAGAGAGAGTAGCTTTCCGCTCGAGCACTCACTATCTCAATAGATACTTCTAGTTTAGAGTTACATTCTTTTGGTTCCGGCAAGTCCTCCATAGGAAATTACATACAGGTATCATAATATTGTGATAGCACTAATCTATCTAATCTAAAGTGGTGATCATGACTTAGATAGAGTAATCAGATAATGGATACGTAATATCAGGCACGTATTCTAACATCTATCAAGCAAACCGAAAGGAGTTATAAACAAAAACATATACCTTGCGCCCTTATTGCCATGTTACTCGAGTCACTTTTTCTTGCAACCCGCAACGCAATATTTGTAGCGTCGTGAGTGGCAGCGAAAAGTGCGCGTGTAACATCCCCTTGCAATGCAATATTTTGTTGCGATACGAGTTTCAGAAAATGTAGAACCAAGCTCTTCTGCTCGCAACGTTGCGAGACAATTGCTACGTGTAACATGTCTTGGCAATTTATCACGAAATGGGTTCCCTAAATGAGCCAATCAGGCTGCTTATTTTGATTGAGAGTGTAGCTGTTTTAAACACGAGGTTCCGGTATAAAAGGGATAACTCCTCCCACCCCGGGGCTCGAGAACAATCAGTTATTAATCAGCTGTCAAATAGTGAACATCTCACTTCGTCTCTCTGTACCGCGAAATTCAAAATTTAGAATTCAAAATGCGAGCAAAAACGGCAACAAATGATTTTCTACCTGTTTAAATTTGTATTCCTTCTCATTTCTTGCAAAATAATTTTATTCGAACCTGATTTGGTTCGGATAAAAACGCTTTTCTTCGCAGCACAGAATATTATTCGCTCTTTTGAATACTAATTAGTCTCGCTCTCCGCTGAGAATAAAACATCGCTTTTGTTCGGTCAGAAATAGGTTCGAATAAAATTATTTTGCAATAAATGAAAAGGCACATTGGTTTAAAGAGCTAGGAAATTATTTTTTTGTACTTTTGCATCGGTTTTGAATTCTAAATTTTGAATTTCGCGGTACAGAGAGATGAAGTGAGATGTTCACTCGTTGACAGCTGATTGATAACTGATTGTTCTCGGGCCCCGGGGTTATCCCTTTTATACCGGAACCTCGTGTTTAATGCAAAAAAGTATTGCGATCGTGAAACATCCCGCGGCAACTCGCAATGAGTTTTAATTCTTCATCGTTCAAGAAAAATTGCCTCGTGTAACATGCCCTTTAAAGATGGCTTATTGATACCATAATAAATACATTTCAGTTTCGACAAATTTTCTGAAACTTAGAGAATATGTCAAATGGAGTGTTGGCGACCTAATGTGAAAGGACGTCTGGTCACTCCCAGTAATGGACTCCTTATTTGAATTTATCTCTTCAAGGACTACTGGTCCAATCGCACGACCAAACCAACTCTGGACACGCAGCAAGATTTGACATTAAAGAAAGCTACGGAAGAGAACGGCTGGACAATCCTAGAGTACACACGAAAGGCTCTCACCGGTGATTCCAACCAAGACGTGCAGATAAAGGTTGGGATTATTAGTTGTCGTTGATGGAACAGAGTTCACTAACGCACCGGTCATTATTTATCGCCTGGGAATTTAGGGTAGGATCACTCTATTTTTGGGCGAGCGAAAGGAGGAATCTCCCGAAACTTGAAGCCCTGGAAAGGGGGACCCAGGAAAGTTGAAGAGTTAAGCCCTGCCAAAACTAGCCGGACACGTTTCCTTCGTGTTTCCCAGTTTAGCCACGCGAGAAACATTGTTACGGTCGACAAATTTTGTAGCTGGGACACAAAGAAATGTTTCTTCGCGAGACAAGAAACATTTCATGTGTCAGAGACACACGCGTTCCTAGTTTAGCCACTCGAGGAAACACGCAGGTCACAAATGTTGAGCGCTACATGTGTCCCAGTTTTTTTCACCAGTATCGCGATTTTCAACGTATTTTCACGCGAATATAAACAATGGCACCGAATGCTCTTTACGGAACTCGCGCAACGAGGCAATACGATCGCATACAGATTCTTACTCATTCTCTCTTGCGGCTTGCATACATGACACGAGCTGGCTCGCGGTCCCTTGGCCCGGTTTGCTGAACGCGACGCGTTACGTGTCCGACACAAAGGCTGCGCGGGATCGCGCGGCATAATAGGACGTTTACTTCACTGTCCATAATTATCATGATTGAAAGCAAAGTTCACTAAAAAATCGATCAGGAAAACAAAATAATCACCTAGTTCATGCAGGCGTCACAGAGTGACAGTTTTTCTTCTATTTTACTAAATCTCTAGAACAACAGTATTTACTTTGCATGGGCAATTGAGGAAGACGATGTGGATGACAACACAACCTTCGCCAAGCACTCCGCCCGCGGACACACAAACGTCGCGTACAACATGCTCACAGGAAAAGAGATCATTAAGCCAACCACCGAACCTCCAACGACCACAGGTACGTGAAGAACCAGCTCCTTTACCGCGAATCTCTTGCAGGGTTCTAATTAGCAGCCAGCTGCCGGCGATAGCGGCGGCACTTTTGCGACTTTGCCGGCCTTTTTTTTGGTGAAACAACATAACAACAAACACGGTAAAAAAGTTATGATTGCAAATTGTGCAGCAATTTTTCGTAAGGTGCAGAAATTGCTCTCTGTTACGTATATACTGACATTACCGCATATTGTCAAATGTTCTGAAAAATTATATGCTTCCGTTTTTATGCAGGCTTTTTTTGTACTAGTATACCCACAAGGCCGGGGGGGGGGGGGGGGGGGTTAGTATACCCACAAGGCGGGGGGGGGGGGGGGTACTTGAAGGTTAAAATGGTTAGGATCATGACCGTCACTAAAGCCCGAATTTCCACCCTAAAAAGACCGGCAAATTTGAGCAGATTTTGAAAAATTATTCGGAACCCTGTTTTGGCTGGGTAAACTTTTTCAATATTTTACCAACTCAATTTGATTGACAACTAAGAATTTCAAATCGCCCCAACAAACTAACTTGTGGAGTGCGGTGGTAACCAACTGCCCGGGAGGCAAACCAGGTGGCTATACATTTAATTGACAGAAGATGTTTGTATAATCTTGGCTCTCGCCTGTCTTCTTTTCTCACGCCATGCAGCTACGTTCAAGCTAACTTTGAAGCCTGATGTTTACGAGCTCGAATGGTCGCATACAAATGGAGTCTTCACTTTTATAGTGAAGGGAAAACAACAGGCTGGGTTGGTCTGGCCCTGACGGAAACCGAGAATGGTGGAGGCATGAAGAACTACGACATAGCTCTTGGAGGCGTAAAGGCCGGAGCCGGCTACCTAAATGTAGGTTGTTTTGTCATTTTCTTGGCAAAAGAATCAGATAATCATATTGAGCGACCCGAAAATAGGGTCTTTCTCTACTATTTTGACTGGTATACAAGTTTAATTTCATTTTCCTCCGTCGGAGGCCAATGAAACAAATATGAAGATCTAGAAATCGATGATAAAACAACCTCCTGGAACAATGAAATGTTTGAATATTTAGCATGTTGAGCCTAGGAATGTGGGGCATGCGCAGAGAGTTCTTTCTCTCAACGGCTCTGTGTTTAAACTCGCGCATGCGTCAATGGCTGCCACCAGAGCCCGTCATCTTTTGGCCAGCGGCAAAATTCGAGGCTTGGGGGGAATCCGAAACTTTCATACAACCTTCAAACCGGAAACCCAGATTCTGGGTTTTAAAAAAACTCGATTCCCCCAGAGCCCTGAATCTTGCCGCTGGCCAAAAGATGACGGGCTCTGGGTACGAGGATATTCCTGCGCGTGCCATCATAACGTCGGAGTCATAAGGGGCCGACCATTTAACTTTTGAGGGGGGGGGGGGGTGGCCTTTTTTGTCAGTGCAAGATTTTTTTTATACCTCCGTAATGTGAGAATTTTTGGCCAATAAAAAAGAATGGTTTTAGTCACCATTTTGCTGTGCAGGAAATTTTTCAAAAAAGCCCCCCCCCCCCCCCCTCAAAAGTTAAATGGTCGGCCCCTAACTGTTGTGCCTCTATAATTTTTCGCTGCAATACGATGTTGTCTTAATACTTAAATAGAAACCGAGGGGTTATAAAATATTGACGAATGTTTTGAGTTTAATCCAACCCTCATATTTTAAAGAATGCGGGCTATTCCTCGACATAATCAAACAGAATTTCAGAACATTCGCCGGAACAGAAACGCGGCAATCATGAAAATGCTGGCAAGTTTGAAAGTCATGCCTGCACACGAGATATTTCTGGTTGAAGTTTATTGAGTTTTTTTTAGGCGAGAGAAGCTTTCCCTGCGTCAGTGCTAAAGCCAAATTCACGTTTTTGTGTCGTAGTTTCCTGTTTCGACGAAATTTCTGAAATTCGGCTTGATTTGGGACTACGTCAAGAGAGGTGTTTGCGTCCTAATGTGAAAGAGCGTCACTCCTAGTAACGGACAACCGATGTTAATGAACATTATCTCTTCAAAGGACTACTGGTCCACACGCGAGACAAGACCAACTCTGGACACGAAGCAAGATTTGACATTAAAGAAAGCTACGGAAAAGAACGGCTGGACAATCCTAGAGTACACACGAAAGGCTCTCACCGGAGATTCCAATCAAGACGTGCAGATAAAGGTGGTTGGGATTATTAGTTGCTGATGGTACAGAGTGTACTAACGGACCGGTCATTATTTATCGCTTGCAGTTTTGGGTGAGATGAATCAATTTTTTTATTTTTGGGCGAGCTAAAGAAGAGTATCTCCCGAGACCTGAAATGGGTGAAATGGGAGGGGGGGGGGGGGGGGGGGGGGGGGGGGGGTAGGGCAGCTTTTCCACAAGTCCTGTTCCCTCAACTGGATACGTTGAAAATCGCGGCGCGCTTCACGCGCACAAACAATGGCATCTCATATGCTCTTTTCGGAACTCGCGCAACGAGGCAATACGGTCGCATACAGGTTTCTTACTCTTAGTAATGGATTTGGTATATAAAGTACATGCTCACTGGGAGCCTGACTCACGGTCCCTTGCTCGCGGTTTGATGCATACAAACTCGACTACAGGACGATTCGGACGTTTATTCCACTATTTACTTCACTCATAATTGAAAGCGAAGTTCACTGGCGGTTTTCTACAAAATGTAATTGCGAGTTTCTTTTTTTTTTGGGGGGGGGGGATGGTTCAACAGGAAAGCAAATATGACTTATACACCTATTTCAAAAAAGGTTGCTTGGTGTTTTGTAGAGTTGGTAATTGATGTTTCATTCCCTGTGTGACATTCTGGGTACGCCATTCGTGCGGTTTACAATTACAGATTATATGATTATACTACAACAAATTGTTGTTTACGACAACAGAGTGACAGTTTTTGTTCTTGTTTTACTACTTCTCTAGAACAACCCTATTTACTTTGCATGGGCAATTGAGGAAGACGATGTGGATGACAAAACAACCTTCGCCAAGCACTCCGCCCGCGGACACACAAACGTCGCGTACAACATGCTCACAGGAAAAGAGATGAGTGGTTCCAGTGCGAACCAGGTCTCGATTGGCGTGATTCTCATGGCTGCAACGCTAGCTGTTTTGGGGAGTCTTAAGTAGAGTGCACTCTCCTGGATCAACGCACGAAGCGAGCTCTCTAGAGCACTTGTTTGAATTAATTTATCATTTTTTTACAACATCGATGTAGCAAAAATCGTTTAATAGATAGATGAAATGTAACTAATAACTAAAAGAACATTTTCTGCAGTTCATCTATAAGCTAACATTTGATGGGTATTAAACCCTTATCGTTTTCGTCCGTAACCGTTATAGTTTCGTCGGTTTTGTTCGCCCTCAGGTAACCGTTATAGTTTCGTCGGTTTTGTTCGCCCTCAGGTAACCGTTATAGTTTCGTCGGTTTTGTTCGCCCTCAGGTAACCGTTATAGTTCGTCGGTTTTGTTCGCCCTCAGGTAACCGTTACAGTTTCGTCGGTTTTGTTCGCCCTCAGGTAACCGTATAGTTTCGTCGGTTTTGTTCGCCCTCAGGTAACCGTTATAGTTTGGTCGAGGTTCCGTTACTGTTTCATCAGGAATTCAAACGGACTTTATTTCATACTATTATTCGAAGGGGCTATGTCATGGTTGTGCGAGCATCCCCCATTATATCACCAAGAAAATTTTGTCCAAGCTTCGTTATCTTAGACCCCGTTCACACTAGACCGGTACAAAACCGGACCGGTACAATTCTGTACGGTACCGTCACGCGTTCACACGGGAGCTGCGGTACCGGACCGATTTTGGCACGGTTAGGCGTGAACACTGTTGCAAAACGTGCCAGAATTGTACCGGTACCGTTTGAACAGGCGGTACCGTACCAGAATTGTACCGGTACCGTATGAACAGGCGGTACCGTACTAGAATTGTACCGGTCCGGTTTTGTACCGGTCTCGTGTGAACGGGGTCTTAGCTTACCACCTTGCATTGCTGAGTTATTGTTTTTTCTAGTAATATCAACGCCCTTAATGATGACACTATCGCTGACGTCACATCATGTGACCACGCTGTTGCATCCCCCTGACCATCTAGAAAATTTTTATCGAAATTTGGTTGTCTCACAACGTTTCCTTCCTTAGATATGAATTTTTCTTTGTTTGCACGAAGGCACTTATATAATGACATCATCGATGACGTCACACCACGTGACTATGCTGTTGGATCGCTGTCCACTTACAATTTAATTAAATTTGGGTTGGTAATTTTTCGTTTGTACGATGGTTCCTAAATGATGACGTCACATAACGTGATCACGTTGGTGTACTCCCTTTGGTAACTTGGCAAAGTTGGTTGTCTTATGGAGGCCTATATTAGCAAAAAGTCACGTGCTTTGATCAAAATATCAGATCGATGCATTACCAATTTTTCTTAGGTATGGTGCTCCGCTTGCGCGGGCGCTTCGTGGAGCTCCGCTAATAAAGATGTAATGTAATAAAAATGTAATGCTACTCTTCAAAGGTTTTAAGATTGTGCATAAAACCTAGGGTTAAAAGGAAGCAAAATGGCAACTATTTTTGGCAAAACACCTTTCATCCTTCTAATCTTCTAGGTGTAATATCGTCCAGATCGCATGCATGCTAACATCTCTGTGGTGTCGGGCACTTAACAGCTATTTTAGGGAACTTTATCTAACGAAAGTCGATGGAGACTATAAACTTTTTCTCGGTTATTCTAAGAACTTTGCAACTATGCATAGGATTACTATATATACTGCGACTAACTTTTTATAACAAGGAATATATGCATTTCTATGATACGAAGTATGCTTCTGTTCAATTTATGTATCTGTTCAATACAAGGGTAACTTTCAATATTGCTGAGTAATTGTTAGAACTAGTGCCCATGAAAGTTAGTGCAAACAATATAAAGACAGATAAACAAAGATAAAAATAGCACTAAATCAACGGTTGAATTTTTTTCTAACGCTTTTGAACATTTGAGGCGATAGAACGATAAAATATGTTTTTGTAACGTGATTAGCAAAATTGTGCATTATTGTGATAAAAGTGATTGTAACTGTTTTTTGTAACTGCCTTGGAGAAGAGCTGAAGTAAAAGCTTGAAACGTTGGCAAAATCCGTCTGTTTTGTCCTTTTCTGTCATGTATTCTAAATGTGATAAAACGCAGTATGATCGACATGAGCACTTAATATTTATCTATTAAATTCCATCGTATGCCTCGTTCCTTGTTACCTGTGAATCCCCATTACAACATGATCTCGAACTTAAAATGAGCCTTAAAATGAGGATTATCATCAATCTTGTGACATGGTTATTTGACATGCGCAAGTGTCCCACATGGTTGTAGGTTGAAGTAGTACACTTTGTATCAAGCGCATCAAAAGAAACATCACGAAAAATTTATTTTTGTAAATTATTTTTCTCTTGTTATTGTCTTAAATGTTTCATGCGTAATCCATGTTAACGTCAAATATTGTTAAAGGCCCATCACCAACCGGGAGCCTTTGCGGACTCTTAGCCAATCAGAGCACCCGGAAAACAATGGAACAATTTGAAAACAAAAGAAAACGGAGCGCGAAGGCTCCCGGTTGGTGATGGGCCTTTAATCTGAGATAGTATGGTTATCAACGGAGATAATTTATCGAACAAAAGCGTCACTAGCTGGCGCCTCCTATTAGTTCCAGATATCAAACTCTGAAAATAGAATTGAGTGATTATTTAATAAAAAGTACGAAAATACAACTAAAACCTGTACTATTTATGTTCAAAATTGTGTTTCGGAATAATTCGAATCATTTGCATTGTCGAAAGTTTCATCAAATGACTCTATTTTAATGTTCTGCATTTTTCGAGATTTGGGCTCCCTGTGGTTTTCATACAAGCTTTGTATGGGATTTTTCAATTGCCGTTTTCGGCATGTTCCTGAACTCCGATTTTTTGGGACTTTTAGTATGTTCATTTGGGGACTAAATGTACACAAAACCGTCGAAAAAGCTTTTGTTGCAATTAGTTCCCGGTCAAACGTAGATTGACTGGACTAATCGGCAAGCCATCGCCTTTTATTCGACGGGAACGACGACGTCTCTCTAAAATTCGTGCACGGCGTAAATATATATCAACCGTTTGGAATTTTTCTTCATGCATTTTAACCTCGATAACAGCAAATTTGCACCATCTCAAACACATCAAATGCAAAAATAAAACAGAATCGCCATCCACGTTTCCCGTTCTCGTTCCTGTTTCTTAGCAGTTTCAAGTAGTAGTTCAGAAGAAAACGAAATGTATTTTAGTTCATACATTTGCACGTATAAACAATGGCTCTCTAATCATATTGTTCTCGACTGCCGTTGTCGTTCCGTCGCCATTGTCGCAACTTAATGTCACTATCTCTTTAAGGACTACTGGTCCATACGCAGGGCCAGTCCAACACTCGACACGAAGCAAGATTAACATTAAAGAAAGCTACGGAAGAGAACGGCTGGACAACCCCAGTACACACGAAAGGCTCTCACCGGAGATTCCAATCAGGACGTGCAGATAAAGGTTGGGATTGTGTCGGACTTGAAAGCCAGCAAATGGCAAATGACCAGACTAAAAAGCGTTTGTGGCTATACAAATTGACCTACTAGTGTAATTTGAGTAAAACAATTATTCCCTTCGCCCTCATGGTTTTTGAGTCAATGGCACATTCGTCCTTTAGCCTCATAGGCTATTGACGCAGAGAAGAGAAGTTCGCTGGACTTTTAAAATCGGTACGAAAACAAAGCAACCATAAAAGCTGCCAAACAACTTGTAAACTTTCTCTTGTTGGCATTGCCTCTCTAGAACAAGAACCGCCTTTACATTGCATGGGGAATAGGGAAAGACGATGTGGTTAACTCAACAGTATTCGCCAGGCACACAGCCGGGACACACAAGCGTCGCGTACAACATGCTCACAGAAAAGAGATCTTGGAGGGGCGTACTATCTGTCTATAGAAAACTCGAACTCGTAGTTCAGAAGACCCGCGTCAGATTGAGTGGTCTTCTTTTAGCCTTTCAGTATTGCAAGTAATTATTTTTGTAAGACTACAATTTATGTTATTTCCCATTGTTATGATCTTATTAAGGTAATTCCCCTGAAATAAAACTTGTCGTAGAATTTTTTTTCTTAATTTGTCTATTTACTATTAGTATATAAGGAATGAAAAAATGAAATAAAAAGAGGGGGTGCCCATGCTCGTTTAGAAACTGTTTCGACGAAATTTCTGAAATTCGGCTTGATTTGAGACTACGTCAAGAGAAGTGTTGACGTCCTAATGTGAAAGAGCGTCACTCCTAGTAACGGACACCTGATGTTAATGAACATTGTCTCTTCAAAGGACTACTGGTCCGCACGCAAGACAAGACCAACTCTGGACACGAAGCAAGATTTGACATTAAAGAAAGCTACGGAAAAGAACGGCTGGACAATCCTAGAGTACACACGAAAGGCTCTCACCGGAGATTCCAACCAAGACGTGCAGATAAAGGAGGTTGGGATTATTAGTTGCTGATGTTACAGAGTGGACTAACGGACCGGGCATTATTTGTCGCTTGCAGTTTTGGGTGGGATGAATCTATTTTTTTATTTTGGGCGAGCTAAAGGAGAGTATCTCCCGAGACCTGAAGATGAAATGGGGGGGGGGGGGGGGGGGGGGGGGGGGGGAGAGGCAGCTTTTCCACAAGTCTTGTTCCCTCAACTGGATACGTTGAAAATCGCGGCGCGCTTCACGCGCACAAAACAATGGCATCTCATATGCTCTTTTCGGGACTCGCGCAACGAGGCAATACGGTCGCATACAGATTTCTTACTCTTAGAAATGGATTTGGTATCTAAAGTTCATGCTCACTGGGGGCCTGACTCGCGGTCCCTTGCTCGAGGTTCTGACGTTTATTCCACTATTTACTTCACTCATAATTGAAAGCGAAGTTCACTGGCCGTTTTCTACAAAATGTAATTGCGAGTTTTTTTTTCCTTGGTTCAACAAGGAAAGCAAATATGACTTATACACCTATTTCAAAAAAGGTTGCTTGTGGTTGGTAGAGTTGGTAATGATGTTCTCCAGCAAATACAGTAAATGTATGGGAAAAATCTCCCGAGAAAAGGGGGGGGGGGCGACCCCCCCCCCCCCCCCTCCTGGCTACGCCCCTGTCAGTATTTTTCTGATATTGATGTCCATTGGACTGCTCTCTTGCGTACCTAAGGCTACGGTCTTTTTAAGGGTAAAAAAGTCATCGTTTTTGGTCGGTAACCGGTTGTTTCTCGAGGTTTCCGATATTGTGATTGTTTCATCATGGATCAAAACTGACTTATTTCATATTTTTCGAAGGGGCTATGTTACGATTGTGCGAGCATCCCCCATATCACCAAAAAATTTTTTTCCAAGCTTCGTCTTTTTAGAGGATTATCTTTGAAGGCTAGTAGCGGATGTACACAGGCTACGTTATCTTTAGCTTACCACCTTGCATTGATGACTTATTTTTCTCTAGTAATATCAACGCTCTTAAATGATGACTCTATCGCTGACGTCATATCAGGTGACCATGCTGATTCATCCCCCCCCTGACCACCTAGATAATTTTATCTAAGTTCGGTTGTCTTACCACGTTTCCTTCCTTAGCCTAAGGAAGGATATGATATTATTTTTTTCATTTTCTTTGTTTACACGAAAGCACTTATATAATGACGTCATCGATGACGTTACGCCACGTGAGTATGCTGTTGGATCGCTCTGTCCACCTATACAATTTATTCTATTTGGTTTCGTAATTCTTCGTTATTCGATGATTCCTAAATGATGACGTCACATTACGTGATCACGTTGGTGCACTCCCTTTGGCAACTAGGCAAAGTTTGGTTGTCTTATGGAAGTCTACCAAGTCACGCTGCTTTGATATCATCACTGACATCATCAAATGAATGAAAAATCTTTGCGACACAAAAAAATCAGATCGATGCATTACCATTTTTATTAGGCATGGTGGTCCGCTTGCGCCGGGCCTTGAGCAAATGATACGGGGGGCTCTGGGTCGAGAATGGGAGGCTCTGCCGTGCCATCCACCGACGCATGCGTAAAAGAAAATGGTGGTTTTATGCCTCACAATTACATTTAGAGCGTTCAAGTCGAAGGCATAGGTTGAAAAGACGACTAGGAAACGAATGCAGTGTTATTGTGACAGATACGCTTTTATAAAGCGAGATAAAAGCTACTTTTATGTACGCGTGCGCGCCATTTCAGCCAATCAGTGAAGGCCCTCAAATGGATGCCACCAGAGCCTCCCCTGCGAGGGGCGACGAGGCGGGGAGCTCTGGGTTCAAGAATGAATTTTAAGATGATGTATAATGCATGTACAAAAAACACTCTCATCTTCTAGGTGTAATATCGTCCAGATCGCATCAATGCCGACATTTCTGTGGTTTCGGGCACTTAACAGCTATTTTAGGGAACTTATCTAATGAAAGTCGAAGAAGACTATCACTTTTTCTCGGTTACTAAGAACTTTGCGACTATGCATAGGATTACTATATTTACTTCGACTAACTTTCTAAAATAAGGAATATAAATGCATTTCTATGATACGCACGATGCTTCTGTTCAATTTATGTTTCTGTTCAATTCATGGGTAAAACTTTCAATATTGCTACGTAATGGTAGTAGAACTAGTGCCCATGGAAAGTTAGTGAAAACAATATAAGGCAGATAAACAAAGATAAAAATAGCACCAAATACGTTGAAATGTTTTCTACGCTTTTGAACATTTGAGGCGATAGAAAGATAGCATATTTTATTGTAGCAGGATTATTAAATTCCATCGTATGTCTTGTTACTTGGGATTAGTCCCCCATTACAGGGTAGAGTCAAGTTTGTTAGTTGGTGGGGCGATTGGAATATTAGTCACTAATCAAACTGAGTTGGGTAGTTTAGCTTTTGGAAAATTTCAAGCGATTGTATGAATATCATTATTTATGAATATTCATTATTTAGCTCTTTTGGATAGTCCTCGAAGTAGAAATTAAAATCAATCTTTATTTAATTTTAAAAAACTATTAAGGACGAAACCATTTGATATTTGATGGGGGGAGTGACGAATACAATAATTTTCAGCTCGATAGTTTTTCGTGTCCAGTCATTGATTTTATTTCCTGGGACGTGACAGTGCTCGATTTTATTTTTTATGGTATCCTACTGATGGATGAGATATCACAACATTTGGTGTTTGGCAGTCAAAGCGGCAATTCAATAAAATATACTATTTCAAGCTCTGCGCACGCGCTCGCCATTTAATCAAGAGAGAGAGTAAACTGTTGGGAAGTTTTGAAAACTTTGTGGTAGATTTAGTGCGAGGCTACTTGATATTGTGACCTTCGATATTTTGGGGGAGTTAGCACCTCTCTCCCAATCAAGTACATGTATCAAATGGTCCGTTCCTAAGTATCCAATCGCCCCAAAAAACTATCTTGGCGCGACACGTGTTAATAGTGGAATTGGTGTAAAATTAACCTATATTGAACACTAGAACTATATATTTCAGCCCAATCAAACACGTTTAAATCTGTCAATGACGTCATAGAAGTTTTAAGTGGAAGAATGTACAGTAAGGTGACCTCAAACTTCTGCGCCTTGTCGAGTTAGCTTGCTCGATTGACAAACGACAATGCTTGTAATCTTGGCTCTCGCCTTCTTTCTTCTCTCGGGTCACGTAGCTTCGTTCAAGCTAACTGTGAAGCCTGATGTTTACGAGCTCGAATGGTCGCATACAAAGGGAGTCTTTACTTTATAGTGAAGGCAAAACAACAGGCTGGGTTGGTCTGGCCTGACGGAAACCGAGAATGCTGCAGGCATGAAAAACTTCGACATAGCTCTTGGAGGCGTAAAGGCCGGAGTCGGCTACCTAAATGTAGGTTTTCTTTTCAACTGTTCAGTTTTTACTATAAAGGCCGAATTAGAAAATATGAGCGACGATGCAGAAGAAGGCCTTTCTGTACGATCAAAATTAGCTAAGAAGCACACAAGTTTTCATTTACTCCTTACTCGCATACGTATTTGATAGCGTTTTGGTGCATGAATCTAGCGGAGAAACTATCGAAGCCATAGTACCCACAATATCAATTGGTCAGTGGCAGAAGAAAGCAAAGACGTCAGAGGTCAGGAGGTAATTTCTGAACGGCCTCGCCCTGATGACGAGGCTGGCACCACACACCATATTCAACATTGTGACATATTTATTCAACAATTTGTTTATGAACAAGCTTCAGAACCGGTGAAACTCGGTATATTTTTTCAATGCATGTTGAGCAATGTTTTTACGTTGTTCAATGCATGTTCTAGACTGTTCTAAATCACTGAAAACGCAACTTGTAAAAATTGAGTCGTGTTCAATCGAATTGAATAACCGTGTGCTAAAATCGTGACACTGTCGTGAAAAAGGTTCGAAGAAATCAAGGTTCTATCGTGTAAATTATTGAAATATTTAGCTATCTGATTTAATCTCTGACTAGCATCGCTTAGAAGAACAATATAAACGTTAACTAAGCATGTTGGCCTGGTTTGGCCCTAGTTTTAGAATTTTAATAATTTTAATATAGAGTGTTTCATCGGACTGTGAAACAAAAGCCAATAGTCAGTGTTTAATAGAGTCTACTAGTCATAATAAAAAAAAGCAGAATACAATAAACATGACTTTCATAGTGTTATAGCAGTGTGTTTTTGTTAGTATCTATTTCACAGCCGGATGAAAACACTCTACAAAATGTTGTATGTAGTTAATTATATGATACTTCTAGGTACGGGAACTAATAGTACTCGCGGAATGCTAGACGCACTATATCACGGCAAGCAGGCGAAACTTCTTTGTCGACAACATTCTATTTATACACTACTCACTTCGCTCAGGCGAATAGAAAAACAAGGAACTGTATGAGGGGCATCGCACGTGAGCGCGGTTCGCATCGGATATGTTCTATGAGCCATCCTCCATAGTTTACGATCCGAATCATAAGGGGTTCGCAGAACGTGCAAATGAACGAGATACATGTCATTTGAGCATGTTGCAGCTCTAGTCTGGACGACCCTTTATTGCTCTGACGGCCACGCCCAGCGACAGCTATTTACGCGCAAGTACCTCTCTTCGGATCAGGTGGCGATGGCCTCACGAAGATGCAATCGGCAAGCCATCGCCTTTTATTCGACGGGAACGACGACGTCTCTCTAAATTCGTGCACGGCGACTGTTCATTTCTCAAATATATATCAACCGTTTGGAATCTTTCTTCATGCATTTTAACCTCGATAACAGAAAATTTGCACCATCTCAAACACATCAAATGCAAAAATAAAACAGAATCGCCATCAACGTTTCCCGTTCTCGTTCCTGTTTGCTTAAAACTTTCAGTTTCAAGTAATAGTACTTTCAGTTTCAAGTAGTAGTTCAGAAGAAAACGAAATGTATTTTAGTTCATACATTTGCACGTATAAACAATGGCTCTGTAATCATATTGTTCTCGACTGCCGTTGTCGTTCCGTCGCCATTGTCGCAACTTAAAGTCCCTATCTCTTTAAGGACTACTGGTCCATACGCCGGGCAGACAAACCCTGGATACGAAGCAAGATTTGACATTAAAGAAAGCTACGGAAAAGAACGGCTGGACAACCCTAGAGTACACACGAAAGGCTCTCACCGGAGATTCCAATCGACAGGACGTGCAGATAAAGGTTGGTATTGTGTCAGACTTGAAAGCCAGAAATTGCAAATGACCACTGGTCTTAGTCTGAGACTAAACAACGTTTTTGGCTATACAAATTGACCTACTAGTGTGATTTGAGTAAAACAATTATTCCTTCGCCCTCATGGTCTCTGAGTCAATGGCACATTCGTCTTTAGCCTCTCATAGGCTATTGACTCAGAGCCCATTCGGGCTCGAGGAATAATTGTTAATAATTGAAGAGAAGTTCGCTGGACTTTTAAAATCGGCAAGAAAAACAAAGCAATTATGAAAGCTGGCAAACAACTTGTAAGAATGTTTCCTGTTTGTATTGCATCTCTAGAACAAGAACCGCCTTTACATTGCATGGGCAATTGGGAAAGACGATGTGGTTAACTCAAGAGTATTCGCCAGGCACACAGCCGGGGACACACAAGCGTCGCGTACAACATGCTCACAGGAAAAGAGATCTTGGAGGGGGCGTACTATCTGTCTATAGAAAACTCGAACTCGTGGCCTCAGAAGACCCGCGTCAGATTGAGTGTCTTCTTTTAGCCTTCAGTATTGCAAGTAATTATTTTTGTAAGACTACAATTATGTTATTACCCATTGTTGTCTCTGGAGTGCTGGCAACTCAATGAGAGTGCTGACAGCACTTATTAAGTAGATCTTGGGTAAGTACAAGTATTACGTCATATTTCAAATTAAGTTATCTGCAAAACTCGTCCAACTTGTATATAAAAGGGGAAGTAAATGTTAGTCGTGAATAAATGGTAATAATATTAAATGTTATTTTTCTTTTCGTGCGTGGAGCACTAGTGTAATCTACTGG
This sequence comes from Scolanthus callimorphus, assembly GCA_033964015.1. Taxonomy (NCBI): domain Eukaryota; kingdom Metazoa; phylum Cnidaria; class Anthozoa; order Actiniaria; family Edwardsiidae; genus Scolanthus; species Scolanthus callimorphus. The sequence goes on along the minus strand of CM066915.1, from coordinate 28,661,698 downwards.
CTCTTCATAGGGGATCTGAAGGTCGTACCTAAACAAGAAAAACGCGTTATGCAAATCACTTCCCCTACCCTCCCCCCCTCAATCCCCTGAGGCGTTACACACTCGTCTTTCTACCGTACTTCATCATTCTATATTTTTGTTCGTCGTATAATAAATAATTCATGTATTAGATGTTTTTTCATGTAATACTGGACATTTTACTCGTTGCTCGCATTTTTCCTCGCCTCTGCGGGGCTCAGAAATATCCGCCCGCAACTCGCAAAACATCGCCCGTGTTACATGAAAAGTAAGATGTATGTATTGACGGCTTGAAACGAGCTAGCGAGCTAGCTTATACTTCTGAGCCCCGCAGAGGCGAAATTCAGCGTTTTTTCGCACAAATTTATTATATATAGTACTTTTTAACAGGACAGGAACGAGTTATACTTAAGGGCGAAAATTGGGTATATGCTTCATCGCTGAATGTCACAATAGCCGCCTTGTTTGAATATGAATGGTCCTTTTGTTTGATTATGCCTCGTTCTATTAGAAGACGACTATATGGCATTCAGCGATGAAGTAGATACCGAAAATGGCGTTAAAAGGGTCTGGGAACTAGATTACGGCTGCGCCCGCGATCTCTTACCACAGGAAACCCATCAAGACCCGGAATGATGACTAGGCTAGCCACAGGGCCACCAAGTCTTCTTAGAATTTAATTCAAGATAATGTGTGCATCACTGATTATCAGTTTTACTTTGTGCATTGACTGCAAATAGTTGATGGCTCAGTCTATCCACGAGTTCGCCATTTGGGCGCTTTGATTTATTTACAAAGCGAGTGTCCGAGGTGGCCTGGTTCGAGTCGTTCGTGTTCTCGTTTGCTCATAAATATGACCAACCAACCAACCGAACTGACAGCTTGTCGCTACTGTTAGTCAATTAACGATTAACCAATTCGCTGCAGGAGTCAAGAAGTCAAGCGAGAACAGCGCCCAAAAATGTCTTCCAAAAACTTACATGTCTTTTTGTAATATTTGGCTCAGCTTTGTTGGTCAATGCCATTAACTACCCGCACAAAGTTACAATGGCAGAAAACAAATTCACAGTACAGTGGTCTTATAACGCGGCTGAGGGTCGGCTGTATTTCAAGGTCATTGCGAATACTACAGGATGGGTCGGCTTGCTATGACTACGCACACAAATAGCGAGGATATGATAGACTATGACATCGCTTTGGGAGGCAAAAAAGCTGATAACTCGACCTACCTAAAGGTACGTATAACTCTATTCGTTTATTGTAAAAGTGCGTTAACAATAGGGGGTATTCGGGGTATTATTTTGCCTCAGTCTGGTTGTATAGATTGTGTTTGGTCTGGTTGGTTTGTTGCTGCTAGTCGTGTAGATTCAGCCTGTTAGCCGAGTCCTCTACAAAGAAAAATACCATCTCTGCTAGCACAGAAGTAAACTTTTAATTATTACGAAAATCATGTTTTCGGATTAGCCCTAGAAAACCAACGGAATCAAATCAGTTAATTGAATATTTTGCCTGCAGCAAAAATCAATAACAATGAATGGGAAGTATTAATGAGATGAAGTGCTTGGAAAGCTGTTGATGCTTGAAGACTCTCTGAGCAAGAAATGTGAGGAAGAACAAAAGATTGTACAGGGTCAACATACAGTCAACGGGTGGTGATTCTTTGAAGTTTAGCCGACCATCCGCCCACTATGGTCTCTGGCAACAGAAATATGCCCTAACTGAAACGCAAATATGCATATTTTAGAGCCATTTCACTTAAACTAAAGAGCGTTTAGAGACAAAAAGGGTGACAAATGGGTAACTAAAAACAATGTACAGCATCACATTCGGATTAACGGACCTAAAAGGTCTAAAAGCTTTTCACACTGTTTGGTCTCACGTAACATTTCTCGCTGACCACGTCCTCCCAGCAAGCAACTTCACAATTTCGCAAGGCCTGTAGCGTCCTGAAACCCGAAAAAAAACATTTCGAATAATCCGTCACAGAGTCACGAGAGAGCCGACTAGCAGGCTCATAGTGGGTCTAGCATAACGGAAAAAAGTAAACATTTTTGGAATAATTGATTTATGTCGATCACGCAACGCTTCCAACGTGACCGATACAAAGGAATGTCGCGGGGTTGGGAGAGAGGTATGGGACTTTTTGACTCGTTCGAATTTTTTTGGGGGGAGGGGGGTGTCACAGCTCTGCAGGATATCTTTTCAGCCGTTCATGGCTTCCTTCCATGCCAAGCCTGCACGAATCATTTTCCTTCAATTTGAGCTTGCTCGATATTTTTTTTGCTCACCCTTTAAAACAATTCGGAATGGCTCAAAATATCCATTCGTGACCGATATAACTATTGCCATTTTTCACACTCAAAACCACTGAGTACAATTTGGCGGAAAAAAATACCATATGTTGTTTCATTTTCTTTCGTCTTCGCCGCCGCCCGCCATGCTGAGACCATATTCAATTTTGCGGTGCCGTGGTCTCTACACCGCAGACGACAACATGTGTTTCTACGAAGAACAATCGCGCGGCTGAGGCCTTTAGCTAAATACATCACGTAGCAGCTTTTTCATTATTGGGACTCCAGCTAGCTTCGCACCAATTCAACAGTTGATTCAAAATTTGTTTAATAAGCCATGTTGAATGGGGAGGCCAAACCAATTCAATTAAGTCAACTTCCAATTATATCGTAGTTCAACAACGCTCATCAATGGATTCCAGCTATAACGCCCGCACGCGCTGTATTCTGTTAGTTGTGGGACACGGCTTGAGCAGTTCTGAGTATATAAGAAGAGCGCGCGCGCTATAGCTGGAATCATCCATTGGTTTGGAATCCCCATTCAACATGAGTGATTCAACAAATGTGGAATGATGTGAATCAGATGTTGAGCTGGTTTGGTCCCCTATGGTCAGGCGTCGGCTTCGGAAATGCCGAGTTGGAGTCCCAATAATGAAAAAGACATGAAACGCAGCTACAGCTACGTGATCAAGCCAAGCGGCCCTCTTCAGTAAAGCCCGGTGCACACTAGCGACATAAAAACATAAGGACATTATTTTGCAACGAAAAAAGCATGGGAAAATAATTAAAATAATCAGTATTTTCAATGGATCATCATTAGATTACTTCACCAACTTCACCAAAGAATCTTATGTTATGTTTTGTGGAGTTCAATTTTTTGAAACCACTAAATTCTGTTCGCGTGATATTTTCCTTATGTCGTTATGTCGAAAGTGTGCACCAGGCATAACTTAGATCCGATCGAGGCGCGCTCTGATCCCCCCCCCCCCCCCCCCCCCCCCCCCCCCCCGCGAGCAAAGCCGTTCATCATAGCATGGCGTCGAGTGCAAGGCATTTCGCATGGTTCAAAACGACTTTGTGGGCAGTTTACATTTGACATAATTTAAGATTTTCTGAGGAGATGGAAATTTTTTTATACTCAACTGCGATATTATTAGAATCTGTTTGGAACGCTATGCGATGCAACAAAAACCGTTTGATTGGCTAATTTGAGAACAAGAAATCAGCTGGATGTATATGAATTTATTGAATAAACTATAGTGCTTTATCAGGATTTCGGCCACTGAAAAATATCGTAATTCGCACGTCGTGTGAAAAATTACGATAATACACACTATCGCGAAATTCGTCAAATCGAACATTTTTCACAAAAAAGTTTATATCAAAACACTCGAAGACAAATTCCATATCCCCGTTCGTTCATGTATTATTCCATGTAACCGCATTATTTTATTATCTGAAAGGACTACTGGTCAACTGGTTTGGGTAAACGGCTCTTGACAGCAGTCAAGACTTCAACCTGACAAGCGCAGAGGAAAGCGGTGGTGTGACCACACTCGAGTTCAGCAGACTAGCCGTCACGGGCGATAAGGCTAAAGATGTTCAGATAGAGGTAGGCCCAGGCATGTGAATGCTCGCTAACCACTTTTTAACAGGAGTGATACAGCTTCTCAGAAGATCTTGTGTGATTGGATAGGCAGAACAAAGCATCCCATTGTTTCCTCGTTCTATTGTATGGTCCCGGGGGGGATGCTCGTCGTATTTTTTAGGGGTCAAAATCGACTCTCGGGTATTTTTTAGGGGGTATCGGAGAAACCTTGTGGCTTTCACCCGGCGTAATCAATCGAACAAATCCGAACAAAAAATCAATCGAACGCAATCGAACACCAATCGTTCGATTTGTTCGGCAATCGAACAAAATCGAACGTGAACTTTGCTGTGAGTTCGATTTTCGAACAAAATCGAACACCAAGCAATCGAACAGACTGGATTTTCGATTTTGTTCGGTAATTATGAATAATATGTGACAGGATTTCCCGGGGAAAGACGGGAACTCCCAAACATTTGGGGAGGGGATGATTTTGGTTCATGTACTATTTTTAGGGCCCTCTGGTACCTTTTGGGGGATAAAAAAGAAACATGTTTTACCACATTGTAACCTGCGAGCAGGAGTGCTTTCTTCTGTCAGTCTTTTAAAATTTTACGAAGTTAGTCACGTGTCATACATTCGCGTAGTTGTTTTGGCCGGTGTCGAGATAACAAATGAAAACAACGCACGACAGCAAAAACCGCGAGCGCTAGCAACAAAATGAAAGAGAGAGTTACCGAGGAAAAGCCTCTGCTAGTTAGGGTAGCATATTTTGGAGGGAAACATTGGTGTATTGTCTCAGCACATAATCTTTTACAGGCTATTGTAGCTTAAAACGTCTAGTAGCTCAGGTCTGTTAAAAATTCTGCACTATATTCGGACTTGTTGGTACCTTTTTGGAGTCAAAATCAGATAAAACCACTGCCAATTTGGTACCTTTAGGGAGAAAAATCTAAGTATGTTTAAAGTTCGATTCCGAACGTTCGATTTTGTTCGATTGTGAAAATTTTGCTGTGAGTTCGATTGTGTTCGATTGCCGAACAAGTCGAAAATCAATCGAACGATTGGTATTCGATTGAGTTCGATTACCGAACGTTCGATTGATTACGCCGGGCCTTCACTAATAAATGTATTTTTTAGGTGTACGCAAATGAACGAAAGGGTCACAAACCAAGCAAAACGTGGCTTCTTTATTCTTTATTCATTTATAGCTCTAAAAACAAGCTTGTTTTGAGATGAGAAACATTAAACAATAACAAAAAGGTTTATTGTTGGTATTTTTTAGGGGTCATTTTGTTTTATAAGGTAGTTTTTAGGGGGTGGATTCTTTATGTCCTGGTATTTTTTAGGGTATATTTTCCGATGTCCCGACGAGCACCCTATCACTCTTACTTGGGAGATCCCCCCGGGTGTATGGCCCTCTATTGTTTTGCACGGAGGTATCAATCCAATGGGCTTAGATCTTACGAGAGCTGTATCAGGACTCTTTTGCTGCAATTTTCAGTATTCTGCGAACTCTACTCTACAAACCGCGGTTTGGCTTCCGTCATTCCAATGAGTGAACAGCTCTGGGTGATTTCACGCAGGCTTGAGAGGTTTTATGAACTAATAAGGACTAACTACGCTTCAAAACCAAATTTTGCACCAGAAAATGCAAACGAAATACGTTTTAACACAAAAATATTCTCAAGGCAGCGGAGAGCAATCAAGCAGCCAGTTGATACTTTCTCTTTCTCTCTTGATTTACATTTCATATCTACGAGTTAACAATAGTTGACCTTTGATGTTGTTCTAGAATGATACCAAGATCTATATGGCGTGGGCTATTGGACCCCAAGATGCGACAGACTCTACAACCTTTGCCAAGCACGCAGACAAGGCTGGAGGAGGCCGGGGACACATGAAGATCGCTTATAACATGCTGACAGGGCAAGAAATCCCGACACCAACAACCGCTAATACCGGATATGCTCAACAAGCTACAGTAGCTATGGTGTTCATTACGATCCTGCAGTTAGCTTTTATTGTGATGCTCCATTAAGGGTTCTCGTGCCGTGACAGACTCGTGCCCTTGTGTTTCTTTCCGTTAGTCGTTGCGTTACTAGAGTGTTACAGGTATTGCGTTACGTGGCAGGCGCGCAATGGATTATTGGAAGGCTGAAACCCAGTCCATAATCCTTTACGCGCCTCGCTAATCGCCCCACGAGTAATGAGAATACACCGAGTAGCATAGTAAAATTAGGTTAGGAACTTGTGAATAAGGTAGTGCCTGCGATGTTTTTAAAGTGCCCCAGTCAGCCGCCATTTTGTCAGCCTAGCAACATACCGAGTCAGAGAAAGTATCCATTTCCATCGGCTGATTTATTTAATAATGTATTGCGATATTTCCGATTGAATTCGGTAACAGAAGATAACAACTTTGTTTGTAGAATATAATTTCGTGATTTCTACGCGCAATTCGCTTTCTAACCATACATGATACGAGAAAATCCATGTAAATCACGCGCATACATTGCTAGACTGACTCAAGTCTCCATGTAAATCACGCGCATACACATTCTCTTACCCAGAGCTCCCAGGCTCGTAACCTCGCGGGGGAGGCTCTGGTGACAGCCACTGACGCATGCGCGAGATTTAATTCTTGGGTTTCACGTGTCACGTGACCATACTAAAACTCCCTAAATATGCTTTTATTCCAAGACAATAAACAAAATAAAGACAGAAACCCTTTAGATATTGTCATATACTTGTGGTTATGTGAGTTTCAGGTCAACCAAGTAAATATTTGTCGAGTTCTGGGAAATACAATTTTAGTTAGAAATGTATGGGAACTTTGCGATTCGATGCCTTATTGATTGCTCTTATGACATCTTTGAAAAACATCTAATTCACACACAAATAGTATGGATTAACAGAAGAAGGTCAAGCGCTCTTTTTGACCAAATTTCAGGGAGATATGTTATTTTCTGAATGAAATATGAGTAACGTAATACGCGTCAAGATTACAGCAAAATGTATGGAGCCACCATCTTGGTGCCCCCTTGAGGGACACCAAGATGGCGGCCAAATCACGAATTCCCTCAAAAGCGGGCAATAATAATAGGAATAACATCGAATGACATTTGTAGTTATTCTATAATGATATATTCTCTATTAGTTTCCAAATTAGACCATAACCTCCTGTTAAAGTTCCCAATCGACTCTTCGAAATTCGTGATCGGGTGTTGCGTGACATGAATTACCTTCGGCGATATTTCTGTGTTTATGTAATGAAACGATATGATATTTGGAATGAATGCTCCTAAGAGGGAGTTTGTAACGGTATTATAGCTGAAACATAGTAAAATCAACTATAAGGGAATTAATATTTTGGTGACGTCACGTGAAAGCCAAGAATACAGAGCCGCTGAGAGAAAGACCTTCAGCGCATGCTCCAACGTTCAAAATGAGCCAATCAGCGACGGCCCTCAATTGGATGTCCCCAGAGCCTCCCCTGCGAAGTGACGAGTGAGCCGGGAGCTCTGGGTACGAGAACGGCGCATACATTGCTAGACTGACTCAAGTCTCCATGTAAATCAAACGCATACATTGCTAGAGTGACTCAAGTCTCCATGTAAATCACGCGCATACATTGCTAGACTGACTCAAGTCTCCATGTAAATCACGCGCATACATTGCTAGACTGACTCAAGTCTCCATGTAAATCACGCGCATACATTGCTAGACTGACTCAAGTCTCGCACCTTGAAGCTTTTAGGGACAGGTTTTGGGAGCGCGCAAAGTTGCGATAGGTTTTGTCAATCCACGCGCCTTCTAAAATTCTTTTGACGAAAAACGACGGCGACTGAGAAAAAGACGCCAAAAATAGAGCAGATTTCGTATGACTGTGAATAGTGCCGCGACAAAGATGTACCGTGCCGCGACTACGCGATTTCATTCCCTATTTACAGCAGGACAAGTCACACGATATCTATTCTAACGTCTAGGTGCGACACTAAGCAGGCCCGTAGCCAGGGGGGGTTCCGGGGGTGACAAAAAGGTCCACATTTAAGGGTTTGAAAACACTGTTTTGGTGACTAAAAGTGGGCCAAACAGAAGACTGCAGTCACTTTGGCATACAGCCAGTTTCGTATACATTTTGCTTTTTCTAGTGAATTTTGACTAGCGGTAATAAATTCATACCTGGTCCGCTTTTTCCAGATAAGACCCCCCCCCCCCGGGTTTCTGGTTTCTGGAAGACTGCAGTCACTTTGGCATACAGCCAGTTTCGTATACATTTTGCTTTTTCTAGTGAATTTTGACTAGCGGTTAATAAATTCATACCTGGTCCGCTTTTTCCAGATAAGACCCCCCCCCCCCCCCCCCCCCACCACACACACACACACAAACAAAAAAAATCCCTGGCTACGGGCCTGCTAAGACCGACTTAGGCCTACGGCAAACGTCGAACGCTTTAGTCGCTCTTCTAAGAAGGATGCCGCTTCTTTAGACTTCGTAATAGAAAACTTTCTATTGTTTTGGATTGGAACGGCGCGACTCTGGTACGACGTTTGCCGTAGGCCTTAGGTTACATAGGAAGACTAGACCGGAAATTCCAACCCCGGGGAATGCCGCTGATAGCTAACGAACACGATGTGATTCTGATATAAGTGAATGTTCAGTAATTTAGTGAAAAAGTAGTTAAAGAATAGTCGAATAAAATAAATACATTTTTGTAATTCTAAAATTTGTTATTTACTGCATATCTTTTTTTTCCTTGATGACTCCACTCCCTTTCTATTCAAAACGACTGGGGTCGAGTTTGGCAAATGCCCCAAATAGTGTGGGTCAACGTATTACCGGGCACGTATAACCGGACACATATCGTCGGACACGAGTTACCGGACACGAATTACCGGACACGTATAACCGGACACGAATTACGGACATGAATTACCGGACAAGAATTACCGGACACGAATTACCGGACACGAATTACCGGACACGAATTACCGGACACGAATTACCGGACGAATTACCGGACACGAATTACCGGACACAAATAACCGGACAAGAATTACCGGACACGAACTACTGGACACAAATAACCGGACAAGAATTACCGGACACGAATTACCGGACACAAATAACCGGACAAGAATTACCGGACACGAATTGCCGGACACAAATAACCGGACAAGAATTACCGGACACGAATTACCTGGAACATTACTTGTCCTGCGATGCCCGCAAGTGGCTAAACTGGGAAACAAAATTTGCGCGCAACAATGTTTCCGGCCACAATGTCGCGAGTATCGTTTGTTTTTGCCTCAGCGTACTAGTTGTATTTCAAATACAATTGGGTTGAAGTTCTTCCTGTGGGAGTCGGTGAGGCATTCACACTCGTAAATGAGCAAGCACAAAACAGGCAAACATTTAGAACTAGAATTTTATTAGATTTTTCACTACATCTCGTGGTCGAGCTCGCTAAGAAAATGTCGACACTTGCCCATCAACACTTTGATTGCCTCGCAGACAAGTACCTCAGGCCTGAGAGCTCCCGTCGACTCGACTGAAACTACGACAAACAGATGAAAGTGAATCAATAAACATTTGTAGGGTTTCTTAATCGTACACTCGCAATGACAATTAGGCGATTATTTTTTAACTCTCTTTGGAAACTCGTTCTTGTTTTTCGGCGCCAGTGAAACGTCAGACAGACCCCCCCCCCTCCCCCCGGGTTTCTGGGATATTATAGATGTGCACCAAACACCACGTTTATTCTAGGAAAGCTAAGGGTCACAAGATAATTATTTTGGAAAGTGGGTCATCGTCCTTGTCGTAGTATTTGTAGCAATAACAAATATAGCGAATTTGTTTTGGGTCAGACTTGGCCACGAGAAAAAAAATCAAGTGTTTCATTAATATTGCCTTCTTTTACTGACGAGTGAAAACCAAAAGACGACAAAAATGAAAAACTTTATCATGCTAACTGGCAAATAACCATCGAAGTCTTTAAATGATCCTTATGATCCACTAAGTGCACCACCCTAGTTTACACCTCTCACTCGAGCAGTATACACTAAACGCATTTCCCCTCCAAGGAGTGTATGTAGGTAGACAAGTTACTGATCGCCTCAATAAAAACAAGACAACTAATATAGCCCGTTAGGTACTTACAAATAAAATGGTCCCTCACGCGAGACATTTTGACGCGGTCCTTTAGGTCGTCGTGTCGCAGCACCTCTCGGCTACAAGTGTCCCTCCGGGGGTTGACAACTGTCGCTCGCTTAACACCTTGAAGGGTAAAATGGAGACTATTTTCAGACTCCTACAACCATAAAGTTATTATGCTGCAACAACCTGAAGTGGAGCCCTGTAGATGTATGTATGATTCAACATGTGTAAGCCGACGACACCCTTTGCAGTGACATACATTAATAGCTGTGTTGCTGTGGGAACTGGTCTTTGGTCACTTGAACTAAGAGATTGTCACTGGAGCTCCGAGTTTCAATGCCTGATTCCCAAAGCAACATTGCTTGACTTGCGTGTACATGCATTAGAAGCCCGGACAGATCTGCGAACTGCTGATGAATGCAGATATCTTCTCTCTCCGTTTTGCCAAAATGCCTCATATAATGTTGCTCCCTATTAAACACAGACAGATTTATAGATCCTCTGCTGAAGTCTTACCATTAACTTTTGTAACTTTGATAACGCCCGCGGAGAAACACGCCGCCAGTTTGTCCGCCAACTCTTCTTCACATGGTTTGACAATCTTGATCTCGGGAAGAAGACGGTATGACGCGGTAGCTGAGACAAAACAAAGCAAGAGGTAAGAATGTTTACTTCACTTGTTTTGCGAACCCCTAAAGCCTTCTTCTTCTTCCTTGCGAGCCCATTCCTTCCTTAGTGGAAGATTCCCGTGAGGGTAGGTGCAGTAGTGCTGTGAAGGCGCAAACTTAAAATAATAATCTGTGGGTTACTTCAGCTGGGCCACCTTGTAAGAAGTTAGCCAATCAGAAAGCGAGTACAGAACAAAAGATCTTGACTTGATCTTCCCTTGTGCTTGTGACTAGTGTGAATTTAAGGGAACGCAAGTTCAAGTAAGCTAATTAATGTTGATTTTAGGCTTGCTCTTGAGTGGCTGTTATTCATACTTGCGTTGAGCTTGCGTCCTGCGCTTGCGTTCGTGTGTAAACCAGCCCTAATGAGTTTGCTTGATTTACACTAAACGCAAGCGCAAGGGAATGTAACTTTATTTTATTGCGTCTGCGCTTGCATTCAAGTGTAAACCACATAAGGAAATATGAGTTTGATATCCTTTCCATTCGCTTGCCATTGCGTCTCGTTCGTGTGTAAGCCAGACCTAACGAATCACACCATCTTATGCACAAAAAGTGTTCAACAAAGTAACCAACAAACACACAAACAAGCAATCAAAATAAACACAAACAAACACAGAACGCTGCAAAATGACGTTGAAATATTGAGGGAGCGCACAAGGGGTTGTGGGAAAGACAGGTCTCCCTGCTCCTTTTATTCCCATAATTCTTTGCATGCGCGTTCTCTTTGACCCTTTCTTAGGGACTGGTACGAGGCTGTGGTTTAGCGCTGTAACACTACATAATAATAATAATAATAAATTGCTAATATAGCGCTTTTATCATCGCTCAAAGCGCTTTACATTAACGGATAACTCATCCTATAAGAACCAGCTTTATAAACATGAGTGTGCGTTAGTATTGTGAGTTCTGTGACACTGAGGTTGGGCAACTTCCGACGGTCCTAGTGGTTCTTTAACGTCCCTCTGGTTCCGGTTAGTGTAGTGTATGTGAGAGACGGGGCCTACGGTTTAACGTCCTTATCCGAGAAGACGCGAAGGTCTAACCATTTGCAGATGTTAGAGCAAAGGCAGCACCTTCTCCTCAATTATTAGAAAAGACCCTGAGTGTTGGACCGGCCAGGGTTTGAACTCCCAACCTCCCGAACATAAGCCCGGCGCTCTACCACTGCGCTAACCGGTATCCCTTTAGGCCCCCACAAACGAGTATAGTATAGTACCAAGAGTGGATTACCAAGAGTTTCCATATTTACTATGTACGCCCGCATCACAGTCAGAAAAGTGTCTATTTTTTAGAACTAGGATTCCCGCGAAAACTCGTCATCCACAGGGTTCCCACTTTCCAGTTGTGAGATCCAGCCTAAATTAAATCGCAGATCAATCGAAAAACCTTTAAAGTCGCAAAGATAAGGTAGGATATTCTCTATTTGTTGTGTATTGGGTATACGAGCATTCGAACCTTAGCATTCGAATACTTTCGCGCGCGAAATTCAAATCTAAAAATAGACACTTTTCTGACTGTGATGTGGACAAATACAGTAGGGAAAGATTCTAACTCTTGTTAATCCACTCTTGATAGTATAGTATAGTTAAGATCTACTTACCAACGGGAGAAAATTTCGCGTGATCTTGACCAATCCCTTTTACGGCGTGCATTTTAATGTCCAACTCCTACATGAGATAAAATAAATATTTATAAAACACACGATATAGCCTTTTCAAGAAATACTCTACAGAAGACGGGAGTAACTTCCGATGTTTTCCGATTTGGGGGAACTTGCTACACCGTACACAAATTCCGAAAATGATACTCAAAATCGAAACTATGCCGAATCGCAGCAAATGAGGGGTAGGAAATCACAATAGTACCATCAGGCTTTTCACCTAAAGTTTTAGGAATTGCTCTTTCATTTAGTGGTGAAAAATGCGCTTTGTCGTGATATCTCTCAGACTTTTTTCCTCCTTAGTACCAGGACAAGGGATCTCTCACACTTTTTGACATAGCTAACTCCGTTCAGTAAACTGTTCCACTTCTCAATTGGTGAAGCTAGTCTCTCCTGCGGCATCTCTCAGATTAGAAATACAAAGATGCTCGGGCTACCTGTGGTAAATGGAACCTGTGGGTCATACCACAGGAAGACCGAAAGTAGAAAATCAATCTGCGAGAGGACGCTTGCGTCTTTCCATGGAACCTTTCGGGGGACGCTTGATGGGTAGGTTCTCCATGGGGCTAGCAGCATTACGGCATTGGCTGGATTTTTTTTTTTTTTCTTTTTTGCGTTTTGCAGTTCAAAAATCTGCGGTTCTTAGATGCTTTCAAAATGAACGATGCACAAGATTTCGTTTATAAACAAGACACGCGCGAGATCGTACCTGACCAGGACGTAGCTTGGCTATCAGGATGTCATTATGTACTGGTCTGATGTCTTGTGGGCCGTACTGGAAATCAAATCAAACCCGACATCAGATCTAGCCTCGTCCCCAGGCTCATTTTGGCCGCGCGCCGGGCTTGTCGGTTAGTGACATTACGGATGATTTGCTGCTTATTCATGGAGCAACTCAAAACACCGGTGTTGCTGACACAGGGTGAGTGGGGGCAGGGCTAGTGTTAAAGACCTATCGTTAATCGGGAGCCTTTGCGCCCCGTTTTCTTTTGTTTTCAAATTGATCCATTGTTTTTCGGCTGCTCTGATTGGCTAATGGGCCGCAAAGGCCCATGGTTGATGTTTATCAACATTGTCATTCAAATGTTATGTGCCAACCAATGATTGAATAGCGTTTTGTTCTCTTAACTAATCAGTTTCTTGTTGGCACATTTATAACAATGGATGACATCACGCGACGTATCAATCAAGAAAAAGACATTCTTCGTCTTTTACAGCGTGACAACGTTTGGCCTTCTTTTATCTCTCGTTTGGACGGCAGACTAAAACGAAAAAGTATTCGCTTTCAAAACATCCAGATACGTTTGAACGATGTTTCAGGCACGCTATGTAAAGACGCCGACCCTCATTCCAGTGTCACATTGTTTAGCTCGTTGGGCTGGGGCCAAGGCCGGTTCAACATTTTGATTCAACATTCGATTTGTTAAACTATTTCTTCATAAACAAGCTCGAGAACGCTGAACGGCTGAATAAATAAACCTGCACGGCTTGGGTGTAATGTTTTCTTATTTCAGATCATATGGCATTACCCTGAGTATTCTTTCTTTCTTTTTCTGCTACGCACCGAAGGATATATGAACATGGAAGCATCCCAAGCAAAGAAAGATTATTCAAATGAATGGCACTTACGTGATCTGAAATGGGAAAACATTACGCCCAAGCCAAGGAGGTCTATTTTCAAACGTTTTCAAAAAGATTTGCGTCCACACTTATCGTTTGCGTATTGTTTTCGCCGTTTTCGGTGATCGTTTTCGTCGTTGTAGTGTGGACGATAGCCGTATCCGGAGCAAAAAGTATCCGTTTTCGTTTGAAAACGGTGTAGTGTGGACGGGGTCTTAATGAAGTTTACTTTGAACCGGGCCTCATTACCCACTTCTCGTGGGTAACCTTGGCAACTTTATACCAGCAAGAGAACGTGACTTATGTTTTTGAATTTTAATTAGCATGTCTGTCATGCAGCGCACAATAGGGCAATCACCATTACCCTTATATCGGCCATGCGGCATGAAACCACAATAGGGCAATCATCATAACCCTTATATCGGCCATGCGGCATGCAACCACAATAAGGCAATCATCATAACCCTTATATCGGCCATGCGAAACTAGCCGTTTACAGTCAAGACGAGAAATCTCATCTCCGTTACAAATGTATTCTCTTCTCGGGAAAAGTCAGGTTGGGCTGTCTGTCTTAATTTTCGTTATAATCATTTTTGTTATGTTTGTTACTAAAGCGAATGTTGGGACGACATTTCGTAGAGCGAAACTACCTACACGCACAATAATAGACTACCAACGGCCAACAAAAGAAACTTATTCGCCGACTATAATTAAAACATCACCACCGGAAAATCATAATTTACGAGAAATTACTGCGAAATCAAGTACAAAGATGGGGAAATGTGTCCACAATTCTATACAGACTTGGGACAGGCATGCAACTTGTTTAACAAAACTAAATGGAACTGTACCGATATAAGAACGCACTCAAGGTACGAACTCCGCCAAGCACAGCTAGCCATCACGAGAATGCTGCGTATTTTCGACCTGATTTGCCGCAAGCATGGGGTGAGTTACTGGATAACGTCAGGTACGCTTCTAGGGTCCGCGCGGCATAAGGGCTTCATTCCGTGGGACTCTGATGCCGACATACAAATGCCTCTAGACGACTACGAGAGATTTTTCAAAGTCGCCAGCAAAGACCTCCCGGACGATATATTTTTCCAGAACACAGAGTCGGACAAAGAGCTCAGGCCCGAGCCTTTAATTTATGAGTCCAAAAAGTACAAAGATATAGGGATGTATGAAAGGACATGGAACCCGAGATTACGGGACAGAAATAGCTGCTACAAATATTGCTCTCATTTTAATTGTAAATGGCACGACGGACTTATGGTTGATATGTACATAGTGAAGTCACCGCCTCGAGGATATTTTCCACTAAAAGAGCTGCTTTTTGAAGGGTTTCCTTTGCGTGTGCCTTATAATTGGAGAGACGTTTTGCGAGAGAAGTACGGAGATGGTTTTATGTCGGTACCAAAAGAGGGAAGTAAGAACAGAATAAGATGGGACTGGCCAGATGCTATGCATAGCTGTGAGGAGCTTAGCAAAAAAACTAGCAAACAATGAAATACAATCCCAAATTAGAATTAAAAAAAATTGAAGTGCAATTATTAGCTACGTGAATATTAGAATAAACTTTTTGTCAGTAAAACAGCTCTATTGCAGTAAAAATGATAATAACAAATAAAATAACTGATAGCCAGCTGGGCATCTCCTGAATTCCTGGTGTAAAAATAAAGCAGTCCTCTTTGAAGTGGGAGAGCACTCATTTTAGCATACTTGATATGGAAATAAGGGCTGAGTATCTTGCATTCTAATAAGCACAAGAGATTACTTTCAAAAGACCTTGTTCAAATACAATAAACAAATTGTTTACATAAAGCAGCACTAGTGGATGCTTTTTTGGGGGCGAGCACATATTAGAAGATCCTGTTGTATCAACATATCGAAATTGGAAAAATAAAGCCTCGCTAATTTCAAACTAACTTCGACTGTGACTGAAATTTAACAAGAAAAAAAAAACAATACTGACTGATAACAACTCACCTGTTTTGCCTGTTGTGAGGTGGGTACCCACTTTAGATGATCGGTGGTGACTATGATAAAATATCTAGTTCAGAAAATGTGATAGCACCCACAGTGCAATGTGCCAACAGTGCCATCTTGTTCCCTTAAGGCCAAGTAAAAAAACAACACATTGTTTTTGGAGCCACATCCTTTTTTCTTTTCTTTTTTATTTTCACAACTTGTTTCCAAAACGAAGTCAAACGTCACAAGCGGTTAGAAACTGCTTTGAAATGTGGCTTTAATGAGCATGGAAATGCTTTTTATAAACATAGATTGCCCTTAAGAATAGTTTATGAAACAGTCGTAGTCATTTTGTACACAAAATATGGCACAAACTAATACAACAAGGCATAAACAAGGAGCAAAAAGAAATAAAAAATAAAAAGGGCCACATGGACACTTTTTTGGAAAGCTCCGGACGATAAACATTTTATTTTTTTACTTGGCCTATCTTGCCATGGCATTTTTCATTTTGGTTGGTTCAGCATTTCTACTCATGTTGTGGCATTATGACCTTATGCCTGGGCTTAATGACCATGGCTACAACATACCATATAATATAGAAGAAACTGTAAAAAGTTGGGGTGGGATCTTAAGACCCTCCCTCTGAAAAAAGTGCATAATCTTTTCTATGCATTCCAACATGCGTGCATTTTGAAGTTTAAACATGTTTGGCACTATATTCTGCAACTCCAGAAAAAAAAAATACCTCCCCATAGAATGGATTTGGAAATTCTCGAGGGGTGAGACAGATGCCTTTTTATTTCCCATACAATCACCATATTTTTTGCTGAAAATTTCAAGGGGGGGGGGGGGGGGGGGGGTCATATCTCTCTTCTGTGGGAGGGTTGGATCTTATGGCCTAAAATTCATGCAATTTGTAGTGTTTGGCACTAGCAGCTCACATTTCTATAGCACAAGTTATTTAATACTCACCCTTAGAGTTAATGTACAATTCATCAGGATCTGTGGCATCTTTGGGAGCATTTTTGTTCTTTATACATTTAACTTTTAATTCAAAAACTAAAGTGGTATCATCTCTGGCTTCTTCATCTCCTGAATAAATTAATAATAAAATATTTTCAAAATCTATAATCAGTGACAACATGTTAAGAAACTGTTAAAAGGCAGCATTCCATATATTTTCATATGTGGCCTAAAGATGGCTCTCCTTTTGGGGAAAGTACCTTGTTTTCTGTAATTAAACTTTCTAGGATCAGCAAATAATGGAATCATACCAAGCCTGTGAGCAAGCACCTTTAAAGAAAAAAATATTTAATGTCACAATTATTTTCCAGATGTATTCATTTTTGATAAGAACAATATATTGTAATGGAACAGGAAGTTCTTGTGCCTGTGCCATATTTGGGCACCATGCCCGTATTTGTAATTATGCCTGTCATATCAGCGTTGCACATTAGTTGTCTATTTCAGGGGCCATTTAATTGTCCCCATTTCGGGGTATTCGGGTTGTAATAAGAACAGAGATCTCGGTCCGTTACAATATAAATACTATTTATATCTTCTCAATATCTGAGACAACCTTCAGTCAAATGACCAGGGCAAATGCACAATCTTCTCCCATCAGCTGGCAAAACTTAAAAATCCAAGGATAATATAAATTTGTGGTCATCAGTTTTAGGAGAACACAGACTGATTGACAGATAAAGCTAGAATTCTTTAGAACTGTCTTGTTTGCCATGCCTACAGTAGGTTATGACCATGACCTCCTGAGGCTGTGTTAGGCTTGGATAGCAAGAACATGTGACAATAAGTAGCTAGTACAGTTAGCTCAATCCCTCAGCCTTGCTAGCTGCTTCAATGTTTTCACTTGCAGATTTTATAGGAGAAGGGGTCAGCAAATGTGTGGTTCCAGAAATTATCCATACCCCCCCTACGGAAGGGCATTGTGTGTTTCCAAAAAATATCCATTCCCCCCCCCCCCCCCACGGAAGGGTGTTGAGAAATGACCCCCCTCCCCTCTGGAATTTCTGAAGAAAAATAGTGTTTGTATGGAAAAGATCACGTAAATTGACCCCCCCCCCACCCCGCTGGAATTTCCAATCCCTTCCGTAGGGGGGTATGGATATTTTTGGGAAACACACATAGGAAATTCAAGAGGGGTGGGGGGGGGGGTCAATTTACCTGATCTTTTCCATACAAACACTATTTTTCTTCAGAAATTCCAGAGGGGAGGGGGGTCATTTCTCAACACCCTTCCGTGGGTCATTTCCATATCATTTCCTGATTATTTCCATAGAAATACTGTATTTTTCTTTGGAAATTCCAGAGGGGTGGGAGGGTCACTTTCCAACACCTTTCCGTGGAGGGGGTATGGATATTTTCTGGAACCACATGATAAGCAAAGAGAATCCATGCAAGGAAGAGTGAGTCATACAAAAAGGAATTTATCAAGAGGATGACTACATGAACAGGGAACATCCATACCTCATCTTGAATAATAGATGTGTTGTTATGAATAAATACTTTTTCTATTGCCATGGTGGGAACCTGCAAAATGGATAATAAATTGAGCATCTCTATGATAGTACTTAGGAGGAAATCAATTGGGAAATCAAGCTAAGTGATTTAGTGAACACAAAATCTTGTACCTGAATAATATTTTTACATATTTACTATTTTCATTTTCTGGACAGTGCTACAGTCTATAATAATCTATGAAAATGGCTACTACACTTTAACAAAAGAATCTCATAAAAATATACAAAAGTGGCAAAAGTGACACATGGGAACACTTGAAACCAGACTAAAAATCCAAAAATATGTGTCCCATTAAATGTTCCAGTGTGTTTACAATTTTTTTATGCAAGATGTCGAAAACATGCACACAGAAGTTTGCAATACAAAATGATCTTCTAAGTAAAAGATATCTGTCCCCTGCTTACTCAAACTGTTGGCAGATTCCTTCCTGATACCTAGTCACTTACCTCGGACAGCAAAATTCTTCTAAATGCATTAGCAACTGCAGCATCAACTCCTATCATGTCAAATTCCATATCACTAGCAGTCAGCCGGATAATGTTGAGCTGAAATTTCTAGAAGCATACAAACACTCCATTCCTTAGACTTCAGATCATGCCCTGTGTAAATTAATCAGGGAAGCTTATATTGTGTGGCTTGCAGCCAGAACTTCAAAAGTCTGTCTGCAGAATAATAGGGGAGGAAAGGCTGTTACATAACCAGTCTTCAATGTTTACACATTCAAATGACTGACTGGCATGACAGTCGGATTGGAGGCAGACCATGAAGGGTTCTCAAATGGCCCCATCAGAAATTCCTCCATGACAAGCTAGAGAGCTCTGGGTTTAGTTACAGTCTCAGAAGCAACCCAAAAAATTCATATTGCGACTTAAAAGTGTCAATAGACCTTTTTCCAAAATGGCCGCCACAAATTCACATGTCTTAAAATTAAACTGACTGAAAATCAAATACTGACACAAGAAAGAGTATCCTCACAATAGTAATACTTTAAATTCTTGCTATGCCAAATGCCATGTCGGCTGAAAAAGCAGAGTCTGAAAATTGAAAATTTTACAGAGATCTGTATGACTGGGGGGGTATGAATGTCGGTATGTATGACTGGGGGTATGAATGTCGGCTGAGAAAGCAGAGTCTGAAAATTGAAAATTTTACAGAGATCTGTATGACTGGGGGTATGAAAAAAAAATTAGCAGTGCCATAGCTAGCAGAGGGGACAGTTGCCCCTCCGCCTTCCCCAGCGAAGCAAATTTTTAGTGTGTCAACATGTGGAGAAAACCTGCTTGCCCCCCACCCCCCCTGACAAAAATTTCTAGCTACAGTCTTGTAGTCACAAAATATGGCCTAATTTGGTGCATAATTTAAGGTTTGCCTCCAACTATGCAACTAGAATTCTCTTTCTTCGTCCAAATTTATTATTCCAGGTGCAAAATTGCGACTGCTTAACTTATATCTGTTACCTTCGAGCCTTGACTCGTGACTTTGCTACTTACTTACTTTAGGGTTGGGGTCCAAAGGAAGTGTAAGAAGGTAGAAAACGTTTCTAAGGCGGTCTCAAAAAAGAAGATGGCATGGTAAGGTCGAACTTACTTCTTCAAACTTCTCCTGCGTCCACGTGTCGTCAAAGCCCGGGTAATTGCCTGGGAAATCTGTGCTGTGTGTCTGTCAAAATCACCATGTACATAAAATAAGTAAAGCAGAAGCAATCGAAGCTATTAGTGCTTGGCATTTATGGAGTACTCACGTTGATAATGCCATGTTCTTGAAGTTCAACTTTGTTTCGAATGTCATCCATCGACGCCATTTTGGATTTGTGGATATACCGCGGGCTTCGTGCTTGCGGGCTCAAAATAGTTAATTTATTTATTACACAGGCATCCCAAGCAAACTGAGAAAAATAATTTATTGATTTTGTGAATTTCGGACCACTGAGTCAGAACTCCATCTCCGATAGGAGGTGCATCCCCTAATGGGTGGTTCTCAAGTGTATTTTATAGCTTGGGCTATTTTTACTGATTTTCGCGCATACCAATCAGAGAGAAGTAAACAAAAGCTTCTGGGTAATCTTGGAGGCTCCATAAAAATGATGAGTCATAAATTTAATATGAGACCCTAAGCTGCTTGATACTTGTTTTAATAGTTCCAACAATTTCCTAAGGTTGTGTTTACATGATCAGGGAAGCAACCTGGTATTTCTGGTAGTATATTTTCCAGGAACTTCTACGCGAAATTTTTATTTTCGTCAATAGTTTTAAGACCTCAGGTTTGAAATTGGTATTCAACTCAACGAGTCTAAAGCTAAACACCTTTAAATGTTCTGCACGCATAAACAGTAACACAGGGCACACACCACACTGTCTACCTCGCTAGGAGAGCAGTCACGCGAAGTAGCGTTACTGTACTCGGGCGTACAAGTAACGGAAGTAAGATTGAGGGTAGCAAGTGCCACTAGCGGTGTGCTCTTCTTGTGATTTTTGGAATACATGACTTGGGTTATATTCTTAGTTATTTTACAACTAGTGTTCTTGTGATGGAATTCTATGGATTTCACGTTTTCAAAAAGAACTTCCAAGATGTATTCGAAAAAGAAATATAGTTCGGTTATTCTTGATGGGAGCTAATTTGTTGTCCCACTTGAAGCACCTATTCGTATTCTCTACTTTCTTCCAGCAGTCCTCCTGTTGGTCAAAGTAACCCCTGAGGTAAATCTTGCATTTCTTTTTCTTATTATATCCTGTAGGAAACGAAAAATAAGTTTTAAATCTGTATCTGAAGACGGAAAATGTGAACAATTACGTGGAGTAACGTGGGGACGTTGGGGATCACCAATCCCCGTTTCTGGGTATTTGGCTGTTTGTGCTCGGTACAGCGATATATAGTTAACAACTACCCCCCGAAGGGGAAGTGAATAGTTTGGGATATCTACTATTTCAGGAACCAATCAGAGCGCGCGAAAATGACTATTCACTAATTTGGTATATACTAATGAGTTTTATTGGCTCGGTATTTTTGTATTAACTGCTATTTGATATGCGTCCAGTATTTCGGTTGAAATTTTGAATGCTTTTCACCTTCCATCTTTTGCGAAAAACGTCGCCGAGCGCCCTAGAGATTATTCGGGACTCTGAGCCCAGAATGTTTTGTAAACAAACTACCGAATAAACCTTACTCACCATCAGTTTTGTTGGTAGAGTCGCACGGCTGCAGGAAAAAGCAGAAATATCCTTTTAAAACTAAAAACGATTGCGTTTTTTAAACACGAATTCATTTCGCCGTCGCGACAGACAACCATTTTGTGTTTTTTGCCGTCGCGAACTCGGCCAGGCTATCATTTGATTTGATTCTAATTATTTTTACTAAAGGAAATTGATTTTTCAGGTCCATATCAGCAGGTCAGTGACCCGATACCATAGAATATCAGGACAGTATAGATCTCGTTCCTGATTGGCTGACATGTGCGCGTGGAGATATAATTTTTCCTTCGGGTTAACAAAAATTAAATGCGATACTCACAACTCCAAGTCTGATTTGTTGAAAAGTGAATCCATTCGCGTAAACTATCTGGCGCTCAGCAGCCTCGTGGTCCCTTTCCAGACCACACTTATACAACTCGCACTGGGTGGCCCATAGTTATACGACACACATCTAGTATCAGCCTCGCACGACATAATACACTGTAACCAGTCAATGCCACGGAGAACCTCGTAAGGAGGATACTTCATGATGTGGTCTTTTATGGTCACCGGGTGAAATAATGCGCAGTATTTGTAATGTCGGGATAGAAACAAGACAACAAGAAGTAACCTCGAACACCGAGCCATAGCTTTGCGAGAACAGCGATCTGACTGATGTGAATACAATTTCGGGATGATTATTTTTACCATCCAACACCTGTTTTATGAAAGATGTCTAAGGTTAGCGAAATAAGTGCAGAAAAAAGTAAATATAAAATAACAGTGTGACTCGGAATGAGATTTTGTAGAAACTGTGAGATGAAACGTCAATTCTTTTTTCATCAAAATTCAATTATGAACGTGTGTAATTCCCTTGATAATTATTGATGATAATTAACTTTTTTTTAAACTTGGCGTGAACAATGTTTATATTAAAGCAGTAGCTCAAAAAATGAAAGAAGAAGAAGGGGAACCGTAACGCAAACGCAAAGCGTTGTTCGCCGCGCCCTTTTTCGAACAAATAACGCGCGCTACTTTGCGCAGAAGAGATGCAAAACAAGGGAATTATATTTAAAGCATAAGAAGAAGAAACAAGAACATTTTCAAATGTAAATGACTTTATTGGTCAACAAACGGTTTAATTGTCAGAGTAGGTGACTGATAACCATGCAAACATTCAAAGGGATCTCATCTGAAAGACGCGAGAAAATTTAAATGACGAAACACTTCAACCCACGACAAGCGACTAGAGCTAGCGGGCCGAAGTAAGCCATAGTGAGCAATCGAGCGACATTTTCATGTCACGTGACACGGTCTGGCGCGCTTGATTTGAATGAGCGGCCTTGCCGACTGGTGTAAAATACAAAGGAATTCGTTCAAAACCCCGCTAAGCCCGAAATTAATCATTCGATTGTAACTCTTATGTAGCACTTGGAAAACAACGGCCCCCTGGAAATAGTAGATGAAATACCAAAGATTAATCTTCGCTTTTTGCTGGCAAAATTGTGCGAGTTTTTAAGGGATAAAATCTAAGTTGAAGTTAGCTTACTTTTGGCCTCAAAACATATGAACTTTGTAGTGACTAGCAATTCAGTGCTTTATTTCGGGCGAATCATTTCACTTAGAAACAAACGGCCCCTTGGATATTGTTTTCGCATATCGAATCTATAACTCCTCCATTTTTCATGTAAAATGATGGAGTTTTCGAGGGATAAAATTTACGAAGAAGTTTCGCACCTTATCACTCACTGAAAACTTAGAATATTAATTAGGATTTGGTTCTCCCGCGAAGGAAAGAATGAATTCATAAATCCGCCTCCTTGAATTCACAAGGGACTCCAAAACAAAGGGGCTGGAAATAGAGCCTAATTTCTATTGAATTTAGTAAACATACTTTTACAAGTGAAATTCAGTTAGAGGTTTCATTGAATCTAAACCTGCAATCCTCATTTGTCATGATTTCACGGTGAAAACTCCTTGCTTTCAGGGTCACACGAGTACGGTAATCAAGCTTTATATTTCGCGAATTTTGTTTGTGTGTTCTTTTAAAAGTCTAAATAGAACCCCAGTCCAGTGTTTTGCTAACAAAAGAAACCCACAATTATTGTTAGCGAACATAATAGAGCACGCATCTGTCCAACTAGACGAGTCCTTAGAAGAGCTGTGTTCGCACTAGCGCCCGTAAGTTGGGACTGAGTATACTTTAGGTCTACTTTCAGTGCGGGAAACAAAGAAACTCTAATTACGACTTCGGATTTTCGCGTACTTGAGTCTGACTTAAGAACTAGTGCGAACACAACACGGCTAATATCAACAAAGAAGACGACGCGTGACAACCAAACCGCGAAGTAAGCAACAAAACAGTCAGTGAAATGCTATGAATAAAGTCGCTTCTATAAGGTTAACACAAGATCAAAAGTCATTTAAAAGGGGTTTCTTTTTGAACACAGCCCGAATTCGAAAATGGTTGGCACTCGGAATTGGAGCCAAATTCATACGGGCCTACGTCTCTACGTGAAACTACGCATTGTACTTTTTGCCTAAAATGTCAGTAGCGAAGTTTACGTGCTTTAATTATTATAACTTTAAACTCAAACATCATTCAAACATTTATAGGGGCTAAATGCCGATCTACTGCGCTTTTGCCTTCAACAGTTTGAGATATAAAAGGCTACTTTTGAGCTTTATTTATTTTCTGCCAGGAAAGTGTAACTCGTTGCCGTATTCAAAGATGAGATCAAATTCTTTCGCGAGTAGCTCCACTTCGAAGCCTTTTGTTATTTCTAAAGAATTTTGTAAAAATCTCAGGCTTTTGTTTACTATTTAACTCAGATAGTTTGATTGACAGCCAAGTTGAGCAGATTTTTAACCAATCACTGAAGCCTGAAGCTAATCAGCGGTGGGCGCACTCAGCCGTGAGCGCAATGTTTTGGTTTTCGCGCCTGAGGGATTTTGACGCTAGAACAATAGGCATTTTTCCTCATGCGTCGAAAACGCAGCTCTGTTCTCTCCCAAAGGGCTTCTCATTGATCAGCGTCGACTGTGTAAGCCGACAACACTTAGCGCACGCCAAAAGAAATTCTCGCAAAGAGGCGTCTGCGCGCTCAAGCCAAACATTCCCAGATCTGGTCAAAACAATAACGTGGCCAGCTTAACGTTTTCTGCATCTTTTTCATATCTTATTTGAATTCCTCACTATTAAATGATTTGTGTGCTATAAAAATTACGTCATCAGTATGGAATGTTTAGCTTAAGCACGCAGACACCTCTTTGCGAGTGTCTTTCGGCGAGCGCTTAGTGGTGTCAGTTTGTGCATATGCTACTGCAGGTGTAAAACATGGCGTGGACTATTGAACATACACGCAAACATGTTTCTTAATGTTGTCAAATAACTGCCACACACTTTATATGTCGTGATACTGACTTTATTTCTATTTGACCTAGAGTGCAAAATTATAGTTCTACAAAAGACATGACAGGACACGTACCCGAAATGTTATGCTATTCTTTCGACAAAGCAAAAGGAAACATCCCCTATGGAGAAGGTCAAAACAACAGGCTTGTCAGAGTAGATGATTGCTACCGAGTGATACCTTCCCACTCCATTCCACCTTATAGTAAAAGGTTATTTTCTCAAAACCCGATTTTATTGCATAAATGCGTTGCTCTCCTTGTGTGGTATTTAAAGGCTTAAATGTTTTACGATAATTTAAGTTTAATTCAGATTTTCAGAAAAAAGAGATGGCCGTCCAGCTGGAAACACAGGACAGGTACCAAGTCACCACACATTAACTGCATTAAAACTGGATCCCAAAGATCGTTGCTTTATTGCTGTTTTTACCTCTTCCCCTTCGATCTAGCGCTTTTGTTGTAAAACTCACCTACAACTACACCACAAGTTTTAGTAATTGAACCCAAACAAAACTGAGACTGCAAACACAAAACCTTTAAAGGTCTAAGGAGCTTCGCCAAGGTCCCCAGTAACCTTTTTCCTCGGCAGTTTTCAAAGCCACGGGGTCAGCTGGCTTTTTGACTGAATCCTTTGTAGTTTTCATGTAGTATTTTACCCTCTCTCGTAGCCTGTCGACCACATCTGGTAATTTTCTGCTCAGGTCGTGTCGTTCCTCTGGGTCAGCGGTGATGTTGAAGAGAGCAACTTTGACTGTTGGCTGGAAAGCGAGAGGAACTGTTGTTATAGAAGGTTATGGCTCATATTGGTTACACAATAATAAGATTCTAACACACTGCATAGGCAGTGGTCACAGAGGGGTAATGGGGCGGAGAATGCATTTGACCCTCCGCACTGGTTGACAAATTTTCCAACATTTATTAGTATTCGGCCTCATACTGCCACTATGTTACCTCAACCTGGGACTTTTTATGGAACAATCTAAGTTTTCCCAGTGTCGCACTTTCTCGCGACGCACAGCTTATAATATAACGTCTACTTTATCAGGTCCGCCCATTGATCCAGCTTCAGTGTATACTTTGACGCTGTTCATTCATTTCACTATGCCTAGTATTTGAGAGCAACCTGTTTTCATTTCGAACCCAATCTGGAACCCCCTCTCAGAAATCCTGGCGACGCCCCTGTACTGGTACTCAATCAACCCCAAGGGCACCCCATGTAAAGGGAATCCCTGATATCCCGAACTTCAGCGCCAGGGAATTTCGGAATCCCAACAGTGTCAGAGTACGAATAGTGCAGGTAGAATTACTGATGGCTCATCACTTACGATTGTAAGTTTTCCCCTGTTGATTTTCCTTCCTCCGAGCTCGGGCGGCTTAAACCAGGGCATGTAGATGACACTCATCAAGAGTTTCATGTCTCCTGAACGCAGTGCTATTCCTTTATCAAAACTGAGCGGGTTGCTAGACTTGTTCTTCCCAGGGAGATCAATGTTGTGAAGGATTTCCGTTCGGGGAGAGGGTGCGCCGTTGGATATGGTCTCCCAAACGTTTTTCCCGTCAAGAGGCGAAGCCTCTTTGGATGTGTCTATTCCTGTTGAGTCAAATTTATATCAGTAACATCAATAAGGACTGTCTCCAGCTCGGAATCATTCCCGCGTGACATGCAGGGCATGAAAATGCAAGGCACGGCCTCGCGGACAGATAGTGGCGCTACTGTTGAGTTTGCGATAATGATATTGGTGGTTTCACAGGGAATCCCTGCAGAAACTCATCCATGGTAAAAGCTGAATTTCCCATGGAAGAACAGGGGCGTAGCACAGGGAATCCCTGCAGAAACTCATCCATGGTAAAAGCTGAATTTCCCATGGAAGAACAGGGGCGTAGCCGGGGGGGGAGGGGGGGGGGGGGCTCCAGGGGTTCCAGAACCCCCCCTCTCCCGCAGTGGAACCCCTCCTCGCCTCTGTTCTGGACCGACTTACTACTAAAATTGTAAATATTTAATAGATAACAAATAAAAGCTCCAATAAAATGTAGCAAATTTCTTCAAACGCTAGTTTTTCCCCGAGATCTATGTGGAGTTTTTTATTTTTTGAATTTTGGAACCCCCCCTCTCATAAGTGCTGGCTACGCCCCTGAAGAAGGATTGGAAGTGTTCAAATTTCCCATGGCTAGTCACTACATTACGTAGCGCTCGCAGAAAAAAGTGTCTGTGCTTACCTGGATAACAAACATGATCCATGCTGATACAAATACATAAAAATATATGTTTATAGTGGTAGTGCACTTAGCTAGCTATTTTATACACACTCCACTCAAACTGAAACCAAATATCTAAGATATAAACACAACATATTAAGAATCCCAACTGGCATAGAGGCAATCAAACCTGTTGGCAAACCATTTGGTCGATTTTTGCCAGTCTCTTCTGGTGAGCATTATATACGTAGCGGCTGCCTTTGTAGGCAAGAAGCGCAAGCGTGGAGTTAAGCGCGTCAAAGAAAACGAGTCAGCAGCAGTAGTATAGGAGGGGCCGAATTAGCAGTTTTTTTGCGGGGGAATACTAATTTTGCGGGGGAATACATAATGAGCTTGCGGTTGGATGCTGGTGTTCTTTTGTTCTTTATTGCGGAAGAATACATAATGAGCTTGCGGTTTATTGTTGACACAGGTGTTCTTTTGTTCTTTATTGCGGAAGAATACATAATGAGCTTGCGGTTTATTGTTGACACAGGTGTTCTTTTGTTCTTTATTGCGGCGGAATTAATGAGCGTCCCCACGCGGAATTAATGAGCTTTGTGGTTTATTGTTGACACAGGTGTTCCTTTGTTCTTTATTGCGGCGGAATACATTAAGTTTGTTGACACAGGTGTTCCTTTGTGTTCAACACGTGGCTGCGGTTTCTTTTGTCTCGACCACGCGGTTTCTATTATTCTTAGAGTCTATATAAGCAGAGGTTCAGTGGATTAAAGTGAAAAAAATGCTGTGGATGACGTTAAGATTCTGTTCTCTTTATTATCAATTATATTTAACTATAAAATGACAGAAAAAAAATACAAGTTCTTTAAAAAATTATATTACATAAAATACTACCACTAGTGGCACATAGAGTAGAGTAGCTATAATATATCAAAAAAATACATCAGGAGAATCAATAGTATTATTATTATTATTACTGAAGGTTGTCAATTCTAAGATGACAAAACTGTGAATGTTCCTCTGGAAAACTCAGTGTAGCGATACTCTGGGTTGTCCTGGCCAAAGGAACTCAAACGATTCCTCCAAAAAAGTCTTGACGGTAGGATCTTCAGGATAAACAGTAATGCATTTGGTAACCCCGGTCGTGATGTGTTTCAGTTTCACAGGCCAGATGCTTTGTGATCCATCGCTAATAACGGACCTTCCTGGTTGAGTAGAACAGCTCGAAGTCTTATACATTTCAGCTAGGTAATAACCTTCAGGAATGATGTTGGATGGCTTGCCACCGCTTCCAATTTGTTGCCATACCGACGGCGAGGCGTCTGACCACACGGGCAATGGAATCGCTGGACGACTCTCTTCTCTTTTTACACTATTTGTTAGTGGCTCTTGGGGAATTAATGAAGTCACTTCGCTTTTCTTTGGTTGACATTTGTTGACGGTAAAGACTCGACAAGATCCAAAGACGTCAGCCAGCACTTGCTTGTTTGCTGGAGTATCAGGCTTGTTGTCTACCAATAGATACCCATAAGGCTTTTCTGTTTCTTGGAAGTAGGCATTCATGAAACTGTCTCGATTCTTGTCAAACATTCTCTCTCCTATAATTCCTATTTGCTTCCGATCGCTAGGACTTCGGAAGAGTGCGAGGTACTGGGCATTTCGGCTAATGTCGGTGTTGTATTTCCCTTTGGGGAACATATTTTGAAGCAACAGGACGACGCTGGCATTTCTATGACGACCCTGAGTAAACAAACGGGCGACGAGTGGACTGTCAGAAGCTTCGGCCATAAGATCATCGAGGACCAATATGTTGTTGAACTTGGGACTGATTTCACTAAGGTCATCGGACAACTCCGGCAAACCGCGCTCGAAACGGATACTCTTCCCCAGTGATTTCTTCAAGGTGTCATAGGTGTCTTGCCATTGGTTATAATACCAAACAATCAGTATTTTCTTGTTTTCACTGTAGACAATCTTGTCTGTTTCCAGAATCTTCTGTACAAAGTAAGTCTTGCCACATTGAGTTGGGCCAACCACAAGGAGAGAAAACTTGTGTCGGAACTTGAAATCCGGATAGGGTTCTTTTGCTGGATTTAGATTTCGGTCTGTTTGGTTATGTTTGGTGCTCCTTTTTGGTCTGACTTGATAAGGTGGTTTGTGAATTTTATTTCTTCGTGTAGGAGGTACTTCACGTGGTAGAGCCGAAGATGTGGTACGTAAAACGTTCGGTAGGCGCGTCTGTTGAACTGAAAACACCGCCATTTTCAGCCATGACTTCCTCTCGTCTCCGAAAAGATAATGAACCTGTAAAAGATGAGTACTGAGATTTTTTAACTCTGGGCGTCCGCATACTGGACAAGACCGAGGGAACTTGAACGGCATGGTGTCTTGATAAGAATGATGTTTTTAATGAAGCCGGTTCTCCCTTTTATACTTTTTGGGTGTCTCGCGGCGTGTCGGTATACCTGTGTCCTTTGGGAAGCAACTATTGTTCTACAGGGTTTCTCCGGGATTGATGCAGGGATTCTTCAGGGTTTCTGCGGGGTTTCTGTAGGGTTTTTCCAGGGTTTCTGTGGGGTTTCTGTAGGGTTTCTGTGGGGTTTCTGTAGGGTTTCTGTGGGGTTTCTGTAGGGTTTCTGTGGGGTTTCTGTGGGGTTTCTGTAGGGTTTCTCCAGGGTTTCTGTAGGGTTTCTCCAGGGTTTCTGTGGGTTTTTTCCAGGGTTTCTGTGGGGTTTCTGTAGGGTTTCTCCAGGGTTTCTATGGGGTTTCTGTATTGGATATACGTGATAAGGAAGCAAGCTTGGCAACCTGGCCTTCTCTAAAAGGTATATAAAGCATGCCGTGGGACCAAGTCAATTAGTCGTAGCGGGAACATTGAACACGACGTATCAATTATGGCCTCCCCGGATGATGAAGCTAGCCTCTCAAGCTCTGGTGAAGAGTCTCAGGACAATGACTCTCAGGA
This sequence comes from Scolanthus callimorphus, assembly GCA_033964015.1. NCBI lineage: Eukaryota > Metazoa > Cnidaria > Anthozoa > Actiniaria > Edwardsiidae > Scolanthus > Scolanthus callimorphus. The sequence continues at coordinate 28,631,440 of CM066915.1, read as the reverse complement.
GGACAATGAAATAGATGTTTGGGAACGTCTTCAAGACGATGCTATTGAACGACACGACGATCAGTGGAAAAAGTTGGTTCAGCACTATGAGGGGCTTGGAAATACCCAAGAAGTTGCTGAGGCTAAAGCAACTAACGATCTTGTACCTAGCTACAGGAACGAGTTGAGACAAGTGCTGTTCGAGACAATGAAGTGGATGCATGAGTTTAAAAAAGATCCTGACTATAAGAAAATTATAGAGACACGACAGAACTTCATGGACAAGGATGATTTTGACTGGAAAGAAGCCACCGAAGCAGCCATTGAGAAGCGCAAATTTTTACTCAACAAGTTGTTCAAGAAGCAACCTATCCCAGAACAGCCAGACGTCCCAAAGTGGGGTGGACAATTTTACCGACGATATTGAATTGACCCCCAGAGTATCGCTACACTGAGTTTTCCAGAGGGACATTCACAGTTTTGTCATCTTAGAATTGACAACCTTCAGTAATAATAATAATAATACTATTGATTCTCCTGATGTATTTTTTTGATATATTATAGCTACTCTACTCTATGTGCCACTAGTGGTAGTATTTTATGTAATATAATTTTTTAAAGAACTTGTATTTTTTTTCTGTCATTTTATAGTTAAATATAATTGATAATAAAGAGAACAGAATCTTAACGTCATCCACAGCATTTTTTTCACTTTAATCCACTGAACCTCTGCTTATATAGACTCTAAGAATAATAGAAACCGCGTGGTCGAGACAAAAGAAACCGCAGCCACGTGTTGAACACAAAGGAACACCTGTGTCAACAAACTTAATGTATTCCGCCGCAATAAAGAACAAAGGAACACCTGTGTCAACAATAAACCACAAAGCTCATTAATTCCGCGTGGGGACGCTCATTAATTCCGCCGCAATAAAGAACAAAAGAACACCTGTGTCAACAATAAACCGCAAGCTCATTATGTATTCTTCCGCAATAAAGAACAAAAGAACACCTGTGTCAACAATAAACCGCAAGCTCATTATGTATTCTTCCGCAATAAAGAACAAAAGAACACCAGCATCCAACCGCAAGCTCATTATGTATTCCCCCGCAAAATTAGTATTCCCCCGCAAAAAAACTGCTAATTCGGCCCCTCCTATACTACTAGCAGCACGCACTCACCTGCCAAACCGAGTATAGTCGGATACCAGTCAGTCACGTGGAGAAGCTCAAGACATCTTCTGCCCTTGGAATTGATCATCTCACCATGGACAAAACCCACCCCTTTCACCCCTCCCTCCCAGAGAGTGCCCTTCATCCCCCTGAGGGGCCAGTTATATCCACCATATATTGGGATGCCGCCATTGTCTGTGGTGAAGATAAGCAGGGTGTTTTCCCACATGCTAGGGAAGAGGGACAAGAGATAAGATAAGCTGTAGGCGTTCAGAGCTGTCTGCAAACGTGACGTCATTAGCCGACATGCCGCGAAGGAACCTGAGGGGGAAGCTCGCAGCATTTCCAGTGGAAATCTGGGATACGGCACGTACTCTTTTTTCCCTAAGCGTACCTGTTACAAGATCGATAGGTCCCATAGGGAATAGTCAGATTCACTGTATACACTGTTACAACCATTCCACAGGAACCCCATCAATCTGGGTACAAAAATGAGTAGTGCGCACCCTTTTCTCTTCCGCGCATCTGTCACCAGATCGATAGGGCCCCTGGAATATGGTTAGATTCGGCATATACAGTGACAATCATTCCACAGGGACCCCATTGATCTGGGATATAGGTAGTGCGTACCCTTTTTTCGTCAGCGCATGTCACCAGATCGATGGGGCCCTTGGAATATGGCTAGATTCGGCGTATGCATTGTGACAATCATTCCACAGGGATCCCATCGATCTGGGAGACAGGTGGTGCGTACCCTTTTTCCTTCAGCGCATTTCACCAGATCGATGGGGCCCTTGGAATATGGCTAGATTTGGCGTATGCATTGTGACAATCATTCCACAGGGATCCCATCGATCTGGGAGACAGGTGGTGCGTACCCTTTTTCCTTCAGTGCATCTGTCACTTTGGCAATAGCCTCATCCATCGCACTGACCATGGCAAGATAGCCTCGTCTTCCAGGGCTGGCAATGTCCTTGTACATGTCCAGGAATCTTTTAGGGGCTTGGACAGGTTCGTGGACGCTTGCAAATGGAAGGTACAGGAACATTGGCTTTGCATCGCTATCTTGCGCGTAGATCACTTCCTTTGCTTTCTATAGAAAAATAGTTGTAACGCGTTGTAAATATCGCCTACAGCCGCGAAAAAATAATATTAAATGGCTTTGTTTTCGATACTTTCGAATAAAGTTGAAACCGCGAGAGAGTGCGACACTGGGAACAGAATAAATAGAAATGACCTCTGAACAGCACAAACCGGAAGTTGTCTAAGTCGTGTAAGTCCTGTACAGGAAACAAGTCCTCTAGTAAACTCGAAGCTGCCTACAGTTCCAGTACCGAGTGAAACTACTAGACTACAAGCGAACAATCTCGTGCGAATCTCATTGCCTCAGCTTTCTAGACAAGTCCATTTTTAGAAACTTTGCTCACTTTAGAAATCCAGCTAAAATGTCTGATAGTCAGGTCTGTGAAAACCGATTAAAAATAACTGTTTACACACATTGAATCCCGCACAGACATGCCGACCCGCTAGTGCTATGTCTGCCCATGTGTCACTATACTAAAGTTCAACCAATCAGTGAAGAACCCCTCTTCCGGGACCTTAGCTATTGAGTGAGTACATGAAGGATTCGTTCCTTACCTCAGCAAACAGGTTTGCCGAATATTCATGCTTTGCTGCGTCGAGTACTGGAGTTTTCTGATCACGAAGGTCAAGGACCCCATCACCTTTGTACGAATAGTGGTCCACGTGACCCAGGTAGAATCCGTAGAAGGTGTCGAACCCCCGGTAGGTCGGGGTGTACTCCCACTTGTAGAACCCAAGGTGCCACTTGCCAACCATGTGCGTTGAATAACCTGCGTGCATGGGAATAGGAATAATTCTCGTACCCAGATCTCCTTGGCTCGTTTCCTTGCAGGGGAGGCTCTGGTGACATCCATTTGAGGACCTTTGTTGATTTGCTTGTTTTGAACGTTGGTGCATGCGCAGAAAGATCTTCTTTCACAGCGGCACTGTATGCGTCACTGGCTGTCACCAGAGCATCCCTCGCGGTGACGAGCCGGGGAGCTCTGGGTACGAGAATGAATAGGAATAGCAAAGCAAATGGACGATTCCAACTATAAGTGGATGCGCTCTCTTTCAAGCATGTAACTCCAAGTACAATTGGTTCGTGAAATGTAACATAAATAGAGCGAATTTCATGACTGTAGTGAAGCCAATCGCAAAGTAATTACACTTATTCTGAATAAAACGTATAGGCGTAATTACAAATTAATTGCGAATTACTCACGACAGTCATCTGAAATCCGCTCTACCAACACACAGGCCCGTATGCAGAGCATGCATTCATTAAAGCCGAAATGTCTAACTGTCTCAAATCACCGGTTTGTTTTCTCCCTTATACATGTACTCCATCCCCCCCCCCCCCCCCCCGCTTGACTTGCCTGCTTCCTTGAGCTTCTGTGGCAGCAAATCAAATTCCAGGGGGAGACCGTACGGCTGCGTGTTCCTGATCACAAACTCTTGCATCCCTGTAAGAGATGGGAAAATAGACTGCGAGATTTAGAAATAAAAGAAATTATGATCAAACTATTTGAAACTAAAGACTGGTTTATGATGAAGTTTCAATTTCTTTACTGAGGTCAGCGATGCGTGTAACTCAAATATTTTATTGGGAAAAATTTCAAACTAAATACACAGGAAAAGCCTTCTGCTTGTTTTTTCTAATAATTTTAAGAGGCAAAGAAATACAAATCAGTGTATTATTTCCCGAAATTTTTGTTTGCAAGCGACACACAACCCAGGAATGATTTCGCGTGAAGGAATATGATTTCGCGTGAAGGAATACTCGTCAACGTTTTTATCTGAGACGACCGGTTTCCATCAAATAGTACTTGCCTTATTTCGCCTAGTGCAGTTAACTGGGTTTTAGTTGCGAGAGAAAGCCAGGCGACTGCCGCAGGAAGACCTGATTGGCTCAGCGACATTTTGAAAATGCACAGCGTGAAACAAACCCCTTTAGCTGTAAAAAAAGAAACCCATAGGCAGCTAACCTGTATGTATGGGATATCTGCCCGTTAGTAGCGCACTCCGTGTGGGAGTACAGATATGCTGTACATAGTAATTATCCAGTATAACTCCTTCTCTTGCCAGACGGTCTATGTTTGGCGTCTTTACGTGCCCAATCTTCTGATATCCAACATCACTCCATCCAAGATCGTCAGAGACAATCAACACGATATTGGGTTTACGCTCGGCGCAAGAGTAAGAAGCCAACGTCGCAAGGACCAGAAGTCTGATACTCAGGCTACAAATGAGCTTCATTTTGGGTATGATCAGGTTGTTGGAAGTCACTTTGGGGGCGCTGTTCTAAGTGACTCGTCTACCTTCCGAGTGAGGACTGCTGCTCACTTAAGCGAGTTTTGTTATATAAAGAAGAAGTTCAAAGTTCAGAATAAGCTCAATTTTATTGATAGCATACTGAGATTAACAAAGAGTTACCTTAACAACCACAGACGTTGTATATTGAAGCTCAGCACTCTTCCTTTGCAGTTGGCCAGGTAAACCCTCACATGAGTTATGATGGACAGAGGACTATGTTCTCGGAAAATATTCTTGGAAACTTACTCAAGGTGAAAGTTACTCTGCGGTTTATGATTCAGTAAACTCTGTAGTAACAGTCAAAGCGTGCTTAAGCAGCTTCCTTCGCCAACGCACAACACCTAGCAACCACAAACATCACTCACAAGTTTTGCAAAAGCGACCCGGGTTGCTTAGATGTTTGATTCAGAGAACGTTTTGAAAACACAACGAATTAGTCGGTGCAGAATTCGCAGAATTAACAGCGCAGTAACCTGCACCTAGAAATGATTCCTTGGTTTTCGAAGACACGCTGAAGCATTTAGCGAAACAAATCATATATCTTGTCTCATGGCCTGCCCTTCATTTTATGAATAAGGGGGTGGCATTTAATAAAATCTGAATAGAGAAGTGAAGTGAAGCTGCGAAACAAAAGCAATACGTCCTCAAGCTTCATACACCGGTAGGACTAAAATATTACGACAGGTTTTGATCGAAGTGCTAAATGTTAAGAATACCCACGTGGAATCCTAAGAGATTTTCACATAAATATGAGCGTCTTGGCAGTTCATTGTTTATAAAGAACTTCTAACTGGCTGGTTCTCACTAGAATGCAAGCACAGGACGCCAGCGCAAGGCAAGTGTGAATCATAGCGACGCAAGCGCAAGCCTAAAATCAACATTGATTTGTAAGATGGCGTTTATATTACATATATGTGTAATAAATAACTTTACAGTCTATCTAAGAATTGTTCCGGGAAATGCTGCCTCGAGAGAAATACTATCGAAACAACACGCAGTCACAGAAATTAATTTCTTCGTACGAAAGAAAGAAAAAATATTTATATTATTTATTGCAGACCTGACCATGACCAGGAAAAATCTTCGAAGAAAGCCTGCTTGCAGGTAGTGGACGAGTGCTGTTTGTATTAGGGCATGAAACCCGGAGAGAAAGTTCGGTCGAGTCTGCAATTACCGCATTCTCGAACCCAGACCTCCCTGGCTCACCTCGCGGGGGAGGCTCTGGTCACAGCTATTGACGCATGCGCGATATTTGATACAGACAAGTTGAGAGAACACCTTTCTGCGCATGGCCCAACGTTCAAAATCATCCAATCAGCGAAGTCCTGTGAGCAAACGAGAATGCAAGTATTGGATGTTTGGGCACGCGCAGCTTCTTTCAATTTTCTCTTCGCTTCTAGAGCGAGCCCGAAAGTCCAAGATGGCGGGGCCAATCGCTGGCGCAGCTTTCCTCCGGGTTTCTTGCCATAAAAACAGCTCTTTACCACCAGGTTTCTGGTTACTGTGATTGGCGTAGATTATGCTGCATGTGGCTCGGCCTTGCATGCATATCCAAAACTTAACGTGCACCCTACACTGAACCATTTCCCAGCATCGTGATTCATGTAAACACAATCGAGTTTTTCCTTTGGATGTTTGGGGCCCCAATTGTCAAAGTCAAGAGAAGTCTCGTCAATCCATTTGAAAGTCCCATTCTCTCGGTGGAGACCAATCCAGAAAAAGCCACTATCCTTTAGATTTTTGATGAAGTTTAACTCAGCATCACTGTGAATTGAAGCCAAAACTGCGCCGTGGTTTCGACAGTCACTATCCGCACCACTTCCGGACAGACTTTCACTAAATAGTTTGAAGCAGGAGCCATTATTAATTTTCCACGTAGCATTGCACTCTGTGGAAAGCAAAAGATAAAAGCACATATTCCGAGGCAATTAAATTAAAGTTAAATTTTAAGTTAAATTTAAAACACAACGTTCGGCGTCGCCATGACACCATTCTCAAGTGTACAGAAATTAGGAAAGGAGTGATTAAATACAGGTTACAACAATAGGATGGCTAACTAAAAAAAAGGCTAATTAAGTGACTATACAAGCACCTTAGCTTATAGAATCACCCCCCTCGGGTTTACGTTGGCGTATCAAAAGCATCTTTTTAACCAGGGGGCGGTTCCTGAAAGGTTGGATAAAGTTATCCATGGATAAAAGTTATCTGTTGTATAGGATTTGTTCAGGATTTATGCGTTGGATAAGCGTTTATCTACAGATCTTAACTGACCTTCTATGAGGAACCGGCCCCTGGTCTTTCTTGTCTATAGCTAGCTATTTGAGTAATAATAAAGTAAGGGCGTCTATTTACGTTCCGATCTCCTAGCCCGTCGCGGACTAATCGGGGTGACGCCGGAGACTGACAGGAGAAAAAACGAATCATTTCTACCCACGAAGAACCACGAGGTACGAAATACGATGACCCAAGCAGGGCCGCGAAGGGGGCTCAACAATGACCCCTGTGGTATTCCACATTTAAATTTACGGCTATCTAACATTACGCCATCTATTGTGCTTTTGTTGCTCTCTGTCAGTTAGATAGGACCTGAACCATTTCAAACTTCTTTCAGAGACACCATACAATTTTAGTTTGCTAAACAAAATTTCGTTATCCCTGGTGTCGAATACTTTGTTAAGTCAATGAAAACAACTCCGTTCAAAAGGCCAAGATACTTACTGACACACTCAAATGAACCCTCTGTGTTTAGACAGGTCGCCTCATCACCACAAGAGCTTGAGTCGCCGCATTCATCCACGTCTGCAACAGAACAAGTCACAGAACGTTAATAATACATATATGAGATTTTCCAAGTGAGATTTACTGAACGAGTTATTACGACGAGAAGCATTAGACAGATAGATAGATGGTTTATTCATAAAAACATTGCAGCCCTTGCAGCTGAATTACGTCTATCTCAGTTAAGATTAAAATTCTAACAAAATATAAAATATGATATACAAGTTACTGCTTTCCCTCTCTGGAGAAATAAATTTGCCACGTCGTAAAAGGTCATCAGGAATCACGATAATAACTCAACATCCACGAGCTGACCACAGGCTTGGTTTGATTCTACTGCCACTGCTGCATGCCGCGGCATTCAGATGCAAGGCGTCTTGTTAGTTATAACGTACCGTCACATGTGGCCCCGTTACCGTCGAACCCAGGCTTGCATCTACAAGTGATGCTCAGCTTGTCATGCGACGTCACGCAATGTGCGTGAGGACTACACTGTGGGCTCTTGGTCAAGCACAGGTTTTCAATCGCTGGCAAAAAGTAGGAAGAAAAAACACTTAAAACTGACCCATTGCAGTTTTACCAGCAGCGTCCCAGCTAAATTAATTGCATTGTGACCCACGTTTTCAAAACCCTCAAAACATCAGACTGTTCGGCGGAAGACTCAGGTGACAGCCACTGACGCATGCGCGAGATTTGAGCCGTTGAGAGAAAGATCTTTCTGCGCATGCAACAACTTTCAGCCAATCAACAAAGCTCTGGTACCACAATGCTTTGGAGATGAAAACATTCCAAGGTAGAAGCATTCTCGTACCCAAAACTCCTCGGCTCGTCTGCTCGCAGGGGAGGCTCTGGTGACATCCATTTTTAAAGTCCTTCGCTGCTTGGCTGTTTATGGACGTTTGGGCATGCGCGGAAAGGTGTTTCTCTCAACGGCTCTGAATCAAATCTCGCGCATCCGTCAATGGCTGTCACCAGATCCTCCCCCGCCATTCTCGTACCCAGGAGAGCTCCCCGGCTCGTCTGCTCGCAGGGGAGGCTCTGGGGACATCCACTTGAGGGCCATCGCTGATTGGTTGATTTTTAGCGTTGGAGCATGCGCTGAAAGATATTTCTCTCAACGGCTCTGTACTAAATCTCGCGCTTGCGTCAGTGGCTGTCACCAGAGCCTCCCCTGCGAGGTGACGAGCCAGGGAGCTCTGGGTACGAGAATGAGGGAGAAGGGTCTGTTTTGCCAGTTACTGAAAATCAACCTCCAGGTCCATTTTGATTGCAAACTAGTTTTTACGTACCTCCGTTCGAATGTTTTTCTCTTGTACTGCAACCCAAAGGCTGTTCCTGCAAGTGAACACATAGTTCTTGTGAACTGGAGTGACCCTAGCCAAGCCATATTTTAAAATAGCTAAGCTAGTACGCGCGCTCTGATTGGTTGAGAGCTGTGCATTCTCACACTATAAACGCACGGCAGATGCGATGCTATTTTATAAAAGCAATAACAAGCGGATTTATATAGTTTATAATGTGATAAATGCACTTGGGATGCTGGAAAAATACGAGAAAAGTCTGAAACTCACGAGCCGTTGTGTTTCTTACATTATTAACCATGGAAATCGGCTTTTGTTGCGTAAATCTTCTACTTCTCCTCACAGTTATAAAGCAGATTTATGCCTTCACTCTCCCTTCATGGCAAGTCAAACAATGGCACGGGCAATAGGGCAAGCGTGGCAAGCTCTGTTCGCAGGGGAACAAAGATAAGATAAGCTAGGCGACAGGCTGGAATTTAAAGTGCTATGTGCCACACGGGGCACAATAGCCGGTTTTTATTTCTCATTCAAATCTAAATTGATACATTAAGAACTGACCTCTAGTAGGTTACCCAGCGAAGGTGAGGGCACAATACCGCCCAAGGCTAGACATCACCCGGCGGCTCGGCCTGGGGAGGAGGTGGGAAAGCTTTGTGGACCGAACAAACGGTCCCAGCAATGGCGTGAAACAGGCTTGGACGTCCCTAGAGGGGGTCTAATTAAAATGCAATCTGACAACCCCCGAATGGCACGAAAAGCTAGCCTGGGCGTTGTCTGACCCTTCAACATAGTAGTCGGCTTGATAATAACAAACATGAACATGTAATTGGTTATTTTCTTATTAATAAAATTCACAAATACTTAGCGGTGGAATGTAGGCATAAAGACTCATTTCTTTGAAAATAGTGTATTTCTTTTAGAAAACGGAAGTCTTATTTACTTTCGGCACTCATCTTAAATCCGCTGTATCATAAGGTGGTGTTACACGGACAACTTTGCAACAAACACTTTCATTGTTGCGCGAAACGTTTTTAACCGTGTAACATGTGGCACAAGAACACTTTTCGCGCAACATTTCACTCGGCAAAATGTTGCGAGTTTTTGGCTTGGCTTCAAAAACTTGCAACACAAAATGACGAATATCTGAAATGTTGTCTCGTGTAACATGTTTCCAACAACTTTCCGCGCAACATTTTTGTCTGGAAGCGAGGCAATAATGAAATTTGTCATCAGCTCGAGCTCAGAGTTGTTTTAACGGTCGTGTATCAGATGTTGTTGCGCTAAAAGTTGTCTCGTGTAACATGCCCGTTGCCGAATGACTCGACGTCAGCAAGCTTTTGTTATCCCGTGTAACATCACCTATAAGCATATCCGCTACAACAATTTCCACTATCGTCTATCACTATCACTTCATCACGTACAGTTGCCTCGACTACAAACGCTACGCCTAGACGCCTAGTTCTGTGTGCAGGAACATCAATATCTGCTACTATTTTACCAAGTTTGTTTATTGGTGTGTTTATGATCAGGATTTTGCAAACTGGCGAAAACAGGTGCACACGTTACAGCAACTATTCCCACTTGCTCCAAACAGTGCTTATATTAGATATCAACTCATTTGCATAATTTGTCAGTTTGTCTGAGATCTCGGCGCCAAGATGGTGTCCCTGGAAGAGGGAAGCCATATATGTGCTCATCCCTAGAGGCCAGGTGGAGCCAGAAGCCAGTTCTTTCACCCACCCTCCCTCGTTTTGCAGTTGCCACCTTGAGCTCCGCAAAGGTCTCCTCCCCATAACTTATATAAAGTGCAATGGGACCAAGTGAGAATATATTACTAAAAGGACGCGATTTTATTTGATGCGTGATAATACAGGCTCGCAAGAAATTACTATCTACATCGTTTGTTCGTGACTACAGCGCCTATGTCCGCTTATTGACGCCTTTGCGTAAATGGATTTTTGTAGCTAAACACGGGTAATTATTGATCTGGCACTGTCAAAACCTTGAGAGCGCACGAACTGTGTACACAGTCAAAAACACGACTTTCAATTTCACTAATTTCAGCTAAACTGCCGGTTTCAAAGGGGCCTGATAACTTCAATAATTACAAAGCATAAAACCCAACACAAGAATTTCATTTTTTTATTTCTGTCTTTTCTTTTCTTCGTTTATCTTTAATACAGATGAGAGGCTGCCGAGTAGGAGTTTCTTCATTGGCCATCCTTTCTTTAACTGAAAACGTGAAAGCGTTTAGTTTATCTTGGCGTTTCAATCGCATTACCAGGATAGTGTTTAATTGGAAAACGTGGAGATCATGGCAAATATATTGGACAAACGTCTTGAAAATGTCGGCGTCTTTTTACAAGAGGAAACAGAATCATAGCAAAACACCATTCAATGAAAAATAACCTGTTCTTTTTCTTGCGATGCTAAACCGTTTAATTTCTTAGCTGGGAGCTGGCTGTGAACCAATTCGAACTTTACCAAATAGGACTACACTCGAACACCCAACAGTGAAAAATAAAATGAAAAATATCCTCTTTCATGAGCATGAAATTAAATTCAAAGCAGCTGGTTTTAAAATGTTTATGAAGATGACAAAGGATGAAATTGAAACGAGCCAATCCAGTGTGAGTGAGCGACGATCCGATAGTCAAACTTGTCTCTGGCGTTTTGGCGGATTTGAGACAAATGCGTGCCTAAAACGACAACCACTATCATCTCAAATTTCGATGTTTTTCAGAAATGAACGACTGAAAATAAAAATAAAATGCTGAAAATAAGCCCCTTTAAAACCAAACTTTCCACAGGCTTCTAGGGTAGAGCATTTAGTACAGCCTATATTCAGACTTCAATATTTGCGGAATCAATTTGCATAAAAAACTCATTCAGTCAAAAAAAGGAAATATTCAAAAATGTTGAAAATCGTACCTAGAAGATCTGAGGGAACAAAAGGTTGGAAAGGGCGTATGGATATGAGATTTTAAGTTTTTTGATTTTGGAAATTGCCGGATGTCTCTTAATCCGGATTAGCAAGTTACCAAAACACTTATAACAACAGTATTAAAATGTACAAAGAAAAAGAGAGATAAAAATATAACAAAGTTGCTTTTCCTTGTAAAATTTCTCAGCCGAAATTCAATTCAAAACTGCTAATTCTACTGACAAGCACTTAATTAAGAAGTTCTTTGGTGTATTCATGTCCAAAATTGAGATTGGTGCAATTATTTACGTGACTGGAAGGGAAAGCAAATATAAGGTTTAGAAATTCTATTTTTCAAAAGAGTCAAAAGGGTCCCGCTATTTAGTTTTGGAAAGTACAACGAACAAAGAAAACAGCAGTACGGTGAAAGCTACAATAGACTTCCCGTATCGCGAAAACCATTGAAATGTTCCAACCCATTGTTACAGTTTATTAGTGGGAAGCCAGTTCTTAGTTTTCAATTCACTTCTTGAATATTTTAACAAATAGTTGGTTATTGCAGCACAAGGTGTTAGTAAAAATGATTAAGTAATTTCTCTTACCTTGATTTGTTGGAACACGGACGCTTTTGAATACACGAGCCCATCGTTTTGTCCTTCGTTCTTTACTCCGCAGGCATGGAGCTCACATTTGCCACGTGCGGTCTTCTCAGAGGTCGTTTCGTTTTAAAAAACGTGTAAGATACGCATCTTGAATCCTCCTGGCAAACTAAAATGCATTGCATCCAATCTGAAATGTCCAGACTAAGATAGGAAGTACCTAGAAAAGCGCGCTCTCTGATAGTAAAAGAGCGAAACGCTTCAGAAGTACCCACTTTAAACGCAACAACTACAATAATTGGCAATGATAGAAAAACAAGTTTGGGGATCATTTCGGAGCAACGAGCGCCGCGAGCATTTTCCTCGTAGGAAATTAGTTGTTCATCTGAGTGACTAGGGCACCTGCGATGGGGAAGACAGTCTAGCATAGCTGTCATGAATCGCGAAAAACGCCTATTGCAGTTGATGACGTAGTCATAAACGCAATTGAAAAACAACAACCAAACCTGAGCGATGTGGATTTAATTAAAAACCACTTTTAACAGGGGATCGCAAACTCAAGAAAAAGATAAACCAATTGAAAACGCTGCATTCGTTTGGTAATACAGAGTCGTGAATAAACTCGCGTCGGCGAGAAATTATATTGAGTAAATGTTCATCATATTTCGCATAGTGTTTTCTAATTACCTCTTTTTTGCTCACAAGAGGAATTAGCTAGTGAAGAGGTTTCTCTATTGTAAACAAGAGCTCCGTGAGCAAACAGTAATATGAGAAAAAATTGATTTCACCAATATTTCATTGCTTATTTAATTGGTTTCTACCGAGGCTGCTACCATTGAAAAATAGAACACTTCTTTTTGGGGAGGATGGGAAACTGTAGCTTTCTTGAAAAGTGCTTTGAAGCATTCTCTCGTGATACTTTGTGACAAAGTCTCAAAAAACGAATGAAAAAGAGAAATCAAAAGAGATTTAAACCATTTGAATACCAATTAATTTAGTGTCGTATCTCATTTCAAATCAACTATTCAGTACTGTGCTGTACCTCATGCGATATGCATTGTTTTTCCAGTAACCCGTTACACTATTGACAAAACGCTCATGTCTGGCGCCGGACTGGCTTTTCAGATATTTACAAAACGAGCGTAAAATTGCTACAAAAGTGGTGCAATAGGAAATGGATTTAACTGAGGTGTTTTTAGTTTGATTTTTCGGCTTCCTTTAGTATGTACCAGTCAGTTAAACCTATCAGGCACGTCAACCCAGTTTAATCTCCTAGATAGTGCTTTTAATTTCTTTTCACAAAAGCAATCCAGTATTGTAAAGAAAACTAAATAGCAATTTACACTTCAGCTTCTTTTGACACACTGACATGGGCCAAAAATGGAAATAAGAAATTAACCTTGTGTCAGTTTTTAAGTGCAAATGAAATACCCCATATGTGCTTCTGAGCTTTAGCACTAGTAAGCGAAGAAACAGAAAAACAAATCTAAAACAAAACATCAAAATTTCTTGACGTGGGCCAAGCGGGGGATAATTTCTTTCTTTGCTTCGTCCCACCTGAAGTCAAATAAAAAACTTTTTACTTTTCCCACTACCCACTCAAGTTATAAACTTCACGCTTGTAATCAGCGGAAACAGAAGTAAAATGGAGAAAATGATAAAATAAACTCCTTGGAAATTTTTCTTGCCCTTGGATTGATTGAATGCATTTCATAGAATCTCAAGATTTCCCGTGCATTTCATATTTACTATTGAAACTATTTTTTTTGCAATAATTATCTCTCTTCTTGTGACAATTCATATCATTGTCACAAGACATTTAGTATTTACAATTCTATATTCCGTGAAATGCACTATTATTACACATACTAGATTCTCAATTTACGTCCCGAATCCGTCCACATTGGAAAAATATAAAGTGTAAAGTTCTTTAATTGTTGCCATGGCAACAGTTTCGAGAGGTGGTCACTTATCTGTTGCTATGGCAACGGCAACACTACTTGCAGTTACACATCTCGACACCAGGCTCTGTACATCAGGGTCATCTGGAAAGCGTTTCCTCAGCTCAGCCAGCAGCAGTGAAAACTCTACTCCAGATGAGAAGAACAAATCTGTAAAACAACACAACACTAAATCAAGCTACTGGTCCAAGAATGGGACCGTTTCTAAAAATAGCTCGGTCTGTCAAAACGCCCAATCACGAATATAGCTCAGAGGATAGCTCCTACCCATGGACTCCTGCGATGTGTTCGTTAGTGACAGAAAAAAACTTATTATTCTCGAACGCAGAGCTCCCCGGCTCGTCTCGCAGGGGAGGCGCTTGTGGCCTTCGCTGATTCGCTGATTTTGAACGCTGGGGCATGCACAGGCGGGAGGTTCCTTCTCTCAAAGGTTGTTTATCAAATCTCGCGCATGCGTGAATGGCTGTCACCAGAGACTCCCCATTCTCTTACCCAGAGCTCTCCGGCTCGTCTCCTCGCGGGGAGGCTCTAGTGACATCCATTTGAGGACCTTTGCTGATTGGCTGGTTTTGAACATTGGTGCATGCGCAGAAAGATCTTTCTCTCAACGGCTCTGTATCAAATCTCGCGCATGCGTCAGTGGCTGTCACCAGAGCCTCGCCCGCGAGGAGACGAGCCGGGGAGCTCTGGGTACGAGAATGAAGACTCCCCTGCGAGGAGACGAGCCGGGGAGCTCTGGGATCGAGAATGTGTCTTACTGCATTCCTGGTTAATAAAGAACTTTCTCATAAATGTACTGACGAACGATATACGATATATATTCTGACGAGCCTCGAAGTCCTCGACTAAGAGAAGGATTTGCAGAATTGTAATATAAAATTGGGCATACCTTGGTCCATTTGTCGTTCCTTGTAGCAAATCACAAACTCTGCTGCACCCTTAGCAACTGATTGACAAGTTGGCTACGAAAGTAATAGCCGTAGGTTAACAGATAATACGAGAATTGAAGCGAAAAAAGAAAGCCAGACAGACGGGACACTACAGACAGAAAGAGAGACCAATACTAGACAGACGCTAGGCAGACAGGCAGATAGACCCAGATTAGACAGACAGACAGACAGAGACTAGACAGACAGACAGACCAAGACTAGACAGACAGACCAAGACTAGACAAAGAGACAGACAGACAATCAGACAGAGAGACTTAGACTAGACAGACTGACTGGCACTACAGACAGACACAAACAGACAGACAGACAGACCAAGACTAGACAGGCAGACACTACAGGCAGACATACAGACAGACATACCTGACTTTTAGCGTAATCCAGTAGCACAAGAAACCATGTCTCCACTTGGTGTGGTTGTGCCAGTTCGACTCTTAAAATCTCTATCAGAAGACTGGATAAAGCCGCCCAGGTGGTCTTGAAAAATACAAAGCAACAAAGCAAAAGTAAATAAAGTGAAGTGTTTCTGCCGTGAAAAACAGCACTGCTTTTGGTAAAAGAGCAGTCAATATACAATTACCTGGTGATTTTCTAGAGAGCAAATTAGACGCACGTGAGGGAATGTCAATAGGCGATCAAGGTTGAGTGGAACTTGTAGACCTGCAATGGCAACAGGACACTGGCGCGCTAGGATGATATAATTGTTTACATTCACGAAATTTTAAAACGCTTCATCTAGCTTTGAAAATTCAACGAAAAGCTCAATATAAGTTCCTTTGTTATTCTTATAAAAGTATTGACCTGTTTCCATATCATTTTTCAGGCTAGTTGAACCTTTTGAAAATTGTGTGAAATCAATTGGGCAAAACGCTCATTAGCTCACATATTTCCTCTAAATTGAACGTTGCACCATCGAGATATCACAGTCCTCTATTGTTATTCAGAACTCATCATTTTATAGCTCCCTCGAACGGTCTGATTAGTAACACATTGCGTATGCTAATGAGCTCAAATTGTAAACAAAGGATCCTACTATTCACGGGCTCCTTACCCACATCGCTTTGTTACCTGTTAACTTTTGCCATAACACCAACAAACTGTCTAGTACTCCCCCGCCACTTTTCATCAACTCCATCTGTCTTGACGTTCTGCAGACTAAAAAGGACAACAGAGAATAGAGCTGATTTCGTATAACTTGGACTGAAAAGGCCACGGGACTCGTCTTCGTGTGAACATTTAGCCAACTGCCAATCACATCACACGAAATGACTGATCGACCAATTAAAATGCTTTATCAAAGTCATACTAAATTTGCTCTAAGTAAAGAGTGCCTACTAGAGGGCTCTTCAAATAAATCCACGAGTAAAACAGTAAAACACGATCCACGAGTAAAACAGTTCTCCTTACCAAGTATAAAGGCGATTTCGAGGCTGACTTGACCAAGTTGAGCCAGATCATGGTGTGATGAACCAGAACGCTACGATATTCAGCAGAAAATCAGAATGAGAGATGAAAAGATACACAAACGAGTCACACAACAACAGGATGAGACACAACAACAACAACAACAACAAACAAGCAACAACAGATATTTTGAAAACTGTAAGGAATTGAAGGATAATCCAAAGATTGAAAATATGGTTGTTGAGCAAAGTTGGGCTTACACAGTAGTTCATTTACCTGAGGACATCGAAGAAAATCCAGGGCCGTCTGTAACGATGCACCCACGGCGTCTCTAGTGTCTAAAATTCATGAAGACGTCTTTATTACTACACTATTGGTTATCTAGGATCTTTCCGAAGTATAATCCTCAGAAGCAGTAGCTTTATACATACCTTCTTCAGAGTTAGTGGTGAGAAGTTGTGTCTCTTCTGCTAATGTTCTCTGAAATTAAATCAAAATCACCGATAAAAGTACTGGATCCACCTCCCGGAATACATGGATTTCGATACAAATCTTTTTTATTAGTGTTTGTTTGTTCTAAGTTCTAAATCTAAGTTCTAAGTTCAACATTCGTTCTTTCGTTCGTCCGTACAGTCGACCAGTCAATCTGTCAACGAGTCAGGTGTTCTTCTGGTTGTTCAGCAGGCCTGCGCCATTGCTATGCTTGCTGCTTTGTTTCTTCTGTTGCTTACTTGCTCCTCTGAAGCATGTTTGTTCACTAACTTGTTTGCTTGCCTGTTTGTTTATATGTTTGTTTGTTTGGGTGCGTTTGTTTACCTGTAATCTTCGGACAAGTGAGCGTGAGTCAACAATGTTTGTCCGATCAACATGTGCCGTAGGTAGAGCTGCGGAAACACTTTCTCCCTTGTGCTGTTTGAGAGCCTCCTGCAAAGCGTCTTCCTTTGACTTGGCGTGGATCATCGCATTCGTGTACTTGTCAAAGTGCGCAAAGAGTTCTTTCTCCATGATATCTAGAATAGCATTAAAATAATTCGTTTATTTGACCTTATTACAAACTGAATTTTCCGGACAGTCAGTCCACGGCAAGGAAATAATAACATTACATTGAAATTTCATGGAAATGAAGTAATTCAAACTGTTTATGCGCCCGAGCTGGCAACTTGGCGTTGAGGGATTTTTTAGTGGCGCAATAGCCCTCGACTTCCTCATAAACTGTTCACAAGCCGACCATAATCAACTATTTAACCAGGCGCTTTGGAAGAATGTGAAAAGGGAGTCACAACTGTACAAAACGTACGGCGGTGCCCCTACCTCTACCCCTAACCCGCACTGTTATTTTCTCCGTCCAAGGCGGAACGGGTACCCCAGGAGAATCCCCCTACCCCTACCCCTAACCCGCACTGTTATTTTCTCCGTCCAAGGCGGAAACGGGTACCCCAGGAGCACCCCCCCGTTTATGCCCCTGTCAAAGTGATTAGTACGTACTTGGTAAGGAGATTCTGATCCAGTCTTCTGACTTCTCTCGGACTTGACGACACGTGATCCTGGACGCAGTAGCTATAACCTGACAAGGAAGAACGAGACACGCATCACTTGGTGGCACTTAGCAGTAAAAACCTGCTACAATAGAGAAAATTCGTAGGCGAAAGGCAAGCCTGGAATCCTCACTAGAGTTCGTAATTTCGATCTTTTCACTTTCCTCTTGAGTGGGGATCCTGTGGTTTGTTTCCCTAACTGGCAATCATGCGAAACAGTTTCTTTGTTTGGTCACATGAATATTAAAAAGCTTGCTCGTGCGTTAAGGGGAAAACAAAAGATTTCGTTCGCTCGAGTTGGGAAACAAACCACAGGACTCCCGCTCAAGCGGAAAAGGTCTATTTTTTCCGCCATCTTGCCCTGATTACCCATGATGCACCTGGGAGCGTGAACTCGTCGTATAAAGAGCCCAGTCAGCCGCCATTTTGTCAGCCTAGCAACATACCGAGTCAGAGAAAGCATCCATTTCCATCGGCTGAGATAAGAAATGTGGTGCGATATTTCCGCCTGAATTTCGTAAATCAAGTATAAAGCTTTGCTTGTAGAAGGTTTCAATATTTCTTCGCGTATGTCTAGTTCTAATATCCCGTACATGTAAACGACAATAAAGCAGTGGCTGACTGGGGTTCTTTATAAAAATGAAATGTATGCACTTGTATACCGCAATTATCATATGGATATGTTCAAATGCGGTTTACAGATGTGGACTGATTCCTAGATGCGGATGTCTGATCCCTAGATGCGGATGTCTGATCCCTAGATGCGGTCTGCGATTTATACAATGCAGTCAGGAGTAACAATCGACTATCAGGTGGCATTTACCTTTGGATTTGTGTCTTCTGGACATAAATTCTCAAACGCTATCTGGCAGGATTTCGTGCTGTTCCTAAAGAAAAGGTAAAAAATACCCAAGTGACTTCTTTTCCCCGCGCTGTCACATTTAGCGCGGTGGTCACATCGAATGGAGCTCAGGTGTGACTGGGCTGCCGCAGAAAGTAAAAACAAACAGCCCTGACCCTCATCCCCCTGTTTTAGACATCTAAATCCCATGTTGCGTGGTACTAGAGCAGCTTGGAATTCCGGGTGGGTACCCCCCCTACTACAAGAATGAAATGTGTATTCCAAAAATAGGGAAATCCAGGGTGGGCAAACAAAACCACCAGTCGCCAGTTCCATTAATTGGTAAATCACCAAATAAAGAGTGCAGTTTCTCTTCACCTTTATAAAGGCAGCTGTGCCGAAACGTCGGTCATAATCAGAGTTTTTCTCGATATATTATTGTCTTCAACACACACATTCCATGAAGAACTTCGCTGGCATTAAAGAGTGGGTCCACGCCAGGGGGTGGTTCGGATTCATTTGCGACTTGACCTGGACTATTATAACCCATAATCACGACTTACTCTATGGATTTGAGGGCCTTGTGTACAGCTTCTTTTGTAATCGTGTGAATAAGGTGGAGAACCTGGGGTCGGATCTTTTCCTGTAACAAAACAAAGTGATTAATTATATCTCTTCATAAAGTGGTAACTATGCAAGTACATGGCAGCATGATTGGCTTTGCTTTACGCGTTACTGGTTGTTACGCTATTTTCTGGGTTTGACTCCCGCGATTGGGGGTTACCAAAATAAATCAGCAATATTGACGGTTACCAAAAATATCAGCAAAAAAAAACGTCTTTCTTCGTTTCACATTACGTGAGTAACTTACAATTGCTTTTCCTAGCTTTTCACAGACGCGATCGAGCCAAAATTGGTCTCTATCCCTTTGCTCGATTTTCCAAAAGCACAAAAGAAAGTGGCGCGTGAATATGTCTTGATATCATGCGCGCAAATGTTCATGTCTGACACAACCTCTGTCGTCGAGTTACTGACCTTGGCTTGTCTACTCTTCACTTCCTGTGGGAACCCTGTGGTGGCCAGATAGTTCTCCATCTGTAGTGCGCCTTGTTGTAAAGCTGATGGCACCACCACCATCTTGATATTGTACAGGATATTGAACATAGCCTGTCAGAGAACAAGTGCACCACGAATAGATCAAAATGGACGATTCCAGCTATAAGCGCCGCGCTCTTCTTTATGCCCAAACCTTTGTCCCACAATTATCAGAATGCAGCGCGCGCTTTTTAACAGTTTGTTCGACAAATGTCCCACATCTACCGACATGCAGCGCGCGCGTGCGTTATAGCTGGAATCGCCCATTGTTGAAAATCCAAACTCAAAATATCAACTTTTTTCGACATGTGACATTGAAATAGGACCGCTAGACATATTTCTTTCAAAAAGGAAGATGTTGCTGGGCATAAGCAAAACTGCGGGATCTAGTACGATTTTTAGGTGAGTGCAAATTTGGTGGTGGTGGTGGGGGGGGGGGGATTTACCCTATTGGGCGCTGACTGTTTATGCTGACATAGTTACCTTTCTGTGATAAAATCCGACATGCGTTTCAAAAACTCGGGCTGAATTCGAAAGAAGTTTTCTTCAAGTTGTGTCTGAAATAAACAATAAACATTTCAGGGAGACTACAGGGAGATTAGCCAAAGTTATCGTTTTACAAAGCTCACAATAACTACCCATAAACCAAGATTAATGCTTGCTTGGCCAAATTCGGCAGACAATACCGGGTTTATGCTCTAAATCAGCCGATGGAAATGGATGCTTTCTCTGACTCGGTAGCTCTCATGTAGCCGACACAATGGCGGTTGAATGGCCTGATTTAAAGGGAGTCTGTCACGATACGCACATGCTCCAGTAGCGATCACTGATTCATCAGCAAAACTAATTAGACCATCCTATCAGATAACTATTCAAGAACATGTAAAGCTAAAAAGAATGGTTCGATGGATCAAGAAATAGAGAGATTGTAAACGATTTGTTTTCGAGGTTTTTAGACTTCGCTGGCCATCGTTACGGGACGACACTTCTCTGATTTGAGATGCGCAGAACAGTTGCGCAGTTGCGTGACAGGCTCCCTTTAAAGAGCCTGTGTCAGCCTCCATTTTGTCAGCCTAGTAACATACCGAGACAGAGAAAGCATCCATTTCCATCTGCTGATTTAGGGAATGTAGTGCAATATTTGCGATTGAATTCGATAAATGAATAATCAAACTTTGTTTTTAGAAGACTATTTCAAGATTTCCGACACGTAATTCGTTGTCTCATCTCGACTGGAAACAATAACAAAGGAGTGGCTGACAAGGGCTCTTTAAGAGGTACGATGAGTTGATTCTGCTCACCAGAAGTTGCCGTCGTTCGGTGGAAACTTTGGAAGGCGCGTCTGTGCATACGGGAGTTATTTTCTTGACAGGACCTGAGAACCAGAAAAGGTTGTCTGTCAGATATGGATTGTGTTACGAAACAGTAATGTAAGATCAAAGTTTCGTACCTGATCTAGAAGATAATCCTACTGACGATTCAGTGAGCACCGTCTTTATCTCCCCTGTATAGTAAGAGTACCAAACAACAAGAATGACTAAGCATTGGGTTGTGGTGCTGGTTGGTAGCGTTTAAAAATGAATTAAAATACAGGACGTTTCGTTTTTGTTTCTTCATTTTAAGAAATCTCACCAAGAAATGGATAGCATGAATACAGGAGCTGCTGATCCACCAGATCCGAAGAGTCCTAACAACAACAATACAAACAAGAATGATCAATCTCTCGAATAGATTTTTAATCTGTCAGGTTTTATAATTGCATGTAATTCCCGCCCTCGCGAAAACGAGCGAAACACCAGTGAGGGAAACAAAGATACACTGCGCATTTTTTTGCCCTCTCTTTTATGAAAAGTCTCTCTAGTCTCTAAGGATGTTTTAGTCTGAGCACAAGAAGCCCACAATCTAGGACGCTAACACTAACCAGGTGTGTTGGTGACTCATAAGTGGAAGGTGTGTTAGGGCTGGACGTTTGACCTAGTGACTTGAAGAACGACGACTCCACTGGGATGACCTGGTACCCAAATAGTATAGTCAAATCAAAGCAAAATCAGATAAACATTTACAATCTTCGTAAAGTGACTGTACATCAGTTGTATATTGATTGTTGAGCCTTCCCGTGTTCCTTTGCGACAGCGCCCGAGCCTTCCCGTGATACATTGCACGCCGCGAGATTTTGCCTTTCGCGGACCGCCGCGGTTTTTTTCAAGAAAAACAGTCGGCCTGATGCAGAAACTCTCTAGTCTGCATAACGAGGTGGCTAGGTCCACATAACAGATATAAACAAGTCCTAAAACGAAGAGCAGCACTGAGACCAGATATTCTAGCACTTCAAGCCAAACCAGCCCTTACCTCAAATAGCCAGCCTAATGAGATGATGACGAGCATATGGGTGTGAGTTCTTGGGGTTTCATTAGTGAATCCTCTGCAACAAACACAAATAAACCTCTTATTTGATGGTTCTCACTGCGCAAGCGCAGGAAGCAAGCGCAAGGTAAACAAAAGCCTAAAATCAACACTGATTAGTTGCTTGCGCTCGCTTGATTCACACTTGACGCAAGCACAAGTGCAAGGCGATTTTCTTGTTCTTGCGTCTGCGCTTGCGTTCTAGTGAGAACCAGCCTTAAGTTAGCCAACATCACCGCCATAGAACGTGAATCTAGGGGACATTTCTCTGTCAAGTCCCAGTTGCATGCAGTTACTTAAATTTACTTGCGTACAGGTAGCTACACGCCCACAGATGTAGACTGCTTGCAGTTCCTTCTTTGGCGAACGTCCGTGAAAAACAAGCGCCCCTGTGGTGCGTCTCCCCCTCCTGAGTAACTCGACACCGTAACAAACCGACGCGCGCCGCCGGGGTAAAAAAACATTTCTCTCAATTTACGGACGTTTGTCGAAGAAGAGGCTGCAAGCAATCTACCGCAGATGCCGAACATGTCACTTTTACTGTTTACCTATAAATGACAAAGAGAGTTTCAAAGACAGTAGTGTAGTAGTCCATATATGACGCGACGGGATCCATCATGCTTAGAAACTCAACCACCCAGGGGACAGTCAGTACCAGTCTCCTCTCATTCATAGCCGCCTCAATGAAACTCAGCACATCGAATGGTTGGGCTACCTGTGTACATACAAAATGAAAGGTAATAAACATATTTTTAAGGGTGTTGTCCCTTCCCTAGATCGCGGCTAGTAAGGTATCAAAACAAGCAACGAAAATGCGCAAAGCATCTCTGTTGACAGGCAGCATTTTCAAAAGGAAGAAGCTAACTCCCTTGTGGCTACAAAAACCGAAATCTACCTCCAATGAAGCCAAAATCCATCTGGCTCTTACGCCAATGACAAATTGTAAATCTAGAAGCAACTCAGGTTACATAGATGTTTTTCAGCATTACATTATTTCTCATCTTGACAGCTTGTAGAGTCTGGGATTCCTGGCTAGGATTGGTAGCACCATAGTATGGCTCAAATACCAGGAAGCCCAGGAATTTAGCCAGGATGCGCAAGTTGCTGAGACAGCTTGAAAAGCAGTGTTGAATATCCTATCAAGCAAAACAGTAAAAAATAGATAAACAAATGTATACTGCTGACTAATCATTTTAGTATCCCACTTTGATTTGAATGGATTGTAAGTCCTACCTACCCTGCTTTGAATAGAACGCTCATTACTCTCTTCTTCTTTTGTTTCGTTTAGAGGAAAAACAGTCTCGTTTAACTAGAAGGAAGGATAAAATATTAGATGAACACAGTGGGATATTTTTCAAGTTGCTGGAAAGTCACTGGCGCTTTGCACAGTCCAAATGGTATCCACTTCAAATAACAAATCCCAGGGGCAGTGCCACTTAAAGGATTAGAAATTAGAACTAGAAATCAAACGTACCTCACTTATTTTCAGAATCAAGCGATCCATTAAGTGTCGACTGAAGGAATGGCTAAAAACAGAGTGCAACGTCATGAATTCAATGGGAATGAAAAACGAAAGTCACAGCATCTGATATGATTTTTCTAATAACAAAAATGAGCTAAGGAACCGAGAGGGCTTGAAAGGAATTGGGTATGTATTAGCTAAAAGATTCACAAACATTAGGTTGAAAATAATGCAAGCTTCAATCAATCTGTTTATCAAAAACAGATCATAGTGTTAGCTTCATGCTAATAAAGATGATTTCTACCTTTCAGCACAGAGAATAAATCCTTTGAAGAATTCCTGAACTTCAGTGAAGGTGGGCGAGGGACATGGCCCTCCTACAGACAGAGGAGTAACAAACCGCTCCTGTAACCTGATGAAAACACAAATACAATGATTGTGGCTCTATTTCTCAAGAAAGCAAACAGCTTATGATTTACTGCTGAATGACTGTGAAATGTGCCGCAACAAAGTTGTGCCGCGCCATGACCGTGACGTGACTACATGATTTCACTGGCAATTTTATTCCATCTACAGCAGGCCAGGTTTTGTGCCGCGACTGCGACATTGCCGCTCTGTGCCACAGCACTTTTCACAGTCATTGGAAATCTGCTCTAGCAGGTATTAAAATTCCGATATAAATGGGCAGTCGCAAAAAATCATCCACACCCCCTGTATAGGACCCAGGTTCAGCTATACCCACCCTGGAAATGTTAGTTTGTCCCTACCCACCCTGGAATTCCAGTGAATTTTCTTATGACCACCCTGAAAATTATTTTTACCCACCCTTAAAATCCATATCTTTGGATACCCACCCTTGAATTTTGCTCCAGTACCAGGGAATAACCGTACCACCCACTCTGAAATTTTGTGGTTCTCAATAGGAGGAGAGGGGATATTAAATTCAACTGCCCAATACAACATACCAGAAGAAACATGTTTTAAGTTGAACCTCACATTTGCATGACTGATTAAAAGTCATATTGTAATCAGCATACCCCACACACTAACAACATTATGGTTCCTGGCTTTAGGGTCAAATTTGAAAATTTTTGACTCACCTTTGGAACTTATCAGGGTTGGTTTTGCGTAAATTCGCTAGCATTCCTCCAGGATCCCGAGGAGGCTCGCCTTTACACATCTTTTGGACAAAAAAAAGTATTCAAATATAAATAATCATGTGTGCAATTACAATGCACCAAATGTAGAAAACAATGTTTAAAGTAATATGGTGTAGGCTCACACCCATTTTTTTATGCTACCATTTTAAAAAAACTTAGTTTTTACAGGGTACTTGTGTAGACCAGAGGCAAAAAAATTATCAGAGTTCACTTATTAGTATGGGTGTACCAACCATGTTGCTAAAATATCACAAGTGCAGGTGAGTAACACAGGTTACCTGTAGCAGCTGAGACAGAAACAGCCGAGCAAAGGGAGTATGATTGGCCAACTCAGGTTTTTGTCTCACAACTTGCCTATAACAAGGGAGAGGGACACAAATGAAAACAATGAGATTGAAGGAAAATTTTGACTTCACTGGACATGCCATCACAGTGAGTATTTCAATTTTCACCCATGTAGGTTCACAAACCTGATCTTGTTTCCCATGTTTTCCTCCATCGTCCAACCTGATTTGGCATGCAAATCTTCCCACTCTCTCACTAACTCATAAAATGCATCTCTGAAAAGAAGTACAATGTATGAACCATGGAGTCATTATGCAGTATAATATGTATGAACGTATGCTGAAATTCACTATCTTAGGTCCTTTTAATTGGCTCTCTCAAAAACTTTCTGTTATAAACCTAAATGGAGTGCACACAAGAGAGTAGGAAATAATACATTAAATGATTGAAATCAAATTCCTTTTACAGTAAAACAAATAATTATTTGCATTAATCCAGGGAATTCCCTGGTTAACCATAATATTATCTTACATTATTTATTCCATTATTTGCAACTACATTCAATTACATCAACTACATGTGTGATTGTGTTAGATAATATTGTAGTCTCCACTGAACTTCAAGAGTGTTGTCATTACCTTTGTTTCCTGAAGTTCTGAAAAGCCCTGTCAGAGGGAAAGGTCTTTCTGTTGTCTTTATCTGCACTGAAAGGCACACCACCAATTGGCGATGTTGCAGACACTTCTGGATTCTGTTTCATAAATCAATCAAAAATGCTATCAGAATAATAATAATAAATAATATCTCCTGGTTTATTTCAACTTACCTTCTGGGTGACTTTTTCCTGTTGTTGCACCAGCCACTTTTTAAATTCTGGAGAAAAATCTGAAATCTATAATATAATGTATCAGTCAATTCCAGCGGTGACCATCCCCCCCCCCCCCCCGGACACCGTGGGGCATTTGCATACCAGTGCCTTCCCTGGGGTGGGGAATTTTGAAAATTTTGCTGGCCCCGGGGTCAGGAATTGTTTTTCCCCGGGGGAGGGGGGTGGGGAATTTTGGTTTTCTCATCTCAAGCGCGTCGGGTTTTGCGAACTACAACCCAGTTACAGAAAATAACGCCACATAAAATATAATGCAGAGCATGGCCCGTATACACCACGTTTGGAGACTGGCACATTTGCACATTTCACAGTTTAACGTCTTCTATAGAGAAGAAACAGATTTCGCAATTTTGTCTCAATGGAAAAACATAAAAATGAATTGACACTATAAACAGAGTTCCAATTTCGCAAAAAGTCAAGTAACATAACTGCGAAATAGTTGCTCTGCAAATAGAATAAAGGTAAATTTCGCATTGAGAGATGCAGCTAAATGGCTACAACCGCGAATGGCCTAGGAATGTCACTTCTTTATTTATATTTTGTCTCACTTTCAGTGAAATGAGAACTCGTTCAAAGACGAGAAAACTAAAGTACATTTAAAAACGAATTGTAAATGCTCGGACAGTATAAATGGAGTTGAAGTTTTTGTTGTGAAGCTTTGTCACGCAGAGTTACCGTCTTTTTCTCATCCCTCGGGTGGGGCATTTTTCCGCTTTTTGTGTTCCCCTCCGTGGGGTATTCTGCATTTTTGCTAGCCCGGGGGCGGGGAATTTTCAGTTTTATTTTTAGAAATGACCAAAAGCCCGGGGGGGGGGGGGGGCATGGTCACCGCTGGAATTGACTGATACATAAATGACAATAAGCTACATATAAAATAATATGAATTTCAGAAGCAAATGAAAGAAAACCAAGAGCTATCAGTAGTTAGCATTACTACAATACTTACTCTAGTATTTTCTGCAAGCAACCTTAATGTTCCTCTATCAACAAAAGTAACAATCCTGGAAAAAAGTTAAGCTGTATAGTAAGCAAACACTCAGCTCCTTTGGAGACAAAGCCAAGCAACACAATGTAATGTCCATGTGTTTGTTATGGGAGGTGATCAGTGGCTGCCAAACAATAGGCATACGGCAAGAGCAAGCAAGGTGGTATGAAATGCCACCAGTGGAGGGGGTGGGGTGAACTTCCTTTGAGGGTGTGGACCAACAATTATATAACAGGGATGTAAAGCATAATGCCCATGCTGTGCAGACTCCACAATACCAAAATTTAGCTATTTTATTAATCTCTTAGCGATGAAGTCATGACAGTAGTCACAAAGTTTTTACCTTTGCAAATTCTCCAGCACAATCACAGCAAACTGAACACAGTTGTGTACAGAGTACAGAATATTTTCATCCATTACTTGCTTGTCTAAAAGGATATATACAAGTGAAGACATTTAGTAATTCTTCTTAATATTGTTCCTGTGTTGCAGTCTTTCTAATATATATCAAAGGACCCTATTATTGCTTCTAAAGTGTACCAGCACCTGTTTCTGGGAGGACAACTCTAGTCGTTAGCAACTGTGTAACAAAGTACACCTCAGATGTCAAGTTAGGGACCACATTTCCTGGAAGAAAAACAACAGGTCAACTGCTAATTTAGGATCCATTTAGGATCTCTGTGATAATAGTATTAGAATAGAATATCAGAGAAAAACTCCAGTTTTATTGTTCCACCCTTAACAACACACCAAGGGCCACACCTACCTTCTATTAAACTTGCATACACCAGAGCAAGAACATCTACTTTCTCCTTCTGTGTAACTTTAGACACCTCAGCACAAACAATCACTTTCTTGTCTTCTTTTAATGAATAATTCCCATCCTTGACTTTGTCCTCTTTAATTTCCAATTCAGGATCCTCACATTTACTGTTATTTCTATTGTCTAGATTTTGTCATTTTCGGAAGTAGTTGCCTGGAATTTCTCTGAAATCTTTACACTGAAACTGCTGTCATTTTTACTGCTTTCAGATTTTGTCAATGATTTTGAATTATCCATTGGACTTGAACCTGTATCTCTGACTTCCACTTCATCAAATTTTCTAGATAACTTTTCTCCCATTGCTGATCTTGCATTTGGACTGATAAAATCACCTAGGCTAAGCATAGGAGGGGTACGTGGCTGTGGACTGGGGCTAGT
Organism: Scolanthus callimorphus; assembly: GCA_033964015.1. Lineage (NCBI taxonomy): Eukaryota > Metazoa > Cnidaria > Anthozoa > Actiniaria > Edwardsiidae > Scolanthus > Scolanthus callimorphus. The sequence goes on along the minus strand of CM066915.1, from coordinate 28,603,144 downwards.
TCTATTTCCCCATGGGGAATCCCCTCTACGTTGCTGCTTTGATTTGATAAACCTGAGCATGTTTCTCTCGTCTTGAAGTGATGCTGGACTAAGAGAAGTATCATGCCCAGAAGGAGATGACATGACATATCCAGAGGGGAACTGTGGAGAATTTTGTCCACTTTTACAGGAGTAGGAGTTATTCGTCTTGGTGTGGTCTTTTTGCTGCAAAAAAGAAATCAGTGTTCAATAATACATACTGGGAAAATCAATCCATTTGAAAGGACACAGAGATATTCAGAGACAAGGCTCATAAATTTATCATGAAATGTCTATATTAAATCTGATTGTAAGACGTACCTTTTGGGTGTTGCCTTGGCACCCATTGGAGGAAATTCTTCCATGCTGTCAAGACTGGGCTTTGACTGTCCAACAAGGGGTGATGTCTCACGGCCACTATAGCTACCAGGGGTGACTTTAGGAGACTTCCTGTGCATAGAAGGTGATGATGCAGGCGAATGCCCCTTGCCATGGTGGCGACGGCTATAGGTTTGCTGGGTTGGACTTGGGGAAGGTGTTTTATATGACTGGAACACAAGTCCACGAGATGAGCTTCTAGAAGGTGTATCTTGGCTTTGTGATGGACCCTGTACCTTGTCTGGTTTTCTGGGAGGTTTCTTGGGAGTTGATGCAGTCTGCCTAGAGGCTAAGTGGTGCTGAGTGCTTTCTCTAAGATAATTGAGGAAAAATGGAACAAACACTTCTAAGGCGACCTTGAGTTTAGGGCCACCAGTGAGGCCATCCTGTCAAATAATAAAAACAAGAATATCATGACAGGCTAGCCAAGTGGTTCCACTACCTGGCAATAACAAATCACGTGCGTATAGACACATTTACTTTCTTGAAATTATTTATCCTTTTCAAATGCAAGTAAGCCTTCTATTGAAAGGTGCATTGATTATTTAATTAAGTATATCTCAAATGGAAAAAACAAGCTTATCTCTATCCGTCTTGTCAGTATTGATAACTTCGCCTTCGATTCGGAGGAAATCGGGCAGCGTTTGACTAGTCAAAATAGTCACAATAATATCTATTTGCAGTTGTGCTAGTTTATACTCACGGGCTTTGATGAATGTATCACATTTTGAGTAAAATCTTCAACTGAAATCGTTCCATCTAGAAGGCTGGCCAAAGTGGCCGCCATTTGCAGTCATTCGAATCCAGCGCCTTCCCTGTCTCGCGCATGAGCAGTAACAGCATAAATCTTTGGCGGGAAATATTGCCCAATCAGATTGCAGAAATATGAATGTATAATTAGCTAGAGCCATCGAGACAAGACTCCATTGCAGCATTGCAGCACTTTCGTAATTATTGTCGAGTCGATTATGCCGAAAAGATCATTTCCGTTTCGCAATTCCACAGCACAGGTGCTGAAAACACAGATAACTCCATTTCATGAAAAAGATGTATACATGGAGAAAGTATACGGTAAGAAAGCAGAAACGTTTTGCATCATGCATTCGCTCGCACTTGACTTTTATTTGGTGGGCTTGCGTGACCTATAATTAACATGTCCTCCGAATTTCAGCCAGAACCAAAGATCTACTGCAGAAAGGTGCAGAAGAAGCACAGAAAAATGGTCCCTTGTCGAAACCCGAGCCAAAGGAGGAGTTCAAATGCCAGTTGTGTGGTCACACGAGGAAAGGCATGGTTGTTGTGTGTTCCTTCTGTGACAAGAGAGTGTGCTCCTCCTGTAATGGATTGTGCAGTGATTGTGGAGGCGAATTCTGCCTAAATTGCTCCGTTGTGAGGTGAGTATCGATAATTGATGTTTTTGTGGTGTTATGAGCTTGGTACGTTAACGTTTCTCTTGCACGACTGACGATTATGGATGAGTGCAAAAAGTAATTGGTTTTGCACGTCAAAAATCAGCATGAAGCAGTCTCTTGTGATGTCATGACTGACTCCACTTAATAAAAAAATAATAAAAAAGTAAATAAAAAGTAAATGTAAAATATAATTGAAATAAAAATTGAAATATGAAAAAAAAAAAAAAAATGACTGACTCCACTTGGTTTGCTATCCCTTGGGGCAGGCTGGTTTCCATAGTCATTTTGGTTCATGCAAGTCATTTTAGATGGTCTGAGATGACCGCAGTAACTAATGGAAACTTGACTGAGAGCCCCCCTCCCCCCCCCCCCAAAAAGAAAAAACTATATGACCTTGTGGAGATAAGGAATTAACCTTGTGTGAAAGCTAACATGCTAATGAAATGGTCCCATGTGTGCTTATGAGCGTTAGCCCTAGTAAGCGGAGAAAGAGAAAAATCTCTGACCCTGAGAGGGATTCAAACCCACGACCTCCGGAATGGTTGTCTCTATAGTTTCAAGCTCTATCTTGCAGTGCAAAGATGGACTATTGAATATGGCCTGAACGACCTAGGATGCACTTTGGTCCAAGAACTGCGCAATGTGGTGTTCTGAAGGAACAAATACTATTTTTCTTTAGTATAAATTACTCAAGTGTTTATAAGAATTTCTGTGCGCTGATTGTTCGAGAGGTTCGTTTTCTCTCGCTATAATCACCTGCAGGTGATTTTAACATTGTAAGGATAGGGAGGGCACGCACAAGTTGTGTTATGATCATGAAAAAGTCCAACAAGAACAAGTTTTTCTGTCTAAAAACCTTATGGATCACTTGAGCAATTATATTAAAACAATTAGTCACCTTGGGCTCCGTGATTATTGGCGAATAATGGGGTAAAAGAGCTGTTATTATGATATTTTGAATGCTAGACTCCCAACAAAATCACAGAATTCTGAAATCATGCTTTCTTTTTTCTCCATGCTTAAATGCATATATAATGCATATACCAATAATATTTATAACTTTGCACTATTTTTTTGTTTTAGTTATGGAGACATGGATGAAACCTACTGTCTTGGTTGTCTGAAGAGTTAGCACAATGAAAGCACTACAAGGGGAGCAAATTGTAGATATATATTGTAAATACCAGTATAATAGAAAAGATTGGAGACTGGAATATTTGATGATAGAGAATAATGACTGTAATATTTCAGACATTAATTTGTGAAATGTGAGTAACTTTATCTTAAGAATTATGTAATTTTGAATAAGACTGCAGATAAGTTGCAGATTCTTTAGCGGGTCTTCACACACTCAAATTTCAAAATATATGCCAGAGACAAATTCTAGCAACACACCAGTCCTTATAGAATTATACACAGAAGCATTCTAGGGATTTTCAGAATACTGAAAATCTGAGAACACTGTCTGGATTTGAGGAAAACAGTGACTTTGCATTCAATATGCCATTATGATACACTGCAAATTTAATGAAAATTTTGCAGGAGAATGCATGGTTCCAGAAAATATCCATCCCCTCCCCCCCCCCCCCCCCCCCCCCCCCCCCCCCTTCTCCATGGAAGGGATAGGAAGTTCCAGATGGGTGGGGAGGAGGGGAAATCAATTTATCTGATTTTTTTCCATACAAAACTGTATTTTCATTTGAAAGTTTTTCACTTTTCAGCACCCTTCCATGTAGGGGGCCACCACACAATATAGTAAATATATGAGGAGAATTTAACATTTTAGTGGGAGATGAGGTAAAAGTGAGACTATATAGATTCCTGCCAAAAGCAGGAGAGTTGGCCTCAGACTTGCATGAGATTGGGAATACTTTTATGTTTTGGACCAACAAGATGTCTTTGAACTGCCAAAATATCTCTTTCAAGAGGTTGGAAATTTTGGCTGAAAATATGAGAGATGATAGGAAAAACTTCAAACTGTTGGCTGGCCACTATTATAATGTTGAAGGCAAACATTTCTAGTTTCTCAATTTTTCAAAAATGATAAGCAATTTCAACATTACCTTTGTTTTGGCAAGAAAATTTAGACCAATTTTTGTAGAAAAAAATAACGTTTACTATATGCGCCTGATTAAAAAAAAACGATTGCTCGACCGGGTTTCCTTAGTAATCATGGACGAGAGGAAACTGGTAAAGTAAACACCAGAAACTTCTCGAGACTTCGAGAAATCTCTTCGCGGATAAAAATGGCAACATTACAAACTGTCCGAGAATGACTCAGCACTGACTCGCATTTGCTCCAGCTATAAAAGGATCGAAACTCTCTTGGGATTAAATTCAGACTAAATGCTCGTTTAGCTGAACGAAAATTTTAAAAGCGGAAAATGGCGGACACAGAGACGTGCGAGCGCTGCAAAAGAGAAATCCCAAGCGTAAACTTCGTTATGCACCTTGCGCATTGCCTTAGAAACTCCGAGATCTGTCAAACGTGTGGCGAAGTGGTCCCCAAAGCTAGTAGCAGAGAACATTTTGAAGAGTTCCATCAGAAGATCGAGTGTAAAGTATGTGGCATGGAGGTTGAATCGAAAGCGAAAGTAGAGGAACACGCAAGAAGTGTTTGTCCACGAAGGAAAGCACAGTGTAGCTTTTGCGAGTTGGAGCTCGCTCTGGATGAGTTAAATGAGCACGAGAGCTATTGTGGATCAAGGACGGAGAAATGTGAGAGTTGTGGGATGTTCGTTCTTATTAGAGATCTTGACAGACACCGATGTGAAAGTGAGGTTTCCTTCCTGCCTTGCGAGTTCTGTGAAAAGTTATTTCCGTGTTCTGAGTTGGAAGATCATCAAGCCATGTGCCCTGCATCCAACCTTGGCAATCTAATAGAGGATTTACAAGACCAAGCAACTGATTCCATACCGGATCATGATGATCATTACTCCAACAAACATGAACAGAGTACCATCAATGCCAAAGCAAAATCCCAAAACATAGAGGCAAAGGACACTGAGGTATTTGCCCTCCCATGTGAGATATGCGGAGAGCTTTGCCCATCTGACAGGCTTATAACACATCAGGATGAATGCATGCTGCAACAAAGCATGCCACAGGAGTCTTCCTTGCCAAACAAAAATTCAAATCATGAGCCACCAAGAATGCCCCATGCACCAGGAAGGGATGACGACACTGAAGACCCATTTGTAAGACACATGAGAAGGGTTATGGGGGAGGATTTTGAGCATTTTGGAGGGGCTTTTGGCAGGTCGAGCCCTCTCTTCCAGATGAGGCCTTCGAGTATGTTTGACAACCAATCTGATCCATTCAGTTTGTTGTGGAGAAGCATAAACCAATCAGAACTGCCAAGTAACAGGACATCAGCTAGGATGTACTTCAGTTAGAGTAGCATTTGTTACACATGTTACACAAAATAATCAGCTGTGGATTGATAGTATGGCTTGAGTAATTTTCAATAGACTCATATAGTATGAAATACTGCACTACATAATTAAGGCTATTAAACAGAGACTTGTCAAATTTGTTTCATATATCACTCTGGACTTGATACAAATGATTGCTGATTATTCATGTTGTTGTACTGTACATGATTGTAGTCAGTATATCTGAAAGAAAAAGGAATCTACACAGATTTAATTGCAAATCATATATTTTTATTGAAGAATTTCCTTAAAATGGTTTGAATCTCTGAATGACAACCGTTTTATGGAATGGCCCGGTTGGCACAGTAACAGTATTGCTAAGTTGGCATCAGAAACATAAAAAAGGTATTTTTAAAATAGTTTATTATCAAGTACAAGTATGCCTTTCCATAGCCTGCCTAGAATTGAAATGATGATGGTATGAATGAGTATGAAATAGTCAAATTTCAGGATGTGAAAGGCTGGCCAATAAAAAAGCAGCACCAATTAACAGGTAGTGGATATCTGTGATGAGAACATATGAGATTGCTGTACTGCCTTGAATGTGAACTATACAAGGTTCTATATCAGTTATAAGTGGAGTCGTCACTCTTGGTTTCACCATACTGCTGACCTGAAAAACAAAAGATGCTTGATACTTAGTTTGATGTGCATTTCTCTTACTGTCCATCCAGGAATATACATTGTGTGGTTCTAGAAAATATCCCCCCCCCCCCCCCCGCACAGAAGGGTGTTGAAAAGTGACCCCACCCCCCACCCCTCTGGAATTTTCAAAGGAAAATACAGTATTTGTATGGAAAACAATCAAGTAAATTGACCCCCCATCCCTCTTGAATTTCCAATCCCTATGTGGGGTTGGGGGGGGGGGGATGGATATTTTCTGGAACCACACATTGTGCAAGTAGGGTGACACCTCAATCTGCAATTTCCTTAACTAGTGTGACCTGAACATGGATCATATACGAGGGGCAATGATCATAGACTGAACCATTTTAAAAGTGGGAGTGGTGTATGGGCCTTCATTTTTTGGTGTAAGTACTGCACTGCATTCATGACAATGGCATGGATTTGCGAAATCCTGCATATGCTCCTAGGAGGGACTCATTACTAACATTATTCTAATATAGTATTGTATGGCGAAAGTAGATCAGGTTGTACAGAAAAATGTGTCCTTTGCAACGTCCTTAATAAAGAAAGAAAAGAAAAAGAAAGAATTGATAAATTTAGGTAGATAAGACGAAAGAGACGAAATACGAGAGGAATAATGTAATAATATTATCTGTTATTATTATTATTATTTTTCTTCAGCTTCCCGCCCCGATTAGCTTTATGCTATTTGTGGGTTGACTGATTTTATATGTTTTATATTGAAAATAATAAAAATATTGTATTGTATTGTCTTGTCAATTTGCCGTTCATTGCAAAATAACGTTTCAAAAGGTCTAAGCCAGATATGTTTGCGAAATTTGCACGTAAGATTTTTTATAGCACAGATCACCTTAGCTTTATATTTTTACTGTACATTTATTGCTTTTATGAATATTATCCAAATAATCACGAGGTAAAAAATGGGCAATTCCAGAAAATAAAGGTACCCTCCCCACGGGCGGCACTAGTTTTTGACCCCCCCATGCATCCATAATTTCCAAAATGGTTTACCCCCCCATGCATATAGAATTCCGGGCAGGTTAAAGAAATCCAGCTTCGAAAAACCCCCCTTGCAATCAGAATTCCGAGTTCTTAAACCCCCCCATCCCATCGGAATTTCCAAATGCCGCCCGTGGGGGGGGGGGTACCTTTATTTTCTGGAATTGCCCAATGTATATATTTCCCCCTTTCAACTCACCCCTGGAAGAGGTTCGCTTTGGCCGTCGGAGCAAAGCACTGTGAGGTCTGTTGAGTTATCCAGTAGCTCCTTATACGTCTCAACAGTCTCTGGCGTCCACGTTATGTTATGAGGATCTCTGAAAAGACACAAAAAGACAATCAACGCTGCTTACCAATCATTTGATCACAAGTCATGGGAGGGAGTGGCACAGGTAAAATTAACAATTAGTAAGTCGAGGTGACTATTCACCGATAGAGCGGATTTCACATGTCTGTCAACCCTTGTTATGTAATTGCGATTGCTTTGCGTTCTCATTGGCTACTCGTTTTTCTCGGCCAATCAAATTCTTTAGTAAATACAATTGCGTAATTACTTAGTAATTGGTTCGGCTTGTGATTGGCTGAGAGAAAAGCCATTTAGGAGCAAGTGGTGATTTCTCTCGATTCTGATTGGCTAGTGATTGCTCAATTGCAATTGTTTTCACGACAGTCATGTGAAAACCGCTCTATTAACGGAGTAATTGACTTGGAAAGACTTGGAGTAATTATACTAAAACAATCAGTCAAGGGTTATATTCACCCTTGATTTGTCTGTAACTTCCGCGCGCAGGCACACGCGTCTATGTTGTCGAGACAACGCCCTGTTTTCAAATGTCCCTATTTAGCTAAGGGCCACACGGGGCCACACCCCATCAATCAGGCTCAGCAAAGTCAACACCTCAACAACATAGCGCAACATTTATTGGACTCAGCTTGTTGAGACTGCCCCGTACAAACAGTCGAGCGTTTCACTGCAGGCGAACGTTACTGTGGCGTATTAGTCTGGGCGCGTGAATGAGTCAGTTGCTGATATATTGTTTGAAGAGGTTTGGCACGACGTCTCTTGTCTTCTTGCAATTCTTAGGCATGAAAGAAATCAAAGATAGCACGGGTGGAGTACCAAACAGTTTTGTAAAGGTCACGTCATGGAAAAGACTGTCTGGAAGCCGATTGTTCTCGTTAACCTGTTTGACGCGCACCTACATTTGACGAGGTCTACGTTTTCTTTGCAGAACCTTATGGGGAATTAAAAAACATACAATATCTCGATTCTAGGGATCTATTTTGTTGAAACGTAGCCTACCCGATGTTCATTCTGGCGTAGAGATCATTGCGCACGTCGTTAACGGAGAAGCATCTCGTCAACTCAACTCTGGGGTAGTATATGATAAATGACATGCACATCTCTTCTTTTGTCCCCAGACCGCCCTGTCAACGATACGAAAACGTTTTAACTATGGAGGGGTACAGTAACCGCGTGGTAAGTCATACCACTTCGTCGCCCAATGCCATAGTCAATTTCGAAATATTTTTGTCCCGTTGGAACGACTTGGATATTAAGCGCCAGCTCAGTGAGTGATTGTCTAAGTTATCCATTCTAAGACAAGTCTTTGGCAAAGATCTGTCAAAGAAACTTGTACCCCTCAGTTTTCACCAGCAGTTACTACCGTCCCAATCCAATCGGATTTGCGTCAAAATCGATGGCTTCGCGACAAAACGAGGAGCACTTGCGCCACATCTGGCGACTATAACAGATCCCGGAATGAACAGTATATCTCCTTTCGCCAAGTGGCGGTCTTTTTCACAATGTGGTTGCCAAACGAAGAAAGCTGCTCGCCAGCTACAACAAGTCCCAGAAAGGCCCGAGTTTTTGCCAATCCTGCCCATATCCTAGTACCTACATGGTTCATGCTGACAAATGGCAGCAAATCTTGCAAAGTTTTAGATACTGTACTTCGACGAAGCTACTTTAGTTATTATTGAAAGCTGTGCGTATACATTTCGAGTTTTTCATACCAGAACTTCATGGGTTTTATCCTTCGACTGGTAGTGACACATCTGAATAATGTCATCGCCCTGCAACAAATACAGGCCTATGTTAGAGGCTCCACAGGCTACTGCAAGATTTGTGTAAAGAATTAACGGTAAAAATGAGAGCAGTAAAAAGGGCTCAAATTCTCAAACTTTTCGCAGATAAGAGAATAGAAGTACAACTAGATATTATTGTAGAACATTTTTTATTTGTGATTTTAAATTTCCATCTTATACTTTTCTCGTGATTACATTTCCATACATTCTCTGTATTGTGACCGTTAATTGGCGCTGATATTAATGCCTTCAAGTACACGTTCTTTGTAAGAACAGTTCCGCATTGGAACTACCTCCCAGCGGAGGCGGCGATTGGAACTACCTCCCAGCGGAGGCGGCGGAAGCCGACAGTTTAGCCGCCTTTAGAGCAGCAAGGTAGTGGGTCACGCTGACCCCATTGCAATATTAGCATTATGCTAAGTGCAATTACTTAAATTAAAGATTTAAAGATTAAAGATTAATTCTTCACACAAATCAGTAACCTGGGACGCCTATGATTAGACATAAGGATGTGTAAATGTTTGGCACAGCCTCATTGACGCACATTTTCTGAGCAGGACTAAAACTATCGTCTGAAAGGATAGCGGACACGGAGACCACCCACATCGATATACAAGAGATGAAGACTCGTGTTAAAGATTTGACTTGTCAACTTTAATGGATTTTGGACGGACATTGTCCGATGACCGGCTCTTGGATAATGACCGGTAGGGTGTGTACGACACGAGTCCAAACCCACTAACTATCCACGTCAATTTCCGACGCATGTATTTCGCCAGAAAAAAAAATACAAAATATACATTAAAATGTCTTCTCGCAAGAAAGCCAGCCAGAGGCAGTTCCGCATTCTCACTGTAGGTATAAGTATGTAGGTATAAGTCTATGTACGTTGTTGTCTTCCACGATTGTCGCGGAGCAATCGGATTTAAATGAATTCCAAATATAGATCGGTTATCATGAGAAAATATTAATGATGATAACTCCGTTAATTCTGTTCCATTGCGGAGATTGTTTGATGCTCACCGGTTTAATGTGAATCTCCTGGGGCAAGACTTGAAACTCCTGCGAAAAGGTACAACTTGTGAGGTTTTTCGAGTATATAGCTGCAGTATAACTGAGGATTCGTATGAGGTTACTCATTCTCGCTTATCTCCTTTGTACTATGCTTACCTGAAAGTTAAAGTCATAATCATCATCGCGAGCCACTTCCGTTAATTCTGTACCATTACGCAGATGTCTCGTCCAGATCCGAACACCTTTTGAAAAGAAAACGAGAATTTCTAACAGCCGCCGCGCACCAACTCGCCTACCTTGACTATAACTCACTCTAAATCTTATTAGTTTATGCACACAAAAATAAATCTGGCTATATCTTTTCCTCTATGCTTACCTTGCAAGTGGGTATGAAGTAAAATAGCGAAGATATTGATTCCTCCATCAGGAAGGCTACTGTCTTTGAATCCCTTAGAATAGGAGAAATAAAATGAGATCCTTGAACTCATTTCTGAAAAGGGTGTTAAGGATTGAAGAAAACAAATTGTTAATCAGAAGAGGCATCTAAGATGTGCGAATGACAGACATCAGTGATCAAAATGGGCGAAATCGGGAGCAGCAGAAAATATCTGACGAAGCTATGACCTGCCTGGCTGGAGTAAAGAGAGAGGAGAGCCGGTCGAGCGAGTGGCCAAGCCCTCCCCGCGTCAGTTTACTTCTTCCCTCCCTTAGGGCTGATGTTCACACACGAACTCAATCGCAAGGATATCAGATTCATAGATCTCAATCGCAAGGATATCAGATTCATAGAACTCAATCGCAAGGATATCAGATTCATAGAACTCAAGCGCAAGGATATCAGATTCATAGAACGCAAGCGCAAGGATATCAGATTCATAGAACTCAATCGCAAGGATATCAGATTCATAGAACTCAATCGCAAGGATATCAGATTCATAGAACTCAAGCGCAAGGATATCAAATTCATAGAACTCAAGCGCAAGGATATCAGATTCATAGAACTCAATCGCAAGAAAATCGAGACGTTGCGCTCCCTTGCGTTTGTGCTTGCGTCTGGTGTGAAACAAAGGTGAAACAAGCGAACGCAAGCGCAATCAAGCTAATTAATGTTGATTTTAGGGTGGCGCTTGCGTCGCCGCGATTTAGAGCTAGTTAACACAAGAACGCAGGCACAGAACACAAGTTCAAGGCAAATGTAAATCACAGCGACGCAAGCGCAAGCTTAAAATCAACATTAATTATTTTGCTTGCGCCTGCGTTCGTATGTGAACCAGCCCTTAAATGCACACTCCTCTCACACTCCTCTCTTATTTGCGTCTAAGTGCCGTGTAATGCTTACCTCTCGTGTGCATTCGCTGCCGCAATACCCCACGCTTATCCATTCTTCCTGTTGAGGTGGGATGATCATGGCCGTCATGGGTGCCCATCCCGCCCAGATAACACCCGCGTCATAGGTGCGCGTCTGGGCGGTGTAGTAAAACCTTAGTCCGGAGTGATCGAATACTCCTGCCGATTCAAATGAAGAAAAGATATCCACCTGCGGTTAGAATAATGGGTGGAATCTCGCGCACAGTATTAAACTCAGATGATTTTTCATGTAATACTGGCAAACATTTTCCTCATTGCTCGCATAGTTTTTTCCTCGAACCACAAATCGTAAAATACCCGCCGGCCGTATTGCATAGAAAAAAGCATCTAATAAGACATATGTACAGAGGCTCAAATTCGGTAGCCAGAATTCTTGTCGACGTTACAGGTATAACAGCTGGGAGTTGAAACTCATCGAGGACTGACTTCACAAGCATTACATTTTCCAAAAAGAATAAAATGTCTGGTTCCTTCGTTTACTTACTGTTCTTTATCGCTTGCGATTTAGTCTCTATTTTAGCACTCAAGTGTATTAAGGCCTGGGCCAACCCAGAAAATCGAGAAAATTACAAAATTTAAAATATGTTTTCTAATCATTAATGATGTACCATGATATTTTCAGGATAGTTAACATTCATCGAGTAAAATCTTTTGGTATGGAATTTCGGCTGATACACTCATCACGTGGCCAGTCACGTGACATTTTCACTTTTCAAAGTTTAAAAATTTCTCCGGTGGTGAGTTTCACTCCTTTTTGAAAAGTTAATAGCTAATAATATTTCTCTCTTTGGGTTCTACATAGTGACGCCTTTACATGTGAAAAAAGTTTGCTCCTTTAGGGTGCTTTAAGGAAAGAAAATGAGAGACTGTCATGGTGTGCGGGTGTGTCTAAGGAAGCTCCGCGGGCAGTTAATCAAATTTCGTATTTGTCTAATTCATATTCGTTTATAAAGCCAGCAGCCGTTAATAGTTATCTAAATCTAGAGTATGGGGACTCGATCGAAGTCTAAATCTGTAGTAGAGGACAGCAACACTGAGTTCGTGACGATGACAACCGTTCGCGAGATGCTAAAAGTACAAGAATCAACGATGAAGAGCATGTTTGACTCAGTTGTTAAGAACCTGACTTCACGAGTCGACCAAATGGTTATGATAGTCCAGGAAATTAAAACCAGCCTGGAATATACTCAGAAGGACGTAGAGGACTTGAAACCTCTGTCAGAGGACATAGAAGAAGTCAACAAAGAAATCGAAACTATCGTGACCGAGCTTGGATCTCAATCAGGGAAAATGGAGTACCTGGAAAATCAATCTCGGCGTAATAATATACGAGTAAATGGTATTCCAGAGGTTCATGCGGGGGAAAAGGAGACGTGGGAAGATGTGGAGGCCAAAGTGAAGGAGGCGATCAAGGAAAAACTCAATATCGACGTGGATATTGAGAGAGCGCATCGGGTGGAACGAAGGAAGCCAAAGAAAGTAGTCGGAGCAGCCGGAGGAGAGTCTTCAAAAAACCAACCAAGAACCATCGTGTGCAGGCTTAAAAGCTGGAAGCAGCGGGAGCCTTATATCTCGTTAACAGTAAATAATAGTTCAGCAACCAAAACGGTACGATGTTTCTATTGCTGAGGTCTATCCATTTTCACCAAAATTGTATTGTTAGATGTTTTCTCCATCACCGGAAAAGCAATTTACTGTTTTGTCACGTGACATACCTTGTGACGTCACTCCACACTAAGTTATAGCACCAAAATATTACGTTTGTCCAGTTTTATCACTGTGCAAAAAAATAGCCTGCCTTAAATAGATTAAAGCAATTTAAGGTACATTTTGCGTTTTTGGGGGCTAGCCCCAAGCCTATTTCGAATCCCAGGCCTTAATGTGCTTGAGCACGCATGTTACGCATCTCGCATGATATAGAGTAAAAGCCCCCCGGGCCTGTGTGTTTGCATTCTCGTACCCAGAGCTCCCCGCGCATGCGTCAGATTTAATAGAGCCGTTGAGCGAAACAACCTTCTGCGTATGCCCCAAAGTTCACAATCAGCCATTTAGCGAAGTCCCTCGAATGGATGTCACCAGAGCCTCCCCAGCGAGGTGACGAGCCGGGGAGCTCTGGGTTCAAGAATGGTGTGTTTGACGTCGAGCCCAATCATAGCGACATACCTGACGTCATATCCGGGTTATCGTAGTGAACCTCCATAACAACATACCGCGGACCAAATCCTGCTCCGATTGCGAAACCAACATGCTCGGGATAATAGAACGGCTGGTGAAAATATATGAAGAAAGTTAACACGGGAGTAGCCCAGACGTCGAAACGACGTCGCGCACAAAATGGCGCGACAACTGGGAACGAGACAAGTTCTTGTTTGATTAGCTATGATTGGTTACTTCCCTTCGTTTACTAGACTCCTGCGCAGCCATTTGCGTGTCGCTGTTTCCTCGCGAAATGAGCGACATGCAAACGGCTGCGAAGAAGGCTATTGGTTTGTTTGTACTGTTTTAAATTGTCTCATTTTTAAACGTAACAATTAGCGCTTTAAGATTTTTACACATCGCGTATTGTCGGCGAGGTGCAAATGATTCTAAAAAAAATTCACAAATGCGAAAGAAAAAAAACGCATTTATGTACTGCTAAATCTAGTATAGACCTTTCGCCATCAACCTTTGCCCTAGCAACACGATATGCGACTCACCCCTCCCCCTATTCCCCAAGCGGCGACTGTAGAGAGACCAGCACAATCAGTGATGTCAGGAGGCATGTTGGGGTCATAACACGGCCCCACAGTGGCGAGATGGGACTCGTTAAATGTGTTTTTGCACGAGTATACCACAATGTGATGCACGTAACCCTCATTCCCTGGAGTAACCACGGGCGCGACCTGACAAAGGTAAATATTAAGTCTATAAGGAAAATACCCGTTATTATGAAGCGGCACTTTATACCCGTTTTAAAAGGCCTAGTTCGCTATGCGCACAAATCATTAGACTACATCCCTTTGATGAAATGGTAAAATTCTTGTGAAACGACATCGATGAAACGCGCGTTTTTGTTTCATTTACTCGAACTGGCCTTGATCTCGGTTCGATGCGCGCGTTGCAAAAATGTGTGAAAAGTTTTTGGAGACATTGCCCCGTTTCAACATCTCGATGCGCGCATATTCTTTGCGTTTTTTGATAGTGCGGCTATCTTGAAGAGAGGAACATGAGACTCCTAAAGCACCAAAAATGGCAAAGTACCGCACAGCACGTTTCAAGTGGAGGATAATAAGTAAAATTAAATAACAACAGTGCGGGGGTTGACTGACAAAAAATTATGACAATTTCTGAAATAGTATGTGTTTGAGGTGGGGTGCAAGCACATCCCCCCACCCCCCGCGCACCCGCTGCTCTTCCACTGGAACTAAAAAGATAAGAGAATAAGTCTTTAGTGATTTCGCTTACCTCAATGATGTGATGCTTGGTTGCCATTTGAGGAAACACGAACGGAATGCACATGTAACTTGTATCAGAATCGGACGGTATCGTCAACTGCAAATCGAGTTTTAAAGAGAGAAGTCAGTTTTAGTCCGATGTCCGCTTCCCTGCGAGCAGTAGCTACTTTTTATCTCCCTGCATTTGCTTTTTAGTGCCGCTTTCTTGTGTTTTCAACTTCCCAAAAGTAGCCGCTTCAAGAAACACAGAACAAGATAGAATTGGCATCCGCTAGAGTAGGGATATTTTATTTGTAAATGATATCCCTGCAGGGCAGTTCCAAGGAATTTCAGAAAGGAGGAGGGGTTTGGGGAATAGTATAATAATAGAAAATATAGGGACCAAATTGCAAATTTCCTTACGCAATACAGAAGAAATGTGTGGGAAAATCTCCGGAAAAGCAACCTCCCCCACCCCATGAATCCACCCTTGCCGTGTGACCTACATTATGTAGAACGTCGAAGTGTTGCAAGTCGTTTGGAATGGTGGGTTTCTTTGAGTGGACATTCAGAAGGAGGAGGCTCCTAGAGCCCTTGTGGGTGTGTTTGGCCACCTCCCCCACCCCCTGAATCCGCCCTTGCCTTATGACTTACATTATGTAGAACGTCGAAGTGTTGCAGGTCGTTTGGAATGGTGGGCTTCTTTGAGTGGACATTCAGAAGTAGGAGGCTCCTAGAGCCCTTGTGGATGTGTTTGGCGATGTGAGTATCTGACGTGGGATCGTCCGTATGGTAGGCGTATAGCACTCTCGTCGTGCCTATCTGATTATGAGAAAACAAACATTAATCGAGATTGGAGTCTGGTATGGCTTAGGAGAGTTAAAACCAGTGCATATCTATATCTGTCCGTACTTAACATTTTGTTACTGTTTTGTTGAACAGGTGTATTGAGTTCTGATGACGAAGACAGGGGGCAGGGACCTATATTCGGGGAGAGGGCCTATAAACATTGTTAGATTATTCCATTTCTGTTCGGCTGAGCACAGCAAAAAGAAATAGCATGGAATAGTGATTTCTTAGAGTGACTATTGAAACACAACAGTATGAAACATGAGGCGTATAACATTGTCCTGCTTAAATCTATATTTTTTTCAAAAGCCTTTTCCCGCTGACGATTTCAGCAAATAAAGTTTAAATGTTTATAGGCCGAGTATGTTCACGTCTAAATAGATAACGGTACAAGATTTTACCGCAAGAACAAACAGTTATATTTCGCATTTCTCTATTTTTTCGTACCCCTATTTTATTGTCAAAGTTGTCGTCACAAGTGTCGTAGCTTCTTGTAAATTTGAGGATAGTGTATCCGTCCTCCTCGCTCGCTCCATCTAGTGAATAATCCTGTTGCTGATCTATCTCTGGTAGAGATCGGGCACTCGCGTAGCGATCCTGAAACAGCAAAATCCAAATCATAAGTGCTTGAAATGACTTCTTGACGATTTATCAACCAGTCCGCGCTCCGATTTTATGCTAGCTACGTTTGCGAGGTTGAAACACTGTAAAACAAAATTAGAAAATAACACCTATGTTGTATTGTGAATGTGCGCATTCTGATTGGTTATAAGGCGTGTTTGTAAGGCCCGTTTCAAACGTCGATCTTTTGCCGCGTCGAATCCAATTGTTAATAGAGAAAACTAGTTGGCTGAATTAGATTCGACGCGGCAAAAGATCGACGTTTGAAACGGGCCTAAGGCTAGTTTTAGACGTCGAACGTAATTCAGTCGCACTAATTGACTGGGTTTATTAGCCAGTGAAAACAAGTTATTTCGATACGAGTGATTTTATGAGGTTAATATAATCTGTCTGGCTAATGGAGAATATCTCAGTCCTGATTTTAGGAGCGCTGGAAGGATTAAAAATTCTAATTTAGCACGGCAATAGCGCGGCGTTGGCACGGCAGATAGTGCCGTTCCTAATGCAAATGAGCTCAAGACAATAGCTCTAACTAACTAAACAATGGGAAATTGACATTTAGTGCGACAAGAATTAAGTTCGACGTCTAAAACTGGCCTAAGAGACCTGAGAAACACGATTGTCACGCAACGCTGTCGCGCGTGTATATGTTATTTTCTAAAAGCAAAAAAAATGCAGATTGTATTAAAAGTTCTCTGTTCGCGGGGAAGGCTGGGCCGACACCGAATGAAACTTGCAAAATCGGCCGGACAAGTCGCAGCGTGGAGATCAGACTGATACATACCAGGTGGAAAAGAGTAAAGTTGTTGGCCACGACTACGTTGATGTAAACATTTACATGTGTTTTCGTCATCTCGAAAACGTGCGACTGTTTGAGTCCATAATAGACAAATTTGTCAGACCCTGGCAAACGCGTTCAACGCAAACAGAAATTCAATTTACATATGCTGATAATGACTTTGGTATTTCAAAGGTTTCATTTAGAAAAAAAATCCCTGCATTTGTATTTCAGGTAAACTTCTTAAGTACCTAAGTAAGTTTATGTTTTTTATTTCACGCTTTTTCTCTCTCGAAAAAGTAAGTGAGGCCTATGCCGTATGGACGCCGCCGCCAAGACATTGCCAATCTTTTCATTCTCAACTGTCGACAATCAACATTTTTTGTGTGTAAAACTAGTAAGATGACCAGAAAGAAAACGAATTTAGGAAATCGTCTAGCTCGCAAAAATCACGAGGGGAAAACAGCGATGCCACAAACGCGAAACTTTGACTGTAAAAATGTGGCGTAGAAAATAAAATAATCTTACAACAGAATTTCACATCAGTCACAGAATTAAATAAAAAGAATAAGCTTACCTGAAGATATCCTTTACCGTCTTTCATCCAACCCATAATTACATCGGATCCAATCATGTTTCCCGTTCCTCCAGAAATACCAAAACCAACCCATCCAAGGGTTTGGACTTTGACTGCAAAAGAGACAGTCTTCGCCTCTTTATTGACATTCCAGTAAATTTCGTATTTTTTCGCTCCGTCCATGAATGCCGAGTTAGCAAACTCAGTGTCTAGTGTTCCAGAAATTGTCGAGAAAATGAGAAATGGAAGAAAGAGGGGCACTTCCATGTTGAAAACGGCGTTTCTGGCTGCTTTCTTCAAATCATGAAAAATGCGGTGTCGCCCGAATCGATGCGCGCGCACTATGGACACGCATTCTCGAACCCAGAGCCTCCCCGGCGATCGTCGCCTCGCAGGAAGGCTCTGGTGACATCCATTTGAGGGCCTTCATTGATTGGCTGAAATGGCGCGCACGCGTAGCTTAATCTCTCTTTATAAAAACGCATCTGTCAAAATAACACTGCCATTCGTTTCCTAGTCATCTCTTCAACCTATGCCTTTGACTAAACCGCTCCAAAAGTAATTATGAGGCATAAAACCACCATTTTCGTATACGCATGCATCGGTAGATGTCAAAAGAGCCTCCCCCGCGAGGTGACGAGCCGGGGAGCTCTGGGTACGAGAATGATGGACACGCGACTGTACAAACGAATTCTCATACCCAGAGCTTCCAGGCTCGTCTGCTTGGGGGGGGTGGGGGGGGGGGGGGGGGGGGGGGAAGCTCTGGCATGCTCTGGGGACATCCATTTAGTGTTTGCTGAATTTGAACGTCGGCATGCAACGAGAAGTTCTTTATCAATAAGTTTTTATCATTTGTTATGGCGACCAAGCTACGCTCAATAAAATAAAGAGCTGGTTGGCACATTTAGGCATGCAAGCAAATTTCTCTTAGAAAATGCATGTAATTAGAACCCCATGTATAAATAGGAATGGCGGGATGGAATAGTAATAAAAAGGGTGCCCTAAGGAGTGGCAACTGCCCACGAAATAGGCCTGCAGGTCCAAACTTTGTGTTTATCCATTCTCTTTGAATATTTAGGCTCCTTGCAATATTACATTGCATGTCGAGCTCTCTAGAAGGCAATTTGGGCATACAATTTCAGTATAATATATACACCTATTTCAGAAAAGGTTGCTTTGGTCATTGAACGCCTTTGTTTCATGGTCACTGAAGCAAAGAATTCCTTTGTTTCATGCTATAATTGAAAGACCAAAGACCAAACACTGAAGCAACCTTTTTTTTAATAAGGTGTATACATATATACTCAGTATATACAATGATGGTCCTGCCTCTATAAAATACAAAAATGACTTTAAAACCCCACCCTTGACCTCCTTTCAAAATTTTCTAAAACAAAAAAAAAATGTATATCTACTGGCAAAAAGGAAGACAGCATACTACCAAAAATGTGAAAATATTTTAGTGGAGAAAACATATTCTTGGTTTTCAGTTGTCACATGACTAAATTTATCTCCCTAAATATACTTTGAATCGCTGTATACACAAGAGAACTGTAAAGAGAACACAAAATTATGTTTCCCGAGTAAATTTGAGGCTGATTGAGTGTTTTCCGAATGAAATATATGGACATGAATTCGTGAAATTTTGTAGTGTAAATGTATGGAGCCACTGTGTTGGTGCCCAAGCAGATGAGCACCAACACAGCGGCCAAATTACCAGTCCTCCAAAACGGCTATGATTATATAAACAAGAATCTTGTCTCAATGGTAGGATATAAACATTTATAACATGCTGGTCCATCTTGTAGGTCTTGTAGAATTGAGCAAATTGAGTGAAATACTGCACGCTTAAAATATGTGACTGGTTTTGTGTGACATAAATAGCTTTAGCGATATCTCCAGAACTACGTGACAGAAGGTGCTGAAATTTGGTGTGACAAATCCTTCAGTAGAGTTGTCATCTACAACGAAAGAACATCTCTGTAGGAGTTTTAGTTTAGACATAAATATCAGCAAATAGTCACAGAGACAAAGTCGAGGTGACTATTCGCCTATATTTATGGAGCCTGAGGTGACTAATTGTTTTAGTATAATAGCAAAATATGACAAACGTCTCGACCAATCAGTGCTCGGAATCACCATAGGGAGCTCACCTTTACAGTTTAAAACTAGAAAAATGCTAAAAATCTTTCCATTTTTCGCTGAATAAAGCGAAAGGAAATCTATTTTCTTTGCCCTGCGTTCTGGTCTTTTCTGATTGGCTAATTATGCTTTGCCCAGACTCGCCCACTAGGGCCTCATTACCACGAAATGGCTTCCGTCTGGCTCTAACCTCGTAAAAAGAGACAAGGGATGAAACAACCGTTAGATTTTCGTCTCGAAAAACCGTACGCCGGGGAGGACGGAAGTAGATTGCTACAAAAGACCAGAAGTGAATTGTGATTGTCGTGACCGTTACGCGTACGACCGAATGCTTGAAGATGAGCGCTGCGTGACGCTAAGATTTTAAATCTATGCTTTTTGGTGCAAATTGTGGCGTAATTTTGTAATGTCATAAAACGTTTTCCTACTCCTGCTTTTCCTCCTGTACTAATAAAAATATTTCCTACAATTGTAGTTCAGCCAATGCAATTGGCAATGGAGAAGCTCTGAACGGGGAAAATTATTCAAACTGAAGAGAAACAAATAATTTTTTTGGCAGAAGTGACTGGTATCATCGACTCTAGGAAAGTGATCGCTATAGTCAGCTTATTGACTTAATTTGAAGAAGGACACACATAAATTATAATTTTCAAAGATCGGGAACTATTTTGAAAGTTTCAAATAAATTAAATTTGAGCTCAGTGCAGTGTGGCAACAATGAAGTAGCGGAATGTTGTGCTTTCCATTGCCGATCAAAGAATAATGGATTTATACACTGACTGTAGGGGAGAAGTGGTTTCATGCGAAGAAATAATTCGTACTTTTCAGACATTCGCGCAGAAATGAACGCTTCTTTGTAATAATATACACTAAGGCGGTTCGTCTTTCGAGAATTCATGGAACGCTGATTCAACAGACATTCGCTCAGAAATGAATGTTTTGAGACGAAAAACATTTGAAGTGCAGTTATAATTTCTTTGACTGAATAAAATGCAGCACTCTGCTGAACTTTCGAATGTTGGCGCAAAGCTCATTGTTCCCGCGTTAAAATGTGACACACGTGCTGAGGGGTGCTGACCTGGCGTAAAACCGGAAGCGAGAATTTTACTTCCGTCCTCCCCGGCGTACGGTTTTTCCGAGACGAAAATCGAGGTTTGAATTTGTGGCCCCGCGTGGGGCTTGAATTTAGCTTGATTGTATTAGAATCACACCAGGATTCGAAAGCAATCATTCATCAATAACTCTTTCGAGTTTTGGGCGATAATTCCTAAATCTTCTATTTTTTAGAAGCGTTTTCCGAGGGCTACTCAAAGTTGTTTCATCCCTTGTCTCTTTTTACGAGGTTAGAGCCAGACGGAAGCCATTTCGTGGTAATGAGGCCCTAGTGGGCGAGTCTGGGCAAAGCATAATTAGCCAATCAGAAAAGACCAGAACGCAGGGCAAAGAAAATAGATTTCCTTTCGCTTTATTCAGCGAAAAATGGAAAGATTTTTTAGCAATTTTCTAGTTTTAAACCGTAAAGGTGAGCTCCCTGTGGAATCACTTGAGTAATTATACTAATATGATATGTAGGTGAATAATGGTATGAAAATTGAAAAAAAAAGTAGACAAACTTGATTTATGATCAATAGTGTATTGATTATACCAACTCAATTTACTCTACAAGAATATTTGTGTCCATACCTGTGTGAACACAACAGGTAATCGTGTTTTAAAATCCAAGAGGAATAAGGCATAGACCACTGCACTGTCACATGTACTGTGTATAGTTTAGTCATGTTAGGGTAGCTTCATCAGCTCCATCTTCACAGGAAAGCATCACACCAGTCTTTTAAGCAGCAACAACAATCACCTGCTTGCTTTTTGTTGGCGCCTATTGTATCTTTGATCCAGTCTGAAAACATTTCCTTATCTTTCTTCAATAGTAGAAACTGACCAAGCACAACATAAGCCTTGTCGAAACCTTCTTCTTTCAATTTTCCCCCCAATACTGCGCCAATTCCCGCCAGCTCCGTTACATCTTTTTCGCCCATTGGCTCGCTAACAAAGTTCCTGTGCTTCTGCGAGGTTGAGCTCATTTTCCTACGGTGAAAAAGGTTAAAGACATGAATGTTAAGCTTATCTTCTATCCACGAGTACGAAGTCCAGTCAAATGTTCCGAGGATCCACAGAAAACAAGAATTGAGAAAATGGGCAAAAACATAGCAAGATTAAAAGCTAAACTATTACTCTACCTTTTTCTGAAGAGATCGGAGCTAAATAAGAAGTATTTCTGTAAGAAAACAGCAGTTCTGAATGGACAAGGGAAGCTTCCGATGTTCACGATGGTTTCAGTTTCAACTCGATTTCTCTGGTCAGCAGATTGACCTTATATGGCAGGGATAACCATATAAGGGCACAGATATTGGCGGGAAAAATGAGAACACTCGATCGTTTTCAAAGTGAAACCAACATGGCGGAAAGGAAAAGTTGAGCGGTCTTTCAAATCGAATATTGCTTCAATACGCCAAATTACATGTCGATTTTTTAGATATAGCTTCTAGTTGATTCCAGCAAGCACAATAATGAGCTCTGCCAAAGGAAAGCGCAAAGCAGTAGCTGGGAAAGAAGAAAGCTCTTCAAAGAGACCCAAATCTTCCGCTACGAAACTACCAAGAAAACCAAAGGGCATGGTAGAGTTGCCCAAGGGAACAGAGCTAACAGATTTGACGAAGAAACACTGGAAGATAGGGAGACTTCTCGGATGGGGAGGGTTCGGGGCTTTGTACCTAGGTAAGAAGTGAGGTGTCAGTTAGTTGGAAATTCATAGGATTTTTAAGTTACGAAAGCGTAAAGTTTATAATCTTAATTTTATCAAACCTGATGGTCATATAACTTTACATATTCCAGCAAATTCTGGTGTTGATAAAGAAGTTGGTGAAAATGCAGAATGTGTTGTGAAAGTGGTAAGTTTTTCCTGTACGTTTTGTCTAACAATAATATTAATATAAACACAAGGGTTGCACAGTAAGGCTGAATAAAGAGGGGGTCCGCCATCACCCTGAGGGGGGGGGGGAATCAGATATAAAAATGACGGGGGCGGGGTTGCTGCAGTCCGACGGAGCTCCAAATTTCATACCTAAAAAATACCTGAACCATGAATTTGATACCCCAAAAAATACCTGCTCCCAAAATTTGATACCCACAAAAATACCCAACTTTTTAGCCCAAAAAGGCTAATAATAGCAGCATCACATGATGCCCACCCCATAATGTTTCCCGGAAATAGCTTCAGCTTAAAAGGCAGTATCTTGATGATCAACTAGTCTGTCAGAAGTTTTCAACCCCCCAAAAATACCTGTGGATTTTTTAACACCCAAAAAAATACTTTTACTACAAATTTCATTTCATTTTGCCCCCGTCATTTTTATATCCGAGTACCCCCCTGGGGTTACGTGTCTGAAACAACCAAAAGGTGTACCATTAACTGGTATTCTAATTTCTTTCAATCTTTCAATTTTTAGTCACAAAGATGTCCATTGTCAATTGATCATTGATTTTCAATGTCATTTGTTTTTCATATATTTAAGTCCCCAGGGGCTAATACTCAAGACTTTTTTGCATCGGGGGAAGTACAAATGATTTTTTTGGGTCAGAAACTTTTGAAATTTTGAAACTTTTTGGTGGTCCAACAATTATGATTTGGAATTTTATTTTGCACAGAAACCTAACATAGGATTTGGGGTATGTTTTGGTATGGAAATTTTGTGTTCAGTTGATGAAATGTCTCTGTTGAAGCAAGGACTCTGTCTTCTAACTGTAGTCTCAACAGGATTTTTTTGGGAGCCTCAATTTCAGATGTTTGGCAAAGTGACCAATGGATTTTTGTTGTTTACTTTCATTCACACCTCCCTGCCACAAAAACTCAGCAGCGCTGTAAGTTTCCGTTTTGATTTCTTCTTTTCAGGAGCCACACACTAATGGACCCTTGTTCACAGAGTTAGCATTCTACCAGAGAGTGGCCAAACCAGAGAACAGTATGCATTGTTGAATTATTAGTTTACCTTCCACATTATTCTTTACTAGTTGAGGCTTTGCACATTGTATTTCCCTCTTTTTTTGTTGCTTGTCTTTGCTACATATTATTAGTTGACATAATTAATGCTTCAGTTTTACTTTTCTGATGTTTCTAAACTATTTTTTATCACTTTTCTTGTATAGTTGACAGCTGGATGAAGTCCCACAAGTTAAAGCATCTTGGTGTCCCAAACTATCTAGGATCAGGATCCATAGAACATAATGGTTCACGTATGCGATTTCTCGTAATGGAAAGATTTGAGCAAGATGTGGACAAGATCTTTTTAGAACATGGAAGACATTTTGGCATCAAAACTGTTCTGTCTCTTGGCATTAGAGTGGTGAGTGAAAATCAAGACTTCATCACAGATGCTTTTACAGATCAGTCTGTCATCCTTTTTTTTAATTATTCTAATTTTTAATCATTCTAAATTTGTGCAGAAATTCAAGCTTCTTTTTCATGCCTTTCTTGAATTGCATTGTTAGTTTTCAAAGTCTGTTCCAATATTTTAGTGCCTTGGGAAATCCTTTAACCAACATTTAGACAACATCAAAATGTCTCCTGATAAAGGGGAAGAAGTGAGGGATGTGTGTCAGAGCTGTATGAAATTAAATTAAAATTTGTTGAGCAAAGGTTAAATGTGTCACTAGTTTGACATTGTTTGTAAATAAAAGTCATTGGTTCCCATCATTTGAAGTACTTATGTCAACATTATCTTTTATTAGAGATTATGATTTTCCATAGAAATTATCCAGGATTTTTTTATAGCCACTTCTGTTGGCTGCCTGAACGTTTTCCCCAGTAGAACTTATAATTTATTTAATCTTTTGTCAACAGTTAGATATCCTAGAGTACATTCATGCTAATGAGTATGCACATGCTGACATCAAGGGTTCTAATCTAATGATGGGATATGCCAAGGGAAAGGCTGATCAGGTACATATGGCAGACCTGCCAACCCCTTATAAGTCAAAACCTGGAGACTGCCCATAAAAAATCTGGAGATTGGGGTCAAAACCTGGAGATCAACCAAATGGCTGTAGAAACCAATTAAAAACAATTTCTGAATAAAAAAAAATAACCAAATGAAGGATATTCCTTATCACATTGTTTTGTTGCCTTCTTTGCTCTTATAATTGAAATCGGTTTACCTGCTTACCTGTTTTTACAGCTAGTTTCAATTTTGATGATCAAATCATTTATTTTTCTCTAATTTTCAAAAACCGTGAGATTTTCAAGGCAAACCGTGAGATCATGCCTCAAACTGTGAACCGAGAGAGTTGGCAGACCTGATATGGAATGCTCAGGGGCATAGCCAGGATTTGATAAAGGTGTGTGTGTGAGGGGGGTCACATCTGTAAAATGTATGGTGCCCTTTACCAGCTTACCGATTTTTTTTCAATGTTCTAACAGATTGTGGGGATTGTGGGATTTCACAGTCACAGTTCTTTCACTATCTCTGCTGTGACAGGTGTCCCTGTCAACATGTATCAATTGAATTATGTCAGTGTGCATTTGTTGTTAATGTTATGTAGGCGAAGCAAAATAAATAAATTAATTAATGAATTGCAGTATGTAAATTGCAGTATGGTCACATCTGTAAAATGTATGGTGCCCTTTACCAGCTTACCAATTTTTTTTCAATGTTCTAACAGATTGTGGGGATTGTGGGATTTCACAGTCACAGTTCTTTCACTCTCTCTGCTGTGACAGGTGTCCCTGTCAACATGTATCAATTGAATTATGTCAGTGTGCATTTGTTGTTAATGTTATGTAGGCGAAGCAAAATAAATAAATAAATTAATGAATTGCAGTATGTAAATCTCACCATAGCATTTCTAGGTTTTGCTTCTAATGTATTCCTATCCATTTACAGGTATATTTGCTGGATTATGGACTGACATTCAGATTTAATCCTAATGGCCTGCATAAGGACTACAGGGAGGATCCCAAGCGCCGTCATGATGGTACAGTGGAATTTACAAGCAGGGATGCACATAAGGGTGTTGGTAAGTCAGTGCATGAAATCAAGAAAACAATGCACACCAGCACCATTTTGAAGTGTGTATTGTACATTGGTAAATGATACCAAACCTGGAAATAATTTTAGCTGTCCCTACCCACCCTGGACTTCCATTTCTTCGTGATCACCCTGGAATTTATGTTAACCCACCCTGGAATGCCATATCTTGGGAATATCCAGCCACACTTGAATTTGCTCCTGTAATAGAGTACCCACACTGGAAGGGACGATTCCAGCTATAACGCACATGCGAACTGCATTTCGGTAGATGAGGGACATTTGTCGAACAAACAGTTAAAAAAGTGCATGCTGCATTCTGGTAGTTGTGGGACACGGCTTGGGCATTTCTTGGAATTCCAGAGAATTCAGCAGGGAAGTCCAGATTTTGTCACTGGCTCCTGCTATGGAGCAACTAAACTTAATTTTCAGACCATCAATGCTTCCATTCAAGCTTATATCCTTACTGGATGTTACAATTGATTCTTCAGCTCCATCTAGAAGAGGAGACCTAGAGATCTTGGGATATTGTATGCTGCAATGGCTGTGTGGAAGATTACCTTGGGAGAACAAACTTGAAGACAAAGAGTACGTCAAGAACCAGAAGATAAGGTAAATACCATTTTAAACATTTTAAACTAAAGATTGTTGGTATATTCTCTGCAGCTTTTCTTGGCAAAGGTAAACTTTTAAACTTTATCTTTAACATTATCTTTAACATTTTTGGAAAGCCTTCAGATTCTTCTGAAATGTTCCGCATTGTTTGAGGTGATACAGGAAAGAAATCATTGAGAGTTGGCATAGCAACATCTTGTTTGTTTGCGTTCGTGTCTTCAGGACACAAGTTTGCAGTGCCCAAAACAACACAAAAATATTTGTTGTCCACGTGTTTAACGGAAATAGCATTACAGAAAAGAGTCCACTTTTTATTGCAGAAAAGTAAATAAAGTTTTTTTCTGAGTTAAGCTGTTTTATAGATCGTTTAATTGCAACGTCTTCTTTCGTTAGTCTCTTTGGAGCACAGATGGCTTAAATTGTGGTTTACTCCTCCTGCAGTTAGTGTCTTATGAAAGATCCGGAAGTAACACTAGATCATGGACCATTGTGTTTGCAAACAGACTTTCGTCATGCTGTATACCCTGTGAGCAGTGGTTTCCTCCTCGCTTGCCGTCAGTCTAAGAGAGGAGGAAACACTGCTTGCAGGGTATGTGATTTGTCGTACTACAGATCATGCCAGAGAATGGATACTATTTCCTTGGATTAATGGTTTTATTATTCAGCACATCGATAGCACAAAAAATCCCAGAAATGATTTGCTTTTGCATATTAAATAAGAGCTCAACACATCATATTTCCCTCAGGCGACGGATATCGCAGGATATATGTCATGTACACAAGACAGCAATTGGAATTCCAATGACCATATTTGGGCAGTGCATCGATGTGCTGAATAATAAGTTCTAGTAGTCCTACTGACAAATCTAGCTCCTCAAACTAGAAACGCACCCCCCTCCCCCCCACCCACCCACCCCTTCCGAAAACCTGGACAATTCCCTGGATACCCGACTTTAGTTTTAGAACTGACTGGCTGGAAAAATCAAGGAACCCATTTCATACTATCTCTACACTCTTATAATTCTGCGAACTCCGACTTTTCTATTCCAAATATGCAAACTGCGGCAAATTGGCGTCCGTCACAATACAGCCGTTCCTTGTCAGTGTGTGCAATGTTTCATGTATCCAAGACTTAGAAGCCAAAACCATCTCGCATTTGACTGACGGACATCAAAATCAATCAAAACGTGGATTAGCAATAATTTAGGGGAAGCGCGGGTGTAGCCGTTCCAATGTCAGTTAATTGTTTGTCACTTGGATACCAGCTGAACACAATTCCACCTGACTGTCGGATAAATTCCCTTGAATGGTACATGTATTGTCGGCTCTATTTCTGTGCTTGAAGTCCAAGAATTTTCTGTGGTGACTTCCAGTTCTAGGTGATTGACTGATAAAGTTTGAAAAAGCCCACAAAGCACGAAATCAAAGCGAAGAGCGCTAATTGCGCGGTTACTTTCACTCCAAATATGGTAAACCCAGCCTTACAACGCCCACAGTAACTCATAAACACATCGACATCCGGAAAGTCCCTTGGATGACACTTCCGGTTGATTTGTTTGTACATTTTTTCAAACTTTCTAGTCACGCGACTGGCGGCCAGGAACGGGAAGGCGTACTTGAATGCGACGAGAAGAGAGCCCGCTAATTGCGAGAGCAGTAGATAAAATATGTTGTCCGCGTTGCTCTTTTTTGTGAAGGCGACGATCCATTCTACAACTGTAGACAATGTGATAAACACGAAGAAGATGTTATGAATTATAAACCACCATTTGACGGATGCCATGACGTTGTCAGTGTATCTTAACAAGCACTCGTGGAAATGTTTGGCGGTTTGGAAATCTCTGGCCTCCTCTATGATCAACCGCTTTGTAAAGTCGATGTGTTGGACCATGTCTTGACATATGATGTAAAACAAACAGCATGCTACCACCACGCAAAACATCCCCCAGTAGATATTACTTATCCCAATGAAGTATAACACCTTTCTGGAGGTACAAAGTTCAGAAGTGAAGTTATGAATTCCAGGAAAATCGAAAAATATGTTGAGCTCGAATGAACAATACCATAGGAATAACAGGCCACAAAACCCGAGAACCAAATAGATGTTGGCAGTTCTCCAGTGGTTTGGGGAAATAAGTATAATTTCTTGACGACCAAGCGGGGCGAACTCGAAATATGGAAGAACATGTTCTCTTCCTTCGTGTTCAAAATTGTGATCTGGTCGGTAGAAGTATACCATATAGAGGGTATAAGAGAAAGCGGCAGAGAGAAAAAGTGCGACTAGCAATAGCAGTGTCTCAACAGGCATTTGGGGTTTCCCTGGGATGCCCGACCTCCAGTCTACTTGAGCTACATACATCTCGTTGGCATAGGAACACCACTGCACCAGCGTTAGCAGGATGGAAAGTGCCGAGAAATGCCAGCGGGGACGACCGGTCCTGGCCATGAGGCACCGCGGCGGGACGCCATACGTGAAGTGAATGAGGAAACGAAGAAGCTTGTCTGTTTTTAGCAGCCGACCTGTGGCGAACAGAAATGAGGAGAATGATACTCTTAGTACATTAAAAACACGCGTATAAGAACCTAGTGATTTAAGAACCTACAAGCTGAAATTTGGCTTTTACGTACCTCAAAATATAAAAACCTTCAGTCTGGCCTCTACTAGCTATGGTCTGGCAAAACTCCAATTTTGATTGATGGTCAAAATTCTGGATTTAATTGTGTGACAGTGTTTTTCGGATATTTATTTTTTGGCTCGCGGCCAGCTCACAGGCTAAACACCAATTCAATCATCAAGGAAGCAATGAAAATCACAATGAAAACATCCACCAACGTTCCTATCTCTCTCTTTCTCTCTCTGGTGAAGATATGACTTTTATTTTCTCGTGTCAAAAACAATATTTTACTCATTCGCGCAATTTGTTTTTATTATATAGACAAAGCAGAAAAAATTATTCCAAATTGATTCTCTTTCTCTTTCTGGTGAAGATATGAGTTTTATTTTCTCGTGTCAAAAACAATATTTTACTCATTCGCGCAATTTGTTTTTATTATATAGACAAAGCAGAAAAAATTATTCCAAATTGATTCTCTTTCTCTTTCTGGTGAAGATATGAGTTTTATTTTCTCGTGTCAAAAACAATATTTTACTCATTCGCGCAATTTGTTTTTATTATATAGACAAAGCAGAAAAAATTATTCCAAATTGATTCTCTTTCTCTTTCTGGTGAAGATATGAGTTTTATTTTCTCGTGTCAAAAACAATATTTTACTCATTCGCGCAATTTGTTTTTATTATATAGACAAAGCAGAAAAAATTATTCCAAATTGATTTCCAAGCACTTTTGTTTTGACCGATATATAGCTTCATATGAGATCTACGAGTGGCGTATTTCCCAGTAAAACACTACACTCGTGTCTATATGATAAAATTTTATATTGAACAACGTATCTAAAGTTAGTCGCTCTCAGAAACAAGATGGACAAAAAGTAAACTGAATACGTTTCGATACGTTCTAGCCCAGTCACGTACAATTTAATTTATACTTGCTACTCTTGCAATTTATATTCTCGTTATTGTTTATATTGCAATTATATTGTATTATTATACTTGCCTGGCATAATGTTCAAGATATACAACTGCAGTATCAGATATCACGTTCGATTCCACGCTGAATTGTCCATGGTTCTGTCGTTCCACACTCACAGGAAGATGTAGGCTGTTTTCTTGGAAATGTGAATATTGTAATGGATGGAGCAGAACCAATTGAAGCTTCGATACTTAGGCCTTCAGAGGTCATGCTTGGCTTTCGAGTTATTATGTGCATGTCAGCTCAATCTGTTCGAAAAATATAAATATATCCAAATATGGCGCAAATTGATCAGTATACATGTCTGTTTTCAGGCGGATAAAACGGTTTCAGAGAAAAAGGAAATTTCCGGTTTTGTTTTGGTAGTTCCGTGATATCACATGAGGTCTAGTTTTAAACATAGATACCGGGAATCCCCTATGGCGTAACCCGGGAGGGGAGGGGAGGGAAGGGTGAGAAGGAAAGGAGAGAGGAAGGATCTCAGGGGAGACTTTTCTAAATGTATCATTTAAGTGTATAATTTTCAGTGTTTCAATTACAAAAGCCGTAAATCAGTAGCCTGCATGTAGTCGGAAACCACAGGCATTCGCCACAATATCGATGTATAAGGGAGAGGGGGAGAGGCGAGGAGCGAGGATGACATGACCGAAGCCTAGCTACGACTGTTTGAAAATACTACAGAAATCTCAATCATCTTCAGAGAATGCTTTTAACTTCTCTTTTTATTTTGTTATAAAGGTACATGGATGACATTCCTAAGCTCCTGCGAGATTGTTCACTCACATCTGATACTGAAGGTAACACCAGAGATAAACTAACTTTCAAGAATTTGTCGTTTTAATATTGCCTAAGGTCGACCCCCCTAACAGCCCGAGGTTGTACGTCCGTGGCTGTGAATGTCACGAGAAGCCTCTCGCTTTCGGGACGAGGGCGTAGACAGGAGTACGCGCGCGGTGTTACGAAAGGCCAAATGAACAAAGAAACGATAAAATTAAAAAATAATGAATAAAATCTTAACTAAAATAAAGAATTTGATAAATCTTAAAGTCAAAAAATATTCGATTTTGCAGAAATCCGGAGTTACTTGGAGTATGTAGTGGACCTCGACTACGACCAGGAACCGGACTATAGTCGACTTAAAAAGGTTTTCCAGAATGGCCTCAAGAAAAGGAAGGCGTCAGATGACGGCAGAAGCGTGCAGTTTTCAGCAGCAGCAGCGACAGTAACGAAAAAGCCGTCGAGGTCATCCGCAAAACAGGCATCATCCAGCGATGAACAGCCCGCAGACCCGGTAGAGACAAATGGTGTAGTCAAACGCGCACCTGCAAAACGCAAGGTAAACTGGATCAACAGGTTTAAACACGTTTGTAAAACTTGATGTACTGGTTTACTATAAACTGGAGGCTCTGGTAAAGAACGATCGAAAATCAGGCCCCTTGAGCAAATGTTGCCGTGGAAACAATGGAAAAAGGGCAAAATCACTTCCGACTGTCAAATTAGCTTGCTAGCAGAGGCCACAGAGCAGATATGAGGCTGCCTGCGAAATACAGAGAAAAGAGGCCTCTGCTAGCAGGGTACTGTCAAATGGAAGGGTCCTTGGAACTGACTAGGAAGAAACCTCAGTTTGAGTGTAATGTTTTCCCATGTCAGTTCAGGCCGCATGAGTACGATTTCTTTCCTTTTTCTGCTATGCACCGAAGGATATATGAATATGGAAGCATTCTAAACAAAGAAAGATTATTCAAATGAATGGCACATGATCTGAAATGGGAAAACATTATGCCCAAGCCGAGGAGGTCCATAACTTAGGGAGTAGCCTGGGTAGCCTACTCTGTTGATTATCACTCGAGTGAGCCCCGGCAGGTTCGCTGACAACAGAGCATTACAGTATTTGAAAGCGGGGCCATTAATTGTCTACAATCTTATTTTACTCTTTTTTAGCCGCGATCCACGAAACGCACAGTTGAGGAAAGCTCATCAACCGACGAAGACAAACCAGCCATAATCTATCCCAAAATAACAAAACCGCCTCTCACTAAACCCGCTGATACAAAGCCCAAGAAGGCGAAAGCTGAAGAGACAGATGCTAGGCCGGTCAGGCGAGGGAGACCTGCGAGGGTAAAGAAGGCGGAGTTGGTGGATACTGCTACTTCATCTATAAACTGACACAGGAAGTAATGAGAGAGTTTTGATTTATGGGTGCTACGAGGCCTTGATCGAGAGATTGTATATCTCACTGGGGCTGTCAACCACATTTTGGCAAGTAAAGTTATTTTTAGCCAATCAGTGTGAAGACCCGGTAAGCAATGACGTCACAGGGTTTGTGTGCCGGTCAATCAATAACCAACTGATTGATACATCCTCGTCTTATGGAAACGCAATGACCGCAGATGACCAGGGAACTCAATCGTCCAAACGGTTCCCGTCATAATACGACCAGATTTAGGTATTAACATAGAGCGATTCCTTTGTTCACAAGGAGCTCCAAAGTCGCCATTCGCAGCACTGCTTCATCTTGGTGTTCAATATTCGCTATAACCTGGTACATTTGTTTTAGCCACAGTGTTCGCGCTTCCAGGAAAGAGGTCCGAGTACTCGGCTCAGCAATGCTTCCTGCTTTTTATCAAATATTTTTTGTGCTGTTTGAAGCGCTGCAAGGTTTTGTTTCGAAGGCCCGAACGAGACGTTGCTGCTATTTTGAAATTAGCACGTGGCAAAACGCTTGTCTCTCCACCAACGAAATCGCAGCATTTTTAGCATGCTTTCCTTTCTGTCTCGCCTCGAACAACGCGGAAATGTTTCTGTCCACACGCGATAACAAGGTACCATTTAAGGCTGGTTCTCACTAGAACGCAGACCGACGCAAGCACAAGCGCGGATATCACATTTCCCTTGTGTGGTTTACACTAGAACGCAAGCACAAGAAAATCGAGTCGTTGCGTTCCCTAGCGCTTGTGCCTGCGTCTAGTGTAAATCAAGTGAACGCAAACTAATCAATGTTGATTATAGGCTTGCGCAATATGAGAACCATCCTTTAGATAGCGATTTGTGTGGTACATTTGTGTTACTTTTGTGTTATCAAGCCAGTTGGTACAGAACAAGGAAACGAGGTCTTTCAGTGATTTATGATAAAAATTTGATAAGTGCATACCTACTTCAAAATGTAGATTTTTCCACGACTTTATACTGACAATTCTTTGATATCATTAATTGTAAATATTTAACATTTACTATATTTGATAAATTAAAGTAAACGCTCAAAACAGGAACGGGAGATGCAATTTGTTGTGTGACAGTTGGTATGGTACAAAAATTCCTCAAAATGTACTGTCACGGAAGGTACAAATCATTCTTCTGTTCTTATCCAGTCATCTTCTTGGTACCATGTAGAACTATTATATGTCCATCTACATTTCGCGGGCTCTTTTTTTTCGCGATTTCTTTAAATCGCTCAGATCGCGAAATCGTTGCATGACTGCATGCGATAAATCTGTCACGTACTCCATTGAGTCGAAAACATCCGAAGGTCACGCTCTTTGAAAAATCCATTCCGTGAGATGAACCTTCGGAATTTCCTCCTTTCCGGACTTTTTAAACCATTTTGCGAACCCATTTTCCTCGTCTTTATAGTCACTCGCGTTGCTAGGTCCAAGATATGTTTTAAACTTGAACTTAAGTTGATGGTGACGGTGAATATAGTCGATAAATGCGGCCCCTATGGTGTAGCTTTCTTCCCCTAGTAGATAATACAAGCGGTCTCTTTCATCTCTGAGGTGAAACATCAAATATAGAGATCCCTCGTCGTCTGGTCTGCTGTTGACGTGGTCATTCTCGGTTGGTATGTGGCCTTTCGGATCTGACGGATCACGATCGTAGTGTACTGATGCCGTGCACGTAAATCCAAACCATTCGGACACCGCTTTGAGGGTTTTTTTCGTCCCATCGATAGTGTAGATAATGTTATTTTGGTCGGTGACAATGCGGAAAACTTCGAATTTGTCTAGATCATTTGCAGCCATCTCAAATGTATTCATTAAACCTTCCTGTGATACTGTAGTTGATTGTGAGGTATTTGGCAAAAAGCCTCTAATTTTGAGCCGTCGTTCAATGCAGCGGTTTACTACGACGTACGCGCGGATCCCAAGTTTCTCCAGAAACTTGTTGGTAAAGCTATTATTATCAGTAGATCCACTAACAAGTCCATGTGGCTCATTGGTTGTTGGTATAAAGGAATCCCGTTTTATTGGGTTCCCCTCCACTGATCATGGGAACAGCGGGATCAGACTATGGAGTGTAAATTAATAATGTGATTATTAAAGTTTAATTAGAGTAACCATGTTAATGCTTTATCAAGAGTTGTTAGGTGATAAGATTATAATGGTAGAGGGACTAAATACTGTAGTACAGCTACGTCAAACCTCTATTTGGTGAAAAGTTAGAATCTTAGCAGCTTTTATAGCTTAAGGAGGA
The DNA here is from genome assembly GCA_033964015.1 of Scolanthus callimorphus. NCBI lineage: Eukaryota > Metazoa > Cnidaria > Anthozoa > Actiniaria > Edwardsiidae > Scolanthus > Scolanthus callimorphus. The sequence continues at coordinate 28,568,653 of CM066915.1, read as the reverse complement.
GAATATTTGTGAAAATTAGGTGAAAATTTATGTGGTAGAGGGACCAAATACTGCATTGCACAGCTACGTCACCTCAGCAGTGAAAAGTCAAAGTGATTACTAGCAGTATTTAACAGCCAACCAGCGACTTTATGCTTCTTTATGCTAAAATTTGTAGAATAGCCAAGTGAAATATAAATGTACACAATGATTGCAAATTGCAAAAAATATTTTTTATTAAATTTGTAATTAATAACTCTGAGAAGGTAGACAACAGATCAATTAAAATATGACTATCTATAAGAAAAAAGTTAAATAAGAAAATTTCATTGATCTGGTAGATTAAAAATGTACTATTTATAAAATTTCATTAAAAATGTTATAAAAGATCTACTGTAGTCGATAAAAATCACATAAATACAAATTTCCATAAAAATTGACTGGTTATGATAAAATTCTAAGGAAAGGAAATTACAACAAGCTAGAATTTTGAATCTAATTGTCATGTAATATAGAAAACTAAATGTAAATTTCTGGTTGTGAATTGAATAATTATCGTGAAAGTAAAGGTATAGCGAATGTTTAAATAGAAATTGAAATAAGTAGGTGAAAAAGAAGGTAAAATTAAGTGTTTCTTGCAGTTCCGTTTAAAAAAAGCCATTTGTTACAATGTAAGTCGAAGTAGAACCAGATGTTAGATTTAATGTCCAGGTTGTTGAGTATGAAGTTAATTTGTCGTTCTCTTTTATCAGTCTTTTGCGGTGTAGTCCAGTGTTGAGAAGAGAGAATCCAGGAAGAGATGGTGGAAGGAGGACAGCCATTGCCGATGAAGAAAAGGAGGAGTTTGAAGGTGTCAGTGTCGCTGGTAGGTTTTTTCCAAAAGAGTAGTCGAATGTTAGAGGGCCAGGTGTGTAGAGGGTAGAAGATGTCGCCATTGAGGAGGTCGAAGAGGGAGGAGCGTAGATGGTGGATTTGCTGACGGGAAAGTTGTAGGATGTTGTGCGCTGTGAGATCATAGTTGGCCATTGTAGTGTGGATGATAGCTGTAGAAAAATTGATTACCTGATTACCTGTGATGTATCTATCTTTGTAAATAAGGGATTTGTTTATAGTGTAATTAGATATTAATATTTATTTATTTATTTATTTATTTATAGGTACCCAAATCTGATATAGCAGACGGTGGGAATAGAAGGAGAAGTAAGATGTGAGAGCGGATTATCCAACACCAAGGCTCCAATTAGTTGTGAATCTTCAGGGGCAAAGCACAACTGAGCAAGGATGTTTCTAACCTGGTACCAGGTCAATGCCCGACATCCTTGTGTTGGTTCCTCAAGAAGTGAAAGACATGAGCTAAACCTAGGGTTAAATTAAAAGCTATTTTTATTAAATATAGTTAATATTATTTTTATTAAATATAGTTAATAGTTTAATCTAGGAACGTATATTTAAGTTAAATGTTTATGCTATTTATGTTGATGCTTTTTATGCTGATAAGTTTAGGTATAAATACGTGTATTAATTGTTATCGTACTTTTAAGAAAAGTACGAGATGTATTAAAAACCTACACTGAAACAATTTCGCATAATATATGAAGAGAATTTACCTTATGTAGGAGAAGAAAGCGGAGTATTTGAGCAGGAGTACAGGTATAAGAGCTGCAAAAAATATATTACTACGGTGAAGGCACGCTCGTAATTTTAGTGCATAAATATAACCAAGACCGCGATAATCGTAAGAGCTAAAGAATGAAAATAAATACCTTTAAAATGGAAGTAAGAATGTAGTGGCTTGATGGATAATAGAAGTTGTGAGGAATGGGTTGATGCTGCAAAAAATATATATACACAAAATTTTACGGTGAAAATGTGACTCGTAATTTCTTGTTTATAATCTGAAAAAACCGCGATATAGTAAGAACTGTAAGAAATTATTAGTTTGGATGTAACAATTAGGATGTAACAAATAGGAGTGAAAATAAAAATAAAACAAACTATCAACTGTCTAGGTGATGTAAATCCATCGTATTTGGAAAAAAATAGATGCAACAAATTCTTGTAAAAAGGAGTTGTTTTCGCGAAAGAGGAGAAGCGTGAAAATAAAACTTCATTTTAGCGAGCTCTCGCGGTGTAAATATATAGAAAAATTGCAAAAAAGGAGAGCTAAGTCGCTTATAAATGGAACTGAAAGTTTACCTTTTCGATATATATGAAGTTTGAAGAATGAAGATGGTATTTTCGTAGAAAAAGAAGGAGTGGTTCAGGTGTATGTTTCTGAAATAAACACTCCGGAAATTACGTGATCAGCGTGACGTCATATTTTTGCATGACGCGTAATATGGCGAGTCGGCGGGACAGTGGTCAGCGGTTTTATCGTGGTGCCTGCTTTTAGCTGACAGAACACGTTTAGTTTTCTGTAAAAAAGTTGATTTTTGAGATGAAAAGTGGATGACATGACACATTATGATATGGGAATTTGTGTTTGGCTATCAGGAGGGGAAGTTGGACCTGTTTATGGATGAAGACAGGCCATACAATGTGGGGGATCTTTCGTTCTTTACTTGACTTGAGCTTGTAATGGCGGTTGGGAGAAGGAATGGTGACGACGTATACCAAAAGTCTCGGTAGAAATCAGAAGGTATGTAATCAAAAAGGTGGACTGTTATATTTATTGCATATTGGTTTTCTTGATACTTTTTAATGGGGTCTTGGAGGATGTATACATCATAGAACGTCTTGATTTTCTGTTCTTTGTTTATTTCTCTGCGAAAGCCATGTGGAGACGAAAGTCGGAATGTTGTAGATTATTGTAGGATGGATTAGAAATAGAAGAGTTTAGTAGCAGTAAAATTATGAAATTGATAAATTAATGCGCCATGATGTTAACATAATATTGCACGAGAATATAGAATTTTCGTTCTTATAAATTGGGTAATTATTACTCTAAAAATATGGAAAATATAGGAAGGTGAAATGACAATTTTGTGCTTCCGTAAAAGCAGTGATAACTTAAGTAGAATTTTACGTTCTCTACATATAAGTTATAGTAATTCCGAATTAAAGCAGCTGTAAATTACTGGTACAACAATAAGCAGTAGAACTCTTCAATCTTTGAGAAAATACAGTGAAATCAAAATAGAAGTATTAAAATCAAGTACAATTTCTTGTTCTCTATGATTATGCAGTAAAATTATATAAATTACATGTAAGATTCTAGTAGTTTTCCAGGTGAGCTGTAAGTTGCAGAATATACAGGTGTGAAAAGACCATTTTAGAATGAGTAATTAAAATGTTTCGTTCTTAATAGATTTGAAGTAGGATCAATATAATTTTTCGTTCTTAATGGATATGTACTAAGATCAAATAGAATTCCTCGTTATTCATTGATATGTAGTAATATCAGATAAAAGTAGTTGCGAGATATCATAATAAGAGTAAGTGGAATTCTATGTTCATGCAGTAATATCAATGAGAATTCTGCATTCTCTAAGGACGAGTGGAATTCCACGTTCATGCAGTAATATCAATTAGAATTCTGGATGTAGAATGTAGCAGCAAGATTCCATAATAAGAATGATAAGTAGAATTCTTCGTTCTCTAAGCATGTGCATCATTTTAAAATATAATTATTACGTTCTCTATGGATATGTAGTAGAAGTAGCTGATATAAAGATAAGTAGAATTCTTTGTTCTCTGTTCTCTGTAATAAGTATAATAACTTGTTCTCTATGGATACGTGTCGGCAGCAGACCAAAAGGGCTTAAGTGATTGTAAACGACGCTTCCTTCCTTATCTTTACTTATTTATAAGAAGGCTATAAAGTAGCATAGGTTATACGGACCATGTCTCGAACATGTTTCTTCTCCAGCACCCCTAGTAGAGCCTGATTATCGCCTGAACCATGGTGGGTTCAGGTAATAGAGGTTATATGAATCATGTCTCAGAGTAATGCATCGATTAGATATTGTGATATTACATTTCCGGTGGAACCGAACAACGTCTGGCAGAGCCAACCAACGTCTGAACCAAGGCGGGTTCAGGTAATGGGGCCTGAATAAAAATAAACTAAAAAATGAAACAGAACCAGGACTTCATTTCATCAGATTTATTATAATAAATGTATTTTATAAAATACATTAATAAATAATGTATATATGACTTGCTAATACTTAAATCCCAGGAGGGATCAAGATCTAATTTCTTGCATGTCAATATTGAAGTAGATTTATGTGTAAATACCAATACTGTAGATTGATATAAAAATTCTAATTAAGTAGCATAACCATAGAGTAACTTTGTCGGTTATGTAGAAATTTTAAAGAAGATATGCAATAGCATGTCAATAATAAATTTGAAACTATATCCAATGAAAAATGTAATTATTTATAGAACCTAACTAGTAAGAAGCATAACCATTAATAGAAAATAAATTGTCGGTTATGCAGAAAATTTATAATTACAAAGGAAAATTGGAAAAGTATCTAAATTTGGATTCTAATAAATTTAAAAAAACTAACTATATACTAGAGGCATTCAATAGGGTTATCACGTGAAGAATGAATATAATAACAATAATCTACCTAAAAAATACATTTCCCATATTGTTTAAATAGAATAAATCCTATGAAAAAATTGAATAACTTAATTGGAAGGGGTTTAAATTAATTAAGTGTGGTGAGTAGAGAGCTTGGAGTGTAGTTGCTTGTTTGTGAGTAGCATGGTATGTAGTTTCTTTGTATTGCAGTATGCTTTTGTGAGTTTTGGAATGCGGTGGTTATGGTATTTGTGTAGTATGCGGCGTACAATAGTGTCTGTTCTAATGTGTTTGTTGAATATACTTTTGTAGTAGATTGTAGGTCTGTAGCTGTATATCGTCAATTGTTTTTTGTAAAGTTTCAGTTGTTTGTGTTTGTAGTATGGTTTCCAGGGGTATGTATTGTCAGTGATAAGTTTGTCGGGGTAGTCCAGTGCAGTAAGTCGTATCGTAAGGAGTCGTCGGATGAAGTCGTAGTCTTGTATAGTTTTGGACAGTCTGCTGTAACGTACAGTCTCAGTCTTGATGATGCCCGCGAATATGTGAGATGGGTGGTTAGAGGAAAAATGAGGGTACATGTATTTGTGATGTGGTTTCTGATAAATTTGATAGTGAATTTGGTTATGTGAAATGGTATAATGGTTAAGTGAGACAGTGAGGTCTAGGTAGTGAACAGAGTGGCAATTAGTAGAGAAGGTGATAGGAATTTGATGTGGATATGCTGATGATAGATTAGTAATGATGTTAGAGTTATGCTTCTTGTCAGTCAACATAAAACCGTCATCTAAATTTGAGGATAGTGTATCCGTCCTCCTCGCTCGCTCCATCTAGTGAATAATCCTGTTGCTGATCTATCTCTGGTAGAGATCGGGCACTCGCGTAGCGATCCTGAAACAGCAAAATCCGAATCATAAGTGCTTGAAATGACTTCTTGACGATTTATCAACCAGTCCGCGCTCTGATTTTATGCTAGCTACGTTTGCGAGGTTGAAACACTGTAAAACAAAATTAGAAAATAACACCTGTTGTATTGTGAATGTGCGCATTCTGATTGGTTATAAAGCGTGTTTGTAAGGCCCGTTTCAAACGTCGATCTTTTGCCGCGTCGAATCCAATTGTTAATAGAGAAAACTAGTCGGCTGAATTAGATTTGACGCGGCAAAAGATCGACGTTTGAAACGGGCCTAAGGCTAGTTTTAGACGTCGAACGTAATTCAGTCGCACTAAATTGACTGGGTTTATTAGCCAGTGAAAGTTATTTCGATACGAATGATTTTATGAGGTTAATATAATCTGTCTGGCTAATGGAGAATATCTCAGCCCTGATTTTAGGAGCGCTGGAAGGATTAAAAATTCTAATTTAGCACGGCAATAGCGCGGCGTTGGCACGGCAGATAGTGCCGTTCCTAATGCAAATGAGCTCAAGACAATAGCTCTAACTAACTAAACAATGGGAAATTGACATTTAGTGCGACAAGAATTAAGTTCGACGTCTAAAACTGGCCTAAGAGACCTGAGAAACACGATTGTCACGCAACGCTGTCGCGCGTGTATATGTTATTTTCTAAAAGCAATAAAAATACTTTCCGCGTGCTCTCTGCTTTCTTACAAACACTCGGGGAATGTTGGTCGAATTGATAAAACTTGAAAGACAAGTTTTGATCAGTTCTCCCAACATCCCCCTCGTGTTTGTAAGAAAGCAGAGAGCAAGCGGAAAGTACTTTCATTGCTGTAAAAAATGCAGATTGTATTAAAAGTTCTCTGCTCGCGGGGAAGGCTGGGCCGACACCGAATGAAACTTGCAAAATCGGCCGGACAAGTCGCAGCGTGGAGATCAGACTGATACATACCAGGTGGAAAAGTAAAGTTGTTGGCCACGACTACGTTGATGTAAACATTTACATGTGTTTTCGTCATCTCGAAAACGTGCGACTGTTTGAGTCCATAATACTAATAATAGACAAATTTGTCAGACCCTGGCAAACGCGTTCAACGCAAACAGAAATTCAATTTACATATGCTGATAATGACTTTGGTATTTCAAAGGTTTCATTTTAGAAAAAAAATCCCTGCATTTGTATTTCAGGTAAACTTCTTAAGTACCTAAGTTTATGCGTTTTTATTTCACGCTTTTTCTCTCTCGAAAAAGTAAGTGAGGCCTATGCCGTATGGACGCCGCCGCCAAGACATTGCCAATCTTTTCATTCTCAACTGTCGACAATCAACATTTTTTGTGTGTAAAACTAGTAAGATGACCAGAAAGAAAACGAATTGAGGAAAATCGTCTAGTTTGCAAAAATCACGAGGGGAAAACAGCGATGCCACAAACGCGAAACTTTGACTGTAAAAATGTGGCGTAGAAAATAAAATAATCTTACAACAGAATTTCACATCAGTCACAGAATTAAATAAAAAGAATAAGCTTACCTGAAGATATCCTTTACCGTCTTTCATCCAACCCATAATTACATCGGATCCAATCATGTTTCCCGTTCCTCCAGAAATACCAAAACCAACCCATCCAAGGGTTTGGACTTTGACTGCAAAAGAGACAGTCTTCGCCTCTTTATTTACATTCCAGTAAATTTCGTATTTTTTCGCTCCGTCCATGAATGCCGAGTTAGCAAACTCAGTGTCTAGTGTTCCAGAAATTGTCGTGAAAATGAGAAATGGAAGAAAGAGGGGCACTTCCATGTTGAAAACGGCGTTTCTGGCTGCTTTCTTCAAATCATGAAAAATGCGGTGTCGCCCGAATCGATGCGCGCGCACTATGGACACGCATTCTCGAACCCAGAGCCTCCCCGGCGATCGTCGCCTCGCAGGAAGGCTCTGGTGACATCCATTTGAGGGCCTTCATTGATTGGCTGAAATGGCGCGCACGCGTAGCTTAATCTCTCTTTATAAAAACGCATCTGTCAAAATAACACTGCCATTCGTTTCCTAGTCATCTCTTCAACCTATGCCTTTGACTAAACCGCTCCAAAAGTAATTATGAGGCATAAAACCACCATTTTCGTATACGCATGCATCGGTAGATGTCAAAAGAGCCTCCCCCGCGAGGTGACGAGCCGGGGAGCTCTGGGTACGAGAATGATGGACACGCGACTGTACAAACGAATTCTCATACCCAGAGCTTCCAGGCTCGTCTGCTTGGGGTGGGGGGGGGGGGGGGGGGAAGCTCTGGCATGCTCTGGGGACATCCATTTAGTGTTTGCTGAATTTGAACGTCGGCATGCAACGAGAAGTTCTTTATCAATAAGTTTTTTATCATTTGTTATGGCGACCAAGCTACGCTCAATAAAATAAAGAGCTGGTTGGCACATTTAGGCATGCAAGCAAATTTCTCTTAGAAAATGCATGTAATTAGAACCCCATGTATAAATAGGAATGGCGGGATGGAATAGTAATAAAAAGGGTGCCCTAAGGAGTGGCAACTGCCCACGAAATAGGCCTGCAGGTCCAAACTTTGTGTTTATCCATTCTCTTTGAATATTTAGGCTCCTTGCAATATTACATTGCATGTCGAGCTCTCTAGAAGGCAATTTGGGCATACAATTTCAGTATAATATATACACCTATTTCAGAAAAGGTTGCTTTGGTCATTGAACGCCTTTGTTTCATGGTCACTGAAGCAAAGAATTCCTTTGTTTCATGCTATAATTGAAAGACCAAAGACCAAACACTGAAGCAACCTTTTTTTTAATAAGGTGTATACATATATACTCAGTATATACAATGATGGTCCTGCCTCTATAAAATACAAAAATGACTTTAAAACCCCACCCTTGACCTCCTTTCAAAATTTTCTAAAACAAAAAAAAATGTATATCTACTGGCAAAAAGGAAGACAGCATACTACCAAAAATGTGAAAATATTTTAGTGGAGAAAACATATTCTTGGTTTTCAGTTGTCACATGACTAAATTTATCTCCCTAAATATACTTTGAATCGCTGTATACACAAGAGAACTGTAAAGAGAACACAAAATTATGTTTCCCGAGTAAATTTGAGGCTGATTGAGTGTTTTCCGAATGAAATATATGGACATGAATTCGTGAAATTTTGTAGTGTAAATGTATGGAGCCACTGTGTTGGTGCCCAAGCAGATGAGCACCAACACAGCGGCCAAATTACCAGTCCTCCAAAACGGCTATGATTATATAAACAAGAATCTTGTCTCAATGGTAGGATATAAACATTTATAACATGCTGGTCCATCTTGTAGGTCTTGTAGAATTGAGCAAATTGAGTGAAATACTGCACGCTTAAAATATGTGACTGGTTTTGTGTGACATAAATAGCTTTAGCGATATCTCCAGAACTACGTGACAGAAGGTGCTGAAATTTGGTGTGACAAATCCTTCAGTAGAGTTGTCATCTACAACGAAAGAACATCTCTGTAGGAGTTTTAGTTTAGACATAAATATCAGCAAATAGTCACAGAGACAAAGTCGAGGTGACTATTCGCCTATATTTATGGAGCCTGAGGTGACTAATTGTTTTAGTATAATAGCAAAATATGACAAACGTCTCGACCAATCAGTGCTCGGAATCACCATAGGGAGCTCACCTTTACAGTTTAAAACTAGAAAAATGCTAAAAATCTTTCCATTTTTCGCTGAATAAAGCGAAAGGAAATCTATTTTCTTTGCCCTGCGTTCTGGTCTTTTCTGATTGGCTAATTATGCTTTGCCCAGACTCGCCCACTAGGGCCTCATTACCACGAAATGGCTTCCGTCTGGCTCTAACCTCGTAAAAAGAGACAAGGGATGAAACAACCGTTAGATTTTCGTCTCGAAAAACCGTACGCCGGGGAGGACGGAAGTAGATTGCTACAAAAGACCAGAAGTGAATTGTGATTGTCGTGACCGTTACGCGTACGACCGAATGCTTGAAGATGAGCGCTGCGTGACGCTAAGATTTTAAATCTATGCTTTTTGGTGCAAATTGTGGCGTAATTTTGTAATGTCATAAAACGTTTTCCTACTCCTGCTTTTCCTCCTGTACTAATAAAAATATTTCCTACAATTGTAGTTCAGCCAATGCAATTGGCAATGGAGAAGCTCTGAACGGGGAAAATTATTCAAACTGAAGAGAAACAAATAATTTTTTTGGCAGAAGTGACTGGTATCATCGACTCTAGGAAAGTGATCGCTATAGTCAGCTTATTGACTTAATTTGAAGAAGGACACACATAAATTATAATTTTCAAAGATCGGGAACTATTTTGAAAGTTTCAAATAAATTAAATTTGAGCTCAGTGCAGTGTGGCAACAATGAAGTAGCGGAATGTTGTGCTTTCCATTGCCGATCAAAGAATAATGGATTTATACACTGACTGTAGGGGAGAAGTGGTTTCATGCGAAGAAATAATTCGTACTTTTCAGACATTCGCGCAGAAATGAACGCTTCTTTGTAATAATATACACTAAGGCGGTTCGTCTTTCGAGAATTCATGGAACGCTGATTCAACAGACATTCGCTCAGAAATGAATGTTTTGAGACGAAAAACATTTGAAGTGCAGTTATAATTTCTTTGACTGAATAAAATGCAGCACTCTGCTGAACTTTCGAATGTTGGCGCAAAGCTCATTGTTCCCGCGTTAAAATGTGACACACGTGCTGAGGGGTGCTGACCTGGCGTAAAACCGGAAGCGAGAATTTTACTTCCGTCCTCCCCGGCGTACGGTTTTTCCGAGACGAAAATCGAGGTTTGAATTTGTGGCCCCGCGTGGGGCTTGAATTTAGCTTGATTGTATTAGAATCACACCAGGATTCGAAAGCAATCATTCATCAATAACTCTTTCGAGTTTTGGGCGATAATTCCTAAATCTTCTATTTTTTAGAAGCGTTTTCCGAGGGCTACTCAAAGTTGTTTCATCCCTTGTCTCTTTTTACGAGGTTAGAGCCAGACGGAAGCCATTTCGTGGTAATGAGGCCCTAGTGGGCGAGTCTGGGCAAAGCATAATTAGCCAATCAGAAAAGACCAGAACGCAGGGCAAAGAAAATAGATTTCCTTTCGCTTTATTCAGCGAAAAATGGAAAGATTTTTTAGCAATTTTCTAGTTTTAAACCGTAAAGGTGAGCTCCCTGTGGAATCACTTGAGTAACTAGTTGTAGCTACCGCTAAGTGCCAACGGCCAATCATAACAATATTAGTAACACGTTTGTGAACTCAACAGTGTATTTCAATATCAACAGTGATTAGCATATAACAATATAAACGGCGAATCACATTCTGAATCGCCTGAAAATACGTTATGTGCGAGTTTAACTAATGGTCGTGGGTCGCCGCTCAAAGGTCGACAATAGTCTAAATGAGAAGTATTAGTTGGTACTTCTTGCAAAAAATACCCGAGAATAGCGTCATCTTAGTCAATAAAAACGGCTGAATTGCGTATAACCCAAAGCGTCTAGATAAAAAGGGAAAGGAGGAGAAAAGTCTAAAGCGCTTGAGGTTTCTTAATAATATAAGATCTATTAAATAAGATTTGTTTATTTAAAAGCTTACACCTTATTAACGGCAAATAACTATAAATAAAATTATAAACAATGAAACAAAAGAAAAAAGGTTTTGCTCGCACAACAGAGCAAAGCTCCAAATTAAGTGCGCCCGGATGACGAATACTCGGGTATTTTTGACAAAATTCTACCAACTACCACTCATTTAGACTATCTCCGACCTGTGAATTGTCTATTTCCACATAGAACTAAAAAAATTCAATCACCTGGGAAAAAATCGGCAAAAGAATAGGAAAAATCAGTACCCACAACCACGACTTCGTACCCACGACCATTAGTCAAACTCATTATGGACGGTAGGTTTGTATCGATCACCTACAGATCTTTTATAAAACGTAAGATATGCAACTACTCCTCATGTGTCAGAGAAAGTTGCAACGACTTTTTAAACTGAACGATCTTGGATCAACAACTCACCAAGAAACGGTAACAATGTGTCACAACTACGCCAGACGCTTAGCTAAATTTGTTCAATGTACATGATCTCTTCTTAGATATGATCGGTGGTACTGTCTTTCAGATTTACTGCGGAAGGCTGTAGAAGGGTATTGATATGCTCTGTGAAAGCGTTGAGCCACAGATCAGTTCCTTCATGGTTAACACATATCTTGGCCGTTGCTTCTCGCTTTACATCTACACTTCTCTGACGTGCTCCACAGTTGGAATTGGGACACTTTAACGTTGTGGCGGACGGGACATCTTCGAGACGTTTCTTACATAGTTGGCAGGAACTGAAAACGACTAGCCCTCTCACCAGTTTGAAGTTGTCACAAGTAAGCTCCTGCTCTGGAGTATCCAACATTTGTGGTCCGCTCAAAGTAGGCAAGGAGAAGGTTATCAGTGATGCTGTGGTACTGGGGGATGAGCTTAGAAACTTCGATCCAAGATAGTTGCGAACAGTTAGCTGTTTAAACAGATATGCTTGTCCAGTCTTGAGTTCATCTATAAGTGGTTTCCAAATATGGGCCATTATAGCCCCTGACGAATCTTCGATAACACAGTCCTCTTTAACATATGCAGGCTTTTGGGTGGCTTTAACAATCACCTGTTTGGGTTCTTGCGGGCCAATAGTTACAACACCAGTAACGCTGACCTTTTGGTTGGCCGTCAGTGAACAGATTTCAGAGACTTTCACATCTATGGAAGATGATGCACTACCATTGTTATCACTGGGCTTTGGTAGCTCAACATATTCGAATGAAATGTCGGAATTTGCTGCTTTGTAAACATATGACTGTTGGTTAAAGATGTATTGTTCTTCCCCACTGTCTTTCATGTTTTTTAGCAACACAGGCGATTTTGAATCTTGACAGTGCTTTAGATGGGCATGTGATGCCATATTGAAGCCCACCACTCTTCTGGACTTAGATGGGGATGTCTGGAGGTGGAAGTCAAACCACTCGTTGTTACTTTTGGATTTCTTCACAGGGCTTAAGTGCTGGATAAATCCATAATCATTGACTGAAATATACAAACAAAATAATGTCATCAGTCAACATAATCACCCCTTTACTCGCATTATCCCTATTTACCTTTGATCCAGGGACTGTAAGCTTCGATTATACAGGTACCAGGAAACCGATAGTTTCCTGGTAGTAGACAAGGTCGATTTTGATTTCCAATAAGTAATCCTTTTAGTATGTTTCTTTTTTGATATGTAAGACACTATTTCTGAAAATGTTCGCTCTAAAATACAATACTCACCATTGGAATTTCGTTTCTGAGCCATTCTGGGAACAATCTATAAATTGGAAAAAGAAAATACTTTTATAGAAGCATTGTTATAATCAACAGATAGGTTGTATTGGTACACAAGACTATCAAGTATTATTGGAAATACATAGTATTATGCAGTGCACAAGGAATAAGTGATAAGAAGGAAGGATAGTGGCAGTGTACAAAATTAATGTTATACTTTCTGTAAATTCTAGTAATTAGAAAAAAAAGTAAAATATATTCATTCTCATATGACATATGTCATTGAGCTAAAACAAATGTGGACTGAGGACATGCTTCCTTTTGTATTTCAAGAAATTTCTGCTTGATTAGTGTTGGATGTACCTTTCTGTTCTACACCTAATCTATTCAAAGTTGCTCTAGTTAATTGATCTAGCCGGTCTTCCTCCTGAAATCTGTATTTTAAATTGCATGATTTTTTTGCCATCTGCAATCGTTCAAGTGTCATGGGCTCTAAAATTAAGTCTTCAAGTCTCTTAACTCTGCTTAGTGCAACATAAGTCATACCTAAAGATTTTTCTGAGTCACCAAGATCAATCCAGGCTTTTTTCAGGGTTAGCCCTTGACTTTTATGAATAGTTATTGCCCATGCTAATTTCAATGGTAGCTGCTGTCTTTCACATTTTTGACCTAAGTTTTGAGACACTTGAGTTACTGGGCAAACTGGAACACATCTCTGCACCCTTGCAGATAGAGAAGGCCCATTGTAATCTTCATCAAACTGTACAAGAACACAAATTGGTAGCGCAGGGGGACTATTATCTTGGGCATAAACAAAATCAATTACTGTCCCTAATGCCCCATTGCAAAGACCAACTTTAGTCCAGATATTCATTGTGAGCATAACTCTAGCACCTTTAGCTAAGTAAATTACTGGTTCAAGGCCTCCCATTTCATCGGCACTGAGGTTTTGTGCACCACCAGTATGACGAGCTTTAATAGTTGCAACTGGATTACTTAGAGATCTTAATTTGGTCGTGTTTTTTTCTGCAACATCTGACCTCAGATAACTCAGGCGTACTGACGCTGTGTGAAATTCTTCTAAATTGGTTACATTGTCAGGAGTTCTTGACAGCAGCATTTGCCAATCAGCTGACGTGGATTCGCCATTTCGTGCTCTGAGGAGGAGATCTCTAAATTGATTTTCCTCTATACTTTTACCATCAACTCTTTGATTAATGGTCAGTGTAACTACATCTTTAAATTGTTGATACATCAGTTGCCCCTGAAGTTGCTTATCTGTTCTTGGTAATGAATGATAAAGTGGTTTGTCACCAATAGGGGATAACTGTGCAATATCACCGACAAGAATGACAGAGAGACCACCAAAAGGTTTGTCTGTATGACCCGTACCTTGCCGGCATCTAGAATCTATCCAGCCTAGTAAACTCTGACCAACAAAAGAGTATTCATCTATTATTAAATACTCGACACTTTCTAGATTACTTTGCAGCTGTTGCAATGCTATCCCTTTTAGGTCCATGAGTCGCTTTGAACCTATTGGCAATTTGAGGAAGGAATGTAATGTTATTCCGTTTACATTGAAAGATGCTTTTCCAGTATAAGCTAGCACCTGACATTTTGCTTGTAGTAAATTTCTTAAAGCATCAATAACATAGCTTTTTCCGGAACCTGCAATGCCTTTAATAAGAAGAAGTATAGGTTCTTTGTTTCTACTCTGAAAGTGTTGAGAAACAAGGTTGTAAGCAATAGTTTGATTAGTGTTTAAGGTAGAGACATCCACAATTTTTGCTGCTAAGTTCCATTGAGGATCATTCATAGATTTCTGGCTAGTTAACCAGGACGCGACACAATCAAGTTCAGCCTCATCAAACTGCTCACCAGCACTGTGCCAGTAACTGTCAGGGACTGTGACACATTGCATCTCATTACCACTAGTATCTTGAATGTTTAATTCAGACATCAACATCCATTCTTCCTTTTCTTCCTGGACATCTTCTAGAATGTCACTGTTCTCGACTTCTAATTTCAATGATGCATTTAAATTCTGTAGCTTGAGTTCCCAGTCAGGTACTAATTCTTTACCTTTTTCACTACAAAGATAATTCATCCAGCAAGTTTTAAATGTTTCACCACATTCTTCAGCGTTATCCCAAGCATTGTCTGGTGTGTGCTGCCAAGGCTTATACTTTATTAGTTCATATTTACAAAACAACCCATAATGTTCATTGCTAGGATTCGATGAATACTTTGGATACGTTTTGACAATAACAGGATGCTTTCTTGTTTCTAGTTTTGACTTTTTTTAACAAATGTGGACATGAATTGTATAAAGTTGTACTCTAATATTCTAGGAACTGACTTTGAATACTTCTCTCGCTCAGCATATACATCAAGCATGGATGGGTAGTGCAGAATTCCTTATTTCGAGTAATTTGAATTCTTCTTGAACCATCAAGAGATGCAGTTATTACTTCAAAAGTAGAGCTTACACACTTAAGAGAGAGTAAATGGTGCATGACCTCTTGTATGGAGTAATCTCTTTGCCCTACAGATTTGATCATTACCTGTTTAATAACATTAGAAGTATCACTAGTTTCAGAAATCTTTTGTACAACATTTGTGAATGCACTCTTAACAACAGAAGATGCTTTTTCTCCTTTTGATGTGTACTTTACAAGATACTCTAAACATGCTTGGTAGTCTACAATTATTTGAATGTCACAATTTGCTCTCCATCCTTGAAGCTGTAATGGCTGGTGACGATTTAGTCTTGAGTCATTGCGTTTAGTAACAATAACTGCCTTATACTTTGGTTGGCCTGTTTTTGTGTGAACTGGTTCAAACTCTATCTTTGTTTGTGCACAATCCTCAAATGGAAAATTAAATCTACATTTCATTTCAGAGTTTTTATCCTCCCTGAGGCAATACTTTGTACTGCACAATGTATGTCTTTGCACAGAATTCAACAAACTGATATAGTCATCCTTCATCTGGTCGTTATTTAAATGCAAGTATGATTTTTGACATGGGTGGGAATTTGGTTTCGACCAGCCTTCATCTGGTGAACAAGGATTCCAAGTTGTCAAAATAAAGTCAACATATTGGCAGACAATTGATTCAGCTTGTTTTCCTTCATTTTCTTTGTTTTGTAGTTCTAACATTTGATCACTTGATAGATCTTTCTGATGGTCTTTAATATATTGTGATGCTAAAAAACCTTGTAGTGCAACCTCTGTAAGCTTACAAAGTCCTGGGTCATTTTGCAGCTTAGCAACACCGTGACAATGGATTGAACCCCTCTGGACAGCATATTCATATCGGTACCAATGCCATGATGCACCTAATGATTTATTCAACCAGAACTTCACAAAGTGATCTGTTCGCTCCGTAAAAAGCCAGTCCAGTATATGGGGATTGTTAAGAACATGTTTCTGTCTCAGTTCTGGTGTGATTTCCTCAGACTTTAAGTCCATAAAAAGATTATGAAACTCCGGCCAATGATATTCAGCACAAGACAAAGTGAAAAATATTGTAGGGGGTCCTACTTGAGCAATTGTGGCTCTCAAATCTTCTTTGGATTTGTGCCAGTAGCTATTACTGCCAGTAACATTCTTTGCATAATGCATGAGTTTAGACATAAGAGTTGAATAATGATTTGATTGAAGCATCTGCTGCAGTTGTTCGACAGTCAGCTTGGCATCACCAGGGTTTTGTTTTAAAAAAATACTTCCCTGACTGAGTAGCCTGTGCCTCATATTAAATGCCCAATAAGCAAATCTAGGATGGCTTGCAAACCTGTAGTTCCATTCTCCATTAGAATATTCAGCAAACTTGATAAGATGCTTTATTTTCTCTCCCAGAGTTGCAGTTCGCATTATAGCACTGTTAGTAGGATCACCTTTAGCATCAGGAAATAATGTTGGAAAGGCCATTGTTGCTAAGAACTCAATTTTGAATTCGTTTAAAGGGCTTGTACTTTTAGGTGGCCAATGCAATTTATGCTTTTGTAACAGTTCATCTGTAATTAGTTCCTTTTGAGGCTTTAATGTTACTGGATTTAGAATTGTGCTACTTAATTCTGTGTCTTCATTGAATGGGATTTCATCAAGAGGACCTCTGTCTGGGTCAATTTCATCATCTTTACTATTATTTGTGCAATAGATCTTGTGTAGCTCAGTTGGAATGCCATCTGAAGGCAGTGAAGCCAAGCATTCGTAATCAATAGTGATATCCTTATATACAGGGTTATGTTGGACTAACCAGTGCAAGGCACGGCTGACCTTCTGACGTCTGATGGTGAGATCTTTATAAGTATCATCCTTGCCTTTGACTGACACAACTATTACTGGCAACTCATTAGGATATCTTGGCAATGAATTTGCTAGTTCCTGGATATCTTGAGAAAAATTATTACAGTGGCCTTTGTATGCCTTCTGTCCTCCTGGTTTTGTATAAACAGATATAACAGGAAAAACACGGGCTATGAGCATTTCCTCTTATTGAGTCAAATCTTGTAATTCGTTTGGAACATGTGAGGGTGTCATGTTATTTTGTGATGAAAATTTGTTCACTTCAGTTTTTTCTCGTGAACACCTTGAACAGATATATGGTGTTTTCTTTTCACCTTTTGCTGATAACGGCCATGCCTCGTGACAAATTTCACATTTATAAATTTTGAATTTCATTGAATTATGAAAATCTTCCATGTTTTTTATAGCCCAATCCTGTACATGAATTGGTCCATTTTTCAAACTGTCAAATTGAGTTAAAAATGTTTCTTTGTCAACATTATGGCATGGAGATGTACCTTCTTGATGTCCTGTTTCGGCTTTTGTTGAATTAACAGGCATTTGTTCAGAATTTCTATACCTTATGTTGTTTTGCAGATTTTTCCCGCTTTTGCTCTGATCTTTTTTCATCCTTCTATAATTTCTCATGTATTCTTTCCATTTTACTTGTCTAGAAAGCTTCTCACTTTCTGTTTCCTTAGCTTTTTTAGCAGCCCTCTCATTTCTCATTTTATCTTTATTTATCCTTCTGTAATTCCTCATGTATTCTTTTTCTCTTATTTGCCTAGACTGTTTCTCGTCTGCTGTTTCCCGAGCCTTTTTATCAGATGTGTAATTCTTAAAACACATGTTTTCGTTGTTGTTTTTAACCTTTTTTTGTCCATGTTCTAGGCCATTAGTGGCTACATCAAGTTCCTTCCTTTTGCTAGGTATGCAAGGTGGTTTTGCAAATGATGCCTGAAATTTTTCATATTCTAAATTTGAAAGACAATGCCCTGGAGAGCACATAAATGGATCATTGTTTTCATGTATATTGCCTAGGAATGAAACAGAAGATTTTTCGTATACAGCAAAATACCATCCATAAGCATAAGCATTCACTAGTGCTTGGAACGAAGTAAACTGTTGAACTGCAGAGCACATATCATCATAATATGACCAATATGCACCACTGTTGATAGCAATGGTAAAATGCTGGCTTGAGCAACACACAACAGCTTTTAAAGAATAGAAATTACCTAAGACTTCCATACCCAAGGGGAAAACAATTTGATCAATTGAGACTGAGGACAATTCATAGATAAAAATTTTGGCAAAGTAACAAAATGTTGCAAAGCTAAAATATCACCAGAATGGCTTTGGCACATATCACAAAAAAGGGCTCTGGTATTAGGTAGACAAGCTTCTGCAACACAGTTCTCAAACTTGTCAGATGGAATATTTCTGCAACTAATATACAATACGATTATACTTGTACTTTTTGCTATTTGATTACCACATAGGGTGCAACATGTTTGATTCAATTGTTGTATAACAAATAATGACTTCAAATCATTTGTTAGATCTCCAATTGTTCCCATTGTAAATATGTCGCTAAAAACAGCATCAGCAGTCATGGCAGAAAATGATGTACAACGATTTCTCAGAAGTAGCCATACTGGTTCTCGTACAGCATTAACAGCACCAAGAATTTGCCTTTGGTTACATGACTCACGTATAACTCTAAAAAACTCGTTGCATATAATAGTTTGAAGGTGGATTCTAAAAACTGTATAACATAGTTCAAGAAACAATCAACTGCACAAGAGAATTTCCCTACATCTGTTAAACAATAATTGCGAAACATCTCCCTTACATTTGACCCTTCATATGAACAAACATTTTCAATGCCATCGATACATGTTTTCGCTTTTTCTTCTAAAGCTTTACTTGCATCACAATTTATGTTTCCATAAATAATGTGTGCTTCTTTGTTCGAAATTAGAAATGGGTTGAAACTACCATTAGAAGGATAAGCGATTCGCCTTGACAAATATCTCCCCTTGTAACTAAACAGCTCGATCTTGACATTATTACATAAACTCCCTTGATTAGATAGATCTCGAGTGGTGACAGCGAAATTATGAAAGAACAACAATACAAACAATAGATACATAATTAATAACTCTTGTGAGCTTTATCGGTTCTATGGATGCGTACTTTAGTTTACCTTCCTTCGAAAAACAAAGAGGGAACGAATGAATAAAAATTTCAAGTTACTAACACCTAATATTAGAATTTGAGTTCAAAACAATTTGGTTTGGTGGTAGATTCAGAAAGTTAAGCTGTGCAATTCAGCTGCGATTGTTGTTTATTCCTTTCGATAGGTTGGCACTAGCCCTTTTTTTGTGACTCACGTGTTGATTCAACTATTCAACTTTTGATCAATATTGTGGCACGCTGGCCGGTTTATGTGTGTACAAACTGTTTGGCACACTGACCAATTAACTTGGATTTGCTTTGAATGTGACTAAACAGTTGATTTGATTTGTTTTATGCTCGCTGGCGTTATAGTCAACTTGGCACGCTGGCCGGAGTTGACTACTCTCTGGTTCACTGGCCGATTGTTGAGCTCGCTAGCTCAATGAATTTTGTACAGTAGCACTAAACTAAAGTGTACCGATAAGCGGCAAGTTATCAGAACAAATAAAGCTCACAAAAGAACGCCAAAAATAGCGTATTTCTTACCTCACAAGCGACTCAACCCAAACGAAACAGCAGAAGAGACAACGAGGGACAGCGAAGTACAACCATGCGGCCATGACGTCACATATCTACGCGCCGATTGGTCGAGCACCGATTGCACGATACAAAGCGCACTCCGATTGGCCAATTCTTAAAATGTCTTTGATTGGCCGGGTCTTACACCTTACACTTTTTACACATCACTCGAGATTTTTTCCGCCTGTACGCTCTCCTCGCACGGCTCTATGATGCTGCCGCCTCGCCAGCCTCGCCTCTTGGCTCGGCTGGCTCGTTGGCAATTATACTAATATGATATGTAGGTGAATAATGGTATGAAAATTGAAAAAAAAGTAGACAAACTTGATTTATGATCAATAGTGTATTGATTATACCAACTCAATTTACTCTACAAGAATATTTGTGTCCATACCTGTGTGAACACAACAGGTAATCGTGTTTTAAAATCCAAGAGGAATAAGGCATAGACCACTGCACTGTCACATGTACTGTGTATAGTTTAGTCATGTTAGGGTAGCTTCATCAGCTCCATCTTCACAGGAAGCATCACACCAGTCTTTTAAGCAGCAACAACAATCACCTGCTTGCTTTTTGTTGGCGCCTATTGTATCTTTGATCCAGTCTGAAAACATTTCCTTATCTTTCTTCAATAGTAGAAACTGACCAAGCACAACATAAGCCTTGTCGAAACCTTCTTCTTTCAATTTCCCCCCCAATACTGCGCCAATTCCCGCCAGCTCCGTTACATCTTTTTCGCCCATTGGCTCGCTAACAAAGTTCCTGTGCTTCTGCGAGGTTGAGCTCATTTTCCTACGGTGAAAAAGGTTAAAGACATGAATGTTAAGCTTATCTTCTATCCACGAGTACGAAGTCCAGTCAAATGTTCCGAGGATCCACAGAAAACAAGAATTGAGAAAATGGGCAAAAACATAGCAAGATTAAAAGCTAAACTATTACTCTACCTTTTTCTGAAGAGATCGGAGCTAAATAAGAAGTATTTCTGTAAGAAAACAGCAGTTCTGAATGGACAAGGGAAGCTTCCGATGTTCACGATGGTTTCAGTTTCAACTCGATTTCTCTGGTCAGCAGATTGACCTTATATGGCAGGGATAACCATATAAGGGCACAGATATTGGCGGAAAAATGAGAACACTCGATCGTTTTCAAAGTGAAACCAACATGGCGGAAAGGAAAAGTTGAGCGGTCTTTCAAATCGAATATTGCTTCAATACGCCAAATTACATGTCGATTTTTTAGATATAGCTTCTAGTTGATTCCAGCAAGCACAATAATGAGCTCTGCCAAAGGAAAGCGCAAAGCAGTAGCTGGGAAAGAAGAAAGCTCTTCAAAGAGACCCAAATCTTCCGCTACGAAACTACCAAGAAAACCAAAGGGCATGGTAGAGTTGCCCAAGGGAACAGAGCTAACAGATTTGACGAAGAAACACTGGAAGATAGGGAGACTTCTCGGATGGGGAGGGTTCGGGGCTTTGTACCTAGGTAAGAAGTGAGGTGTCAGTTAGTTGGAAATTCATAGGATTTTTAAGTTACGAAAGCGTAAAGTTTATAATCTTAATTTTATCAAACCTGATGGTCATATAACTTTACATATTCCAGCAAATTCTGGTGTTGATAAAGAAGTTGGTGAAAATGCAGAATGTGTTGTGAAAGTGGTAAGTTTTTCCTGTACGTTTTGTCTAACAATAATATTAATATAAACACAAGGGTTGCACAGTAAGGCTGAATAAAGAGGGGGTCCGCCATCACCCTGAGGGGGGGGGGGACTCAGATATAAAATGACGGGGGCGGGGGTTGCTGCAGTCCGACGGAGCTCCAAATTTCATACCTAAAAAATACCTGAACCATGAATTTGATACCCCAAAAAATACCTGCTCCCAAAATTTGATACCCACAAAAATACCCAACTTTTTAGCCCAAAAGGCTAATAATAGCAGCATCACATGATGCCCACCCCATAATGTTTCCCGGAAATAGCTTCAGCTTAAAAGGCAGTATCTTGATGATCAACTAGTCTGTCAGAAGTTTTCAACCCCCCAAAAATACCTGTGGATTTTTTAACACCCAAAAAAATACTTTTACTACAAATTTCATTTCATTTTGCCCCCGTCATTTTTATATCCGAGTACCCCCCTGGGGTTACGTGTCTGAAACAACCAAAAGGTGTACCATTAACTGGTATTCTAATTTCTTTCAATCTTTCAATTTTTAGTCACAAAGATGTCCATTGTCAATTGATCATTGATTTTCAATGTCATTTGTTTTTCATATATTTAAGTCCCCAGGGGCTAATACTCAAGACTTTTTTGCATCGGGGGAAGTACAAATGATTTTTTTGGGTCAGAAACTTTTGAAATTTTGAAACTTTTTGGTGGTCCAACAATTATGATTTGGAATTTTATTTTGCACAGAAACCTAACATAGGATTTGGGGTATGTTTTGGTATGGAAATTTTGTGTTCAGTTGATGAAATGTCTCTGTTGAAGCAAGGACTCTGTCTTCTAACTGTAGTCTCAACAGGATTTTTTTGGGAGCCTCAATTTCAGATGTTTGGCAAAGTGACCAATGGATTTTTGTTGTTTACTTTCATTCACACCTCCCTGCCACAAAACTCAGCAGCGCTGTAAGTTTCCGTTTTGATTTCTTCTTTTCAGGAGCCACACACTAATGGACCCTTGTTCACAGAGTTAGCATTCTACCAGAGAGTGGCCAAACCAGAGAACAGTATGCATTGTTGAATTATTAGTTTACCTTCCACATTATTCTTTACTAGTTGAGGCTTTGCACATTGTATTTCCCTCTTTTGTTGTTGCTTGTCTTTGCTACATATTATTAGTTGACATAATTAATGCTTCAGTTTTACTTTTCTGATGTTTCTAAACTATTTTTTATCACTTTTCTTGTATAGTTGACAGCTGGATGAAGTCCCACAAGTTAAAGCATCTTGGTGTCCCAAACTATCTAGGATCAGGATCCATAGAACATAATGGTTCACGTATGCGATTTCTCGTAATGGAAAGATTTGAGCAAGATGTGGACAAGATCTTTTTAGAACATGGAAGACATTTTGGCATCAAAACTGTTCTGTCTCTTGGCATTAGAGTGGTGAGTGAAAATCAAGACTTCATCACAGATGCTTTTACAGATCAGTCTGTCATCCTTTTTTTTAATTATTCTAATTTTTAATCATTCTAAATTTGTGCAGAAATTCAAGCTTCTTTTTCATGCCTTTCTTGAATTGCATTGTTAGTTTTCAAAGTCTGTTCCAATATTTTAGTGCCTTGGGAAATCCTTTAACCAACATTTAGACAACATCAAAATGTCTCCTGATAAAGGGGAAGAAGTGAGGGATGTGTGTCAGAGCTGTATGAAATTAAATTAAAATTTGTTGAGCAAAGGTTAAATGTGTCACTAGTTTGACATTGTTTGTAAATAAAAGTCATTGGTTCCCATCATTTGAAGTACTTATGTCAACATTATCTTTTATTAGAGATTATGATTTTCCATAGAAATTATCCAGGATTTTTTTATAGCCACTTCTGTTGGCTGCCTGAACGTTTTCCCCAGTAGAACTTATAATTTATTTAATCTTTTGTCAACAGTTAGATATCCTAGAGTACATTCATGCTAATGAGTATGCACATGCTGACATCAAGGGTTCTAATCTAATGATGGGATATGCCAAGGGAAAGGCTGATCAGGTACATATGGCAGACCTGCCAACCCCTTATAAGTCAAAACCTGGAGACTGCCCATAAAAAATCTGGAGATTGGGGTCAAAACCTGGAGATCAACCAAATGGCTGTAGAAACCACTTAAAAACAATTTCTGAATAAAAAAAATAACCAAATGAAGGATATTCCTTATCACATTGTTTTGTTGCCTTCTTTGCTCTTATAATTGAAATCGGTTTACCTGCTTACCTGTTTTTACAGCTAGTTTCAATTTTGATGATCAAATCATTTATTTTTCTCTAATTTTCAAAAACCGTGAGATTTTCAAGGCAAACCGTGAGATCATGCCTCAAACTGTGAACCGAGAGAGTTGGCAGACCTGATATGGAATGCTCAGGGGCATAGCCAGGATTTGATAAAGGTGTGTGTGTGAGGGGGGTCACATCTGTAAAATGTATGGTGCCCTTTACCAGCTTACCGATTTTTTTTCAATGTTCTAACAGATTGTGGGGATTGTGGGATTTCACAGTCACAGTTCTTTCACTATCTCTGCTGTGACAGGTGTCCCTGTCAACATGTATCAATTGAATTATGTCAGTGTGCATTTGTTGTTAATGTTATGTAGGCGAAGCAAAATAAATAAATTAATTAATGAATTGCAGTATGTAAATTGCAGTATGGTCACATCTGTAAAATGTATGGTGCCCTTTACCAGCTTACCAATTTTTTTTCAATGTTCTAACAGATTGTGGGGATTGTGGGATTTCACAGTCACAGTTCTTTCACTCTCTCTGCTGTGACAGGTGTCCCTGTCAACATGTATCAATTGAATTATGTCAGTGTGCATTTGTTGTTAATGTTATGTAGGCGAAGCAAAATAAATAAATAATTAATGAATTGCAGTATGTAAATCTCACCATAGCATTTCTAGGTTTTGCTTCTAATGTATTCCTATCCATTTACAGGTATATTTGCTGGATTATGGACTGACATTCAGATTTAATCCTAATGGCCTGCATAAGGACTACAGGGAGGATCCCAAGCGCCGTCATGATGGTACAGTGGAATTTACAAGCAGGGATGCACATAAGGGTGTTGGTAAGTCAGTGCATGAAATCAAGAAAACAATGCACACCAGCACCATTTTGAAGTGTGTATTGTACATTGGTAAATGATACCAAACCTGGAAATAATTTTAGCTGTCCCTACCCACCCTGGACTTCCATTTCTTCGTGATCACCCTGGAATTTATGTTAACCCACCCTGGAATGCCATATCTTGGGAATATCCAGCCACACTTGAATTTGCTCCTGTAATAGAGTACCCACACTGGAAGGGACGATTCCAGCTATAACGCACATGCGAACTGCATTTCGGTAGATGAGGGACATTTGTCGAACAAACAGTTAAAAAAGTGCATGCTGCATTCTGGTAGTTGTGGGACACGGCTTGGGCATTTCTTGGAATTCCAGAGAATTCAGCAGGGAAGTCCAGATTTTGTCACTGGCTCCTGCTATGGAGCAACTAAACTTAATTTTCAGACCATCAATGCTTCCATTCAAGCTTATATCCTTACTGGATGTTACAATTGATTCTTCAGCTCCATCTAGAAGAGGAGACCTAGAGATCTTGGGATATTGTATGCTGCAATGGCTGTGTGGAAGATTACCTTGGGAGAACAAACTTGAAGACAAAGAGTACGTCAAGAACCAGAAGATAGGTGAATACCATTTTAAACATTTTAAACTAAAGATGGTTGGTATATTCTCTGCAGGTAAACTTTTATCTGCAACATTTTTGGAAAGCCTTCAGTTTCTTCTGAATTTTTCCGCGTTGTTTGAGGCGATACAGGAAAGCAATAATAACGTCATAGCAACATCTCGTTTGCATTCGTGTCGTCTTCAGAACACAAGTTTCAACGCCCAAAACAAGACAAAGATATTTTTTGTCCACGTTTTTAACGCAAATAGCATTACAGAAAAGAGTCACTTTTCAACTTTTCTGAGTTAAGCTGTTCTATAGATAGATCAACTGCAGCGTCTTCTTTCATTAGTTTCTTTGGACCGCAGATGGCTTAAAGTGAAGTCACGAGCAAGCACCCTGTTTGTGGTTTGCTCCTCCTGCAGTGCGCATCTTTAGAAAGATCCAAAAGTGCCCATCATGGGGATTTTCTGGATGGCAGTTCCAGTGGCGGATCCAGAGCGGTGCCTCCCCTCCCCCCCCCCCCCCCCCCCCCTTCGCAATACGAAAATGGTTTGAAACTGCAAATGTGTAGTCTATGTTCTAGTAGTCCTACTGACAAATCTAGCTCTTCAAACCAGAACGAACCCCCCTTTCGAAAACCTGGATTCGCCCCTGAGTTCCACTTCATTGTCTAATAGACCTCTTTGCTTTGGGCGTAATGTTGTCCCATTTCGGATCACGTGGCATTCCCATGAGTATTCTTTCTTTGTTTTTCTGCTACGCACCGAAGGACATATGAATATGGAAGCAACCCAAAACAAGAATGATTATTCAAATCTGAAATGGGAAAACATTACGCCCAGGATACCCGGCTTTAGTTTTAGAACTGACTGACTGGAAAGTTCAAGGAACCCATTTCATAATATCTCTACACTCTTCCGGCTCCATTAAGGTTACTGCCGTTTCCATAATTCTGCGAACTCCGACTTTTCTATTTCAAATCTGCAAACTGCGGCAAATTGGCATCCGTCACAATACAACCGTTCCTTGTCAGTGTGTGCAATGTTTCATGTATCCAAGACTTAGAAGCCAAAAGTATCTCGCATATGACAGACGGACATGGCTTAGCAATAATTTAGGGGAAGCGCGGGTGTAGCTGTTCCAATGTCAGTTAATTGTTCGTCACTTGGATACCAGCTGAACACAGTTCCACCTGACTGTCGGATAAATTCCCTTGAATGGTACAGCTTTTAGTCCAAGAATTCTCTGTGGTGACTTCCAGTTCTAGGTGATTGACTGATAAAGTTTGAAAAAGAATTCTCTGTGGTGGCTTCCAGTTCTAGGTGATTGACTGATAAAGTTTGAAAAAGCCCACAAAGCACGAAATCAAAGCGAAGAGCGCTAATTGGGCGGTTACTTTCACTCCAAATATGGTAAACCCAGCCTTACAGCGCCCACAGTAGCTCATAAACACATCGACATCCGGAAAGTCCCTTGGGTGACACTTCCGGTTGATCTGTTTGTACATTTTTCAAACTTTCTAGTCACGCGACTGGCGGCCAGGAACGGGAAGGCGTACTTAAATGCGACGAGAAGAGAGCCCGCTAATTGGGAGAGCAGTAGATAATATATGTTGTCCGCGTTGCCCTTTTTTGTGAAGGCGACGATCCATTCTACAACTGTAGACAATGTGATAAACACGAAGAAGATGTTATGAATTATAAACCACCATTTGACGGATGCCATGACGTTGTTAGTGTATCTTAACAAGCACTCGTGGAAATGTTTGGCTGTTTGGAAATCTCTGGCCTCCTCTATGATCAACCGCTTTGTAAAGTCGATGTGTTGGACCATGTCTTGACATATGATGTAAAACAAACAGCATGCTACCACCACGCAAAACATCCCCCAGTAGATATTACTTATCCCAATGAAGTATAACACCTTTCTGGAGGTACAGAGTTCAGAAGTGAAGTTATGAATTCCAGGAAAATCGAAAAATATGTTGAGCTCGAATGAACAATACCATAGGAAAAACAGGCCACAAAACCCGAGAACCAAATAGATGTTGGCAGTTCTCCAGTGGGTTGGGGAAATAAGTATAATTTCTTGACGACCAAGCGGGGCGAACTCGAAATATGGAAGAACATGTTCTCTTCCTTCGTGTTCAAAATTGTGATCTGGTCGGTAGAAGTATACCATATAGAGGGTATAAGAGAAAGCGGCAGAGAGAAAAAGTGCGACTAGCAATAGCAGTGTCTCAACAGGCATTTGGGGTTTGCCTGGGATGCCCGACCTCCAGTCTACTTGAGCTACATACATCTCGTTGGCGTAGGAACACCACTGCACCAGCGTTAGCAGGATGGAAAGTGCCGAGAAATGCCAGCGGGGACGACCGGTCCTGGCCATGAGGCACCGCGGCGGGACGCCATACGTGAAGTGAATGAGAAAACGAAGAAGCTTGTCTGTTTTTAGCAGCCGACCTGTGGCGAACAGAAATGAGGAGAATGATACTCTTAGTACATTAAAAACCCGCGTATAAGAACCTAGTGATTTAAGAACCTACAAGCTGAAATTTGGCTTTTACATACCTCAAAATATAAAACCTTCAGTCTGGCCTCTACTAGCTATGGTCTGGCAAAACTCCAATTTTGATTGATGGTCAAAATTCTGGATTTAATTGTGTGACAGTGTTTTTCGGATATTTATTTTTTGGCTCGCGGCCAGCTCACAGGCTAAACACCAATTCAATCATCAAGGAAGCAATGAAAATCACAATGAAAACATCCACCAACGTTCCTAACTCTCTCTTTCTCTCTCTGGTGAAGATATGAGTTTTATTTTCTCGTGTCAAAAACAATATTTTACTCATTCGCGCAATTTGTTTTTATTATATAGACAAACCAGAAAAAAATATTCCAAATTGATTTTCTCTTTTGTTTTGACCGATATATAGCTTTATATGAGATCTACGAGTGGCGTATTTCCCAGTAAAACACTCGTGTCTATATGATAAAATTTTATATTGAACAACGTATCTACTAAAGTTAGTCGCTCTCAGAAACAAGATGGTCAAAAAGTAAACTGAATGCGTTCTAGCCCAGTCACGTACAATTTAATTTATACTTGCTACTCTTGCAATTTATATTCTCGTTATTGTTTATATTGCAATTATATTGTATTATTATACTTGCCTGGCATAATGTTCAAGATATAACTGCAGTATCAGATATCACGTTCGATTCCACGCTGAATTGTCCATGGTTCTGTCGTTCCACACTCACAGGAAGATGTAGGCGGTTTTCTTGGAAATGTGAATATTGTAATGGATGGAGCAGAACCAATTGAAGTTTCGATACTTAGGCCTTCAGAGGTCATGCTTGGCTTTCGAGTTATTATATGCATGTCAGCTCAATTTGTTCGAAAAATATAAATATATCCAAATATGGCGCAAATTGATCAGTATACATGTCTGTTTTCAGGCGGATAAAACGATTTCAGAGAAAAAGGAAATTTCCGGTTTTGTTTTGGTAGTTCCTTGATATCACATGAGGTCTAGTTTTAAACATAGATACCGGGAATCCCCTATGGCGTAACCCGGGAGGGGAGGGAAGGGGAAGAAGGAAAGGACAGAGAGGAAGGATCTCAGGGGAGACTTTTCTAAATGTATCATTTAAGTGTATAATTTTCAGTGTTTTCAATTACAAAAGCCGTAAATCAGTAGCCTGCATGTAGTCGAAACCACAGGCATTCGCCACAATATCGATGTATAAAGGAGAGGGGGAGAGGCGAGGAGCGAGGATGACATGACCGAAGCCTAGCTACGACTGTTTGAAAATACTACAGAAATCTCAATCATCTTCAGAGAATGCTTTTAACTTCTCTTTTTATTTTTGTTATAAAGGTACATGGATGACATTCCTAAGCTCCTACGAGATTGTTCACTCACATCTGATACTGAAGGTAACACCAGAGATAAACTAACTTTCAAGAATTTGTCGTTTTAATATTGCCTAAGGTCGAGCCCGAGGTCGTACTTCCGTAGCTGTGAATGTCACGAGAAGCCTCTCGCTTTCGGGACGAGGGCGTAGACAGGAGTACGCGCGCGGTGTTACGAAAGGCCAAATGAACAGAGAAACGATAAGATTAAAAAATAATGAATAAAATCTTAACTAAAATAAAGAATTTGATAAATCTTAAAGTCAAAAAATCTTCGATTTTGCAGAAATCCGGAGTTACTTGGAGTATGTAGTGGACCTCGACTACGACCAGAAACCGGACTATAGCCGACTTAAAAAGGTTTTCCAGAATGGCCTCAAGAAAAGGAAGGCGTCAGATGACGGCAGAAGCGTGCAGTTTTCATCAGCAGCAGCGACAGTAACGAAAAAGCCATCGAGATCATCCGCAAAACAGGCATCATCCAGCGATGAACAACCAGCAGACCCGGTAGAGACAAATGGTGTAGTCAAACGCGCACCCGCGAAGCGCAAGGTAAACTGGATCAACAGGATCAAACACGTTTGTAAAACTTGATGTACCGGTTTACTATAAACTGGGGGCTCTGGTAAAGGACGATCGAAAATCAGGCCCCTTGAGCAATTGTTGCCGTGGAAACAATGGGAAAAGGGCAAAATCACTTCCGACTATCAAATAAGCTTGCTAGCAGAGGCCGCAGAGCAGATATGAGGCTGCCTGCGAAATACAGAGAAAAGAGGCCTCTGCTAGCAGGGTACTGTCAAATGGAAGGGTCCTTGGAACTGACTAGGAAGAAACCTCAGTTTGAGTGTAATGTTTTCCCATGTCAGATCAGGCCGCATGAGTACGATTTCTTTCCTTTTTTCTGCTATGCACCGAAGGATACATGAATATGGAAGCATTCCAAACAAAGAAAGATTATTCAAATGAATGGCACATGATCTGAAATGGGAAAACATTATGCCCAAGCCGAGGAGGTCTATAACTTAGGGAGTAGCCTGGGTAGCCTACTCTGTTGATTATCACTCGAGTGAGCCCCGGCAGGTTCGCTGACAACAGAGCATTTACAGTATTTACAGTTTACAATCTTATTTTACTCTTTTTTAGCCGCGATCCACTAAACGCACAGTTGAGGAGAGCTCATCAACCGACGAAGACAAACCAGCCATAATCTATCCCAAAATAACAAAACCGCCTCTCACAAAACCCGCTGATACAAAGCCCAAGAAAGCGAAACCTGAAGAGACAGATGCTAGGCCGGTCAGGCGAGGGAGACCTGCGAGGGTAAAGAAGGCGGAGTTGGTGGATACTGCTACTTCACCTATAAACTGGCACAGGAAGTAATGAGAGAGTTTTGATTTATGGGTGCTACGAGGCCTTGATCAAGAGATTGTATATCTCACTGGGGCTGTCAACCACATTTTGGCAAGTAAAGTTATTTTTAGCCAATCAGTGTGAAGACCCGGTAAGCAATGACGTCACAGGGTTTGTGTGCCGGTCAATCAATAACCAACTGATTGATACATCCTCGTCTTATGGAAACGCAATGACCGCAGATGACCAGGGAACTCAATCGTCCAAACGGTTCCCGTCATAATACGACCAGATTTAGGTATTAACATATAGCGATTCCTTTGTTCACAAGGAGCTCCAAAGTCGCCATTCGCAGCACTGCTTCATCTTGGTGTTCAATTTTCGCTATAACCTGGTACATTTGTTTTAGCCACAGTGTTCGCGCTTCCAGGAAAGAGGTCCGAGTACTCGGCTCAGCAATGCTTCCTGCTTTTTATCAAATATGTTTTGTGCTGTTTGAAGCGCTGCAAGGTTTTGTTTCGAAGGCCCGAACGAGACGTTGCTGCTATTTTGAATTAGCACGTGGCAAAACGCTTGTCTCTCCACCAACGAAATCGCAGCATTTTTAGCATGCTTTCCGTTCTGTCTCGCCTCGAACAACGCGGAAATGTTTCTGTCCACACGCGATAACAAGGTACCATTTAAGGCTGGTTCTCACTAGAACGCAGACCGACGCAAGCACAAGCGCGGATATCACATTTCCCTTGTGTGGTTTACACTAGAACGCAAGCACAAGAAAATCGAGTCGTTGCGTTCCCTAGCGCTTGTGCCTGCGTCTAGTGTAAATCAAGTGAACGCAAACTAATCAATGTTGATTATAGGCTTGCGCAATATGAGAACCATCCTTTAGATAGCGATTTGTGTGGTACATTTGTGTTACTTTTGTGTTATCAAGCCAGTTGGTACAGAACAAGGAACGAGGTCTTTCAGTGATTTATGATAAAAATTTGATAAGTGCATACCTACTTCAAAATGTAGATTTTTCCACGACTTTATACTGACAGTTCTTTGATATCATTAATTGTAAATATTTAACATTTACTATATTTGATAAATTAAAGTAAACGCTCAAAACAGGAACGGGAGATGCAATTTGTTGTGTGACAGTTGGTATGGTACAAAAATTCCTCAAAATGTACTGTCACGGAAGGTACAAATCATTCTTCTGTTCTTATCCAGTCATCTTCTTGGTACCATGTAGAACTATTATATGTCCATCTACATTTCGCGGGCTCTTTTTTTTTTCGCGATTTCTTTAAATCGCTCAGATCGCGAAATCAAAGACCCGCGAAACTAGGAGCTTTTACCGACATCGTTGCATGACTGCATGCGATAAATCTGTCACGTACTCCATTGAGTCGAAAACATCCGAAGGTCACGCTCTTTGAAAAATCCATTCCGTGAGATGAACCTTCGGAATTTCCTCCTTTCCGGACTTTTTAAACCATTTTGCGAACCCATTTTCCTCGTCTTTATAGTCACTCGCGCTGCTAGGTCCAAGATATGTTTTAAACTTGAGCTTAAGTTGATGGTGACGGTGAATAAAGTCGATAAATGCGGCCCCTATGGTGTAGCTTTCTTCCCCTAGTAGATAATACAAGCGGTCTCTTTCATCTCTGAGGTGAAACATCAAATATAGAGATCCCTCGTCGTCTGGTCTGCTGTTGACGTGGTCATTCTCGGTTGGTATGTGGCCTTTCGGATCTGACGGATCACGATCGTAGTGTACTGATGCCGTGCACGTAAATCCAAACCATTCGGACACCGCTTTGAGGGTTTTTTTTCGTCCCATCGATAGTGTAGATAATGTTATTTTGGTCGGTGACAATGCGGAAAACTTCGAATTTGTCTAGATCATTTGCAGCCATCTCAAATGTATTCATTAAACCTTCCTGTGATACTGTAGTTGATTGTGAGGTATTTGGCAAAAAGCCTCTAATTTTGAGCCCTCGTTCAATGCAGCGGTTTACTACGACGTACGCGCGGATCCCAAGTTTCTGTGTTTGATCGATCTTTTTAGACCCCGTCGTCTACATGATTGTCAGATGATTGCGTTTTCGTTTGAAAACTCAATTTTTTTGTTAGGGATACGGTAATCGTCCACACGTATGCGATGACATCGATGGCCAAAAACGCAAGTTTGTGAAAACGCTATCCAGAGTGGATACCGTGCCGTATTCGTGTGGATACCGTGCCGTATTCGTGTGGACGCCTCAAAACGGAACTTTGTCGCTCCCAGTTCGCCTTTCTCGTACCCAGAGCCTCCCATGCGAGCAGACGAGCTCTGGTGACATCCATTTGAGGGCCGTCGCTGATTGGCTGATTTTGAGTGTTGAAGCATGCGCTGAAAGGTCATTCTCTCAGCGGCTCTGTACTAAATCTCGCGCATGCGTCAGTGGCTGTCACCAGAGCCTCCCCCGCGAGTTTACGAGCCGGAGGCTCCATTCTCGAACCCAGAACTCCCCCTCCCCAGCGAGGTTGCGAGCCAGGGAGCTCTGGGTTCGAGAATGAGTTCTTCGCGCACTTCGTTTCACATGCGCAATACGGCTAAACGTTTTAAATACGATTATACAGCGTATTCGTGTGATCGGGCAGAAACGATTTAAAAACACTGACGTGTGGACGCGATTTTTTTTTTGAACGCAAAAGAAAGAGTTGAATCGTGTGAACGGGGCCTTAATTTCTCTATGTATCTTGTAGTCCAATATTTTTCTCTAAAACTATTCCTCTGTTTACCCCCTCTGATACTAATTGCAAAAACGGTGCTGGGAATACCATATCACTTTTTGAACATTAGATATTGTCTTTTGCTTTTCGGCTTTCTGGAGACATCTTTTTGCGCAAACACCAATAACGTTACCTACTCTTATTTTGCGCCGAGTAGATATTGGTTCTACAAAAGAACAGTATATGTAACAATTTTACCTTTTCTGTTTTAGTGGATCTGTTCCTCGAAAAGGTTGTATAAACTTCTTCAACGTACTAGATAAAAGATAACCTAACATAGTAACGGCATATTGTAATGCCTCTCTTTGGTTTCATCTTAGCGTGCCAACGCGAAGCTCTCGACAAGACCGCAAATTAGGGCCACTCCAGACAATGTACTAAGTATAGTTTGCGTGGGAACGTAACATGAATTCGCTATAAGCATAAGGATCAAACTACCTATTTTCTTTAGTGCGGTTTTGACCCTAAGGGATAGCAAAATGGGTGTGGCCAACAGCAAATTTATACCCTAAAAGAAAGCAAATTTGGCATGGCGAACGCCGAATTTACCCCTAAAAGATAGCAAATTTGACAGGTCAAAACAAATAAAAGCGAATTTTAGGTCTTTTAGGGTTTTCATCCAAGTTTCCTTTGTAAATATCCGGGTTCTGGTGTCAGTACCAATATATTTCTGGGCAAAGATTGGTCTGGACTCCCCTAAGGGATAGGGCAGATTTTAAACTCCCCTAAGAGATAGCACGTCTGTCAATTTTATACCCTAAGGGATAGGACGAGCACCCCCGTCTGAAAATTTGGGGAGTCCCCCCCCCCCCCCGGGGGGGGCTTCCGTTCGTCTTATGCTTCCGTTCGCTTATGTCGTAGTGAAAACCAACGACCTTATGGCTACAGATTTGAGCACGGATTGTTTCATCAATATGGCATTGTTTTACATGAAAGCCGTGACAAAACACATAATATAAGATAATAAGGTATATAAGGTAATAATATAAGAAATTTTAAAATCGAAAATAATTTTCAATCAATATTTACAATTCAGCATAAGGTATTTAAAATAGTGTTACAAAGAGGCCGGGGCGGGGAGAGAGCGCAAATCCTTCTTGGATTGAGTTAAGTTCCTTGCGGCCCTCAAGCTGTTTGGTAGATTGTTCCATTCCCGAGCGCATCGAAACTGATAAACACTTTCCTAGCCAATTCCGTTTTTGGAAGAGGAAGGCAGACTTTAGTGTCGCGCCCCATTAGATCGTACTCACAGCTCTCTGCTAGTGTAGTGTAGCGTGATCTGAGGTAGTGTGGATCATTTCATGTAGCGTCTAGCTGCAAGGTTTTCCCAGTGCATGCAGACGCTGATGGAAATGCAGACGCTAATGCAGATGGAAAAACTAACTGCTTATGTTGTTTATGGATTCACTTAGTGCTGTAAGTGAATCCATAAACCCAACATTTTCCGGAAACACTTATGCAACCAGAGGCTCAGTAAATCCTTCAGACCGTGCATGGACTGGAAGCAGCGAGGTGGTGTACATTTAGACAATGCGCCATTTTTTGCAGTTAAAATCAATTTTTAAAGCATCGGTTTGCAGTAAGCTCATTCTCTAAGCACAAGTCTATGCACCGAATACTCATCTTTCCCTGGAAAAATGATTTTTGTGAAAAAGAGTTTTTTAAGGATCGAAAAATCATTATATTAAATATCTCTGTTTTTATGCAAATTTGCATGTCCCAGCGTCACACGTTCAGCGCCTGGTGTAAAAATATTTTTACTTATTTCTTCATGGATAAACATACAACGCAAAATTTGCCATAAATCGAAGTTCCAATCCTAAATGAAATAACTTATATGGTATTTTCTTCAATATATGCATCTTCTTCGATATTATTAGTGAAAACGTCTTTGCCATTTTCGTGTCCCAAAAATTTGATAATTTTAGCGTATTTCAGATTTTTTAGATTTATTGTCAAAATAAGCAACGCCGCAATGAAACAAACTGAGCCAACTGTGGTCTATAGATTTTTATGTCGAAATGTGGCATTCTGACTGAGATCGGAAATAAGTTCTTGGAAATATAAAATTTCGAAGTTTACTGAAAGCATTGTCCCCCACCAAAAAGCATAATAATACGACCGGGGTTTGCATTTCCTCTAATATATAGACCCTTTTAATAAGTCCAGTCACGCATGTTTTCCGCAGATGACGTCAAATTTATTCTTTTCAATTTCTGGTCTATTGAACACATTTCAAAAGAATAAATTTGACGTCAAACGCGGAAAACATGCGTGACTGGACTTATTAAAAGACTCTATAGATAACCATAAGCCTTATTGCACTAAGAAACTACAGATGTGTGGTCTAGTAAAATTGCAGTCATTTGGTCTATTGCCCGGACTTATAGCCTATTTTGAGAGAGTTTAGCAATGGCGTGAAGTTTACTGAAAGTTTTGTCCCCCACTTCATAAAATTTACATATCTAAACAAACGACAGCAAATGTGATTGCTACCGAAGTTTGTTTCTAATTTCTACGTTTACATTTTTAAAAAAACAAGGTTTTTTGCTCAAACTATTTAAACCTATACAATCTGAGATTTCATTCGCACCGACGAGGTAGATTTCGGCTATAACACACGAGATTTAAAACTCACTATGTTATTTTTGTAACTTATGCAATTCGGAAGAAATTCATTACAGTTTAGAAAAAGTTCTTCATTTTTTTCTGTTTTTCAGATAATTTTAGCGCGCGATTAGTTTCACATTTATCGCAAATCAACGGGAATTTATTCAAGACAATAGGTATCTTAGTAGATTTGAAGCGTTGTCTGTATTTTGCAAAAAAAATAGGTATTTTGAACCACTGCCATTGCGTGTTATTAATAAAAAAAAAACTAAGAAAATTTGCACTCTAAGGTGGCTTATGGCAGTTTTTAGTTGACTCTTCGGTCTGGTATGGCCTGTATCTCACGTGCTATACATACACAGAAAGGCAAGCCACTTTACAAGAAACATGCAATTGATCGTTATATGTGTTTACATGTTTTGTTTAAATTGACGCTTCCATGGCAACGAAATGGCGGCCCTCCATTTTTTGAGTTGAAGAATCCACCCAGATATATGCATGATAACTTTTCGCAATACCAACGCCAATGAGGTCAGACTATAAGTTTGAAGAAATAGGCCAAGAGCGTTTCGAAGACCATTTTTTTGTCAAGAAAATCAAGCGTAGTCAATCAAACTCGTGAGCCAATCAGATCCTTTCCTAGTTTCGCCTAGTGCGACATGTCTGTTGCGACATGTCTCGAAAAACAAGCCAAAGGAGTGCACTGAACAAGGATCCGATTGGCTCACACGATTGTGATTGACTACGCAGCCAAAGGCTACTAGATTTGAACCTACAGGATCGTGTTATCAGAAACACTTGCAAATGGCATTTCTAAAAGAAAGGTTTTTATTATAAACGTTGTGACTGGTGATTTTTCCAACTGTTATGTACCGTTCGAATTTTTGATATTGGGAGAGTGCAAGTGGGTTTTTTTTTGCAAAAGAAAGGAATCTTGCGTTTGACTAGTTACCAGGCCCCACCCGGTAAGGAGATAAAATTGCTCATATCAGAAATATTGATCAAAATCAGTTGAAAAATAGATAATTCGACGTATTTCTCTATAAACCATAGTGCAAAGTAGCCAAATGCAAAACGTGTTATAAGTAAAGAAAAATACGTCGCAAAACACGCATATCACGGTATTGAGTACCACCTCGCTGCTTCCAGTCATGACCCTTGACCCTTTTCAGTTTTCATCATGGCTCGAGCGTTGTTGATTTCGGCCGCGGTGTTGGCGGTCACTTCGGTCTTTTTCTCTTCGCTAGTGTATTTTCTCGATCGCTATCAGGATGCAGACCTTACTCTGCATTTCTATGAACACTTTGGTGCCTCACCAGACACGGTGTTACGTGGTAAAGTCGTGTGGATTGTCGGAGCCTCGAGTGGCATCGGTGAACACTTGGCTTATGAGTTCGCTAAACACGGCAGCAAACTGGTGCTGTCTGCTAGAAGATTCGAGGAGCTAAAGAGGGTAAAAAATATTTGTGCAGGTGAGACGTTGCATGTTTGTCAGGAGTTTACAAGTTACACTGAGGGGATTCGCCATGAAGGCCAGCTATTTTAATAGGAACGTAGTCGAACGTTATCTGGATCGCAGTTGTCAATACAAGCTTCACCAAAGAAGTATTGAATGAAACAATTATCAGAACATTCCAGGGTCAGGGTAGGAATGCATACAAGCTCCGCTATACTTTGTGGTAACAGCTAACCATAATTCTCTCAGTTCACGGTAGTAGGCTTGTACTTGATAGGATCGCCCCTATGTAATACCAATAAGCAGGTGGGAAATTAGTAAAGAGCATGCGCTGTCAAAGTGAGGCCAGGCTTGTGAGCTTAGCTAGCGTCGAAAACTTCGCATTCCTGGCAAATTTTCGTGCGGGCAGGATAATTCGTTCTTTGTTTTATTGCATCGGCACTTATTATTTGTTGCGGTCAATACGGCCTAACAAAGAGGATTTTTTTTTTTGGGGGGGGGATCACTTCATTTTGGGGCGAGCGAAAGGGGGGATCTCTCCGCAAAAACTGAAGCCCTGAAAGGGGGGACCACAAGAAATTTTCTAAGTAGTTATTCCAGGAACTTCTCTATCATTTGCATTTTTCTACCTCACTTCACGCAGTACATAATAAAAATTTCGAGACGAGACGCGAAGCCTCGAGGTATATATCCACCGCTAGGCACCGACCCTGAGGGGGATAGTTGTTTTAGTATATACCGTTTCCGGGATATGTTGTCACTGGAAAAAGCAACAAAGCTTGGTGCGCTAGGGAGTATGGGTAAAGATTTATTTGAATTTCTGTAAAATATTATAAACAAGATGCTTAGAAATGTACTGAAATTTAATGATTTTACCTGTGGCTGCGATTATTGTCTGAATTCAGATCAAACAGTAGCAGTTTAGATGCCCCCATTATCCTTTGCGCTCCAAGCTTATAGGCTTTTTGGGTGACAACATTTCCCGGAAACGGTATATACTAAATCAGTAGAATAAAATACGTTTTTTTAAAAACGAATCAAAACGCAGTATCGCTCGCGAAACAAGCCGCCATTTTGAGAGTTTTCTCAAAATAGTAAATAGTGTTGGATATCTACTATTTCAGGAACCAATCATAGCGCGTAAAAATGACTATTCACTGATTTGGTATATACTAAAATCTAATAGACTATAGTCTTTGACAACGCGCGCAACGAAAACACTACCTTCGAACCGTTCACAAGAACAATTGTATCTTGGCGAGGAAAAACAAACTCTACCAAAAATGCCCTGCAGTGATAGGCCTGGCGGGCAGTCACTTTGTTCGAGAGAAGAGTAAGCGTGTGTTCGACGTTACAGGCATATAAATTCGTCATTTGGGCCGCGCTTCACGCAAATTGAATAATAATAATTTCGGCGCGCAATTGCGCACATGAATTATAATAAAACCTACAGGATTTGTTTACTATACATAAAAAACGGAATATTCATCTGTACACTTTCTTCGTGAAAGTGCTTTTATCAATGAAATGGCTTGATGAAATGCGTTTATCAAAATTCGGCCGCGCTTCGCGCGCAACGAAAGAAAAATTGGTCAAATAGGTCAAATAGGGGGCGGGGGGATCACGAAAACGGTTAACTGCTCTGAGGGGGATCACGTTAATCATTGTACCTTTAGAGGGAGGATCACTGCATTTTGACCTTGTATTACCCAAAATCCTCTGACCCCCCCCCCCCCCCCCCCCCCCCCGATTGGCCAGGAATGCAACAATGCAACGTTTACGCAAACTCGCAGGCCTGCCCTCTTGGCTGCGCCCGCATTCATTTGTCAGCGTCGACAAATTTCCCACCTGCTATCGGGTTTCATATCATGAGTGCCTTGGGCACAGGGGACCCAAGCTCCTATTTTGTGACTCGAAAATTTGTAAGAATTTGTTAATAAAACTGTCCATGAAACTCACCTGGTAGTAGAGGTATTTGTCTTCATTGCCCCTGTGGAGTTTGAAAAAAATCGGTTAACTTCATCTTCCTATACACTAAAATTAACAAGGGAGCACTCCAACCGGAAATATCTCCAAAAACAACCCTCATTCTCCGAAGAAGTACCTACATTCCAAAAGCGGCCAAGTTCTCGTAGATTTTTTACTGATCCCAACAAGCGTCGGACTCGGTCTAGTTGGGTGTGTCTTGTTTGTTTGTTTGTTCCACAGGGCTCAGTCAGCTTGGTGTGTCTTGTTTGTTTGTTTGTTCCACAGGGCTCAGTAAATTTCCTGAAATAGACGACCACATACTGATACTGCCTTTGGATGTGAATAAACATGAGACACATCCAAACGCTACAGACACTGTGCTGAGACACTACGGACAGGTAATGTGGTATAGATAGAGCTTAGCCTGAGCTTAGTTGAGACACTACGGACAGGTAATGTGGTATAGATAGAGCTTAGCCTGAGCTTAGTTGAGACACTACGGACAGGTAATGTGGTCTAGATAGAGCTTAGCCTGAGCTTAGTTGAGACACTACGGACAGGTAATGTGGTCTAGATAGAGCTTAGCCTGAGCTTAGTTGAGACACTACGGACAGGTAATGTGATCTAGATAGAGCTTAGCCTGAGCTTAGTTGAGACACTACGGACAGGTAATGTGATCTAGATAGAGCTTAGCCTGAGCTTAGTTGGTGGGCAGCCTGGTCCCAGGCGTTTCTCGTCTGCAGTGAGAAGGTAAACCGCTGAATGAATGTGCGCGGGCTCAAACACCCTGTGACGTCACTTTCCTGTGATGTTGCGCTTCTGCCACAGGAAGCCCACCCAGAACGCCAGGGACTAAGCTGGTTGGTGGGCTGTTTAGGTCGTTTTACGGCGAGAATCCCGACGCGGGCGCCATAATTCAATCGAGTGACAAAACGAGGACAAAACGAGGGGTGCCCATACCACCTCGTTTTGTCACTCGCCCAAGTCGAATTTTGACCCGTCGGGGGGGGGGGGGGGGGGGGGGGGGAATTCTCGCCGCAAAGCGACCTAAAAACAGCCAGCCGACGCCTGCCCAATCTCGTACCCAGAGCCTCTCGGTCATGCTGACTCAGATGCTCTGGACGCAGACCGGATGTCCTAGAATCTAGGACTTCCGGTTTTCCATACATGGTGCCCGTCCTTGTCGGTTAGGCGAATTTCAAAATGGCGGGCGGGAATATCGGCCAACCAGAATCGGCTACGATTGTCTGCTGCCAGAGCCTACGACAAACAACATCAGCGGGGTAGCCTCTGGGAACGAGACTGACGCCTGCCAGGCTGGATAGAGCTCACATGAGCTTTCTCATGCATGCCTCTATGGTCGTATCTATTATTTTCGTTTTAGTTTGAGTGATTATTTTCTTTCGGGCTATTGTGATTTTAGAAACAAATTGCTCATTAAACATTTATTTTTGAAGGCGATAAAATATATTTGGAATACAATAGCTCCAATCCAAAATACAATACATCTTGCAACACCGAGAAATACCCCCTTTTCCTTGTAAAACGATAAAAAAACATCGTTTTGAAATAATTGTCAGGATAAAATCAGTGCAGCGGTTTCTTGTTTTGGCTACTTCAGTTTCGGCCCAGTTGTTCGGTCAGTGACTTGCAGCGTCACACACAACTGGGATTTGGCGTAAGTTTTCACTGGGAAATGGGATTGGGACCCAGGGGCGGATCCATGAATTTCAGAAGGGGGGGCCGGATAGTGAAAACATGGGACGAAAATTTTCAAATCTCCTCCAGCAAATACAGTAAGTGTATGAGAAAATCTCCCGAGAAAAGGAGGACCTCGCCCCCCCCCCCCCCCCTAAACCCGCCCCTGGGAACCCCCCTGTTCTGGACCCTGTGGGAACGGTTCTTAATACACCCCTGCTTTCCTTTACATACGTTCAGGTTATCAGCAGCTCATGCTTACAATCTTGATTTCAGATTGACGTACTTGTAAACAATGCAGGTATTTTACGCCCAGGTTATGCTAAAGATATTGCACTTGAGCAAGATTTGCTGAGTATAAACACCAATTTAGGAGGTACAATCTCCCTGACCAAGACAGTACTACCACATCTGATGAGGAGAAGAGAGGGACACATCGCTGTTACTAGCAGTGCCATAGGAAAATGGAGTAAGACATTTTAACATCAGTTTAACATTTTCATCAAATCTCATCCCCGATTAAAACAGAAGAAAACCTGATGACATTAATTTCGATTTGCGTTCACTCGCGCACGGGATACATGCGCGCGCAGCTAGGGCAAACAGCCAGTTGCAGTCATGTCATGCGTGTTTCTTTAAAATGTAAAAGCGCTTAATTAGAACAGTAATGTATAGGCGCTAGCTAAGCTGTTTATTATTGTTATTGTTGTTGTTATTATTATTATTATTGGGTGATCTACTGATACGTGTTTTTGTTTGCAACAAGGTGTTCCAGCAATGGGCGCGTACTGTGCAAGCAAGGCTGGAATGAAGGTATTTCCCTAGAGGTAGGACCATTCCATTTTTTACGGAAGAGGTCATTTTCTTACAATTATGCAAAGTTTGGGGTACATTTGATCCTTTATTGCCGCCCTGTGTCTGCGCGTTGGGTGCTACGACGCGATTTTTTTTCCGGTAGCTGCTCCTAGACTAAATGATTCGAGCTTTGAACTTTGTTTGCGCGGGTAACTTGTTTTGTCGAATTCAGTATCAACGCGCGGGATTCTCATTGATATTGTGATATTTTCAGGCCTATTTCGATGCTCTCCGCCTGGAGCTGCTGACTTATAACATCACCATCTCGGTGCATATTGTAGGAGCAGTAGATACTCCAATACTAATTGTTGACAACAAAACAGGAAAAAACAAAGTAAGTTGTTCTTGATTCGTTGAAACAGGCTTAGCGTTACGGCGCTGAGTTTCTCACCGCTGTGGTCCTGGTTCGACTCCTGGCCGGGACAGAGGATTTTCTTTCTATTCGGGTCTCGCTCGAAACTGAGTTGAGCTTATTCTCGTACCCAGAGCTCCCCGCGGCTCGACTGCTCACAGGGGAGGCTCTGGGGACATCCATTTGAGGGCCGTCGCTGATTGGTTGATTTTGAGCGTTGGAGCATGCGCTGAAAGGTCTTTCTCTCAGTGGCTCTGTATTAAATCTCGCGCATGCGTCAATGGCTGTCGCCAGAGCCTCCCCCGCGAGGTTACGAGCCGGACAGCTCTGGGTTCGAGTGGCGCCGTTGAGAGCAAGCGTCAATTCAGCTTGCAGGTATCTCATGTTTGCTGTCAAAACTAGAGACAGTGCTTCCGATGACTATCAACCCTTTGTCACACATTTAAGTCTAGGGGTAGATGAACCACCGACCGGTTTGCGCAGTAATAGAGCGCCGGCTCTTTTTCTAAATAATTCAGGAGAAGGTGCTGCCTTTGCTCTATCATTTGCTAATGGTGAGAGCTTCGTGTCTTCTCGGATAAGGACGTAAAACCGTCCCAGGGACCGATCCAGCAATACATTTAATAAAGCTTTTCTAATTTGGAAACAATCGAATACATATGTAGCAATCTTGGATTGACACTAAATAAATGGGAGGTTGCCCGACCCCCATCCCCCCACCTCCCCCACCCCCGCCAAGTCCAACCCTCAGTCCTGCGACGGAAGAAAAGCCACATAGCGGAGCCGTTTGCTTAGCCCTCGCTTTGCTTAGCTTGTTTTCAAAAACTGTCCTGAGCCACCTTAATCACTGCTGTATGTTCAGCGTTTTTCAGATATCCCACCTGTCTTTGCGCATCTCCATGTGATGTCAGAGGCACGGTGTGCTCAACTTATGGTAACCGCTGTTATCAACAACATCGACGAGCCCTGGATTTCGCGACATCCAATGTTGGCATTTACCTACATCAGTCAGTATGTTCCTGGGATTTTTCAAAGGTAAAGCAGAAATGATGAAAATCGGTGATAGAGAGCGTTGTTGGTGGCATTTGTTGTTTGCCTGCAACCTCATGTAAGTGAGAGTATGTGAGTGTGCATATGATATTCAACTCTCATCACAGTTTGATCCCTGCGTCAAGGCGGGTTATCGAAGCATTTGAACAAGTTAATAAACACATATATTTTCCTTATGTGGCTCAAAACGGGGGGGGGGGGGGGGTGCTCCCCATAAAAATAGACGGAGGTGCTCGTCGGAAAAATTGATTTTAACCCAAAGGGATAGCACATTTGGTGTGGTTAACAGTTCCAGTAAGAGATAGGAAATTACTAATGTAATCACAGAAATTACCATCAAGTTGAAAAATTTATTTTGTTGTCGCTGAATTTCTAGGTCACCTTTTGTGTGAGAGGGATGGCAGACTCTTTGGACACTCCTAAGAGATAGCAGTTGGGTGAATTTTATACCCTAATGGGAAGAGCACCCCCGTCTGTTTTTTAGCTCGTGATATCGTCTACTAGACAGCTATTTTCGTAACTGTCGGTGAACGTCGGGCGCAATAGACGCATCGCGCGCCGCTGCAACTTTTTTAGTCTTCAAACAAAGGAGCGCGCGGGAATGTGAAATCCTCTAATGGATAGTGAGTCACGTGACCCCAACTACCTCTTAACGAGATGTTTTGTCAAAATCAATTCCAGAAATACAAAGAACCAATTAATATTATTCAAAAGCTCAAGTTTCAGCTTAAAATCTCTAACCTGGAGCAAATGGCAGCGAGTTGAATTTTCAAGATTTTATTCAGAATGTATGGGATTTGGTCACGTGACCCAGTTAGTGCAAATGGCCTATTGTGCTTGAGTCCGTGTAGAGACTTATTTCTTTATAAGAGGAGTGGGTTTGAGAAAGGGGTAGGGTGGCCTTGATGTGCGCAACAAATATATAAAATCCACAGCAAGTGTCGCGCGGCCATTGCGTTCATCGAGGGCGCGGACGAAATATAATCTATTTTTTTGTGACCGACAGCTTCTCCAAGACAATTGTAAGGGACTGGTACCTCAAGTTTACTGGAATGCTCGGCGCGCCTCCACCTTGAGACGTAACACGTCGCTTGCCTTCTCATTTAGGTGATTGTCAGTGTAAAAATCAATAGAAAAGTCATTGCTTAAATAATGCATGCCGCACTCGTAACGAAATATTGTGAGTAAATAAAGTATTTGAATAAACAGTCAACGAGGAACTGATAAGAAAGATGTGCTCAATGTAATAATATTGTAGTCTTTATTGGTAATTCGATAATTCGTGGTGATAATATACTCACAACCATAGTTAGTAGAGGGGACTACTAACTATGCCACAACAGACGT
This sequence comes from Scolanthus callimorphus, assembly GCA_033964015.1. NCBI lineage: Eukaryota > Metazoa > Cnidaria > Anthozoa > Actiniaria > Edwardsiidae > Scolanthus > Scolanthus callimorphus. The sequence continues at coordinate 28,524,120 of CM066915.1, read as the reverse complement.
GGCGGTTTGCGGTTTACAACACTTTCTAGGGGCGTAGCTTGGTAGGCTTCGGCACAAGTTGCCGATAAATTGCTCAAAAGGTGCCGAAAAGTTGCTACTTTTTTCAAAAAGTTGTCAAAAAGTTGTATTTTTTTTAGAAAATTAAGTTTTTTTTAAACTTGTTTTTTTAGGTTTCTTTTTTTATCATTTAATGTATTTTTGAAGACCATATTACATCTTTTGTATATACAACTATAATACATATAATTTCAATATTATTTCATATATCTTATACTATAAATGCCCTTTTTTCAAATGTCTTTACATTCACTTTTTTAATAAGTTCACTTTTTAAATAATTATTTTTTTTGTTGGTCTTCGTTTAGACTTTAGAGCCCCTTACACCATCCCCCCTATAGGTCTACCCCACCACTACCCTTTTAGGTTTCAAATATTGAAAATTTTCTTGTCTTGTTTCTTATCAACTTTATTTCAAAGTCATTTCAAACTCGAATAAGATTCTTTTTCTTGAGATTTCTTCCGTGCTGACTTCACTGGATAAACAGCATATCATAAGGCATGGACAAACATGATTAGTCGTAGACGACGTTTTGTTTTCAGATGACGATTTTTAGAATAAAAAAAATACGTAAACTAAATGGGTACATCACTACGGGTACATCACTATATTACATCATAGTCCAGGTTGTAGTCTTCGCTCAGCAAATCAACGTCTCTCTGTCGTCCCTGGGTCTAATCAAAGACTTATGGTGACAGGGCATTCTGAGTGATAGCCCCTAAGCTATGGAATGCCCTGCCCATTGACATAAGGAGAAGCGTTTTAATTTTTAAAACGCGCCTAAAAACTCATCTTTTTAAACAAGCATTTTTATAGATTATTATTATTATAGATTATTATACTGATTATTTATAGAATTATTTTAAATTGTAGCATTGTAAAGCGCCATAGAGCAGTTGATGCTATATAAATACATTATTATTATATATTATTATATTACCCTGTGACGGTTGATGGCGGTGTGGCCGGCCCTGAGTGATAAGGTTTTTTTTTTCTAGAATGATTGAAGTTAATAGACCTCCTCGGCTTGGGCGTAATGTTTTGCCCATTTCAGATCACGTGTCATTCCCATGAGTATTCTCTCTTTGTTTGGAATGATTCCATATTCATATATCCTTTGGTGAGTAGCAGAAAAAGAAAGAATCAAAAGTTGCAGAAAAAAAAAAGTTGCCGAAAATCTAAAAAGTTGCCGAAAATCCAAAAAGTTGCCAGTTTTGTACCGGTCTCATGTGAACGGGGTCTGAGACGTGCTCTCATTTTTTCACACGTTCAGCCCTCATAGCCGCCCATCTTCCTATATAATCCTCTTGTCCGATGTGGCAACTTTGTAGCTCACGTGACCCAGTAAGTGCCGACCTTCCATGCAATATTCGTCGATTATCCATCAATATAGGACGACCTGGAGTAAGCTTAAACCAAAGCACATTTTCCGGTCTGCTCAAAATCTCGTAAAACTTGTTCACCGCTCTGTATAATTCGCTCACTTCTTGGTAACTCAACCCCATGTTCACCACTGGCCCGATTCGAGAGAGGCTGAATCTTATCAGGGCTACTTCATGCGTGTAAGGGTCAAGTTCAATCATAGGGCCATGATTCCGTGTGCGAAGGGTTCTTCCGGTGTACTCGTATGGGATTTCTATGCGCGTTAGAACTCGAAAGGCGTCTTGGTCTTCGCTGTGTAGTATTTTAGCCGCGTGAAACCCATCTACCAATAGACTCATACCTCCCGTGCCGTGATGATGCGTACAGTGCATGGATTGCACTCCCGGTGGAGCGTCGAAAAATGCATGATCCGTGTGTGCGTCAAGAGCATGACCGAGATAAGCGATACTAGAGTGCGCGAGTCCCTTATTCAAAAGTCTCAATACTCGCCCAAAATGAGTCTCACGGACAAATTTCCCAACACAGCTGCAGACTTTGGCAAGCGACTCCGGGTCGAGAGGACAGTCCGGTTCATTACCAGTTTTGGTAATATGTTGTAAACAAGCCGCTCGGCCAATCAGATCACAGCCGAATTCTCCCCCTCCCCCCACTGTAGTTCCATGTACTTTCAAAACAAAACTGGCAGCGCTTAATAAAACGACGGCTATAAAATCGAACAGGACTCACAGAAAATCATCCTCGTTACCCGGCCTTAGTACTTTGACAGAGAAGTCAAAGAACAGACCCTTGAAACCAATTAAACGGTCTCGGCTGTTATCATTCGAGCGGGTTTTTGGCATCGCCCCGGGGTTGCTTAATTCACTTCGCCCTTCACGGCTTTATTTGTCGTCCTATCGAGGAAATTAGCCTCATCTGCAATGGAAAACAGAAGACTAGGTGAACAGAAAACTCGTGGCTATTCAGTATCCGTTGTTTCAAGGCTTGGCCGTTGGACACTGCATGGCGCAGTGGAATCCCTGCCAAACTCGAGTGCCCGGACGGTTATATGGCTTTAGGCTTCGTTTGTGTACCAGTTGATTTTGTTTAACGATGCTGAAACCGCGGACTTTCGCTTCGAGTTTAGTTGGTCAGTGCCTTATAACTTTAAAAGGGTACGCCATATTTGTATGGGGTTTTGTATTTACCCTGTTATAATTTGGGTCATTTGTCGGCTGGTGATAATTAAGCTTATACACGCTTATCCGAGCTCTCGGGTCCATATCAAAACCAAAGACGATGGAACTGAACGCAGAAACTCGTTTCCTTGCTGATCTTTGATGAGCTGTTCCCCTTGCCTTTTTCCTCTGGTAGTTATTATCGACTTCACGAGACCAGCACATATAAACGGCTCGACTTCTGACGTGGCGTTGATACTCGCTTCGAGTACATCTACCGATGGCGAAGAGATTTTGACTTCACATCGCGAGTACCCCACGAAATCGCCGGGTACCCAAGTAATTCTTATATATATAGGAAGCAAAACCACTATATTTTCACGCCTATGGGTGCATTTTTTGTAAATATGGGTGGAACCTACTTCAATTCGGCCTTTTCCCTATACGATCAGGCAAAAATTAGTGTAAAAACTTGATAGAGGCAGCAGTAAATCTTCAAATATTTTCGTACTTCGCTCCGATTTCGTTAGTTTCGCAAGCAATATGGAGTCCTGTTGCCCTTGTCATGTCTTTCAGGGAAAGGTTCATGGGTAGGGACGTTCTAGAGGAAGAAAAGGTACATTTTATGAAGGGTACGCTAATATCAGCTACAGCCGCCATTTTGTCCTATTATGCATGCGTAATGAGCAAAATTGATATTACCAAAACTGGTAATGAACCGGACTGCATGGAGTTTCATTCACAAAAGTAAAACCATGGCGAACGATGGTATCAATGAAGCGGAACTCCACGTCGGGATCGCGTTTCACCCGGCGTAACAAATCGATAAATCGATAACCCAATAAAATCGATATTTGTCGATACTAATCGATTTTAATCGATTGATTTTATCGGTAATCGATAAAAATTGATCGCTAGCTCTGTTGTGATTATCGATTTTTCAATAATTATATCGATTTTCATCGATTTTTATCGACAGGCACAGGATTGATTAATGTATCGATATTTTTTGAAAAGATGTTTCTAATAGTAGAAATTCCACTTCTAGTCTTGGGTAGTCTACCTTGGAAACCAGAGGCTCGAGGTCCAAAGAATTTAAAAGATCGAGTTTCCTGAGAAACAACAAAAACGTGAGCGGACAGAGTTTCAGCTTCTGCGGTCTCCACAGTCCAGAATCTTCTCGGATCTTTGTCTTATAGCATGGAATAGTTTGCTGCTCGTCTGCTGCGTTCTTGGTCGAGACACAATAAATTTAAATAACTGTTATCTTTGGAACAGTGTTATGCTATACTTTCGATATCAAGTGATATCGATTTTTATCGATCTGTTGGGGATGGCTGTGACTATCGATTTTTATCAATTGCCGATATTAATCGATAATGATCGGTCAATCTGATCGACAGATATCGATTTATCGATCAGTTTTCGATGATCGATTTCTATCGATTTGTTACGCCGGGCGTTTCATGATCTCGCCAAATGAAAACTCTTCTGGGGGATCTTTAGTGATGGCTTTCTTGTCCCACAGCTTTAGGAGATCATTATGCACTGTTTTGAATTCAGCTTTGTGCTCCTGCTTGCGGTATTCTTCATCGTAGGCATTCCGTTTTAACCAACTGACGTCGTAGACAGATTTATGCTCATTATCCCAAATGATGCAAATCTGCTCCGCGCTCGCTTGGATATCTTTCGCCTTGATGTCTTGCGGTATAATCGCCATGTTTATAAACTTTTGCCTAGTTTCAGGACAGACACATTTCTCACACGAGCAATGGTGTCGAAGCCATACATTATGGTATCTAGCTTTGTCGTCTTCCCAATGTACTGTTAGGCTGTCGGCACTCGCGTTCACTTGAGGAATTGTGGATCGGGAGGACAAAGCTGAGGAATGAACATTACAAACATACCATCTCCCTAAAAAGCCTCTGAGCTGAAGACTTGCTCTCTCGCAAATCTGGTACCGTAGAAGCGACTTTGGAAGCATAACGATTAGCCTGCGTAGAAGCGTTTCCGTGGGGTTAGAGAAGCCTGAAGTACTCGGTCACAAGAGGAGACCCGTACCTCAGGTAACCCACAAGTATTACTTTAGGGAAAACTCGTCCGTTTAACGTGGGCTACCTGTGGTACTACGTCGCGTGACTTCCCCCTCCTTCCCCCGTGACTTCTGTTTGTTTTCTTCTCCTTTTGATGTTCGGTCCGCTGGGTCCGATTGCAAGGCCCACATTACATGCCATAATATCCTATACGTCGGCCGAAATATCTTGTTCTACGACTTTTTTTCGATACAGTAATCTTCGTAAAGCTTTACTAGAAAGAATTTGTGAAAGGTACTGGAAGGTTAACGAGATACTTCGTCGAAAGACAGAAAGGTCGTCCCACTCGCAAGTCACCAACACGTAGGTCAATTCACGAATACAAAACTGGTGACTTTCGATCCCTTTGGCGTAAATCACCTACGTTTTACGCAAATGTACCTATTTGTAACCTATGTGAATGCCTAGGGGGTACAGGAAATCGAGCGGGATGTCCAAAGAATCCAACTATGAAAGTAATACACACGATTCGGGACGATTTCAACGATTGGGACTATTTATTATTCAGCACATCGATGCACTGCCCAAATATGGTCATTGGAACGCCAATAGCTGTCTTCTGTACATGACAGCTATCCTGCGATATCCGTCTCTGAGGAAAATATGATATTTTGAGCTCGTAAATAATACACAAAAGTCATTTTTTTCGTTTTTTTGTGTGCTATCAATGTGCTGAATAATAAAACCATTATCCTGCTCGATTTTAAGCAATTATTGGATGAGGTTTTTGTGATCTCCAGAATAAACAATGTCAAGACAGGTGGAATCAGGCGAGGCCGTGAGGCCGAGCCTGATTCCACTTGGCGAGACATTGTTTATTCTGGAGATCACAAAAACCGAATTCAATAATTGTTTTATTATACATTGATTCAATAAAAACACCTTTCTTTCTGTCAAGCAGTTTATTTTACACAAGCGCCTGCGCGTATCAAGAATCAGCTAGCTGATTCTTGAAGAATCAGCATGCTGATTCTTGGAGACCCTCAAAGTGCGTGATTCCCAAAGTAAAGCGCGCGCTCTTAGCCAATCAGAATCGAGATAGTGAGTACAATGTATAATAATGCAGAATATCGTCTGATTTTAGCCAACTCGGGACTTTGTCCCTCGTCGGCTAAGTATTAGACGATATTCTGCGCAATCTCGCAGGATAATGGTAATTTATACATTGTACTCACTATCTCGATTGTGATTGGCTAAAAGCGTGCGCTTTACTTTGGGAATCATGCACTTTAAGGGTCTCTAAGAATCAGCATACTGATTCTTGAAGAATCAGATCCTACGTGCGCAATGTATCATGGGACTACAGCCCTTGAATGTTTCCCCTATTTAACAAGGCGCTTGTGTAAAAGAAATTGCTTGACAGAAAAACAGTATTTAATTTACTGAATCAATGTATACTAAAACAATCATTGAATTCGGTTTTTGTGATTTCCAGAATAAACAATGTCGAGACAAGTGGAATCAGGCGAGGCCGTAAGGCCTCGCCTGATTCCACTTGTCTCGACATTGTTTATTCTGGAAATCACAAAAACCTCATCCAATAATTGCTTATTATCAAGTGATATCACACAGTTTGATGGTAATCGGGTACAGACCACCCCCTTCTTGCAATACAAAAACAGGTTTAAACAGGAAAACGAAATCCCATAATACTAAGTTCTAACAACTTTATTGTAAAAAAACCCATGCTCTTTAGACCTAAAACCCAGCCCCCTCCCCCATTCCAAAAAACCTGGATCCCTCCTGCCTCACAGTTTTCAACAATTCCTAGGTGATTATTTGGCAAAATAACCCCCTTAAAGAATACCTTGTTTTGTTTTTACCTGATTTATATTTTGATAGACCCCAAAAAAATACCAGATCACCTATTTCAACCCCTAAAAATATGGTGGCTATCTATACTAGTCAAATAAAAGGAGACCCCCCTGAATATAGAAACATGACAGTGAAACACATGTCATTCTTGTCTCTTTTTCTTGTCCAGTATGGAAAGCAAGAAGCAAGTAATAGTTTTGTCTCTTCCTGGCAAGACAGACTATCAGTATGCAGATGACCTGAAAGACATTGCCAACTTCATCAAAGAAATGGACACGCAAACCACTGGTCGAGATTATCTCTTTGTTGTCCATGACAAAACTGGATTGTCTCTGCTAGGGAGACACAATTTTGTGAATACAAACTTCATTGAGATGTCATCTGAATCTCTAGATATGTGGATGAGGGATTTCCCCTCATGTATCCCAGAAAAGCAAGTGAAATTCACATACAAGCCTCAATACTTGAAATCATCCAGAGCAAAGAAAGATGTACAGAAATTTGAGATATTTGCCAGCATGGTTGGACTGCCAAAGTTAAAAAAGAGTGACTTGGTTCTTGAGGGTGGCAACATTGTTGAGAATGGAAAAGATGTTGCCATAGTTACAGAGAGAATGTTTGATGACAACCCAAGTCTGAGTGAAAGCCAACTACTTGAGAAGTTAGAAATAGCAATAGACAGGCATGTTGTTGTTATCCCTGACCCAGAGGATACAACTGGACATGCTGATGGAGTGGTATCCTTTGTTGAAGAAGATGCTTTAATGGTGGCTCTTTTGGATGGCCGTGATGGCCAGGAATATTATGATGAAATTGTGAAGGAAGTGAAAAAGGAAGCCCCACACATAAAAACTGCTCCCCTACCTTCCTATGCTAAGAAAGGTACAAAGCATGGCTTCAGCTCAGCTGAAGGTTCCTATGCGAACTCTCTGGTTACCTATACCACTGTGTATGTTCCTGTATATGGGAAAGAGAGTAGAGATCAAATGGCACTCAATGCATTCCAAGCTAACACAAGTAAGGAGGTTGTACCGGTGCGGATAACAGGGAAGGTGCCATGGCTGGGAGGAAGCGTCAGATGTATGTCTTGGCAAATTGATCAGTCACACCCTGTAGCAGTGAGGCTGTTTGAATATGCAAGGAAGCAAGGTGGGATGGGGCCATCGGCACAGTATAGTGGTGCAGGGCCATCTAGTTATTAATGGAACATTATTAGACAGCCTCAGATGTATCCCACAACCATGAAGGTTTTTATATAATCAGATATTGCTTGCCAATTTTATGAATTATTATATCAGTGCAAGAGAAAATGATCAGTGTGTTAAATATTTATGACCAAGATTAATTGTATGAAATCATATTCATTTCATTTAACATATTCACTTGTATGACTATAATTACTGTGTAACTACATCAACCGGGCTATTTTGTAAGAAATTAGCCAATCAGAAAGCGAGTGCAGAACAAAGGATTGTTACTTTCTTGAGATATATCAGACATCGAAATGCTCGAAAATTGTTTTAATTATGGACAAAATAACTTAATTACTTGAACACTTAATTACTCATCGGCAAACATATTGCGCGTATTAAATTTCCTAAAAATGGTTTGACATAGCCGCACTGTAATATTGCACAAAAATATAAGATGTGTATACAGAAAAATCGATCAGAAATTCCAGAGGGGGTGGGAAAGCAACATGTATAGTAAATTCCCTCCATGGTGGGGGGTATGCATAATACTTCACACAAAATCCTTAGAAATATAATATACCATATTTGTAAAACATTTATATAAACTTTTTTATAATTCACTCAAGATTTGAAATCACTATTTTGTTTTAGCAAAACCCACTTGCATACTATCATGAATCCTGCAATCTGATTGGCTCTGCTACTCACTATCTATCACCTATTAGTCAAATCACACTAGTGGTCTATTATCAATGCTTCATTCTGATTGGTTGAGCTACTAGTAGGCTATAAGTTATAGCCTACTAGTAGCAAAACCTGGGGGGGGGGGGGGTCTCCCAACTAAGAGTGATAGGGGTGCTCGTCAGGACATCAGAAAATATACCCTAAAAATACCAGGACATAAAAAATACACCCCCTAAAAAATACCTTATAAAACAAAATGACCCTAAAAAATACCAACAATAAACCCTTTTTGTGATTGTTCATTGTTTCTTATCTCAAAACAGGCCATTTTTTAGAGCTATAAATGAAGAAAGAAAGCCAGAAAACGTTTTGCTTGGTTTGTGACCCTTTCATTCATTTGCGTACCCCCCAAAAATACCATTTATTAGTGAAAACCACAATGTTTCTCCGATACACCCTAAAAAATACCGGAGAGTCGATTTTGACCCCTAAAAAATACGACGAGCACCCCTATCAGGTCGACTGATTTTGAACATGAAAACAATGGCAGTCGCTTTTTGTTTTGTCAAGGTTTTGGGTGATACTAAAACAATTAGACCTCTCGCCCTCAAGGGCCACAGGTCAATAGCCCATTCGGCCTGCAGCCTCATGAGCTATTGCCCTGTAGCCCTTCGGGCTTGAGGTCTAATTGTTAAATAGATAGTAAGTAGCGAAAATGCTAGCGCAAAACTTTCTAAAACAATGACAGTAAATATGTTTTAGCAACAACTCGAAGGTAGTATGCTAGTGGGTTTCTACAACTGAAACTCCCTTATATGTTTCTGGTTTCTACTAAAACAATTAGACTACTCATAATTCTGGTTTTCTAAAAGACAAATAATCAACTCAGCGCAACTATCTGTTGACTAAAACCATTGTATCGCAACCGACATTTTCAAAACATTCAATTAGGTTTTGATTTTTCACTTCATTGCCGACAATCAAACTATCTGAAGGCCTGTAGCCAGGGATTTTTGTGGGGTGCTAATCTAGGAAAAGCGGACCAACATGACTTTGTTTTGAAAAACCACTAGCCAAATTTCACTAGAAAAAGCAAGTACCTTATATAAGGGCTTTATTTCTGTGTGCAATTATCCTAATCTCTCATTCTTGCTGAGATCGCCGAGTACGTTTCCTTCACCATCTGAATTCCAAGCTCTTAAATGTGGATCCCCGGCTATGGGTAAACAAGAAATATAAGTTTCTGGGTATTCCAAGACAAAGGAAGTCATAGTTGCACTTCCATTTAATTTTTTCCATTATGTTGCACTGCTTATTTTAATAGAAATAGATAAAAATTAAATGAAATAAAAATGATAATTTCGCGTTCCAATTTTATTCCATTCCATTCCAGCCTGTATTCACGCTGTGGCTGTTAGAACACGTGATGCGTCACGGGGCGATGCGTGACTCAAATCGCTTGACCAATATCAGAAAGTAGTTTGGAGTTGAACGAGAAGAGTAAGATCTACTGTCGGATCCAGAAAAAAAGACATACATTGACAACTGGATTGAACGAGCTTATCAGTAACTTTAAAGTCATTTAAAGCTCGTCTGTGGATAAACTACCCTGAAGTGAGAAAGGAAAATCGTGCACCTGAAGTCTGCAAGCACGTCACGCATCAGTATCATGAAACTTAAAGATCTGCAGATCATGAAAATAACAGGCGAGCTGAAAATAGAAGGAACCAAGATCCAGAAACCGTGGAGCATAGCCGCAAATAAAGACGGCACTCGATTGGCAATCGGTGACTTCGATGGGGAATGTATTTATATCACTGACACTATTGAGGTTGACGGGAAATGGGGATTTAAACTTCGCACCTGTTGCTCTTACATTCTTTACCAACATGCCAAGAATCGCAATGGTAAATTTTGGCAGCTCTATCGTTGTTTACAACTACGAAACGGGAGAACACCAATGGACGATGAACTACATTGAAGTTCTCTATTTCGCTCATGTCCATGCAGATAAAAATGATGACGTCATAGCCTGTGGTTACGACGCTCTCATGAAATCCACTATTATCATTACCAACGCGTGTGGGACATTACAGCAAGTTATTGACCCCTCGTCTGAATTCGGCTTCACATGCAGTCCTGTTTGCTGTATCACTAAAGAGGAAAGCTTGATAATGTCCGACAACAGTGGCTGCATAAACGTTGTCAATAGAAGCGACCCCTCCAATCATAGGAAGTTAGGAAGCAAAGGAGATGAAGAAAACGATTTCCTCGAGCCCATGGGAATTGAAGTGGATAGTAACGTTTTGGTGTGCGATGGAAAAAAGAACAGAGTTCAAAAGTTTGCATTTGTGGACGGGACCTGCATTGGCAAGAGTACAGAAAAAATTGTGAAACCTGAAGATTTAGCAGCCTTGCCGGATGGGAGGGTCTTGGTGACCGAGGCGATAAAAGGCGGGCGAGTTCTTGTGCTGAAATGACATTCACACGTCCCTACTTCACTTGGCATGTGATAAATAGAGCGGATTTCAGATGACTGTCGTGAGTAATTCGCAATTACTTTGTTATTACTCTTATACGTTTTATCCAGAATTGGTGTAATTACTTTGCAATTGGTTTCACTACAGTCATATGAAAACCGCTCTAACTTTGGGCGGTAATGAATTAGAACGCATGTTCAAGTTAGGCTGCGTACACACTTGGTGCCCGGGCACAGTGCCCGAGCACGGGCACTAATGTGAACAGTCCAGTTTTTCGAGTGCCCAAACCAAAATTCGGGCATAGCACTGGTGCCCGAGTACAAGGTCCAGACCTTGTACTCGGGCACTGCTAGTGCCCGGGCACTAAGTGTGTACGCAGCCTTAGATTGTGAATTATGGTTTTAACGATTTAAGTTTTGCTGTGAACACAAACGACGGGCCGCGCGGGAGACTACGTGCTGGCTTGACTAAAAATCAACTAGATTAACTATCTTTATTTTAATGATATGAATCGCTTCAGAACATTAAAATTATCGCAAAATACCAATATCAAGAGCGTGTAATCAACAAGCGAAATCTTGTAGGGTACAATAAACGATGAAAATAAACTTCCTTTGAGACCAAGCATGAGCACAGAAATCTCAGTTATGGCTCATGGAGAGATCTTCAACACCAAAAAAGGAGAGAAATTGTTCAGTGTTTCTCAAGGTTGAGTTCAGCTTGGGAAATAAAGGCTTAACTCCCTTTTCTCTTCCTTCGCTAGATAACATTTTATTGTCTAGGTGTGCCTTCCAAGTCGCCTATTCCAATCTTGGCCTGCAAGATACACGAGTGCAGTATTATCGTTTTCGATATCATCCGTATTTAGTCTACTTCCTCCATCTTGGATGAATCGTCGGCGTCTTCACCCTCCAAAGGAGGCATGTCCTCTTCAGCGGCCCCGCCAGCATCTAAAATGAGAGAATTCCATGAATAAGAACATAACCTGGAAATAAGATCTCCGCGGGACACAGCCTTTCAGTGACGCAGCTAAAGGGGGAGGAAATGTTCATTTTATATTTTGACTTTTTTCTTAATTTTCCTAAATTCCTCGAGGTGCAGGTACCGCACAAAGGTTATTTGGGAATTATTTTTCAGTATTTTTATCTTTACGAGGGGCTTTTTGTCACAAACTACTACTCCTATTCGTAGGGGGTACACACCAGAGCCATCACACTCGACAAACGTTTGCATTCCCCATATATCCATAAAAATCTATTGTTCCTACCTTGCGTCACATCCTCCTCAATGCCAAGTCCGAGCCCTATCATCCTATGGATACGCCCAGCGTGGATTTGCGGGTCATCCAGGGTGAACCCTGAAGACAGGAGCGAGGTTTCGTACAGCAACATGACAAGGTCTTTTACGGACTTGTCATTTTTATCGGCATCAATTCTGCTCTTGAGCGACTCCATGATAACATGGTCAGGGTTGATCTCCAGGTGCTTCTTGGCCGCCATGTATCCCATGGTGCTACTGTCACGGAGAGCCTGTGCCTTCATGATTCTCTCCATGTTTGCCGTCCATCCGAACTGGCTGGTGACAATGCAACAGGGTGACGTTACAAGCCGTGATGACACAACAACCTTTTCTACTTTCTTGTCCAGTATGTCCTTGACAACCTGAAAATTCAGCAGCATAATTGTTTTTTATTTTACCAATAAGAACCTACCCCTCGTGTTTGCGGACAAATGGTCCTCCAATCTCAAATACTGCCGACTCACCCTGCCGAAAATGCACTGCTTTGCCGTAGTTTTCGATACCAAAGCCTTATATTTTTACCAGTAGCACATTTTACCAAACAAACGCGAGAAAAACTCGTAATAGTAGAATTCCTTGGCATTAAGTCGAGTTTCTGCTCATGTAAACGAAAACAAAGCAATGCATTATGGACAGGGGAGTCGGTCCCTTTAATGTGCTGTGAGGTTTTCCATACATGTAGCTGTGAAGGGTAGGGGGGAGAGAAACGAGGGAGTAGACGCCTGACACCCCTTCTCTCCCTGTTAGTGCCCCCATGCAGGCTACACTTCAGCTACCCTCCCCCTCTGCCTCTCTCCCTGGTATTTCCCGTAGCAACTACATAGTAAGAGACAGGAAGAACGATAACTCCTTATAGAGTGGATTTCAGATGAGTGTCATGAGTAATTCGTACTTTGTGTTTACACGTTTTGTTCGGAATTGGTGTATTGTATTTGCGTTTGGCAGAATAAGTCGAAATCAAACACTATCTCCAAAGTGCAAAGTTTTAAAAACAGACCAACCTTGCAGAGCTCCTCAAACTTGGCAACTTTCTCCTCTCTTGCTTTCTTTTCCTCATCATCCTCGGGAAGCTCCAGACCCTCCTTGGTGACGCTCACAAGCTTCTTGCCATCATATTCTTTCAACTGCTGGATGGCGTACTCATCAATAGGCTCCACCATGTACAAGACCTCAAAACCTCGGCTCTTAACTCTCTCCACAAATGCAGAGTGTGCGACTTGGTCTTTGGACTCCCCGGTGATGTAATAAATATCCTTTTGGTTATCCTTCATCCTGGTCGCATAATCCTTTAGTGAGGTCAGCTCATCCCTGAAGAGGAACTTTGGTAACGCAACAGCTCCGCCAGCTTGGATCGGTTCACACTATCTTCGTGAATACCCAGTTTCAAGTTCTTGCTGAAGTTCTCGTAGAACTTCTTGTAGTTCTCTTGATCCTCTGCAATCTCGTTAAACAGCTCCATACATTTCTTGACAAGATTTTTGCGGATGACCTTCAAGATCTTGTTCTGTTGAAGCATTTCACGAGAGATATTCAGAGGGAGATCCTCAGAGTCTACAACACCCTTAATGAAACTAAGATACTCAGGAATTAGATCCTCACAGTTGTCCATAATAAAGACCCTGCGCACATACAACTTGATGTTATTTCTCTTTTTCTTGCTCTCAAACAGGTCAAATGGAGCTCTTTTGGGCACAAACAGCAAAGCTCTGAACTCAAGCTGACCCTCTACGGAGAAGTGCTTCACACCTAAATGCTCTTCCCAGTCGTTTGTCAAACTCTTGTAGAACTGTCCATATTCTTCCTCTGTTATTTCATCAGCGTTCCTCATCCAGATAGGCTTGGTTTTATTGAGCTCCTCCATTTCAGAATATTTCTCCTTGATCGTCTTTTTCTTCTTCTCCTCTTCCTTGCCCTCCTCCTCTTCATCAAGGTCTTCAATCTTTGGCTTTTCATCCTCATCCTTCTTTTCCTCTTTTTCTTCCTCTTTGTCATCCTCTTCATCATCACTGACTTCTTTGTCTCTCTCTTTCTCAATCTAAGAAGGAAAAAAAATACATCATCATTGATACCAAGTTGGTATGTCTACCAGTGTTATCTTTGCTGAAACAAAAGTTTTTAATGAGGTCATTGATGATGTGACCTCATGGTACCAAACTGTTCAATCCCATAGATGTCTTAAAACATTTTCCAAGTTTGAATTTCTGCCAGTTATACATTTTCTTCATTTTGTATTTTCTGTGTCGCCTTATGAGTAATGGAATTTTCCATGTGTTAGAAGGCTTGACACCTTTATAAAGTTTATATCCTATTCTATTTGCCGAATAACAGTTTCGTGACATTGACGACCTTATATCACGTTGCACCACCCTTGACCTATGAACAACTTTGTTCAAGATTGGTTGTTCAGCTATGGCCTGGATTGGACTGCTCCAAAAAATAGCCATAGCCCCCTTATCAGGGAACTCCAAATTTCCAAATTTGCTCTTCCCAAAATGGAAATTCCAGGCTCTTGCACAACCCCTTTCAAAATTTGAAGCAATCCCTGTGAAAATTTCTCATTCTCTTGTAACCCAGCTAAAAAGAAAGGCCATGTGGAAGTTCCAGGGCCAAAAACAACAACTTCTGTGGAAATTCCATGGTTAATCCACTGTGGAAATTCCAAGTTCCATAATAGGGGTCTAACGGATATAAAATGGAACAGCCAATTTTAGATACAGCATCTTTATAAAAGGTAAACTTTTGCCCACAATGTACCTGTAACGAGAGGGGATAGCCAATGAATTGGCTGTGTTTCTTGACGATCTCCTTGATTCTCTTTTCCTCCAAGTACTCTAACTGGTCTTCCTTCAGGTAAAGTATAATCTTGGTGCCACGCCCTATAGGCTCCCCCATGTCCCGTTGCACTGTAAAGGAACCCCCAGCAGCTGATTGCCAGATGTATTGTTCATCATCATTGTGTTTGGTGTAGACAACAACTTTTTCAGCAACCAAATATGCTGAGTAAAAACCCACACCAAACTGGCCAATCATGGATATGTCAGCTCCAGCCTATACAACAAGAAAAAAGATTTAGAGCGGATTTCACATGACTGTCGTGAAAACAATTGCAATTGAGCAATCACTAGCCAATCAGAATCGAGAAAAATCACCATTTGCTCCTAAATGGCTTTTCTCTCAGCCAATCACAAGCCGAACCAATTACTAAGTAATTATGCAATTGTATTTACTACAGAATTTGATTGGCTGAGAAAAAAACGAGTAGCCAATGAGAACGCAAAGCAATCGCAATTACATAACAAGTGTTGACAGTCATGTGAAATCTGCTCTAAAGGCCCATAAGCACCCAAGTCGCTTTGCAGGCTCATGGAGAATAAAACGCAGTTGAAAAACTCTATACAAATTTTCAGTTTGAACTTTTGAAATGCGAAGAACAATAGGAACCCCTTGGGACCTACTGTATCAGCCAATCACAGCTGTTGAATGACAAGAGATCCAATTTAAAACAAAGCGCAAAAGTTCCCGGTTGCGTATGGGCCTTTAAGGACAAGATCTGATGTTGTGCTATAGACAGTAATGCTTTGTATGGATCAAAATCAAACACACACCATTCTGCAAGCTATATGGGAAAGGATGCAGCTTTCCAGTTAATTTTATGGAATGCTAGTCCCCCAAAAATTCAGGCTGCATATATAAGAATCAAAACAATGATCACATGGTACAGAAAATCGTAGCCAGGCACTGGATCTCGAAGCATTGTTTTACCACTCTAGTGGTTTTCATAGTATCAGGTTTACTTTTGTGATCTTACAAAGCTACTGCACCGCTCTCTGGCCTTAATTTGCTAATGCTGTTTAGTTGTTATGGCTAATTTTTGTATTCCTATTCCCTAATTTTTGTTAACAAACCTGAAGAGCTTCCATAAAAGACTTGGTGCCACTCTTAGCAATAGTACCCAGATTATTGACCAGGTCAGCTTTGGTCATACCAACACCAGTGTCGATAATCGTCAATGAGTTATTATCCTTGTTTGGGATGATGTCAATCTTGAGCTCCTTGCAGGAGTCCAGGACACCAGGATCTGTCAAACTCAGGTAGCGGATCTTGTCCAAAGCCTGAGAAAGGCATGAATAAAAACATCAAGAAATGAGTTGATATTTTTGATAAAGTATAAATTGCAGTGGCCTTCAAACTAAGATCACTTGTACAACTCTAGATTCTAACTGAGCTACAAGAAATTCAACAACTGCCTGATTACCTTTGTTTTAGGCAAAATTTTCATTCCAGAAAACAAAAAACATACCTCCCCCATGGAAGGGATTTGAAAATTCCAGATGGATGGGGTATCACATTGCCTTTTTTATTTCACATACAACCACTGTATTTTTCTCTGGAAATACCAGTTGGATGGAGGTGGGGGACAGAGCCCAACATTAACTTTTTGTGCCTTTGGCAACCAATTCACAAATTTTAGTCGCCACATAAATGTAGATCTCTGCTGAACTTTAGAAAGATGGGGTGCCATTTGGCGACCAACTCTACAATTTTGATGCCAAGCCCCCAAATTTAGTTGCCGTTGGTGACCCCTTCCATAAGGTTATGGAAAAGTGCACAGAAGAGCAATGTATGTGCGCTATAAAGTCATAGTTATTATTATTTTTCTATCAAAAGGGGAATGCACAAGTCCCCCCAACACACACACTCCTCTGGAAATTCCAATTCCCTCTGTATTTTCTCTGGAATTGCGCAATCATACTAGATTGACTACAAGTCAACAACAATAAAGCTGTGAAAAAAGTGTTTCAGATTTGGAAAGAACAAGTTATAGGAACTGAAAGATGGAAAATTCTCCAAATGAAATGTCTGGGACGTGCTGCACGTATTCAACGTGATTCAACTCGCTATCAAAGATCATGATCTTAAATTGAAAGTGACCTATCTACTTGTCTACATGAGAGGCTTAACAAAAAATGTAATAAATTATACTTCTTTCTTTATTTGAAATTATTCTGCTAGTTACTGCATTCATCTCAATGAAAATCAGTCTATTCGCGACAAAAGTATTCTCAGATAAAAATCTAGTGAACTTTGCCACTCAGGTGTGTTGCATAATTTCACGTCCCGAAAAGCCACGTGTTCAAAATCATTCTGCGATTACAACACAAATCATGTCTGCGATTACAACACAAAAACTACAATAATTCGACTCGAAATGTTGGTCAGAAATGTCTTGAAAATGGAGGGTTCCAGAAGTTCATGATCGGTGATTTCATATCTGAAAGTATCTGTACGAATGACATTTTAACAGGTCAAGAGTAAGACACGGTGTCTGGCCAATTTTACATTCATCATCACGTACAAATCAGCCCCAAATAAATAAAGGCGAATAGCTACACGTTTTTACAAGTTTTGAGAAAACCTTACAAACCTCTCATATTCAAAATGCTTTATATATAAGTACTGGTAAAAATATTAGTCACCATTTATTCCATTTAAAAAATCACGAACAAATCAGACAACATTTTCTATCACTCCGGTGACATGACAGAATCAGACGTAAAGTTTACTCATAAAGCTTTGGCTTTCTCGCAGTCAAGATGCACTTTGGCTATCGATAATAGCACTCTAATTGATCAATCATGAAAATAAAGAGTAGTGTTGTACTTACATCTGAAGAGTTTGAGATCAACTCTCGCAGAAAGATCTCCTTGTTGGAGTAAAACGTGTTGATAATCAAGCTCATCAACTGAGCAATTTCGGCCTGAAAGGCGAAAGTTTCGGCATCTTGTTCTTCATCAGCAACATGTTGGACCTCTTCCACGTCAGCCATTATTATTTACTTCAAAATACTTCTTTTGCGAAGGAAATTATCCTCTAACAAAGCGTTAGACCTCTCAGAGAAAAATTCGTTGTGCGAACACGTGCGAACTGTGGCTTTTATATTTGACAGGGAGCTTTCGTGGCGAGCTCTGTGATTGGTCAGTTTCAGAGGTTTGGTATTGTAGAAATTACGTCACTTCCTATTTAGAGAAGTCGGAATGATTTTGCGATTTCTTGTCGCACAGTATTCTAGATTTTCATTACTTGTAATACTATTTTCGTTCATATACGTAATATCTCTAGAATTTTCTTTAAAAGAAGTGTAAACAGCTTATCAATTACTAAGAATGAGTCATGATTTTTCTAATATGTAATGAGTTCGATGGAACACTCTAGAAACTCCTAGAACAGAAACGGAAGCGTCGGCATATTTTTTGAGTGAATACAGCCTACCCGACAGGCTTTGTTTATTGATGACTTACAATGATCCAGCCATGGATACCTGATTAAGTTTGCTAGACCATTAACCGTGGATAAATAAAAGTTTTATTATTATTAGACCAATTTGCAACAGCTGTTAGATTTTCGCAGCACAACGATATCTCAAATCATAAGAATTTGGGCTTGCCCTTTTGATAATATAACTCACCGCGAGCTATGGCACATAGTATAGATTTTCTCGCACCAGAAGTTCGATAGACTGCAAAACCATCTCAGAAATAGCGCGAACATCCGTAAAAGGAGAGAAAAAATTAAGCGACAATTATATGCGCACGAAAAGTTGAATAGCGCGCGCAATGTTTTGCATCGCTCCACGCATTTGAGCATTTTCGTACGCACTGTTTCGCTCTGTTCGTTGAACTCTCGTATCCTGACGCTGGCCAAAATCGAGATGGGCTCTTGGAACGAGATTGCGTTACCAGCAATACAAATACCAGACAAATGCCCCTTCTCGTCCTAGTTACCCATTATGCACTGCTTCGCCGCCATTTTCGATACCTAACTTAAGCTTCGGCTAAACTAGGACACATATAGCGCGCAACATTTGTGTCCTGCATGTTTCCTCGAGTAGCTAAACTAGGACACATGTAGCGCGCAACATTTGTGTCCTGCATGTTTCCCCGAGTGGCTTAAGCCGGGGAAATACGAGGCACAAAATCCCTCAACTTGTCGCGCAACATTGTTGCGTTGCAAGTTGATGATCGATGTTGCGCGTTTTTCGTCTCGCGCCACAACTTGTCGCGCAACAAAAACATTTGTTGCAGGTTGTGAAAACTTGTTGCGCAAAGTAGAGCGCGGGTCTACTTTGAGACACAAATTTTGGCTTTGTTCCTCGTTTTTCATCAAACACACAACTTGTCGCGCAACATTTTGCCTACGATTTAAGTTGGTTGGTCAATAGAAATGAAGTGCTAAGGGGCCAAATTCGCCTTGGTCTCACATGTGTGATCATCAAAACAAAATGTTACGCGACAAGTTGTGAATTTGATGAAAAACGAGCAACAAACATTAGACTTGCAACGCAGCAATGTTGCGCGACAAGTTGAGGGATTTTGTGCCTCGTATTTCCCCGGCTTTAAGCCGGGGAAATACGAGGCACAAAATCCCTCAACTTGTCGCGCAACATTGCTGCGTTGCAAGTCTAATGCGCAACAATGTTTCTCGCGTGGCTAAACTGGGAAACATGGAGGGAATATGTGTCCGGCTACAATGTTGCGCGCTACATGTGTCCTTAGTTTAACCAGCGTTTAAAGGCTTCATTGTTTTGTCAGTTCAACGCATTTTACCGAATCAAGTAATAGTAGAATTCCTTTGCATTAGGTCAGGGTTTCTGATGGAATAAATCGTGTAACAAAAACACAAAGCAGTGTACAGGGTCATTTAAAGTTATGGCGCAGGGTCGCACAGTCTGCCTCTCTGAAATCACAAGTACAGTAACCCTTGAAGGACATCCCAACGTATAACATAATACACTCAAATCTCATTTGAAAGTACTTGTTTTCTTTTGGCCGTCGCACATGGGTGATTGCAGTTCGAATCGTTGGGACTTGCACAATAAATAATTACTTTTTCTACAGACTAAAACTAACCAATAGCTATCTATCGCCTGTTGCCATGGTTTCATATAATTTCCTACATTCGTCAAGATCGTCGCGGTTTCGCAGTAACAGCTCCCGATCAGGAGGGAGATTGGTGAAGAGTTCAAAGGCATTGGCCGAGCGGGAGTCTGGGGCAGGTTTGTAGTAATGCAAAAGGTCGTGCCTCACTTCCTAATTTGGCAAGGAAGCAAAAGTAAATTAATAAATGCATATTAATTAGCAACGTGAGATTGTTTCTTTGTTGGAATTGAAACAGAACGAGGTTTTGGGTGACCCTCAGAACAAAGTGTACAATGCAGGGCATGTGGGGGAAAAGGAATATATATATTTGAAGCAAAAATCATACGAACCTCGAGCTTTGCTAGCATGACCGCTTTTAGTAATGATAACTTCTTCTTGAGCGAAGCCGTGTCCTGAGAATGCAGAAAGGGAGTGACACAGAGCTAAACGCAGTTGTATATCAGTTATCTCGTGTTCAACAAGTAGCAGTGATGTTACATGGCTTGTGATTGGCTGACAAAGAAGCCAGCCACGTGTTCAATGAGTGATTGTTGTTTTACTTGGCTTGCGGTTGGCTGATGGGGAAACCATTCAGCAGCAACTAATTTCTGTCGTTTGTGACTGGCTACGTGTATACTAGGTCTTACTACAGCGATCTAATTAATAATAATAAAATAATTTTAATACTTATAGCGCGCAAATTCGCATTTACATATGATCAAATGCGCGTTACAATCATTCTAAAATAAAATAATAATATAATATAATATAATATAATAAAAAACCTTGATATGAGACGCGAAAAGACACTTAATTACAAGAATATAGCAGTAATAATAGAGCTTGAACAAGATACCTTCAAGCGGATTACATCACATTCACTTCAAGCCCCATATTAATGTCAGCTCAGTGAACTCACCTTTGGGTCGATTCTCTTGTAGATGAAAGCATTCACATGATGCACAGCTATCAGGTAAAACAATGGGCTCCACTGAGGCCTGAAAAACAGGACAAAGTATGTGTTTCCTTGAGTGGAAAAAAACTTGCACTGGCATATCTTAGCTTAGACATTACGCGAAACTTTGGCGCATTTCCAATGACCTCAAACTGATCACGTGATTACCTTTTTATCTACCACGTGATGCGTAGTTTTTGTACCACGTGATCAACAGAACGCCAGCGACTAGGCTGCGCATGCGCACGTACAACATATCCTCCTCCTTGAATTACCTATAATAGGTATGTGGCTTTTGCGTACAGCATACCTGACGGTTTGAGTGGCAAGAGCCCGGATGTAGAGATTCAGAAGACGAAGATCTTGCTCCACTGGGTACAAATAGTTCTCCAGCGGGATTGGTACCTGTGACAACGGCAAGTAATACAATTAGCTAATCATTGACATCGGTGAAGTAGAAACAAACAATGAAACACATGATCAGCTTATCAGAACGATAAGAACGATATATTTAGTGCTGCGGGATTGGACAAGTAAATACATTAAGCTAATCGTTGGTATGGAAGGAGTAGAAACAAACAATAGAATTGTCAGAACAATAAATGGAAAAGACTGTCAGAAAGAACTATTACCAAAGATAATATTTGACCGTTTTCGCGATGTTGTGAGAAAAGACCCAATTCGACTTCGTACGCCGCGAAAACTACTGACAATACGATCCTGGTTTACGGGGGACACTAGCCTGCGAGTCGGCTCTCCGGTGGGTTTTGTCAGATGTTTTTTTTTATGGCGCGCAGGATTCCTGTGTCGCGGTTCTTTCCTCTCCATGACACAGGAATCCCGCCCCCCCCCCAAAAAAAAAAAAAAAAAAATAAAAATTTCCTACAAAACCCACTGGAGAGCCGGCTCGCAGGCAGGCTAGGGGGAAACTTGAGAAAATGAGGCGTGGTTATTTCTAACAAGATACGGACAAAATTCACCCAAGGGTTGACCATACTGGATCCTCGTACGCTTATCGCATTCATGATGCAGAGCATGGTGACTAGATTTTCATGTAGCTGTAGCCGAACCTGACCAGTTCCTCTAGCCACTAGTGAAATCTAGCTACAATAGGAAGTATTTATTCTAAGTTCTAAATGAGTTACTGAATACAAGGGTCATCTCAAAGGATTTTAATTAAGACTTTTCTTTTCAAAAAAGTTGTTACATTTAAAACAATGAGGAATCGAAACTAATTAAAACATTTTTTCCTTTTATTTGTCAATGTAACAATTTAATCTAACGATAGAAATACAGCGATTATGTCAAATGGCCACTAAATGTTTGGTAGAAGAACTAGCATTTTACAATACACGTATTTCCATCCAATATTTAAGCTCAGTATGACTCTAACTGACTCTAACTGTATGGATAAATTGAAGAAAATCTGTCATTAGTCAAAAACTAATAGTTACAAAATTAACACAATTCCATGATATCCTACATCTTTTTTTTATTTTTTGCACCGTTTTAAAGCCTAAATAATGAACTTACGCGAACGCAAATAAGATAAAATGATTTTACCCGCGTTCGCAGTCAGACGAAGCTCTGTCAAATAAGCTCCTTTCTTGGGTTTTAACTTTTCTATCAACAAAAAGCCGAAAAGTCCAAAAACAAATAAAATTCTACAGAAAATCAGCCAACACAAAGAACCGTTTACTTAGTTGAAATATTAAGATATTGAAATGGGACACATTTATAAACAGAGCTGGAATTATTTAATTAGGACACGGAAGAAAGTTATAGTTATGGAAAAAAGAAGGTTGTTCCGTTTTACGTTGAAGAGAAAATTGGCAGGTAATTGAAAAACCCACGCCACTGAAAGGAATCTAAAAAAGCAATGACTTCTAAATGGGTTTCTCAGACGCGGTTTGTTGATAATAGAGAGGTATCGGATATGAAGTAAAAATAATTTTTAACTCTCCGGGTTATTTAGATCCTGACTGTAAATTAGATGTTTGGACATCTGCTCGAATTTAGGCAGGGCTAGTCAAAGGGTTATAAGTGGTGATGAATTCATGTCATTGAAACCAAGACAACCAAGTCAACAATCATTCTACGCTTGGAAATCTTTCAATAAGTAATTAGGAAAGAAATAAAATTCTCAGCTTCCTTGCTAATGAGAAGAGGATATTACAGGTGAATACTTGCTGTGAATGAACCATCCAATTTGGGATATTATATTATGCTCGTTAGACAAATCGCAGAAAATCACATCGTGGCTACACAAAGTGTTCAATAAAAGTGCGGGCGGTAGACAGAAGACAAAAAGAGTGGTTCTGCGCAAAGAGGACTTTTCTCAAAGAACTTTATAGCAAAGCAGCATCGAACAGGATAACAGAGAGCTAGGAGAGCAGGCTTTTATTGGCCTTTCCACTACATTACTTTGAAAACGGCACAAGAAACGGGAAAAAGTGAATGAAACCCGCGTTCATTTTGGAAAAAAAGAGAAAAAATTGTGCGTGCAGTTCGAAACGTCAGCTGTAAAGAGGCGGAAAAAGTTTTCGTTGGTTAACATGGACAAGGGTAATCATACCACTGGAAACGAGACAGTTTTCATGAATTCAGACACTTCAGAGAGCCCATTTATTTTAACTGCTCAAGTTCTAGCGTATGTAGTCATTATGATCGCAGCTTTCTTCGGTAACTTGCTCATCATTATCGCATATTACAAACACTCCTCTTCGACTCGCACCACGCAACTAAATGACTTGCTGATCTTAAATCTCGGCATTTCAGACCTCTTGCTACCTTTATTCGCCATTCCTGAGCGAATAACTCGCATACTGACAAAGAACCTATGGATATTACCCGAGACTTCGGTATTCTGCTATGTAAATTAGTGAATTTCAACGAAGCAGTGTCTGTGGTGGTGTCTCTGTTGACATTGGATGTGATAGCGCTGGATCGACTTCGTGCAATTCATTTTCCACTTAGACCACCTCTAAGCAACCGCTCGCGAAAATTAATCGTCTTTATCATTTGGGGAATTGCCATGGGCTACAACTCCCCTTTGATTTACTTCTCTGATTTACTGCCTCGCGGGGAGGGTCTAGTTTGCAAGGCTAGCGCTCATCTGTGGAATGTAGCTCTGTGGCACTATTTCTATCTCGCTCTTGCATCGGCGAGCTTGCTAACAATCCTTATTTCCTACGCATCTGTGGCTATGAGGTTTGTCTTTTCGAGCAGGAAAATTTCAGCAAGAACGCTCTCAGTCCCCTACAGACAACGTGAGAAAATAAGTTGGAAGGTTTTCAAGATTAGTTTTGCGATTGTGACGGCATTTTATTTGTGTTATTCGCTTTACTGGATTCACGTTACTCTATGTGCCTTTCGCCAAATACCGCATGTTTGTAAAAGTCCTCTGTTTAAGTTTCTAAGCGTATATTTAGCAATTGGCAATAGTGCAGTAAACCCGATTATTTGTCTGGCATTCAGTTCAAGATTTCGGGCAACAGTTAGGCAACTTTTTTATCGTCATTCTAATAAACCTGTGGCGGGAATACCTTGAAGAATTATAATGTGCTTCACATGCTCACGTGTACTGACAGAGATATCTGCAATGACACTGCGGAGCAATTCTAAACGTTTAATTGGTAACAAGCAGTACCGCAAATCCTCCCATTTGCCTGGCTAAAAGTTCAAGATTTGGCACGCCATATTGGGATACCTGTGGTTTTGGCGGGAAAGGGCTAGAACATGCCACGACACGAGATACCTGTGGTATTGGCGGGATAAGTCAGTTACCTGATTGATTGGCAGTGAAAAGGACCTCAACGTGGCCACATGCTCATCCCACAATGCATGACGGTATCGCACGTCGTACATTTGCGCAAGGGGAAGAACGACGAAACAGCCGAACAGGGGGTCCCCATAGGACACAGCGGAATAGTGCGTCAACAGTGAAGTGTAGCTGAGGACAATAGATAATAAAAGTGAGAAAACACCATAGAGTTATTATGCTGTCGTATCTAGCAGTTTTGTTTCTAGCCGTTGTATCGACCTCTTAAGCTACGGCTAAACTAGGAAACATCGCACGCGTGTGTCTTGGACACATCAAATGTTTTTTGTCTTGCGAAGAAACATTTCTTTGTGTCCCGGCTACAAAGTTTGTCGCGCGCAACAATGTTTCTCGCGTGGCTAAACTTGGAAACATGAAGGAAACATATATCCGGCTACAATGTTGCGCGCTACATGTGTCCTAGTTTAGCCAGGGCTTTAGATGCGTGACATTTGTGTGACATTTGCGCCCGCCTATAACGCCTTAGGCACTTACAGGTCAAAGAAGGACGTTAGACCAGGTACTGGTTGGCTAAAGTTGAGAAGCCTCAGGCGATCAGGCCGCGTGTAGATGTGAAGCAGGTACGATACATAACTATGCACTATTGGGTTGAGAAACAAGTCACTTCCTGAAATAAAGCATAGACAAAATATGAGGGGGATTCAACGACAGAATGCTTTCTCAGATATCCCATGTCTGTCAGAAAAACTCATGGCAGTACATTATCTTGTGTCAATTGAAACGGTAGTCAATGTTACCGAAATAATAGAACAGGGAACATTTTGAAACCCGTATACGAAAACCCGTATTACTGCAATTTTCATAATTCTGCGAACTCTACACAAACGAACAAACCGCGGTTTGGCTTCCGACAATCAAACGAGTGAACAGCTCTGGCTGATTTCCCGAGGCTTTGAGAGATTCTTCAACTATTAAGGACTAGCTTAGGTTTCAAAACCAAATTTTCCACCAATGCAAACGAAAAATCCGTGCGCCTTAGTTTTAAAACGTTTGCAGGTTTGATTGACGGAAGCCAAAACGCAGTTTGGCGTTCGACAATGAACAGTGGGAGTTCGCAGAATTATGAAAATCGCAGTAAAGACACTTACTTCCCAAAAGCAAACATATCAATAATTATCAATGCATTATTTTGTTGGCTAACCTGTCAAAAATATACAAATCAGTCTTGCAATGCGTGCTACCATGGTGACGTTGCTCAGGGCAACAGGACGCCACTCCTCAAGGAGTAGAATAAACTGTAGCGTGCACGTGATTGTTGTTACCATGGAAGCAGGCACTTGGTCCACGCCTTGGCCTTTCATTTCACTATGGAAAAAGAAAGCATCGAAATAAGAATACGAACAGCCGCTAAATAATGACCACTCCCTAATATTCTCACTCCCCGTGCTGCGAGGATAACGATGTGTCGACTTACGCGCTGATCACGTGATTGTGAAGGTCTAGTATCGGAGTGAACATCCAGTCAGCGGGCAGCAAGGCATCACGGGAAGGCGGAAGTAGAAAAGACTGGATATCATGAGGTTGGTGAAGTGCCCTTGAACTGTGGAGGGAAGGGGACGGGAGAGAATTCGACTGAGAAAAGACACATTCAAAGACTGATAGCCAGACAGCTCCGCCATACAGCTTCCCGATTCGTAACCTCGCGGGAAGGCTCAGGTGACAGCCTTTTGCTGATTGCTTGACTTTGAACATTGGGGCGTGCCCAGAAAAGTTATTTCTCTCGCCGGAGCCTCCCCTGATCAGATATTCGCTTTCAAGTGAGAGAATTTTGTTCACGAGGCGCTGTGCTTTTGTCGTTATGCCACTAAAGTGTGAACCAGGCATAAAGCCTTCTAGTGGGCTAGACCAATGACGACAAAGCGAAAGAGTACTTTAGACAAATAGATAGGCTTCGTTACCGAGAAATGGCCAAAGGTTTCCTCATTTTTCCAAAGGACCCAATGAAATTGGACCTGACAGCGAGCACGTTTTTATGGGCTTCAATGAGCAGCTCCTCTCGTTTAAGGTTCCTTGTTTCAGTCGTGACTGGCTGGGGAGGGGTGGGGCGAGCTTCGGTCTTCAGCGAGAGCTCTGACAAGTCGTCTGTTACACCACCAGAGGAAGTGATATCTTTAGACTCTCTAAAAAGATGAACAAGGGAAAGCAAGAAAGAGTTTAAATTTGATTAATATAGCTATTTCAATAAAGGTTGTTGTTTCCGTTTCTTCCACCCAGATACCTTTCGATCTTAGCGCATATGACATGGCCTTAGCGGAGGGAGGGGCCACCGGATGATCAGCATCACACATACTTACGGGTAGAACTGAGGGTTAAAAAGCACTGTTGACATGAGTTCATGTGCGTAGTATTCATCTCCGTGTCGAAGGTGCGCAAACAGCCCTAGCGCAGCCGTGTGGTACGTGGTGAAGTGCGCCGCGGTTATGTCTTCGCCGTCTGTGGAACGAGACTGAAACGACAACGTGGATTTTGGTCGATTTTGGTAAATTTGTAGTTTTTGCAAAGTTGTGGCAAATAGCTTTTGTTATATATCCTCACTGGTCTCACTGTGCTCATATAGGCTATGGGAAGGAGACCTGGCGAGCCCAGGGATTGCGTGAAAACGAAGCAGGGGGAGGGCGGGTGGGAACAGCGAAAAAAGGCGTCGCCAGGCTCCGGGAGCACTTGTGCTCCGGGAGCACAAAGAGATGAAAACACAATAAGTGAAAGTACCAGGATGGTAGAAGCACCCCGCCTGCATGAGTAGAGCAAACTATAGTGAATATGCTAATGAGTCCGTGCCTTATATTCGCACTAATGAGACCAGTGAGAATAGTCTATGCTAACGAGTTGGCGGTAAAATTAGTGAGTTCAATCCGTTCAAATCTCATGGCCAAACATTCATGGGCTCTGGTGACCAGAGTGAGATAGCTACCGCCATTGATTTCCTTACGCAATCCGACATTCTTTTTTTATTATTTCGTTTCAGCTTCAACTTACCACATTGTAGAACAATTTGATGATAAAATATTGAAGATGATGATGAATACGAGTAAATGCACAATATCCAGGGACCTGTATACAAATCAAACGGTATCTATTAGTCAGTTGTAAGAATCAACCCATTTTGACAAAGAAGCAGTAAAAATATTTGCCACACACTCCCTTGTTGCCTTCTTTTGATTACAGAAACATGCACGTTACATGGCATAAGGGCCCGAAATTGCGACAAAATGCAGTCGCCAATGCCGCGACTAGGCGTTTTACTCTGGCGACAAAGTGTTTTTTTGAGAAAAACTTTCGGCGCATGCCCTAACGTTCAAATCAGCCAATCAGCGAAAGCCCTCGAATGATGTCCCCAGAGCCTCCCCTGTCGTTTTTTACGAATCCGCGCCCCATGCACTTTGGCCGAAAAAAAAAAAAGGCTACCAAGAGATCGATGATTCTCGAACATCTGCAAGTTGTGGTGCGCTATATCCGCCAGGATATGACTAGGAAAAATACTTACAGTACTTCCAAATAAGTTCATAAGGATTTCCTATTAAGGAAGTTGTGCAACGTCGGCGAGTCAACAGTTTCTGGTAAACTTTTCATGATGTGTTTTCATACCTGTCCCTTTGTAGGAATTCCTCGCAGGTAATGAACAATGTCTGGTCGCGTTACGAACTGAACAAACTAAAAACAAATAATATTGTTAGATTTCGAAACTATTAACGGCAACAGGCAACACAATCTCATTCTATTTACTTTTTCTCGCAATTTTTCATCTCAAGAGTGTTACCTGTTTAGCAATCCCCTTGTGGACGCTGACCACTGAACATAGCAGGCGCACGAATGACGTCATAAGGGCGTACTCCGGACCGTGAGGCACTGGGTCTAGGTGACTCCCTTTCTCATGGTCGGTAGTGGCGCAACTGCCCGGGTTACGAGTTGCGGTTTCATAATCGGGAAGCGAAGCGGGTCCTCGTCGAGTCGCATTGCCGGTCAATGGTGGGCTCCGACTATAGGGGATAAATGAGTCACTTAGAATAGACCTTTTCCGCTTGAGTGGGGACCCTGTGGTTTTGCTAGGTCTGTTTTCCCAACTGGCACTCATGCGAAACAATGTCTTCTGTAAAAGGTCTATTTATAGAAGAGGGTTCTTTTATTTGCATCATAGTCGAGTTCGCGCTCTCAGTGGATCATGGGTAATCAGTGCAAGATGGCAGAAGTAATTCAGATTCGTAAGGGAAAGGTAAACCTGGAATCCCCACCCACCCCTTGTCCGTCCCATGTCAACGAGTTTTCTGTGATCGCGCACATGCCCAGTCAGAAACAAGACTGTACTTTTGTAAGTTCCTCGTTGGGCATTTGTTATACACATTTTTGTCGCTTTGCGAGCCGCCAGGCTCGCTTCGCGACTCATAATATCCGGTCGCTTCAATCCTAAGAGAGGTCGACCTGTGGCAAGTAAAATTGGGAGCCGAAAGAGAGCGAGGTAAAAATAGATTATCATGGAAGACACTGATGTGGAAGATGAAATAATATTCTCTTGGGCGTTGGCCGAAAAATCGATACGCGTACGCCAGCAAACACGTGACGTAACGGTATAACATAACAACAACAATAGTAATGATAATGGCTTTATTGATGAAAGTTAAAACTACCTTTAGTTTAGCGAGCAAAGGAGTCTATCCGTGTTTACCCACGGAAGGAAGGAGTAACAAGTGTCAGGCTTAAAATAGTCGCTTGGAACGTTCGATTGTGTTCGATTCAGAGGAGTTGTGTGTTCGATTGCCTAACAAAGCGATTAGTTAAATCGATTGAGTTCGCTTGCCGAACGTTCGAAAGGGAGATCAATATTATTCTTCACAATTTTCATATTATGATACCCCACTGTGACAAATCTAGTATTTCATGCTGCAGTGAATTCACAATGCATGCAATAAGCATGCATTAATCGGGTACAACACAAGAAAGACTGCAGAAGCGGTAGCGGTACTAAAGAACATATTGTACGAAAATACAAAGACCAACCACAAGTATAGAGAGACCAGCTAGTAAAATCGCAAAGCCTTGATTAAGCTCTCGTCTTATTTTTCTTCCGAACTCACTTGTATAGATCACCGATCGAGAGTGTTCTTGGTTGATATTCAGAAAGGGAAATGGTACATCTCTCGGCACCTCTTTGCCTAAAAAACCACACAAAGGATCCCAACCTTCTCGGACATCAAAAACTAAGAGTTTATCCGAAGGGACAACGGCCTTGACTCTGTCATTATGACAGTGATAGCGCTTTCGGTGGACATAGAATGCACTGGAATCGTTGATGCCAAATTGGAAGGACATTGCAAAGTCTAAAATCATTTTAAGGCTTTTAAGTGTTGGTGATAAATGAACGAGTAAAGAATTCAGACGATGTCCGTTAACCATATCCATATGTCTTCTTAGACTTTCAAGCCAAGGCTCTTCATCCCTGACTGTCAAGATCACAAGACAATCGGGGAACGCTTGCAAAATTTCCTCAAAGACGAGATTCGCCGGTGAGTCAACGAGGCCATCGACATTCTCAAACATCGCTTTGAAGTCGGGAATCTTGTTTTTGAAGAATAAGTCTTCCCATTCTTTCATGTAATTGAGGTACTGTTCGTCCCAGTCATAGACATTTTTGTAGCCCAAGATCCGGAGAGCTTCAGCTAAAGATGTGGTGCCAGTTTTCCAAGTCCCAACACAAAGAATCTTCATTGTACAGTGGTAAGCAAGTCCATGGGCAGTTAGGTTGCGTGACTTTTCATAACACCGTGCGCACGCAATATCTCATCAAGCAACAAAGGCTTTATACATAGCGAACACAGGTCAGTTCAGGCATTCTGATTGCTGATGCAAGATTTAATAGCTATCGACATGAGGGACTCTTTAATATAGAGTACCACCCTTTAATATAATAAAAGAACCCCTATCATGGACAAATGCTTTGGTGACCAAGACTTCCAACTTAGCGACCACTTTTATCATGGCGAATTGATAAAACCGTTATTCCCGGGCTATGCAAAAAGCAAACCCGTCCCAGACGCGTTAGTATGGGAAATCATACGACTTTGAGTTCAATTTGGAATTTATTTGCACGAGTGGGTTTTTTCAAAAAGTATCAAAAAGCAGGCGAGTGCAATTTCAGCTTTTTGAAAACCCCACGAGTGTAAATAAATTCCAAATTGAACGAGAAAAGTCGGATGATTTCCTTTTAATAATACACATGAAAACATTTCTAAGGAGTCATTCACAAATCTGCTTACAAACTGAACTAGCCGCACGCATTTTCCCTTGATTGCCGAAATCTGGATCAAAACCTGACAGAATTTGAGCATGAACAAAAACCAAAGCTTCCATAATATAGCTCTATGCTATCAAAACATTTTAGCATTTCAAAATAAAATTTGCATTTTGTTAACCATTTTTGCACTTTTGTTACCTAAAAACTGCACTGCTCTCAGCCAATCAGAATCCAGAGATTTTTTCATGTGTTTTATTAGCCAATAAATAGAACTCAAATTCAAACTGGTTGAATCTTCCGTAACCTGCTTGCAGTAGGCGGCGGAGAAACTAGTGATCTCCATATATCGTCATCTTGGATTTTGGAACGAGCGTCTGGGGGCGAGGAGAAAAAGCGCCGATTCGTCATAAAAACAAAATTTGTCCCGGGTGGGGGTGGGGGGTAGTACTCCCTACATTGGACTATACGGGGATGATCGGCCCGAAAGGGGAAGAGTTTTCTGGCTGGAGGTATAAGAAAGGGATAGGGTTTTCAGGCTGGTCTGGGTATAAGGGTTTGGTTTGGGTATCGAAAGAAGTCATTTTTGGTTTTGGTTTAAGACAGGGGTCCTTTTTTCGGTTTGGTATAAGAAAGGGGTACCTTTTTCGCTTTGGTATATTAGAAGGGGATACCTTTTTTCGTTTTGGTATAACAAAGGGGTACCTTTTCTGATCTAAAATTGGTATAAAGAAGGGTAAGGGGTCCAGAATCTGGACCGAGATTTGTTCGTCTAATGTGAACACGAGACGGTCAGATGTCAAGAAAATGTCCTTGAAACTACGCATAAACCGTCGCTCTTCTTTTGCTAGTTCCACTTCCCCGCGGTAAGAAAATCGCAAAATCGCAAATTCGTTTGTTCATCTGGTGCGTGAATTTAGGTCGAACTTTGGTTGACTCGTTCGTCTGGACGGACAAATCATCGAAAAATCGTATTCATAGACGGACAAACAGATGGACAAACTTAGACGATTTGTCGCGTCTCAAAATGTGTTCGTCCCGTTTTCACGTCAAATGATTTGTCCGTCCAGACGATTTGTTCACCTCTTGAAAATTTGAAGCGACACAAATACCAGGCGGCTTTACCTGCTATGTTTAATCAGTGAAGTCATAAATGTAGAGCCAGCAAGTGGGGCCAACATGGTAGACACGAGTTCTTCGAGCTCTTGTAACGAGTCAACAGGTGAAAACGAGGGCTGCAAAAACAATAATTATGTAAATCAAAATGCGACTCAAATGGAGACAATGGTACGTCAAAGGTCAGGAAGTGTTCGACTTTTTAATGATGAGGAAATATTCAAATCCATAGCGAAATGAGCCTTTCAGGCTCAGACTCAGTCGTTACTTGTGTTTCTTTTCGTTAGTGTTTTTTTGCGTTACTGGACTGTTACCGGTATTGCGTTACTTGGCAGTCGCGCAAAGGCTTATGGGAAGGGCGAAGGTCAGCCTCGCTACCCGCCCCACAATCCATTGCGCGCAACTACAGCGATAGTTACGAGTCTAGTGACGAGGACGAGTCCCGTTCCGGACCTAGTTCTCGACCTTCCCGGATGTTACATTCCACGAATCAAGTGGCTAGCATGCGCGAGTTGTATCCTGGTAATTGTGTTACATTTCAAAGCCATTTCTGAAGAAAAGAATCTGGAAGAGAAGAAGCTGGAATCGTCCACATTCGTTGCAACGCTTTTGCGAGAACGCTTACAATTACGACGCCAGTGTAAAGTTAACTTCAGAATTAACATTAAAAGCACTTTTCGGTAAGTGTTTTGGGGGGGGGGGGGGGCACGTAAACCCCATCATGGTGACAACAACAGATTGTCAAGCGTAGTATAACAGTAAACGTCGTAGCATACCTGTGCAGGCAACTTGGTGTAATACGAAGCTAACATGTCCAGTGTTGCTGACAAGAGGGCCATGTTGGATCCCTAGAAACACCCAGACAGGAAATTGTACTTCAATCAGCCAGTTCAACTTTACAGGTGTAACACAAGTGTGTATCACTCCACGTATAACTACATCCACAAAGATCTAGTGGTTTCCGCCGTCTCTGAAATGCACTACATTAATCGGAACCACGACGTCGGAAGTTGCTCATCCTCAGCGCACACTGACTGACACTTCACTGACTAGCGAACCCCAATATTGAAGTCTCGCTCTGTGTGGGATTTCCCGGCCCTCTGGCAAATTATGTAACGACGAAATGCGTAGCTTGTACGTCTGACAAAGGCTGAATGTGCGAAACATTAAAACCCTGCCAAAAATGGCGGCGAAGCAGCGTGAGACGGATACAAGGTACGAGTTAGACTGACTGCATTTGCCTGCAGTACTCCATTTAACTCTCATACAAAGTCTTCCCGCACATCCTGTTGGATATTGGTAGCTTTCATTTTCTGTTAAATCAATCCGTTTCCTATATACCTTGGAAAATACCAAATAAATAAAAAACAGAAAAACAAAACGGTTCTTCGCTTACATAACTTTAATTATTACCATGCCTAATACAAGCACATTAAACACCATGGATAAATACAGTATCTACTCTTTACCTTGGAAATCAACGAATCGGGATCGTCAAAAGCCCAAATTTCCTTGACCCATTTTGTGACAGCACAGCCAATCAAAGGCAGAACCCAGTCACGTGACTCCAGTTAACTGGTGGTGGAGGAAGGCTTTCGGCGTCCGTGTTGGCACTTGAGCCCGCAGTCATCTTGGCGTACAGTTCAGCGGTCGTACCTGCCACATGTATGACCGACTCGAGTAGCTTAACTCTTGCGCATGCGCATTTGTGCTCTGAATTTTCATGATCATGGGCTCTTGTAAGGGATAGGCATTGGAGTGTTCGTAGGTGCTGTATGAACATAGTGTATGTGTCCCTGCGTAGAGAGGACAAAATGAGATCCACGTTTTCAAACGACGTTTCAGGGATGACGACGTTTTCAGGTACGATGATGGAATAATTACAGTTAGATATTTCGACACAATTGCGAAGTAAACATCAAGACAAAGCACGTCAAAGTCCTCCTCTTAAAACAAGATATTCAATTATTGCAAGAATCTAAGATAGGGCAACATTGTTTCTGGCATGAGTTAGGTGGAGAGTTTTTAGTAAAAGGCGCCAATGGCCCATTCCTGTCATTACAGGGCCCAACATCGCGACCATATGGTAGTCATAGGGTTTGTCGAGCACACATTTCAACCTTGTCGCCATTTGGCAACTTACTTTTCCAATGCCCTTCTCAAAATTAGCTTCTCAAACAGTATTTCTTCAGGAAAAAAGATTGCGACCAGATTTCTATTATGCGACCAAACTTCACTATTAGGGACCGTTCATTTTTTATCAGGGAGGGGGGGCTGGTGGAAATGAAGGGGGGGGGGGAGGGGGGGTCACCCAAAAAAATACGGCCTCAAAGGGGGGTCACCCAAAAAAATACGCCACTAAAGGGGGGGGGGGGGTCACCCAAAAAAATACAAGCACATAACAGGGAGGAAACGAAAAGTTTGTATTTTTTACAGCATGCAATATGTTTGTTACATGTTTCAACTCGCTTATATGTTTCTAATTTCACTCAATACTTAATAAAAATTTCGGCGCGCTTCGCGCGCATGCAGAATTTAACATATAATATGCACTGATAGGCCTGCCGGGCAGTCTCTATGTTTGAAAGAACACACCTAAGGTAAGCGTGAGTTCAACGTTTAGTCATTTGGGCTAAACGTTAATTTCTTCATTTGCGGAGCGCATGAAAAGTATTACCTAAAGGCTCAGGAGCCCTTCACTAGGAGCTTTCATATAACCTATTTAATTAGCGTATTTCCTGGGCTCCTGACAGGCTTTGGTTACTTTACACAAAAAACCATCTACCCTTTTTCTGAGGCTTGATGAAATGCGGTTATCAAAAGTTGGGCGCGCTTCGCGCCCAAAGATTATGTGACCCCCTCTTTATGTAAAATGTCTTCCACTAGGTCAAATAGGGGACCTGAGGTGGGTGTCACGAAAATGCTTAATAGTTCTGAGAGGGGGATCGGTTCCTTAGCTTTGACAGAAGTAAGAAAACCGTTAAGAAGAATAAGACTGCATCACTTAGGCAAGAGTCTATCTTACAGGGCAAGCATTTATAGGGGGGGGGGGGGGGGGCACCAGAAAAAATACATTGGATTTTTGGGGCCACCTAAAAAATACGGACATGAAAGGGGGGGCCACCCAAAAAAATACAAGGTCTCCCCTCATTTCCACCAGCCCCCCTCCCTGATAAAAAATGAACGGTCCCTTAGGCGACTAGATTCTTTATTTAGACGCCAATGGCACCTCTAGAAAAAAACGTCGGACCCTATATAAGCGAGCGTGCACTCATCAGTTTAGAAATGCCCCTGGCATGTCTCACAAGTACCAGGATGCAGCCTGTGCGTTCTTCTCACTTTTCTTGGCAAATGTACCTTATTTACCATTCTCGTACCCAGAGCTCCCCGGCTCGTCATCTCGCAGGGGAGGCTCTGGCGACAACCATTTGAGGACCTTCGCTGATTGGCTGAATTTGAACTTGGGAGGATTCACTGAAAGGTCTTTCTCTCAACGGCTCTGTATTAAATCTTGAGCATGCGTCAGTGGCTGTCACCAGAGTCTCCCGCCCTAAAGCCGGGGAAATACGAGGCACAAATAGAAATGAAGTGCTATGGGGCCAAATTCGCCTTTTTCTCGCATGTGTGATAAAACATTAGACTTGCAACGCAGCAATGTTGCGCGACAAGTTGAGGGATTTTGTGCCTCGTATTTCTCCTGCTTAAGTAACGAGGAGCTCTTGAACGAGAATGCTTATTTACCCGACATGGCGCGGACATACATTATAGCAGGAACCGTCTATTACCTGAACTGATCACATGCAAGTCCATAACTAATACACACAGTCCACGTTCTCGTGCTCTCGAGGTGCAGTGCTATAGACTGGGCGTATGGTAACGCAATGTCACTTGGGGGTAACGCGGTGTAACGCAACACTCGCCCGATGAGGTCGTGCTTGGAAATCTAAAATCAAGCAATAAAAATGTGTTTAGCTAAAGACAAGGAATAGGAAAATCAATGGACGACAGTGACATTCGACAGCGGAACAATCGTCTGATTGCGACACTCGATGGCGATGACGATTACAACAATGATGATGATGATCATGATGATTGAGAAGATGATGCCGATGTTTTCAATGGGAAACCGATACATTTCAAGTTCATTTCGAGACATTTCCAACAACAATCAGACCAAAACAAAAGGATAACGAACAATCAGCATGCAACCACGTGGTGTGGCGAGACAGACAACCCCACGTGGGTGCGTCTTGTATTGGAAATTTGCACATTGATTGGCTGTCGTCCTTTTGTTTTCTCTGGTTGCCATTTTTTCATCTCGAAAGCAACTAGAAACGTTTCCTCGTTGATAAAGGACCTTTTGAAACTCAAACAAACTCGTAAGGGTCCAAACACAAATACAAATAGTCTAGTTGTTTATTTCTTCACATTCGACTCACCAATGTCATGGTAACATATCTCCCTGTCGTGCAGATCACTCGCATCAGCTTCATTGCCTCGTGCATCGGCACATCATACACGCTCTCATCACCATCATCTGCCGTCTGCAAACCTTTCCACGTGACAGGCAGGAAATGACCAAATATGGTATCCATAAGACGAGGGCACTTAACTATCTCGTGCGCAGACTCAGTGGAGTGTCGGGCTATTCTCGTGAGTATGGCGAGCGTGCTCCGAACGGCAACAGGTGAAGGTCGGCACACCTCGAGTAGGTACCGAAGACGAGGAAGGAAACGCATCTGGATAAGTCCCTGTAAAGTTAATGAATCGTACCTTAGGGTTACGGCTACATCAACCCATTTTACATTTTATGAACAGCTGATGCCTATTCAGTGGTAGCACAGAGAATTTGAAACTGGACTATTATAGTGTCATTCAAACTTGTAATAATGTACCTTGATGACATCTTGCTTGACCTGCTGCGCATCAGTAGGATGTTTCTCCTCATCCTTATCTTGATCCTCCTTGTCTTTCTCAGGTCTCAGGGATGGTGCCTCCATGCCACCATACCATTCATACACATGGTCAGCACATGCCTGCACAAGAAGCAGAGATCATTTATTACAATGATGCAGATGTAATTTCATCCTCGTGTAATTTCATCCTGGGGAAGGAGGTGATTGGAGGACCCTTGCGGGTGAGGATGACGTAATTTTTCAAGCATTTTTTTTTTTCAGTTTTGACTGAACCCCACTTCCACAGAAAAACCTTTTGTGAGTGCTATAAAGATAATTGACTGCCAAATAGTTCACAATATGCCTCTAGAATTCTCTACACACTCTTTCTCTACCTCATCAGAAGGTACAACAAGCAGAGCAGCAAATCCTTGTACAGCTGTGGCCATGGCAGCATCAGCACTGTCATCTAGAGCCCATCTTAGGAGGAACACAACCCCAGCCTCTAGTAGAGTTGGCAAGAGAGGCTCTTGTAGGGTAGCATGGAATGCTCCAATGGTGTCCTGAAAATATGGAGAGGGAGAATGAATTGCTTCTAGCAGGCATAAATCAAACGTTTTGTTCAAAATATTGCATTAGGGTACATGTATATGGCAAAACAGTAAAATTTATATGGGACAAGCAGTTCAGTACTGTCTGTGGCTTGGAGAGATGACTGTACAGGTATATCATGAATTTGTGAACACTGCAAACTCACATCATAGAAAAAGTTAGTTGATGATACTTTTAAAATATGCAAAATATCCATCAAATAATAGAGCATGTTAAGGAATATCACATTGCACAGTCCCTACTAACACATTTTGGCTCACATACATCTGATCTTCTTATGGATCACGGAAGATGTTGAAGATGCCTCTATAGAGATAATGTATCACAAAAAGGTGAGAGGGCTCTGTAAACAGAGAAAATACAACTCCTGTTTCAATACACAATTCCCTTCATCTTGATACCACTACTACCAGAATCCTCTTTGAATTCATTTTGTTGTTCAAAAGTTTGAGCTCCTTTGGGAGCTGCAAGATAATGGTGTTGATGGGGCAAACAAAAGGAACTATGAAAAGGATTCTAGGATTAGTGGTACCAAGTGTAATAAAGGGACTTGAGAATTACTGGGTGTACCTTTGCCATAATTCTTGCTAATGTCTGTAGCCCTAAAACTCTCTGCTGTAGAAAACTACTTCTTGACAAAATGAAGAGTTCCTCAAGGGTGTAGCCTGCTGCCCCAGGGTCATCACCATGGTGATGGAGGCCAAGACTGACTGGTATGTCTGCATCCCGTGTTACCATACTCCCATCAAACAAGAACCTGGCCTGCTGTCCACCCTAAAGGCAAACATTATTTATTTTGAATTTGTTTCATGGAAATACAGCATTTCTTAAATGCAGCCAATAAATAAGTACAGATTCATTACTTTTACAGCATAATGGCCTGGAATTCTAATTATTAGATTCTTATTAATTTATTAGACCTTAATATGTGAAAATCAGTACACAGTAATAAACAACAGCAAAAAAAAAAAACAGGAAGAACAGAATATATCTTATATACATGATTTTGTGTGACTTCATGGAAATGCGGCTGAATAAACAATTCAATGAATGGCACTGAACTTAGCAAAGAACCTGAAACCAATTCTTGATTCAGTACTGAAGAGTCAAGGTTGGCTAAATGTCTCCTATTTCCATAAACTGTACTGTTTCTGTAGCTTCCCCCTTCCACTTTGAGGTTTTTCCTGGCTATCTACATTTCCTTAAAATTCCCATAACCTACCACAAGATGTGCTTTGTACCTTTTGATTGACAGCACTAGGAGGTGGACAATCCTTCATCCATTCCAGCTTCTCAGGTTCCACCTTATCCATATGAATCCACTGTGCTGATGCCCCAAGCTGCATAATTTTATCTGCTGCACCCAACTGCTCTAACCCTCCTTCATCTGAGACAACATTGACATCTTTGGCAAAGTGGACATGCTTTTCATTAAGTGAAACACTTCTCTCCCTTGTCAATTGAGCAGGCTTGTCATCCATTGCAATTTCTACAGCTGCATCTGACTGCATTTCTACATCATTTGAAATGCTAACACTTTCCAGTGGATCTTGCCTGCATTTATCACTGTCAGTGTCCATATTTTCTTGATGAGAGCTAGGGGATGTGTTCTTTTTGTGTCTGGTTTTAAGAAATGATAGCAGTCCTGGATCTAAATAGAAAGAAACAAATGGGTGTTGTGCATAGCGGGTTAGCCTGCTTCCAGGTGGTTTGTGGGTGTTTTTACAGCAGAAACGCTTCAGTTTGTGATTGCAGCTGCCATCGCCTCTATCTTGGATGTGCATTGTGGAAGTCTAATTAAGGGCCCAGTAACAAGTTTGATGCTCAGAACACATCTGCTAAGACACTAAGCACACATACTGCCTTCAATCATGGTGTTTCTCTGATTTGAAAGATGCACAGTTAAGTGACAGACTTCCTTTAAGCTAATCATGAAAATTGAATGTTAGACCAGATACTTCATTCTTTTACCTATAATTTGATATATTGCACAAAGAAATTGGATGAAAACCATGACTTTAGGGTATTTCTATGGGAGCTGCTGCTGAAACTGTACCGTATCCTTAAGGAAACATCCTGAAGAAAAAACATCAGCAAGGGGGACAGCAGCTTTGAGGTGTCGGCAACAAGGTACTGTAAACCAGATGATGCTAACTTGAATAAAGATAAGGTGACTATAAAGGTGTCAATGCTATAGAGAAATCTGACTTCATCTGTTTGTGAAACTCACCAAGTAAAGCCTTCAGTCTTGCCTGCTCTGCCACTATTTCTTCTTCTGACATGTCTGCCAGCTTGCTCAGATTCTCAGCATGAATTCTTTCAACCTCTTGCATTGCATTTCCTCCATCAGCAGACCCTACCACTAGCCCCTCTCCAGTGATGATTGCTGGGCCAGAAACTGACCCTTGAGGGGCACCTTTAGAATATGAATATCTCAGGGGGTCGGAAGGAAACTTTGTTTGGGAAGGAGGTGTAGCTGGCATACCAAACACTGTAGGGCCTGTGTACATGAACTGTTGTGCAAAAATACTTTTTCCTTTTGTGGTATCTCCCTTGGGTAGCTTCTGGGAAATGAAAAAGAAATCAATTGTGGAAATTTAAAATTCTTTAAATAACTAAATAATTCATATTTAGGGGCAGAGAAAATACCTCTGTTATATTGCCTCTATGGGGTGCCTCAGGGAAACCTCTTGGACCACAGACGGTAATACAGGAGGTCCACCCCACATGTCTCTCTCCTATGGTAGAATGGAGAGGATATAGTTTGTAAGTGATTCACTTCTCAAATAATATCTAGGTCATAATAATCTAGTGACATCTAAAAAATAGAGCAGTGATTTTGGCTTGCCTTTATCTGGGATAGGATTGTGGACACATGCTTGTCATTTTCTAAAAGAGAAAAAGGATCTGTGAGTGAATGTGCTGTGTTGAGAATCAAATTTATATGAACTTACTTTCCAGAATTTCTGCTGCATCAAAGTCCTCTTCCATGGCAGCCTTTCTCTATGAAAATGATACAGTGTAAGTATATGATTTCAGGCAGTTATCCTGACCAGGCAGAAAATGTTGAATTTACTATGCCTGTATTACTGGCACCATATTGTATCTGGTCATAATAATATCTCTTCATGTTTACCTTTTGCTGCTCTCTGCTCTCCTTGAACTTTGACTTTTTTCTTGGAGGTGGATGATGACCTGATAAGGAGCTTGGCAGAGTTTGTGGCAAACCTTTAAAACAAGAAGCGTGTTGGGTGCAGGCATACGCTTATGTAAGATTTTAACAACGGGTATGTGCTCTCTCTAAAATCTCCTATCCACATACCACCATAATTTTGACCATCAATTACTGCACGAGCCATTAATTCATTCCTCGAGCACTCTACCTTGTAGCGTGACAACATCTCTCTGCCCTGAACCACCCGATGGCATCAAACTCTCGTCCGTCTCATGTCGCTTGTCACCCGGGGAAGGGTCATCTGTTTTCACGCGCACAACAGTAGCAGAGGGCTTGAACTCTTTAGACAAGAACTCCTCCTGAAACGCAAGCAAGTCCTCCTCCGTATCTCCTAATTTTGGCCTTGCAGACATTTGTATTCGGCAAAACTTTCGCGCTGTCAATGAGCAATTTCTTCCTCGTGTTGGCCGCCATCTTGAAAAATAAACGCATGCGCAAAGCGATGGATTTGTGCAAAAATATTGCAGGCTCATAGCGGGAATTCAAGATGGCGGACGAAGTGGAGATTGAAAAGCTGAGAGAAGAAATCGCCAAGAAAACCCAAGAATTAGAAAACCTCAAGTCGAGACTACTAGAAAAGGTAAGCTGTGTATAATTAGTTTACCTGAAGGTGATTGTTTCGCGGAAACACTTCTTTGCTCTCGAGTGATCTCATGTGCCTCCTGTTTTCTGCCCTGGGACATTTGTCGTTGATATCAAATCCGGGCATCAAATCATAAAATGGCAATATAGGTAGCAATATAATGATATCTGCATTGTTGTACAGTTCTTGAGTTGTTCTATGGTTGTGTTGATAACAGGAGCAAGAGCTGCACAGACACCATACCCACACAGATAATGGAAGACTGTCAAACAGGGAGATTGCGCGGTACAGCAGACAGCTAATATTGCCGGAAATAGGCGTCAAAGGTACTGAACAGAAATAAGATGGAAAAGATTGTCTTCCATTTGTAGTCTTATAGCCAGCCTTTGTCAACTATGCATGTCAGAATGAATGATGCCTTCCAACAAGTAAAAACGCAAATGTGGGATCTCAGCTATTTCTCAGTTGATTTCCTATGTAGAGTTATAAGGAGTTATAGTTTTAGCCTTACTTTTTCTCATGACATTTACTACTCCCTTCCCCTTGTGCAACT
This sequence comes from Scolanthus callimorphus, assembly GCA_033964015.1. NCBI lineage: Eukaryota > Metazoa > Cnidaria > Anthozoa > Actiniaria > Edwardsiidae > Scolanthus > Scolanthus callimorphus. Next base: position 28,482,032 of record CM066915.1, on the reverse strand, counting down.
GGCCTTGTTCTGTACCATTTTCAATTTCTGGATCTGCCCTATTGAAGCCCTTGAATGACACCTCAAATAAAATTATTTAGAAAATATCCATCTCCCCACTATAGAGGGAATTTACCACTACCCACCCCTCTGGAATTTCCATATCACCCTGCTTGCAAAATAGTACCAGTAGGAGCTCTTTTTGACTTTCAGTAAACTGATTTTAATACCCTTAGGTCAACTGAAGATGAAACACTCATCAGTTCTGATAGTTGGTGCAGGTGGCCTGGGTTGCCCTGCAGCTCTTTATCTTGCTGCAGCAGGAGTAGGTATGGTGTTTGCTATGGTGAGAAGAGTGGTGATGATGAATCAAGATGATGATATGGAAGTTATTATGATTTGGAAGAAGTAGGGCGATAGACCCAGCATGGCATGAAGTGAAAAGTAATGCAAATTTTTCAATAACAAGAAGAATTTTATGTCCTAGTGAGTAAGTGTTTAAAGAGAATGAATATTTAGGAATATTCGTAACTGGAATTCTACAAGGGTGAGTTTTGCTGGATGTTTTACTGTATGATAATAATTTTCAATTCTGTAAGCAGGCAATCACATGTTGTGCTGTGTGGTGAGTACCCGGGGGGACTCCTCTATGTTTGGGACAGGGGTGCTCATCGGGAACTTTTGATTTTACCCCTAAAAGGTACCAAACATGGCGTCGCTTGGTTGATTTTTACCCCTAAAAGGTACTAACAAGATGTATTGTCCCTCATGATTTTCTCTCATATTTTTTACGAGGGAAAATACGTCTGGAATTCAGGCTACCAACAAGTGTGATTTGCTAGAATGGACCTCTAACAGGTACCTATCTGAAAAAATTTGCAAGTTTTCGAATTTTACCCATAAAGTGAAAAAAGGTACCAGAGGCCTGATTTTAAACCTAAAAGGTACGACGAGCACCCCTGCCCCAAAAATATGGGAGTCCCCCCCTGTACAGTACAGCTCTGCCAACCAAGCGTTTTTTATCAAATTATTTATGCAGCATAAAAAGAGTAGACATATGATGCCATGATGATTATCAGATTTTTTTTCACCAGGCTGTATTGGTTTAGTTGACTATGACACAGTAGAAACCAGTAACCTTCACAGACAAGTTCTACATTCAGAAGACAGGGTAAACATGCACAAGGCTGAGTCTGCCAAGCAAGCCCTTACTAGGTTAGATCTTCATGTACCTGTAGCTGCATGTCTAAGACATTCCAGAGTCCAAAGTCTTAATTAATTCAGATGGCAATTTGACTAGATATTTTGGACTAGATATTTTGGACTAGATATTTTGGACTAGATATTTGTTTCCTGTCACCGTTTGGTCAGTAGATGTAATGTTGCACCCAGTATTTTAGTGGGCCAACTGCAAACTTCATAACCAGGGATGGTGGGGTGGGGGGTTTACATTTTATCAATTTTGCATACATTTTCACTAAGCTACAATCTGACGAAGAAAATACAGTGTCCAGTTTCATTTTCTGACAGAATTTTTCCTCCTATCCTTAATATTGTGAAAAATGAAGTCACATTTTCGGACGCAAAACGGGCTAAATTTCTACTCGCAGTGCTCTCAACATTGAAAGTAGGGGGCGGTGAAAGTGGACACTTTATTATGCGATCAGATTGTATTTGTATTCGATACTACGGGATGTAACGCAAAAGGGGGCAATTTCGAGTTGTAATGGCCAACGGCGAAGCGCAAAGTTAACGGATTTATATTTTTGTAGCAGCGCATAGTTATGGTGTGTAAACTTGTTGGTGTAATTACTTAGTTTAGTAGCTCTAACTAATATAAAAAAACAATGAAAAGAGTCGAAATATGTGTATTTTTTTTCTGGCGTCTTTTCTTTGTATGAATTTCTAGAGAACATATACTCAGGACATGCTAAAAACCGGCGAACAAATTGAAACTTACTTTATTGTGTCGTGAGGGTATTGAGCGTTACCTGTGTTTTGGTTGATAGGCGTTTGCTGCTAAATGGTTTCCGAGGGGAGACAGAAACTAGAGTTTTGTGACTAGTTCTAGTTTGAGACTTCGCAGAAATCATTCTCCTTTCCTACAAGATCCTCTTAAACACGACCAGAATGCTTAAAACATTATGAAGATTTAGCTACAAAGTTTTCATTTTAGAGATAAATAACAACAGACAAACATAAACTTGTCAGTAAAGTTGTTTATGCTAATGCGCTCTGTACTTTTACATGCCTTGTAATCGAATTTGACGGTGCGCCATTCTTCAGAATACAGTAATTAATTTTCCTGCAAATATATTCAGTTATGAATCTCGCAGCCTTATAGAGTAAAAATTATCGAAGGCTCTACGCTATTCAAAGCTTAATCAAGTTCTAGTTAACGCTAGTTTTTTCGACTTTTCAGTGGCGCACCGTCGGTTCTTCAAGAAAAAATGAGTAGACGTGTTTCTATTTTTAAACTGACGGTGCGCCACGAAAAATTGATCTTGTACGCGTTATCGAAAATTCTAGTCGCAAAGAAACAGGATAAACTTTTCGGGTAAATTTGTGTCTAGTATAGAATAGAGTTAAAATGTGGAATTTAGTTAATCAAGCTATAAAATTGCAATATATTTGTGATGGCTCACCGTCCCATTGTGAATTGTACGCATAATTACATGTCATGTGACCAGCATTTGTTTTAATGGCACCCTCAGGGAGATTAAGGCATGGGTCTCATCATCCTTAGGAAAAGTTGAGGGGGTGGTTAAAATGTTGTTTATGATTCGTCTTGCTTCATGAAAGTTTCGATATTTGTTACTTTGCATAAAATGATGACGTCAACGGAGACCTTGCGTGTGTGACATTTAACCTTCTAGTGTCACGCAAGTATCACTTCCAAATGTTTGGCTAAAAATTCCGAGTTGAAAACCTCATTGAACGTAAACACGTTTTACCTTTTAAGGTGTCTAATAGCAATGCCTTCACAACTGCATCTGGATAATTAGGACTTTATTTATTCTAACTTAGAAATTAATAATTACTTACTCGACCCAGTCCCCTGAAAAATATAATCGTGAATATTTCACGTATTTTAGAAAAATCTTCAAATGTCCAGATGACAAGTTTCAAATGTTCATGCCCTTAATCTATTCATAAGAAAAGTTTCAAGAAAACTTGCGTTTAGGACTCGGATTTTTTAAAAATATGTTGACATTTCGAAGTTTTGGTGTTAAGAAATTTGATAGGTCACGTGATGAGTTGATGAAGAGTGGACATTATTTTTATTGAAGAGTTTATCCATACCGATGTTATGGACAAGTTATATCTTGATATATGCATTTTCCAACAGAATTGACCACCCCGCTAAGTTTTAGGGCAAAATTAAGTATTGACCCATGCCTTAATCTACCTGAGCCCGAACGTTAACATCAAAGGGTAATTCTCTTTTTGACAAAAAACTGCATTTTTAACTGATTTGTAAGACTGTTGACTTTGATACATCGCATAATTTTGACACTTTTCTAAGTGACAGTCCCTGCACTTTCTAAAGACAAAATATCCTAGCTTTGAGCTCGTTGGAAAACGTCTTTAGAATGATCATAGTTTTCAAACAATGACTTTTTGAAAACGCGTCAATTTTTAAGTTTGACAACACAGGGTACTATTTAAACAGTCTATATTTCCAAAATTAACAACTTCCCTCGTCGATTTATCATATATATAACAAAATAACTAGCCAGAAACATCCTCAACTGCGTCAGTTCTATTTGTCGCGTGCCTTGTCTCTATTTACACCCGTCACGCTATTATCCTTAAAAGCGCCCTATAACCCCTTATAAAGACAATCTGACGAAGAAAATAAAGTGTCCAGTTTCATTTTCTGACAGAATTTTTCCTCCTCTCCTTAATATTGTGAAAAATGAAGTCACATTTTTCGGACGCAAAACGGGCTAAATTTCTACTCGCAGTGCTCTCAACATTGAAAGTAGGGGGCGGTGAAAGTGGACACTTTATTATGCGATCAGATTGTAAGCTTAGTGAAAATGTCCCTCCCCCCCCCCCCCACCTTGCCGTACAATCTTACTAATGAGCCCCCCACTTTCAAACTGTCCTGTCATCCCTGATAAAATAGTTAATTTGCACCCAGCATTGTCATTGTTGACATCTGGTGTTATTGATTGAGCAACTTGGCCCTGGAGGAGAAGCAATATTGACCAAAAATAATTCTTGTGACTGTCATTGTATTTCTACAGATTGAATTCCTTAGTCCACTATGTGACCCACTGTACTCAGCTTAACAGTACCAATGCATTGGATATAATCTCTAAATATGATATAGTGCTAGACGCCACTGATAATGTGGCTACCAGGTTGGTGCAAAGAAAGTGGCTATAATTATTAATTCGCTAAATAAATGCCTTGCTGCTGCATTTGGGAAATCAGGGACTTCTGGGATACTTGATAGATGATACATAATATGGTGGTGGATTCAGAAGTTTTACATAGGGAGCATAGGGGGGACAGTCAAAGTGACTATTACAAAGGTTTTGACAGACAATCCCCTGAATCTTTACTTGTACTTTCAGATATCTGTTGAATGATGCATGTGTTTTGTTAAAGAAGCCATTAGTCTCTGGAAGTGCACTGAGATTAGAAGGACAGGTATTTCAAGCTCATATTTCTGTCATTTGATACTCTGGTGCAACTTGACCATGATATGACCAATATGTTTGTTCTAGCTTGTAGTGTACAATCAAAACGATGGCCCTTGCTACAGATGCCTCTTTCCCACCCCTCCCCCACCAGAAACTGTTGGTAATTGTTCAGATAATGGGGTGCTTGGAGCAGGTATGATACTGTATTCATGGCGCTGTTGACAACAAAATTCTGTGAGCCTTTGACAGAAACCACTTATATGCAAAACTGAATTTCCCATGGCGATAACTTTCCCTGTCTATCTTTTGTTTCCAGTGCCAGGCATTGTAGGAACATTACAAGCAATAGAAGTCATTAAAATAATCACAAGTGGGGAGTGTATCTGACATCCAGAGATCGTAGTTGTCCAATATATCATCATCTCGTCTTTTTTACCACTTTGGACATGCATGCATACTCCAGTAGAAAATTTTGTGGCTTTTCTTTCAATATGTTTCCCTAAAAGATAACCCACGAAACATGTCTCTCTCTAGGCCACGAAACATGTCCACGAAACATGTCTCTCTCCGCAGGCTTTCTTTGCAGCGCGGTGCTCGGGAGAACGCTTATTCACACATTTTAAAAATTGTACTCACATAATTTTACTTACTTTTACCGAAAAAGGATCCCGAAAAGAGAGCTGAAGAAAATGCTTTCCCTGCAACACAAAATTCCTTAACTGTACAACAGCTAGCTTTTCAAACAAAATGCTTATATATGATGCTATGGATGGTAGATTTTTACAAGTGAAACTGAGACCGAAACAACCAACGTGTAGTGTTTGTGGTGAGAATCCTTCCATACGACAACTGATCGACTACGAACAATTCTGTGGCGCCTCGGCGACAGACAAGGTAATTCAATGAATACCCGGGATGATTCCCTATGAGCGTATGACTGAGAGCTGTTGCCCTAGACCCAAGCAAGAGTTGAAAACAGAGAATAATTCAGAAAAATTATATTTATAAAAGGGGGTGTTAAAGATTCATCGAATAACGTGTTAACCGCCAAATAAACCTACATATAAAAACATTTCCAGAGGCGGATCTAGGAATTTCAGAAAAGGGGGGGGGGGTCGAATAGTGAATACATGGGACGAAAATTTGCAAACTTCCTACATCAAATACAGTAAATGTGTGGGAAAATCTCCTGAGAAAGGGGGGCCGCGGCTCCCTCCCCCCCCCCCCCGATCTGCGCTTTCAACTTCTCGCCTCTTGCTCCTCTGTTTCTCTAGGTTTCTTTTCTGAATTAGACCATGTCCGATACGTTCTGTATATTTATTTGAACATATGAGCAGTTCCAATTCGTTTCTGTTTCAATGGAAACGGGAAAGCCCCGAGAAAGGTAACTGGGGCGTGTTATTTGAAAACCCCCAAAGGTATGCCTCACAACTGCAAAGTCCAGGCGCGGGTTGCTCAAAAAGTGGTTTAGGACTAATCCAGGATTAATTACCATGGTGACTCGATGTTTTTGTTCAGAACTAAACCTGGTTTAAATTTAATCCACCTTTGAACAACCCGCGCCAGTTGTTTATGCATTTTCTGATTTCACTTTCTAGACGCCGTCTATAAATCTTCTTCGGAAGAAAACAGAGTTTCTGTCGAGGTGAGCAAATGATAAACGAGAACTATAATGTTGACCTTGTTATTTCATTTTGTTTCATTGTATTTGAAAGTGTTTGTACTGTATAGAAAGTTTTCACTTTATACGACGTGTGGCAGAAACGCGACGGTACACGTGCTACAGAAACTGCACATTGGCTTCCTGGCGAGAAATTAGCACATTGAATGCAAAAATCGAGAGGTTTTGGATTTAAAAATAAATCAAAGAAACAGGTCCTAACAACAAGCCATCCAACAAAGTGATTCGCTAAAAGTATACGAAAGTTGTCAATACAGTCAAATATAATGTCTTTTTTTCTCAGAGCTACAAAGAGGTTCTACAACAGGGAACACCACATGTGCTGTTAGATGTACGAGAACCCGTAGAACTCGATATCTGTGCGCTTCCAAATTCTATAAGTATCCTTTGATGATATTCTCACGTTTTTGTCAGTAAAGGTGAAATACAAAAAGTATTCCCAGCAAAAGGGGGTGAGGAATAGGATTTGTGAGCAACATGTCCGTTGTGCGCCCGTGATGCGTCCGTCTGGACAAAAACATCGAACAAAAACTTGCAACGCAGATGATGTTGCGCGGCAAGTTGATGTATCTTCTGTAACTTGTATTTCTCTGTCTTTACGAAATATGTATTTTTACATTAGTATTAATTTCATTTTGCCATCATTTGTTAATCAGCTCGCCAGTTTAAAGACATGGATTAATATTTTTCTGAGCATATAATATTAGACATCCCTCTTCGCCATGTTTCAGTAGATGCAAAACTACAAGTTTTACAAGAAAAGGTGAAGAAGATAGAGGAAACAACAAAGCAGCCTGCGCATGGTGAGAACCCTCCTTTCTCGTTTTTAAGCCGCGTTTTATTTGATTTGTCCGAAGGAAAATCGGGACACGAACAAATCTGTATTGTTATTTACTCGGCATGGCAAATGGCAGCTTGTAAATCAGGCCTAATGGACAACCCATCTATGTTTGTCGCTGTCTTTTCATCTACTGTACATGCTTTGTCTTTCCGTCCATCAGACTCAGTCTACACTAGTGGAGCGTACAAGTGCCCAATCAAAATGGTCGGGGGATCCTGTCCCCACTAATCAGCCCCTTCACTTCAAACTTGTTTTCCACCTCCCGTGAATTTAGTCTGCATCAACGCTCCTTTAGACTCCTTCGCTAAAATAAGTGCTCTTTTAACTTTTGTTTACCATTTTTGCATTTTAGTTTATGTGGTCTGCAGGCAAGGAAACGACTCCCAAAAGCAGTTCAACTCTTCAACAGAAATTCAAGTCACATTGTCGAGACAGTAGCACAGAAGGAAGTCTAAAGCTGTTATATTCAGAGATATAAAAGGCGGCCTTACAGCATGGGCGAACCACATAGATAGGGAATTCCCTGTATATTAAGTCTATTTTGATTATCAAGGGCAAGCAGAGTAGTACTGTGACCGTCAATACCCTGTATTAAAGAGCCCGTGTCATCCACTTCTTGTTATTGTTTTCGTTCGGTATTAGAAGACGAATTACGTGTAGAAATTGCTCTACATTCTCTAAATCAGCCGATGGAAATGGATGCTTTCTCCGAATTTGGTATGTTGCTATACCCTTCGGAAAACTGCTATTTAACAAATAGATCTCGTTTTGCGTGCGTGTGTACCGTAATAGATACACAGATGACGTCACAGAATAATGTCATAACAAAAAGTACGCAACGAGACGCAGTCGAGTTGCGTGACTGTTGTTCATGACATACTGTGACGTCTTCTGTGTATCTATTACAGGACATACGCACAAAAAACGAGATCTATTTGTTTTATACAACAACAGGGATTTTTGTCAACCGTGTATTTGTACTCTATAGCAACATGGCTCTCGACCAATCAGAACGCGCGATTTACTAGTGTTGCTGTATAAATACTGTTGTGCTTCTTTATATTTCTCAGAAGCTTAATAAGTACAAACCCGCGTATAAGAGGATTTTAAGAAGCGGTTAGGCTACGGTTTTGCATCTTTAAATAAAAAAAATGAACCGTATTGGCTAAATTTCTAAAATTCAATGGGCACAAGAAAGGCCTCATATTTATAAATTGGTCATTTTCTTATACGCATGCCCGGGAGCTCTGGCATGAGACATTCTCGTACCCAGAGCTCGAATGCTCGCAGGGGAGGCTCTGGTGACATCCATTTGAGGGCCGTCGCTGATTGGCTAATTTTGAGCGTTGGAGCATGCGCTGCAAGGTCTTTCTCTCAGCGGCTCTGTATTAAATCTCGCGCATGCGTCAGTGGCTGTCACCAGAGCCTCGCCCCCGCGAGGTTGAGCCGGGGAGCTCTGGGTTCGAGAATGGTTTGCTTGGACACTTTCCTTTTCAATATGAGAACGTATGAGAAGCGAGGCTATCGCTCAAGGGGCGGACCTAATTATAAGGAGGGGGGTATTGTGATCAGCTTCGTGGTTTGGGCGGTACCTAAAGAACTGCCGATATATTTTTGTGTTTAGGTCACTTCCAACCAGGGTTGCGCGAAAGGTACGTAGAGGTATGAACTAAGTCAAAACACTGCATAATTTGTCGAAGGAAACGTTGCCCACGGTGTTCAACTCCCGGGGGGGACTCCGATATTTTTTGGTCGGGGATGATCGTCGTATCTTTTAGGGGTTAAAATCACGGGGCCTCGGTCTCCTTTAGGGGTGATCTTAATCTTCAATAAAATTAGGGCGATTGGTATCTTTTAGGGCCGAAATATGTGTCCAAATTGTTTTTTTCTCATGATGGTGCTTCTAAAAACCGTGAAAGAAAGAGAGATTACTCGATGAGAAGACGATAAATTAGAAACATACACGGACATTTCTTGATGGGTAGCTTTTACCTGTTACCTGTCTCCTTCGCGCCTACTTTGCACATAAGGCCTCATCTTTTAGGGTATCTTTTAGGGTAAGAAATTATTTGAGCCACGCCATGGCCCGCCATGTTTGGTATCTTTTAGGGGTGAAACTGAAAATTTCCGACGATCGACCCGACCAAAAAATATGGGAGTCCCCCCCCCCCCCCCCCGGGTTCAACTTTTAGTGCAACAATGTTACGCGAAACATCATTATTATATTACACAGCCGTAATCTACGGTGCTACTCCAGTTATTACAATACTTTGCTTAGTCACATAACGTTCCTCGTGACTTCGGGCCGCGAACTTGTAATGTCAAACTGGACTAATTGAGTCATTAAAGGACAGCATTTAAAAAGTATTTCAATATATTTTATTCTCTGATTCAATACTTCAATTGTTGTCATACAGTAATATTTATTCCGGGATTTAATCCTGTTGCCTAATTTTTAAAATGAAAGTGCCAGTCAGCTGGGTGTGTCTCTTCTGTATGGATCTGTAAAAGGAAACACACACAACTGTTACATGACTGTACTGAAACGCGGCACATGCATCATATTAAAGAGCCTCTGTCAGCCTCCATTTTGTCATCCTAGCAACATACCAGACAGAGAAAGCATCCATTTCCATCGGCTGATTTAGGCGATGTAGTGCAATATTTTCGATAGAATTCGATAAATCAATAATAAAACTTTGTTTTTAAAAGACTTTTTCAAGATTTCTACACGTAATTCGTTGTCTGATATCGACTGAAAACAATAACAAGGAGTGGCTGACTAGGGCTCTTTAATATTTAACAATTAGTCACAGAAGGCGACGTGATTATCGGCGAATAGATTATCGACGAAGTCGAGGTGACTATTCGCGATAATCACGGAGCCTGAGACCCCGTCAACACAACGTTTTCAAACGAAAACGGCGATACTTTTTGCTCCGGATACGGCTATCGTCCACACTACAACGCCAAATGCGATCACCGAAAACAATACGAAAACGATAAGTGTGGACGCAAATCATTTTGAAAACGGATCAAAAGTATCTGTTTTCGTTTAAAAACGGAGTAGTGTGGAAGGGGTCTGAGGCGACTAAGCGGAGCTCACAAATAAATACGAAATGTTCAATTTGATTCAAGTTCCATTTTTTGGAAATACTGGAAACGAAACAAACTATCGAATTTCATGTCGAAGCTCTAGGAAGAATGGGATGCTAGATCTACTATGGTACTACAACTTACTTGAAGGGCGAGGTCCCGATAGAGGAGGTCCTCCAACAGGGGACCATATCGATAAGGAGATCCAACGGGAGGACCCATTGGAGGTCTGATTGGTGTTGACATATGGTGAGGAGGTGGTGGTGTCACCATATGTGCTGGGGGTGGTGTACCATTTAGAGGCTGGTCGGGCTGTAAAAAGAACGATAGCAAACCATTTAAACGTTGACATTCATACTGACAATCGATAATCTGCCCCCTTACTACTGTATGCATTGCTACGCGACATAAAAATTCAATGTTGCGATGGGCTCTCCATGCAGTGGGTCGAAATTGATTGCCAAATCAACCAAAACGGTTCTAAGCTATCCTTTGGCTTCCTTGCCTCGAACTTTCTGGTTCAAGAGTTTTTAGGTCGCGTAGCAATGCATACGGTGGTAAGTGAACACATTGTTCATTGTTGAAATTCCAGGGTGGGTGGTTCAAGTTAAAAAATCCAGGGTGGGTAGCTGTAACTGGGGGTGCGAATTTTTTTTTGCGACTACCCTTTGCCCTGCGCAGGGCCCAGTTCTGGGCTAAGTTGTCTGCAACGTCGCGACGAAAAGCCAGTCGACTGCACTAGGCGAAACAGTGCAAGGACCTGATTGGCTGGAGGAACAAAAAGAGCAAAATGAAATCACATTTTGGAAATTTGTAGCGCGAAACAACGGTATACACCTAATTCAGAAAAGGTTGCTTTGGTCATTGCTCTTTGGTCTTTCAATTATAGCGCGAAACAAAGGAATTCTTTGCTTCAGTGACCACGAAACAAAGGCGTCCAAGGACCAAAGACCAATGACCAAAGCAACCTTTTCTGAATTAGGTGTAGATGAATTGTTGCTACAGTAACATGCTTTGAGTTTGTTACCCTGTCTGGGTGGTCAGGTGGTCTGCGCATCTGAAAAAAAAGTAACGCAACATTAGCGTGATGCGGACGGCTGTTGATTGGCATTGCGAGATTTGTCTGTTTGTTGGCGATCTGAAGAAATCGCACTGAAGAAATTCCCATGCTCGTAGCCTACCCGCAAGCTCTCTTTGTTTCTGGTGTAGTCTGTAGATGACGCCGGGAGTATTACCTTGCTTGTGGCTTGCGCGCACACGTTGTATGGGATTCCTGCGCGCGTTCGTTTGTATGGGGTTCCTGTGGACTCTGTACGAAAGCTCTCAAAAAGCCCCAACCAAGCTCCAACCAAAAATCAAGCATCGAAACAACATGCGCGCGCTTGACACAGGAAGCCCATCGCGTCGCTCGTCGTCCACCGCGCGCGTCTAATAAACAACGCATTTAGAAAACTAGAGAACAGAGAGCCTGTAGGCAGGCTACCATGCTCGATGATCTGCGGGAGCTGGCCAATAACGACCGGGAAAAAAGCAACGCTGGATCCTCGAGCATGTGGAATTCCATGTTCAAAACGCTTGCTACATCGCGGCGACGTCAAAAGTGAAATCACCATAAGAATCGCCGGTCGTTTACACCGCGCGATGTGACATCGCCCGTGAGCTCGCCGTAGAAATCACACGTCAAATCGCACCGAGATCGTGACACGGCAGCACATTAGAAAGTGTTATGGCATACTTACGGGTGGTGGAGGAGGCAGAAATGGTCGAGGCATCATTGGTGGAGGTGGGCCGGGTGGACCACCAAATCTGAGTGGTGGAGGGGGTCTATGCCAGGCCAAGGTGGAGGGGGACCTCGTGGACCTAGAACAGTAATAATGAAATGAGACAGAGACGCGATTAGGCAATGATTGGTGCATGATTTGCTAAGACCTGTCTAAAAATAATTCTAATCGGGAATAACTAAAATACAGTCCAGGTTTGTAAAATGACCGTTTAACTGTTAGATCAATAAAAATATATAGGGTTTTTATCTATTATCAAGAGGATGGGATTGGATTGCGATTTGAATTATTTGCTTGTCAGGCAAGCGTGCGAGTGCCCCTTTAAGGACGACAAGGAGTTGTAACTTACCGAGCATCGGGGGCGGTGCAGTTAAGGGGCTTTCCCTCCTGGGCCTGAAACAGGAGCATGTGACAGAATGAGAGAAAGAATATCAAACACAATTCTGGAATGATGTAAACATGTGAAACAATGTAAGTATTTCTTGAAACTTGTTCAACCTATGCGCAAAGTCTACCCTGATAAAGGCAGAACAGCCGAAACGTCCGACTTAAAATATTATTTTTATTGTTCATACATGCGCAAAGTTACCGTGGCCTATTCAGGATGCGTTGAAGACATTCAGAAATAAGGCCTAACGTTAATGATTTTGACACAAAGTGTATTGCTGAAGAAAGTGTATTACTATACTCAGAAATAAAGCCTTATAGGTAGATTCAATGAAGCCTGAAAAAGAGAAGGCAAAAATGACTTCCTTACATTGGTCCATCGCGCATGGCAGGAGAGGTGGTACCGTCGTCTGAATAACAAAAAATATATATCAATATATACTACAATGGGGCGAGTGCAACAAGGAAAAACAAATGGCACACCATGTTCTCGCTATTTTTTCTCGCCACGATCGCATCGCCAAGTGTCTCCTCTCGGGAGCGCCTGCGAGCTGCGAGACTGGGGTATGACTAACCGGAACCTTTCCCGCGAGCTGCAGGACTGGAGTATTTTTGGAACCTCTACAAAATTTCTAGAGTCTCTTCTCTGCACTACATTTCCACTACATTCCATAGGAATTCCCTTGCCACTGTTTATAATATTATATTTATTATTGTATTGTTTTTATGTTTGGAAAGTTAAAATTGAATTGAATTGAACTATGTTACCGACTGGTTTCTACTTACTGCTGCCATTCGATTGCGAGGATCCAGGTCTCTTCTCGGCCTTCTCCTTTTCCAAATGATAAAGTCTACGATAACAAGCAATAAAGTCATTGAAAATATTTTCCATTCCTGATTTTTCCATATCCCCAAATAATCCATGATTTCTTTTCTGCCTCGCTTCGAACAACGCGGGAAAACGTTTCTGTCCACGATTAAACGCAAATCGCAATAGTGGTTCTGTTTTTTGTTGTCGAAAAATTTCTTAAATTCTACATTTCAAGAAGCCCCAATTTGGAAGGGAAGTGTGTTGTTACTTCACCAATTAACAAATCTGACCCACTCTAACAGGACTTCAGGGGCGTAGCCAGGATTTGAAAAAGGGGGAGTCACATTAATTGTACAAATGTATGGTGTCCCTTTCCAGCTTTCCGATTTTTTTCTTAATGTTTACTGTATTTTTCTTCTAAAAAGGGGGGTCATATGCACCCCAGGACCCCCCTAGCTACGCCCCTGGACTTACCGTCGTCTATAACTGTCCACTTGGCGCTGTAGCTCATCACGCTCGCGCTCTGCAGTTCTATATTTGAGCTATAATCACAAATAAACAACACAATGACTATTCGACGATAATCACGTCGCGACTAATTGTTAAATAGGAAAATAGTCACTTGAGTTTTGCTTTTTCAGCTTGGGTATTATTTTCAAATTTTACGAAACACCTGCACTCTTCCATTACTTTTGGACAAAAAAGTCTGGAGACTAATAATCAGGGGAAAATGCAATAAAAAAAGAAAGTCATGTACCCAATTTCCATGGGCTCGCTCCTCCACGTCAGCGACCTGTTGAAAAGGGGACACAAAAGTTTGAAAATGGGAATACATTAAAAGGTTTTAACTGGTTAAAACCAGAAATTAATTAAGCTTTAACATTAATTTCCTACGTGTTGGCTCATGGCAAACGTCGAACAACATGGATAATGCTTGAAAAAACGTTTGCCCTTATCAAATTTCCTCGACCGGATTCATAAACTTACAAAAATTGGCGTGTCGATTCTCAATTCTACTAGCCGATACAACGGTTTTGGCTGTTAGCTGAAAATACTGCAAAACTCCTAGTGCTTACCTGCGTCCTAAAGTTGGACTGCAGTCGATCGATTTCATCCTTCAACTCTTTATACTGTTTGCTGTAGAACAATACAAAACATTTATTGTTACTACTGATACTACTGCCTTCAAAGACGGACCCAATTTTTTTTAAAAACGTGCGTGAAAATTACAACGCAGCCTCTAGGCTGGGCCAAATCCGTTCAGCGTGCCCATTTGACTTTTTCGTTTGTTCTCAAAGCACCAAATCTTCAGCGATGCTCAGAAATACTCAGCCAATTTTAAATCAGTTAAAGCATGCATTGAACAACGTTAAACATCGCTAAACATGCATTAATTTACTGAGCTTCTTCGGGTTCTGAAACCTTTTTCATGAAGAAATTGTCGAACCAATCTTGAAACAAATGTTGAACTGGTTTGGCCCCAGCCTTAGGCTTGATGAAAGGGTGTCATGCCAACGGGCATAATTATGCAAATCAGCTTTTGTTCCTGAGACTGTATGCGTAATTCAGTTAGTTTTCGTACCGATAAGATTGAAGGTCATTGACAGCCGAAGATGCTTGGCTGCGCTCGGTCTGAGTTGGCTTTCACTAGCAATACGAGCAGATTCTTCGGCTGTAAGTTTTCTGTGAGTACGAAAATGAACAAATAATGGTCAGCGCGAATGCTATTTAATTACCTCATTATGTGACACATAAGAATTTGGCGAAAGTAACATCGAAACGGTGAACAGATACAGGAATGACAGCTACTCGATTTCTCGAACTTTCCACCATTGAGCTTGGTTTGGTAACTACACTAGATTATCACAACTAGCCTGCGCGACAGAGCGGGAAAACCCTGCTAAAATCAATAAATTCAAATAGTAAGGTCGGGTTAACTCAGACAAGCTTGATTTTTTTGCATACAGACTCCTCATTGATGGAAAACAAAACATCAAAAAAAAATTTTTTTTAATGGATACGTCTTTGAGATATTAGGCTTTAAAACTTTGGTTTCTGTGCCATTTTATGGGAGAATTAGTACTTTGATCAGGAATTATGCAAACTTTGTTCAATCATACCTAAAAGTCATATTGTTCAAATTTCTTTAAAAATTCGAATTAAGCTTTTGGTCACAAAAACTCTTTGTACACGGAATCTTGAGCTTATATTTTGAAATATGACGAAGTTAGACATTTTATTTTTGGTAATTTCCGCTCTGTCAGCCAGCGCGCTACTCGGTTCAGTTGTCAGCAAATCGACATTGATTTATTGATAAACAAACCACTTGAATGTGATTTCCTATAGTCACCCATTAGATGTGTCATCGTTACCTGTGAAGCTCCTGTTCGGTATCCTTGAAGTACGCCCTAAGGGCCGCTAGCTCCACCTCCCGGTCACGCTGATCGACATTGATTTATTGATAAACAAACCAGTTGAATGTGATTTCCTATAGTCACCCATTTAGATGTGTCATCGTTACCTGTGAAGCTCCTGTTCGGTATCCTTGAAGTACGTCCTAAGGGCCGCTAGCTCCACCTCCCGGTCACGCTGATCGACATTGATTTATTGATAAACAAACCACTTGAATGTGATTTCCTATAGTCACCCATTAGATGTGTCATCGTTACCTGTGAAGCTCCTGTTCGGTATCCTTGAAGTACGCCCTAAGGGCCGCTAGCTCCACCTCCCGGTCACGCTGATCGACATTGATTTATTGATAAACAAACCAGTTGAATGTGATTTCCTATAGTCACCCATTAGATGTGTCATCGTTACCTGTGAAGCTCCTGTTCAGTATCCTTGAAGTACGTCCTAAGGGCCGCTAGCTCCACCTCCCGGTCACGCTGATCGACATTGACTTATTGATAAACAAACCACTTGAATGTGATTTCCTATAGTCACCCATTAGATGTGTCATCGTTACCTGTGAAGCTCCTGTTCGGTATCCTTGAAGTACGCCCTAAGGGCCGCTAGCTCCACCTCCCGGTCACGCTGATCGACATTGACTTATTGATAAACAAACCAGTTGAATGTGATTTCCTATAGTCACCCATTAGATGTGTCATCGTTACCTGTGAAGCTCCTGTTCGGTATCCTTGAAGTACGCCCTAAGGGCCGCTAGCTCCACCTCCCGGTCACGCTGATCGACATTGATTTATTGATAAACAAACCACTTGAATGTGATTTCCTATAGTCACCCATTAGATGTGTCATCGTTACCTGTGAAGCTCCTGTTCGGTATCCTTGAAGTACGCCCTAAGGGCCGCTAGCTCCACCTCCCGGTCACGCTGATCGACATTGATTTATTGATAAACAAACCACTTGAATGTGATTTCCTATAGTCACCCATTAGATGTGTCATCGTTACCTGTGAAGCTCCTGTTCGGTATCCTTGAAGTACGCCCTAAGGGCCGCTAGCTCCACCTCCCGGTCACGCTGATCGACATTGACTTATTGATAAACAAACCACTTGAATGTGATTTCCTATAGTCACCCATTAGATGTGTCATCGTTACCTGTGAAGCTCCTGTTCGGTATCCTTGAAGTACGCCCTAAGGGCCGCTAGCTCCACCTCCCGGTCACGCTGATCGACATTGATTTATTGATAAACAAACCACTTGAATGTGATTTCCTATAGTCACCCATTAGATGTGTCATCGTTACCTGTGAAGCTCCTGTTCGGTATCCTGAAGTACGCCCTAAGGGCCGCTAGCTCCACCTCCCGGTCACGCTGATCGACATTGACTTATTGATAAACAAACCACTTGAATGTGATTTCCTATAGTCACCCATTAGATGTGTCATCGTTACCTGTGAAGCTCCTGTTCGGTATCCTTGAAGTACGCCCTAAGGGCCGCTAGCTCCACCTCCCGGTCACGCTGATCAACATTGACTTATTGATAAACAAACCACTTGAATGTGATTTCCTATAGTCACCCATTAGATGTGTCATCGTTACCTGTGAAGCTCCTGTTCGGTATCCTTGAAGTACGTCCTAAGGGCCGCTAGCTCCACCTCCCGGTCACGCTGATCGACATTGATTTATTGATAAACAAACCACTTGAATGTGATTTCCTATAGTCACCCATTAGATGTGTCATCGTTACCTGTGAAGCTCCTGTTCGGTATCCTTGAAGTACGTCCTAAGGGCCGCTAGCTCCACCTCCCGGTCACGCTGATCGACATTGATTTATTGATAAACAAACCACTTGAATGTGATTTCCTATAGTCACCCATTAGATGTGTCATCGTTACCTGTGAAGCTCCTGCTCGGTATCCTTGAAGTACGTCCTAAGGGCCGCTAGCTCCACCTCCCGGTCACGCTGATCGACATTGACTTATTGATAAACAAACCACTTGAATGTGATTTCCTATAGTCACCCATTAGATGTGTCATCGTTACCTGTGAAGCTCCTGTTCGGTATCCTTGAAGTACGTCCAAAGGGCCGCTAGCTCCACCTCCCGGTCACGCTGATCGACATTGACTTATTGATAAACAAACCACTTGAATGTGATTTCCTATAGTCACCCATTAGATGTGTCATCGTTACCTGTGAAGCTCCTGTTCGGTATCCTTGAAGTACGTCCTAAGGGCCGCTAGCTCCACCTCCCGGTCACGCTGATCGACATTGATTTATTGATAACAAAACCACTTGAATGTGATTTCCTATAGTCACCCATTAGATGCGTCATCGTTACCTGTGAAGCTCCTGTTCGGTATCCTTGAAGTACGTCCTAAGGGCCGCTAGCTCCACCTCCCGGTCACGCTGATCGACATTGACTTATTGATAAACAAACCAGTTGAATGTGATTTCCTATAGTCACCCATTAGATGTGTCATCGTTACCTGTGAAGCTCCTGTTCAGTATCCTTGAAGTACGTCCTAAGGGCCGCTAGCTCCACCTCCCGGTCACGCTGATCGACATTGATTTACTGATAAACAAACCACTTGAATGTGATTTTCTATAGTCACCCATTAGATGCGTCATCGTTACCTGTGAAGCTCCTGTTCGGTATCCTTGAAGTACCCCTAAGGGCCGCTAGCTCCACCTCCCGGTCACGCTGATCGACATTGATTTACTGATAAACAAACCACTTGAATGTGATTTCCTATAGTCACCCATTAGATGTGTCATCGTTACCTGTGAAGCTCCTGCTCGGTATCCTTGAAGTACGTCCTAAGGGCCGCTAGCTCCACCTCCCGGTCACGCTGATCGACATTGACTTATTGATAAACAAACCAGTTGAATGTGATTTCCTATAGTCACCCATTAGATGTGTCATCGTTACCTGTGAAGCTCCTGTTCAGTATCCTTGAAGTACGTCCTAAGGGCCGCTAGCTCCACCTCCCGGTCACGCTGATCGACATTGATTTATTGATAAACAAACCACTTGAATGTGATTTCCTATAGTCACCCATTAGATGTGTCATCGTTACCTGTGAAGCTCCTGTTCGGTATCCTTGAAGTACGCCCTAAGGGCCGCTAGCTCCACCTCCCGGTCACGCTGATCGACATTGATTTATTGATAAACAAACCACTTGAATGTGATTTCCTATAGTCACCCATTAGATGTGTCATCGTTACCTGTGAAGCTCCTGTTCGGTATCCTTGAAGTACGTCCTAAGGGCCGCTAGCTCCACCTCCCGGTCACGCTGATCGACATTGATTTATTGATAAACAAACCACTTGAATGTGATTTCCTATAGTCACCCATTAGATGTGTCATCGTTACCTGTGAAGCTCCTGTTCGGTATCCTTGAAGTACGTCCTAAGGGCCGCTAGCTCCACCTCACGGTCACGCTGATCGACATTGATTTATTGATAAACAAACCACTTGAATGTGATTTCCTATAGTCACCCATTAGATGTGTCATCGTTACCTGTGAAGCTCCTGTTCGGTATCCTTGAAGTACGCCCTAAGGGCCGCTAGCTCCACCTCCCGGTCACGCTGATCAACATTGACTTATTGATAACAAACCACTTGAATGTGATTTCCTATAGTCACCCATTAGATGTGTCATCGTTACCTGTGAAGCTCCTGTTCGGTATCCTTGAAGTACGTCCTAAGGGCCGCTAGCTCCACCTCCCGGTCACGCTGATCGACATTGATTTATTGATAAACAAACCACTTCAATGTGATTTCCTATAGTCACCCATTAGATGTGTCATCTTACCTGTGAAGCTCCTGTTCGGTATCCTTGAAGTACGTCCTAAGGGCCGCTAGCTCCACCTCCCGGTCACGCTGATCGACATTGACTTATTGATAAACAAACCACTTGAATGTGATTTCCTATAGTCACCCATTAGATGTGTCATCGTTACCTGTGAAGCTCCTGTTCGGTATCCTTGAAGTACGTCCTAAGGGCCGCTAGCTCCACCTCCCGGTCACGCTGATCGACATTGACTTATTGATAAACAAACCAGTTGAATGTGATTTCCTATAGTCACCCATTAGATGTGTCATCGTTACCTGTGAAGCTCCTGTTCAGTATCCTTGAAGTACGTCCTAAGGGCCGCTAGCTCCACCTCCCGGTCACGCTGATCGACATTGATTTATTGATAAACAAACCACTTGAATGTGATTTCCTATAGTCACCCATTAGATGTGTCATCGTTACCTGTGAAGCTCCTGTTCGGTATCCTTGAAGTACGTCCTAAGGGCCGCTAGCTCCACCTCACGGTCACGCTGATCGACATTGATTTATTGATAAACAAACCACTTGAATGTGATTTCCTATAGTCACCCATTAGATGTGTCATCGTTACCTGTGAAGCTCCTGTTCGGTATCCTTGAAGTACGTCCTAAGGGCCGCTAGCTCCACCTCCCGGTCACGCTGATCGACATTGATTTATTGATAAACAAACCACTTGAATGTGATTTCCTATAGTCACCCATTAGATGTGTCATCGTTACCTGTGAAACTCCTGTTCGGTATCCTTGAAGTACGCCCTAAGGGCCGCTAGCTCCACCTCCCGGTCACGCTGATCAACATTGACTTATTGATAAACAAACCAGTTGAATGTGATTTCCTATAGTCACCCATTAGATGTGTCATCGTTACCTGTGAAGCTCCTGTTCAGTATCCTTGAAGTACGCCCTAAGGGCCGCTAGCTCCACCTCCCGGTCACGCTGATCGACATTGACTTATTGATAAACAAACCACTTGAATGTGATTTCCTATAGTCACCCATTAGATGCGTCATCGTTACCTGTGAAGCTCCTGTTCGGTATCCTTGAAGTACGCCCTAAGGGCCGCTAGCTCCACCTCCCGGTCACGCTGATCGACATTGACTTATTGATAAACAAACCACTTGAATGTGATTTCCTATAGTCACCCATTAGATGTGTCATCGTTACCTGTGAAGCTCCTGCTCGGTATCCTTGAAGTACGCCCTAAGGGCCGCTAGCTCCACCTCCCGGTCACGCTGATCGACATTGACTTATTGATAACAAACACTTGAATGTGATTTCCTATAGTCACCCATTAGATGTGTCATCGTTACCTGTAAAGCTCCTGTTCGGTATCCTTGAAGTACGTCCTAAGGGCCGCTAGCTCCACCTCCCGGTCACGCTGATCGACATTGATTTATTGATAAACAAACCAGTTGAATGTGATTTCCTATAGTCACCTATTAGATGTGTCATCGTTACCTGTGAAGCTCCTGTTCGGTATCCTTGAAGTACGCCCTAAGGGCCGCTAGCTCCACCTCCCGGTCACGCTGATCGACATTGACTTATTGATAAACAACCACTTCAATGTGATTTCCTATAGTCACCCATTTGATGCGTCATCGTTACCTGTGAAGCTCCTGTTCGGTATCCTTGAAGTACGTCCAAAGGGCCGCTAGCTCCACCTCCCGGTCACGCTGATCGACATTGATTTATTGATAAACAAACCACTTGAATGTGATTTTCTATAGTCACCCATTAGATGTGTCATCGTTACCTGTGAAGCTCCTGTTCGGTATCCTTGAAGTACGTCCAAAGGGCCGCTAGCTCCACCTCCCGGTCACGCTGATCGACATTGATTTATTGATAAACAAACCACTTGAATGTGATTTTCTATAGTCACCCATTAGATGTGTCATCGTTACCTGTGAAGCTCCTGTTCGGTATCCTTGAAGTACGTCCAAAGGGCCGCTAGCTCCACCTCCCGGTCACGCTGATCGACATTTATTTATTGATAAACAAACCACTTGAATGTGATTTCCTATAGTCACCCATTAGATGTGTCATCGTTACCTGTGAAGCTCCTGTTCGGTATCCTTGAAGTACGCCCTAAGGGCCGCTAGCTCCACCTCCCGGTCACGCTGATCGACATTGACTTATTGATAAACAAACCACTTCAATGTGATTTCCTATAGTCACCCATTAGATGTGTCATCGTTACCTGTGAAGCTCCTGTTCGGTATCCTTGAAGTACGTCCTAAGGGCCGCTAGCTCCACCTCCGGTCACGCTGATCGACATTGACTTATTGATAAACAAACCACTTCAATGTGATTTCCTATAGTCACCCATTAGATGTGTCATCGTTACCTGTGAAGCTCCTGTTCGGTATCCTTGAAGTACGTCCTAAGGGCCGCTAGCTCCACCTCCCGGTCACGCTGATCGACATTGACTTATTGATAAACAAACCACTTCAATGTGATTTCCTATAGTCACCTATTAGATGTGTCATCGTTACCTGTGAAGCTCCTGTTCGGTATCCTTGAAGTACGTCCTAAGGGCCGCTAGCTCCACCTCCCGGTCACGCTGATCGACATTGACTTATTGATAAACAAACCACTTCAATGTGATTTCCTATAGTCACCCATTAGATGTGTCATCGTTACCTGTGAAGCTCCTGTTCGGTATCCTTGAAGTACGTCCTAAGGGCCGCTAGCTCCACCTCCCGGTCACGCTGATCGACATTGACTTATTGATAAACAAACCACTTCAATGTGATTTCCTATAGTCACCCATTAGATGTGTCATCGTTACCTGTGAAGCTCCTGTTCGGTATCCTTGAAGTACGTCCTAAGGGCCGCTAGCTCCACCTCCCGGTCACGCTGATCGACATTGACTTATTGATAAACAAACCACTTCAATGTGATTTCCTATAGTCACCCATTAGATGTGTCATCGTTACCTGTGAAGCTCCTGTTCGGTATCCTTGAAGTACGTCCTAAGGGCCGCTAGCTCCACCTCCCGGTCACGCTGATCGACATTGACTTATTGATAAACAAACCACTTGAATGTGATTTCCTATAGTCACCCATTAGATGTGTCATCGTTACCTGTGAAGCTCCTGTTCGGTATCCTTGAAGTACGTCCTAAGGGCCGCTAGCTCCACCTCCCGGTCACGCTGATCGACATTGATTTATTGATAAACAAACCACTTGAATGTGATTTCCTATAGTCACCCATTAGATGTGTCATCGTTACCTGTGAAGCTCCTGTTCGGTATCCTTGAAGTACGTCCTAAGGGCCGCTAGCTCCACCTCCCGGTCACGCTGATCGACATTGACTTATTGATAAACAAACCACTTCAATGTGATTTCCTATAGTCACCCATTAGATGTGTCATCGTTACCTGTGAAGCTCCTGCTCGGTATCCTTGAAGTACGTCCTAAGGGCCGCTAGCTCCACCTCCCGGTCACGCTGATCGACATTGATTTATTGATAAACAAACCACTTCAATGTGATTTCCTATAGTCACCCATTAGATGTGTCATCGTTACCTGTGAAGCTCCTGTTCGGTATCCTTGAAGTACGCCCTAAGGGCCGCTAGCTCCACCTCCCGGTCACGCTGATCGACATTGATTTATTGATAAACAAACCAGTTGAATGTGATTTCCTATAGTCACCCATTAGATGTGTCATCGTTACCTGTGAAGCTCCTGCTCGGTATCCTTGAAGTACGCCCTAAGGGCCGCTAGCTCCACCTCCCGGTCACGCTGATCGACATTTATTTATTGATAAACAAACCACTTGAATGTGATTTCCTATAGTCACCCATTAGATGTGTCATCGTTACCTGTGAAGCTCCTGTTCGGTATCCTTGAAGTACGTCCTAAGGGCCGCTAGCTCCACCTCCCGGTCACGCTGATCGACATTGATTTATTGATAAACAAACCAGTTGAATGTGATTTCCTATAGTCACCCATTAGATGTGTCATCGTTACCTGTGAAGCTCCTGTTCGGTATCCTTGAAGTACGTCCTAAGGGCCGCTAGCTCCACCTCCCGGTCACGCTGATCGACATTGACTTATTGATAAACAAACCACTTGAATGTGATTTCCTATAGTCACCCATTAGATGTGTCATCGTTACCTGTGAAGCTCCTGTTCGGTATCCCTGAAGTACGCCCTAAGGGCCGCTAGCTCCACCTCCCGGTCACGCTGATCGACATTGATTTATTGATAAACAAACCACTTGAATGTGATTTCCTATAGTCACCCATTAGATGTGTCATCGTTACCTGTGAAACTCCTGTTCGGTATCCTTGAAGTACGCCCTAAGGGCCGCTAGCTCCACCTCCCGGTCACGCTGATCGACATTGATTTATTGATAAACAAACCACTTGAATGTGATTTCCTATAGTCACCCATTAGATGCGTCATCGTTACCTGTGAAGCTCCTGTTCGGTATCCTTGAAGTACGCCCTAAGGGCCGCTAGCTCCACCTCCCGGTCACGCTGATCGACATTGATTTATTGATAAACAAACCAGTTGAATGTGATTTCCTATAGTCACCCATTAATGCGTCATCGTTACCTGTGAAGCTCCTGCTCGGTATCCTTGAAGTACGCCCTAAGGGCCGCTAGCTCCACCTCCCGGTCACGCTGATCGACATTGATTTATTGATAAACAAACCAGTTGAATGTGATTTCCTATAGTCACCCATTAGATGCGTCATCGTTACCTGTGAAGCTCCTGTTCGGTATCCTTGAAGTACGCCCTAAGGGCCGCTAGCTCCACCTCCCGGTCACGCTGATCGACATTGACTTATTGATAAACAAACCACTTGAATGTGATTCCTATAGTCACCCATTAGATGCATCATCGTTACCTGTGAAGCTCCTGTTCGGTATCCTTGAAGTACGCCCTAAGGGCCGCTAGCTCCACCTCCCGGTCACGCTGATCGACATTGACTTATTGATAAACAAACCACTTGAATGTGATTTCCTATAGTCACCCATTAGATGCGTCATCGTTACCTGTGAAGCTCCTGTTCGGTATCCTTGAAGTACGTCCTAAGGGCCGCTAGCTCCACCTCCCGGTCACGCTGATCGACATTGATTTATTGATAAACAAACCAGTTGAATGTGATTTCCTATAGTCACCCATTAGATGTGTCATCGTTACCTGTGAAGCTCCTGTTCGGTATCCTTGAAGTACGTCCTAAGGGCCGCTAGCTCCACCTCCCGGTCACGCTGATCGACATTGACTTATTGATAAACAAACCACTTGAATGTGATTTCCTATAGTCACCTATTAGATGTGTCATCGTTACCTGTGAAGCTCCTGTTCGGTATCCTTGAAGTACGTCCTAAGGGCCGCTAGCTCCACCTCCCGGTCACGCTGATCGACATTGACTTATTGATAAACAAACCACTTGAATGTGATTTCCTATAGTCACCCATTAGATGTGTCATCGTTACCTGTGAAGCTCCTGTTCGGTATCCTGAAGTACGCCTAAGGGCCGCTAGCTCCACCTCCCGGTCACGCTGATCGACATTGATTTATTGATAAACAAACCACTTGAATGTGATTTCCTATAGTCACCCATTAGATGTGTCATCGTTACCTGTGAAACTCCTGTTCGGTATCCTTGAAGTACGCCCTAAGGGCCGCTAGCTCCACCTCCCGGTCACGCTGATCGACATTGATTTATTGATAAACAAACCAGTTGAATGTGATTTCCTATAGTCACCTATTAGATGTGTCATCGTTACCTGTGAAGCTCCTGTTCGGTATCCTTGAAGTACGTCCTAAGGGCCGCTAGCTCCACCTCCCGGTCACGCTGATCGACATTGATTTATTGATAAACAAACCACTTGAATGTGATTTCCTATAGTCACCCATTAGATGTGTCATCGTTACCTGTGAAACTCCTGTTCGGTATCCTTGAAGTACGCCCTAAGGGCCGCTAGCTCCACCTCCCGGTCACGCTGATCGACATTGATTATTGATAAACAAACCAGTTGAATGTGATTTCCTATAGTCACCTATTAGATGTGTCATCGTTACCTGTGAAGCTCCTGTTCGGTATCCTTGAAGTACGTCCTAAGGGCCGCTAGCTCCACCTCCCGGTCACGCTGATCGACATTGACTTATTGATAAACAAACCACTTGAATGTGATTTCCTATAGTCACCCATTAGATGTGTCATCGTTACCTGTGAAGCTCCTGTTCGGTATCCTTGAAGTACGTCCTAAGGGCCGCTAGCTCCACCTCCCGGTCACGCTGATCGACATTGACTTATTGATAAACAAACCACTTGAATGTGATTTCCTATAGTCACCCATTAGATGTGTCATCTTACCTGTGAAGCTCCTGTTCGGTATCCTTGAAGTACGTCCAAAGGGCCGCTAGCTCCACCTCCCGGTCACGCTGATCGACATTGATTTATTGATAAACAAACCACTTGAATGTGATTTTCTATAGTCACCCATTAGATGTGTCATCGTTACCTGTGAAGCTCCTGCTCGGTATCCTTGAAGTACGTCCTAAGGGCCGCTAGCTCCACCTCCCGGTCACGCTGATCGACATTTATTTATTGATAAACAAACCACTTGAATGTGATTTCCTATAGTCACCCATTAGATGTGTCATCGTTACCTGTGAAGCTCCTGTTCGGTATCCTTGAAGTACGTCCTAAGGGCCGCTAGCTCCACCTCCCGGTCACGCTGATCGACATTGACTTATTGATAAACAAACCACTTCAATGTGATTTCCTATAGTCACCTATTAGATGTGTCATCGTTACCTGTGAAGCTCCTGTTCGGTATCCTTGAAGTACGTCCTAAGGGCCGCTAGCTCCACCTCCCGGTCACGCTGATCGACATTGACTTATTGATAAACAAACCACTTGAATGTGATTTTCTATAGTCACCCATTAGATGTGTCATCGTTACCTGTGAAGCTCCTGTTCGGTATCCTTGAAGTACGTCCTAAGGGCCGCTAGCTCCACCTCCCGGTCACGCTGATCGACATTGATTTATTGATAAACAAACCACTTCAATGTGATTTCCTATAGTCACCCATTAGATGTGTCATCGTTACCTGTGAAGCTCCTGCTCGGTATCCTTGAAGTACGTCCTAAGGGCCGCTAGCTCCACCTCCCGGTCACGCTGATCGACATTGATTTATTGATAAACAAACCACTTCAATGTGAT
This sequence comes from Scolanthus callimorphus, assembly GCA_033964015.1. Classification (NCBI taxonomy): domain Eukaryota; kingdom Metazoa; phylum Cnidaria; class Anthozoa; order Actiniaria; family Edwardsiidae; genus Scolanthus; species Scolanthus callimorphus. Next base: position 28,455,377 of record CM066915.1, on the reverse strand, counting down.
TTCCTATAGTCACCCATTAGATGTGTCATCGTTACCTGTGAAGCTCCTGTTCGGTATCCTTGAAGTACGCCCTAAGGGCCGCTAGCTCCACCTCCCGGTCACGCTGATCGACATTGATTTATTGATAAACAAACCACTTGAATGTGATTTCCTATAGTCACCCATTAGATGCGTCATCGTTACCTGTGAAGCTCCTGTTCGGTATCCTTGAAGTACGCCCTAAGGGCCGCTAGCTCCACCTCCCGGTCACGCTGATCGACATTGATTTATTGATAAACAAACCAGTTGAATGTGATTTCCTATAGTCACCCATTAGATGTGTCATCGTTACCTGTGAAGCTCCTGCTCGGTATCCTTGAAGTACGCCCTAAGGGCCGCTAGCTCCACCTCCCGGTCACGCTGATCGACATTTATTTATTGATAAACAAACCACTTGAATGTGATTTCCTATAGTCACCCATTAGATGTGTCATCGTTACCTGTGAAGCTCCTGTTCGGTATCCTTGAAGTACGTCCTAAGGGCCGCTAGCTCCACCTCCCGGTCACGCTGATCGACATTGATTTATTGATAAACAAACCAGTTGAATGTGATTTCCTATAGTCACCCATTAGATGTGTCATCGTTACCTGTGAAGCTCCTGTTCGGTATCCTTGAAGTACGTCCTAAGGGCCGCTAGCTCCACCTCCCGGTCACGCTGATCGACATTGATTTATTGATAAACAAACCACTTGAATGTGATTTCCTATAGTCACCCATTAGATGTGTCATCGTTACCTGTGAAGCTCCTGTTCGGTATCCTGAAGTACGCCCTAAGGGCCGCTAGCTCCACCTCCCGGTCACGCTGATCGACATTGATTTATTGATAAACAAACCACTTGAATGTGATTTCCTATAGTCACCCATTAGATGTGTCATCGTTACCTGTGAAGCTCCTGTTCGGTATCCTTGAAGTACGCCCTAAGGGCCGCTAGCTCCACCTCCCGGTCACGCTGATCGACATTGATTTATTGATAAACAAACCACTTGAATGTGATTTCCTATAGTCACCCATTAGATGTGTCATCGTTACCTGTGAAGCTCCTGTTCGGTATCCTTGAAGTACGTCCTAAGGGCCGCTAGCTCCACCTCCCGGTCACGCTGATCGACATTGATTTATTGATAAACAAACCACTTGAATGTGATTTCCTATAGTCACCCATTAGATGCGTCATCGTTACCTGTGAAGCTCCTGTTCGGTATCCTTGAAGTACGCCCTAAGGGCCGCTAGCTCCACCTCCCGGTCACGCTGATCGACATTGATTTATTGATAAACAAACCAGTTGAATGTGATTTCCTATAGTCACCCATTAGATGCGTCATCGTTACCTGTGAAGCTCCTGTTCGGTATCCTTGAAGTACGCCCTAAGGGCCGCTAGCTCCACCTCCCGGTCACGCTGATCGACATTGACTTATTGATAAACAAACCACTTGAATGTGATTTCCTATAGTCACCCATTAGATGCATCATCGTTACCTGTGAAGCTCCTGTTCGGTATCCTTGAAGTACGCCCTAAGGGCCGCTAGCTCCACCTCCCGGTCACGCTGATCGACATTGACTTATTGATAAACAAACCACTTGAATGTGATTTCCTATAGTCACCCATTAGATGCATCATCGTTACCTGTGAAGCTCCTGTTCGGTATCCTTGAAGTACGCCCTAAGGGCCGCTAGCTCCACCTCCCGGTCACGCTGATCAACATTGATTTATTGATAAACAAACCACTTCAATGTGATTTCCTATAGTCACCCATTAGATGTGTCATCGTTACCTGTGAAGCTCCTGCTCGGTATCCTTGAAGTACGTCCTAAGGGCCGCTAGCTCCACCTCCCGGTCACGCTGATCGACATTGACTTATTGATAAACAAACCACTTGAATGTGATTTCCTATAGTCACCCATTAGATGCGTCATCGTTACCTGTGAAGCTCCTGTTCGGTATCCTTGAAGTACGTCCTAAGGGCCGCTAGCTCCACCTCCCGGTCACGCTGATCGACATTGATTTATTGATAAACAAACCAGTTGAATGTGATTTCCTATAGTCACCCATTAGATGTGTCATCGTTACCTGTGAAGCTCCTGTTCGGTATCCTTGAAGTACGTCCTAAGGGCCGCTAGCTCCACCTCCCGGTCACGCTGATCGACATTGACTTATTGATAAACAAACCACTTGAATGTGATTTCCTATAGTCACCTATTAGATGTGTCATCGTTACCTGTGAAGCTCCTGTTCGGTATCCTTGAAGTACGTCCTAAGGGCCGCTAGCTCCACCTCCCGGTCACGCTGATCGACATTGATTTATTGATAAACAAACCACTTGAATGTGATTTCCTATAGTCACCCATTAGATGCGTCATCGTTACCTGTGAAGCTCCTGTTCGGTATCCTTGAAGTAAGTCCTAAGGGCCGCTAGCTCCACCTCCCGGTCACGCTGATCGACATTGATTTATTGATAAACAAACCAGTTGAATGTGATTTCCTATAGTCACCCATTAGATGTGTCATCGTTACCTGTGAAGCTCCTGCTCGGTATCCTTGAAGTACGTCCTAAGGGCCGCTAGCTCCACCTCCCGGTCACGCTGATCGACATTTATTTATTGATAAACAAACCACTTGAATGTGATTTCCTATAGTCACCTATTAGATGCGTTATCGTTACCTGTGAAGCTCCTGTTCGGTATCCTTGAAGTACGTCCAAAGGGCCGCTAGCTCCACCTCCCGGTCACGCTGATCGACATTTATTTATTGATAAACAAACCACTTGAATGTGATTTCCTATAGTCACCCATTAGATGTGTCATCGTTACCTGTGAAGCTCCTGTTCGGTATCCTTGAAGTACGTCCAAAGGGCCGCTAGCTCCACCTCCCGGTCACGCTGATCGACATTTATTTATTGATAAACAAACCACTTCAATGTGATTTCCTATAGTCACCCATTAGATGCGTCATCGTTACCTGTGAAGCTCCTGCTCGGTATCCTTGAAGTACGCCCTAAGGGCCGCTAGCTCCACCTCCCGGTCACGCTGATCGACATTGATTTATTGATAAACAAACCACTTGAATGTGATTTCCTATAGTCACCCATTAGATGTGTCATCGTTACCTGTGAAGCTCCTGTTCGGTATCCTTGAAGTACGCCCTAAGGGCCGCTAGCTCCACCTCCCGGTCACGCTGATCGACATTTATTTATTGATAAACAAACCACTTCAATGTGATTTCCTATAGTCACCCATTAGATGCGTCATCGTTACCTGTGAAGCTCCTGCTCGGTATCCTTGAAGTACGCCCTAAGGGCCGCTAGCTCCACCTCCCGGTCACGCTGATCGACATTGACTTATTGATAAACAAACCACTTGAATGTGATTTCCTATAGTCACCCATTAGATGCGTCATCGTTACCTGTGAAGCTCCTGTTCGGTATCCTTGAAGTACGCCCTAAGGGCCGCTAGCTCCACCTCCCGGTCACGCTGATCGACATTGATTTATTGATAAACAAACCACTTGAATGTGATTTCCTATAGTCACCCATTAGATGCGTCATCGTTACCTGTGAAGCTCCTGTTCGGTATCCTTGAAGTACGTCCTAAGGGCCGCTAGCTCCACCTCCCGGTCACGCTGATCGACATTGATTTATTGATAAACAAACCACTTGAATGTGATTTCCTATAGTCACCCATTAGATGCGTCATCGTTACCTGTGAAGCTCCTGTTCGGTATCCTTGAAGTACGTCCTAAGGGCCGCTAGCTCCACCTCCCGGTCACGCTGATCGACATTGATTTATTGATAAACAAACCACTTGAATGTGATTTCCTATAGTCACCCATTAGATGTGTCATCGTTACCTGTGAAGCTCCTGTTCGGTATCCTTGAAGTACGCCCTAAGGGCCGCTAGCTCCACCTCCCGGTCACGCTGATCGACATTGATTTATTGATAAACAAACCACTTGAATGTGATTTCCTATAGTCACCCATTAGATGTGTCATCGTTACCTGTGAAGCTCCTGTTCGGTATCCTTGAAGTACGTCCTAAGGGCCGCTAGCTCCACCTCCCGGTCACGCTGATCGACATTGATTTATTGATAAACAAACCACTTGAATGTGATTTCCTATAGTCACCCATTAGATGTGTCATCGTTACCTGTGAAGCTCCTGTTCGGTATCCTTGAAGTACGTCCTAAGGGCCGCTAGCTCCACCTCACGGTCACGCTGATCGACATTGATTTATTGATAAACAAACCACTTGAATGTGATTTCCTATAGTCACCCATTAGATGTGTCATCGTTACCTGTGAAGCTCCTGTTCGGTATCCTTGAAGTACGTCCTAAGGGCCGCTAGCTCCACCTCCCGGTCACGCTGATCAACATTGACTTATTGATAAACAAACCAGTTGAATGTGATTTCCTATAGTCACCCATTAGATGTGTCATCGTTACCTGTGAAGCTCCTGTTCAGTATCCTTGAAGTACGCCCTAAGGGCCGCTAGCTCCACCTCCCGGTCACGCTGATCGACATTGACTTATTGATAAACAAACCACTTGAATGTGATTTCCTATAGTCACCCATTAGATGCGTCATCGTTACCTGTGAAGCTCCTGTTCGGTATCCTTGAAGTACGCCCTAAGGGCCGCTAGCTCCACCTCCCGGTCACGCTGATCGACATTGACTTATTGATAAACAAACCACTTGAATGTGATTTCCTATAGTCACCCATTAGATGTGTCATCGTTACCTGTGAAGCTCCTGCTCGGTATCCTTGAAGTACGCCCTAAGGGCCGCTAGCTCCACCTCCCGGTCACGCTGATCGACATTGACTTATTGATAAACAAACCACTTGAATGTGATTTCCTATAGTCACCCATTAGATGTGTCATCGTTACCTGTAAAGCTCCTGTTCGGTATCCTTGAAGTACGTCCTAAGGGCCGCTAGCTCCACCTCCCGGTCACGCTGATCGACATTGATTTATTGATAAACAAACCAGTTGAATGTGATTTCCTATAGTCACCTATTAGATGTGTCATCGTTACCTGTGAAGCTCCTGTTCGGTATCCTTGAAGTACGCCCTAAGGGCCGCTAGCTCCACCTCCCGGTCACGCTGATCGACATTGACTTATTGATAAACAAACCACTTCAATGTGATTTCCTATAGTCACCCATTTGATGCGTCATCGTTACCTGTGAAGCTCCTGTTCGGTATCCTTGAAGTACGTCCTAAGGGCCGCTAGCTCCACCTCCCGGTCACGCTGATCGACATTGATTTATTGATAAACAAACCACTTGAATGTGATTTTCTATAGTCACCCATTAGATGTGTCATCGTTACCTGTGAAGCTCCTGTTCGGTATCCTTGAAGTACGTCCTAAGGGCCGCTAGCTCCACCTCCCGGTCACGCTGATCGACATTGATTTATTGATAAACAAACCACTTGAATGTGATTTCCTATAGTCACCCATTAGATGCGTCATCGTTACCTGTGAAGCTCCTGTTCGGTATCCTTGAAGTACGTCCTAAGGGCCGCTAGCTCCACCTCCCGGTCACGCTGATCGACATTGACTTATTGATAAACAAACCACTTCAATGTGATTTCCTATAGTCACCCATTAGATGTGTCATCGTTACCTGTGAAGCTCCTGCTCGGTATCTTTGAAGTACGTCCTAAGGGCCGCTAGCTCCACCTTCCGGTCACGCTGATCGACATTGACTTATTGATAAACAAACCACTTGAATGTGATTTCCTATAGTCACCCATTAGATGTGTCATCGTTACCTGTGAAGCTCCTGTTCGGTATCCTTGAAGTACGTCCTAAGGGCCGCTAGCTCCACCTCCCGGTCACGCTGATCGACATTGATTTATTGATAAACAAACCAGTTGAATGTGATTTCCTATAGTCACCCATTAGATGCGTCATCGTTACCTGTGAAGCTCCTGCTCGGTATCCTTGAAGTACGTCCTAAGGGCCGCTAGCTCCACCTCCCGGTCACGCTGATCGACATTGATTTATTGATAAACAAACCACTTGAATGTGATTTCCTATAGTCACCCATTAGATGCGTCATCGTTACCTGTGAAGCTCCTGTTCGGTATCCTTGAAGTACGTCCTAAGGGCCGCTAGCTCCACCTCCCGGTCACGCTGATCGACATTGACTTATTGATAAACAAACCACTTCAATGTGATTTCCTATAGTCACCCATTAGATGTGTCATCGTTACCTGTGAAGCTCCTGTTCGGTATCCTTGAAGTACGTCCTAAGGGCCGCTAGCTCCACCTCCCGGTCACGCTGATCGACATTGACTTATTGATAAACAAACCACTTCAATGTGATTTCCTATAGTCACCCATTAGATGTGTCATCGTTACCTGTGAAGCTCCTGTTCGGTATCCTTGAAGTACGTCCTAAGGGCCGCTAGCTCCACCTCCCGGTCACGCTGATCGACATTGACTTATTGATAAACAAACCACTTCAATGTGATTTCCTATAGTCACCCATTAGATGTGTCATCGTTACCTGTGAAGCTCCTGTTCGGTATCCTTGAAGTACGTCCTAAGGGCCGCTAGCTCCACCTCCCGGTCACGCTGATCGACATTGACTTATTGATAAACAAACCACTTCAATGTGATTTCCTATAGTCACCCATTAGATGTGTCATCGTTACCTGTGAAGCTCCTGTTCGGTATCCTTGAAGTACGTCCTAAGGGCCGCTAGCTCCACCTCCCGGTCACGCTGATCGACATTGATTTATTGATAAACAAACCACTTGAATGTGATTTCCTATAGTCACCCATTAGATGTGTCATCGTTACCTGTGAAGCTCCTGCTCGGTATCCTTGAAGTACGTCCTAAGGGCCGCTAGCTCCACCTCCCGGTCACGCTGATCGACATTTATTTATTGATAAACAAACCACTTGAATGTGATTTCCTATAGTCACCCATTAGATGTGTCATCGTTACCTGTGAAGCTCCTGTTCGGTATCCTTGAAGTACGTCCTAAGGGCCGCTAGCTCCACCTCCCGGTCACGCTGATCGACATTGATTTATTGATAAACAAACCACTTGAATGTGATTTCCTATAGTCACCCATTAGATGTGTCATCGTTACCTGTGAAGCTCCTGTTCGGTATCCTTGAAGTACGTCCTAAGGGCCGCTAGCTCCACCTCCCGGTCACGCTGATCGACATTGACTTATTGATAAACAAACCACTTCAATGTGATTTCCTATAGTCACCCATTAGATGTGTCATCGTTACCTGTGAAGCTCCTGTTCGGTATCCTTGAAGTACGTCCTAAGGGCCGCTAGCTCCACCTCCCGGTCACGCTGATCGACATTGACTTATTGATAAACAAACCACTTCAATGTGATTTCCTATAGTCACCCATTAGATGTGTCATCGTTACCTGTGAAGCTCCTGTTCGGTATCCTTGAAGTACGTCCTAAGGGCCGCTAGCTCCACCTCCCGGTCACGCTGATCGACATTGACTTATTGATAAACAAACCACTTGAATGTGATTTCCTATAGTCACCCATTAGATGTGTCATCGTTACCTGTGAAGCTCCTGTTCGGTATCCTTGAAGTACGTCCTAAGGGCCGCTAGCTCCACCTCCCGGTCACGCTGATCGACATTGATTTATTGATAAACAAACCACTTGAATGTGATTTCCTATAGTCACCCATTAGATGTGTCATCGTTACCTGTGAAGCTCCTGTTCGGTATCCTTGAAGTACGTCCTAAGGGCCGCTAGCTCCACCTCCCGGTCACGCTGATCGACATTGATTTATTGATAAACAAACCACTTGAATGTGATTTCCTATAGTCACCCATTAGATGTGTCATCGTTACCTGTGAAGCTCCTGTTCGGTATCCTTGAAGTACGTCCTAAGGGCCGCTAGCTCCACCTCCCGGTCACGCTGATCGACATTGACTTATTGATAAACAAACCACTTGAATGTGATTTCCTATAGTCACCCATTAGATGTGTCATCGTTACCTGTGAAGCTCCTGTTCGGTATCCTTGAAGTACGTCCTAAGGGCCGCTAGCTCCACCTCCCGGTCACGCTGATCGACATTGACTTATTGATAAACAAACCACTTGAATGTGATTTCCTATAGTCACCCATTAGATGTGTCATCGTTACCTGTGAAGCTCCTGTTCGGTATCCTTGAAGTACGTCCTAAGGGCCGCTAGCTCCACCTCCCGGTCACGCTGATCGACATTGACTTATTGATAAACAAACCACTTGAATGTGATTTCCTATAGTCACCCATTAGATGTGTCATCGTTACCTGTGAAGCTCCTGTTCGGTATCCTTGAAGTACGTCCTAAGGGCCGCTAGCTCCACCTCCCGGTCACGCTGATCGACATTGACTTATTGATAAACAAACCACTTGAATGTGATTTCCTATAGTCACCCATTAGATGTGTCATCGTTACCTGTGAAGCTCCTGTTCGGTATCCTTGAAGTACGTCCTAAGGGCCGCTAGCTCCACCTCCCGGTCACGCTGATCGACATTGACTTATTGATAAACAAACCACTTCAATGTGATTTCCTATAGTCACCCATTAGATGTGTCATCGTTACCTGTGAAGCTCCTGCTCGGTATCCTTGAAGTACGTCCTAAGGGCCGCTAGCTCCACCTCCCGGTCACGCTGATCGACATTGATTTATTGATAAACAAACCACTTCAATGTGATTTCCTATAGTCACCCATTAGATGTGTCATCGTTACCTGTGAAGCTCCTGTTCGGTATCCTTGAAGTACGCCCTAAGGGCCGCTAGCTCCACCTCCCGGTCACGCTGATCGACATTGATTTATTGATAAACAAACCACTTGAATGTGATTTCCTATAGTCACCCATTAGATGTGTCATCGTTACCTGTGAAGCTCCTGCTCGGTATCCTTGAAGTACGCCCTAAGGGCCGCTAGCTCCACCTCCCGGTCACGCTGATCGACATTTATTTATTGATAAACAAACCACTTGAATGTGATTTCCTATAGTCACCCATTAGATGTGTCATCGTTACCTGTGAAGCTCCTGTTCGGTATCCTTGAAGTACGTCCTAAGGGCCGCTAGCTCCACCTCCCGGTCACGCTGATCGACATTGATTTATTGATAAACAAACCAGTTGAATGTGATTTCCTATAGTCACCCATTAGATGTGTCATCGTTACCTGTGAAGCTCCTGTTCGGTATCCTTGAAGTACGTCCTAAGGGCCGCTAGCTCCACCTCCCGGTCACGCTGATCGACATTGACTTATTGATAAACAAACCACTTGAATGTGATTTCCTATAGTCACCCATTAGATGTGTCATCGTTACCTGTGAAGCTCCTGTTCGGTATCCTTGAAGTACGCCCTAAGGGCCGCTAGCTCCACCTCCCGGTCACGCTGATCGACATTGATTTATTGATAAACAAACCAGTTGAATGTGATTTCCTATAGTCACCCATTAGATGTGTCATCGTTACCTGTGAAGCTCCTGTTCGGTATCCCTGAAGTACGCCCTAAGGGCCGCTAGCTCCACCTCCCGGTCACGCTGATCGACATTGATTTATTGATAAACAAACCACTTGAATGTGATTTCCTATAGTCACCCATTAGATGTGTCATCGTTACCTGTGAAACTCCTGTTCGGTATCCTTGAAGTACGCCCTAAGGGCCGCTAGCTCCACCTCCCGGTCACGCTGATCGACATTGATTTATTGATAAACAAACCACTTGAATGTGATTTCCTATAGTCACCCATTAGATGCGTCATCGTTACCTGTGAAGCTCCTGTTCGGTATCCTTGAAGTACGCCCTAAGGGCCGCTAGCTCCACCTCCCGGTCACGCTGATCGACATTGATTTATTGATAAACAAACCAGTTGAATGTGATTTCCTATAGTCACCCATTAGATGCGTCATCGTTACCTGTGAAGCTCCTGTTCGGTATCCTTGAAGTACGCCCTAAGGGCCGCTAGCTCCACCTCCCGGTCACGCTGATCGACATTGATTTATTGATAAACAAACCAGTTGAATGTGATTTCCTATAGTCACCCATTAGATGCGTCATCGTTACCTGTGAAGCTCCTGTTCGGTATCCTTGAAGTACGCCCTAAGGGCCGCTAGCTCCACCTCCCGGTCACGCTGATCGACATTGACTTATTGATAAACAAACCACTTGAATGTGATTTCCTATAGTCACCCATTAGATGCATCATCGTTACCTGTGAAGCTCCTGTTCGGTATCCTTGAAGTACGCCCTAAGGGCCGCTAGCTCCACCTCCCGGTCACGCTGATCGACATTGACTTATTGATAAACAAACCACTTGAATGTGATTTCCTATAGTCACCCATTAGATGCATCATCGTTACCTGTGAAGCTCCTGTTCGGTATCCTTGAAGTACGTCCTAAGGGCCGCTAGCTCCACCTCCCGGTCACGCTGATCGACATTGACTTATTGATAAACAAACCACTTGAATGTGATTTCCTATAGTCACCCATTAGATGCGTCATCGTTACCTGTGAAGCTCCTGTTCGGTATCCTTGAAGTACGTCCTAAGGGCCGCTAGCTCCACCTCCCGGTCACGCTGATCGACATTGATTTATTGATAAACAAACCAGTTGAATGTGATTTCCTATAGTCACCCATTAGATGTGTCATCGTTACCTGTGAAGCTCCTGTTCGGTATCCTTGAAGTACGTCCTAAGGGCCGCTAGCTCCACCTCCCGGTCACGCTGATCGACATTGATTTATTGATAAACAAACCACTTGAATGTGATTTCCTATAGTCACCCATTAGATGTGTCATCGTTACCTGTGAAGCTCCTGTTCGGTATCCTTGAAGTACGCCCTAAGGGCCGCTAGCTCCACCTCCCGGTCACGCTGATCGACATTGATTTATTGATAAACAAACCAGTTGAATGTGATTTCCTATAGTCACCTATTAGATGTGTCATCGTTACCTGTGAAGCTCCTGTTCGGTATCCTTGAAGTACGTCCTAAGGGCCGCTAGCTCCACCTCCCGGTCACGCTGATCGACATTGATTTATTGATAAACAAACCACTTGAATGTGATTTCCTATAGTCACCCATTAGATGTGTCATCGTTACCTGTGAAGCTCCTGTTCGGTATCCTTGAAGTACGTCCTAAGGGCCGCTAGCTCCACCTCCCGGTCACGCTGATCGACATTGATTTATTGATAAACAAACCACTTGAATGTGATTTTCTATAGTCACCCATTAGATGTGTCATCGTTACCTGTGAAGCTCCTGCTCGGTATCCTTGAAGTACGTCCTAAGGGCCGCTAGCTCCACCTCCCGGTCACGCTGATCGACATTTATTTATTGATAAACAAACCACTTGAATGTGATTTCCTATAGTCACCCATTAGATGTGTCATCGTTACCTGTGAAGCTCCTGTTCGGTATCCTTGAAGTACGTCCTAAGGGCCGCTAGCTCCACCTCCCGGTCACGCTGATCGACATTGACTTATTGATAAACAAACCACTTCAATGTGATTTCCTATAGTCACCCATTAGATGTGTCATCGTTACCTGTGAAGCTCCTGTTCGGTATCCTTGAAGTACGTCCTAAGGGCCGCTAGCTCCACCTCCCGGTCACGCTGATCGACATTGACTTATTGATAAACAAACCACTTCAATGTGATTTCCTATAGTCACCCATTAGATGTGTCATCGTTACCTGTGAAGCTCCTGCTCGGTATCCTTGAAGTACGTCCTAAGGGCCGCTAGCTCCACCTCCCGGTCACGCTGATCGACATTGATTTATTGATAAACAAACCACTTCAATGTGATTTCCTATAGTCACCCATTAGATGTGTCATCGTTACCTGTGAAGCTCCTGTTCGGTATCCTTGAAGTACGCCCTAAGGGCCGCTAGCTCCACCTCCCGGTCACGCTGATCGACATTGATTTATTGATAAACAAACCACTTGAATGTGATTTCCTATAGTCACCCATTAGATGCGTCATCGTTACCTGTGAAGCTCCTGTTCGGTATCCTTGAAGTACGCCCTAAGGGCCGCTAGCTCCACCTCCCGGTCACGCTGATCGACATTGATTTATTGATAAACAAACCACTTGAATGTGATTTCCTATAGTCACCCATTAGATGTGTCATCGTTACCTGTGAAGCTCCTGTTCGGTATCCTTGAAGTACGCCCTAAGGGCCGCTAGCTCCACCTCCCGGTCACGCTGATCGACATTTATTTATTGATAAACAAACCACTTGAATGTGATTTCCTATAGTCACCCATTAGATGTGTCATCGTTACCTGTGAAGCTCCTGTTCGGTATCCTTGAAGTACGTCCTAAGGGCCGCTAGCTCCACCTCCCGGTCACGCTGATCGACATTGATTTATTGATAAACAAACCACTTGAATGTGATTTCCTATAGTCACCCATTAGATGTGTCATCGTTACCTGTGAAGCTCCTGTTCGGTATCCTTGAAGTACGTCCTAAGGGCCGCTAGCTCCACCTCCCGGTCACGCTGATCGACATTGATTTATTGATAAACAAACCACTTGAATGTGATTTCCTATAGTCACCCATTAGATGTGTCATCGTTACCTGTGAAGCTCCTGTTCGGTATCCTTGAAGTACGCCCTAAGGGCCGCTAGCTCCACCTCCCGGTCACGCTGATCGACATTGATTTATTGATAAACAAACCACTTGAATGTGATTTCCTATAGTCACCCATTAGATGTGTCATCGTTACCTGTGAAGCTCCTGTTCGGTATCCTTGAAGTACGCCCTAAGGGCCGCTAGCTCCACCTCCCGGTCACGCTGATCGACATTGATTTATTGATAAACAAACCACTTGAATGTGATTTCCTATAGTCACCCATTAGATGTGTCATCGTTACCTGTGAAGCTCCTGTTCGGTATCCTTGAAGTACGTCCTAAGGGCCGCTAGCTCCACCTCCCGGTCACGCTGATCGACATTTATTTATTGATAAACAAACCAGTTGAATGTGATTTCCTATAGTCACCCATTAGATGCGTCATCGTTACCTGTGAAGCTCCTGTTCGGTATCCTTGAAGTACGCCCTAAGGGCCGCTAGCTCCACCTCCCGGTCACGCTGATCGACATTGACTTATTGATAAACAAACCACTTGAATGTGATTTCCTATAGTCACCCATTAGATGCATCATCGTTACCTGTGAAGCTCCTGTTCGGTATCCTTGAAGTACGCCCTAAGGGCCGCTAGCTCCACCTCCCGGTCACGCTGATCGACATTGACTTATTGATAAACAAACCACTTGAATGTGATTTCCTATAGTCACCCATTAGATGCATCATCGTTACCTGTGAAGCTCCTGTTCGGTATCCTTGAAGTACGCCCTAAGGGCCGCTAGCTCCACCTCCCGGTCACGCTGATCAACATTGATTTATTGATAAACAAACCACTTCAATGTGATTTCCTATAGTCACCCATTAGATGTGTCATCGTTACCTGTGAAGCTCCTGCTCGGTATCCTTGAAGTACGTCCTAAGGGCCGCTAGCTCCACCTCCCGGTCACGCTGATCGACATTGACTTATTGATAAACAAACCACTTGAATGTGATTTCCTATAGTCACCCATTAGATGCGTCATCGTTACCTGTGAAGCTCCTGTTCGGTATCCTTGAAGTACGTCCTAAGGGCCGCTAGCTCCACCTCCCGGTCACGCTGATCGACATTGATTTATTGATAAACAAACCAGTTGAATGTGATTTCCTATAGTCACCCATTAGATGTGTCATCGTTACCTGTGAAGCTCCTGTTCGGTATCCTTGAAGTACGTCCTAAGGGCCGCTAGCTCCACCTCCCGGTCACGCTGATCGACATTGACTTATTGATAAACAAACCACTTGAATGTGATTTCCTATAGTCACCTATTAGATGTGTCATCGTTACCTGTGAAGCTCCTGTTCGGTATCCTTGAAGTACGTCCTAAGGGCCGCTAGCTCCACCTCCCGGTCACGCTGATCGACATTGATTTATTGATAAACAAACCACTTGAATGTGATTTCCTATAGTCACCCATTAGATGCGTCATCGTTACCTGTGAAGCTCCTGTTCGGTATCCTTGAAGTAAGTCCTAAGGGCCGCTAGCTCCACCTCCCGGTCACGCTGATCGACATTGATTTATTGATAAACAAACCAGTTGAATGTGATTTCCTATAGTCACCTATTAGATGCGTTATCGTTACCTGTGAAGCTCCTGTTCGGTATCCTTGAAGTACGTCCAAAGGGCCGCTAGCTCCACCTCCCGGTCACGCTGATCGACATTTATTTATTGATAAACAAACCACTTGAATGTGATTTCCTATAGTCACCCATTAGATGTGTCATCGTTACCTGTGAAGCTCCTGTTCGGTATCCTTGAAGTACGCCCTAAGGGCCGCTAGCTCCACCTCCCGGTCACGCTGATCGACATTGACTTATTGATAAACAAACCACTTGAATGTGATTTCCTATAGTCACCCATTAGATGTGTCATCGTTACCTGTGAAGCTCCTGTTCGGTATCCTTGAAGTACGTCCAAAGGGCCGCTAGCTCCACCTCCCGGTCACGCTGATCGACATTTATTTATTGATAAACAAACCACTTCAATGTGATTTCCTATAGTCACCCATTAGATGCGTCATCGTTACCTGTGAAGCTCCTGCTCGGTATCCTTGAAGTACGCCCTAAGGGCCGCTAGCTCCACCTCCCGGTCACGCTGATCGACATTGATTTATTGATAAACAAACCACTTGAATGTGATTTCCTATAGTCACCCATTAGATGTGTCATCGTTACCTGTGAAGCTCCTGTTCGGTATCCTTGAAGTACGTCCAAAGGGCCGCTAGCTCCACCTCCCGGTCACGCTGATCGACATTTATTTATTGATAAACAAACCACTTCAATGTGATTTCCTATAGTCACCCATTAGATGCGTCATCGTTACCTGTGAAGCTCCTGCTCGGTATCCTTGAAGTACGCCCTAAGGGCCGCTAGCTCCACCTCCCGGTCACGCTGATCGACATTGACTTATTGATAAACAAACCACTTGAATGTGATTTCCTATAGTCACCCATTAGATGCGTCATCGTTACCTGTGAAGCTCCTGTTCGGTATCCTTGAAGTACGCCCTAAGGGCCGCTAGCTCCACCTCCCGGTCACGCTGATCGACATTGACTTATTGATAAACAAACCACTTCAATGTGATTTCCTATAGTCACCCATTAGATGTGTCATCGTTACCTGTGAAGCTCCTGCTCGGTATCCTTGAAGTACGCCCTAAGGGCCGCTAGCTCCACCTCCCGGTCACGCTGATCGACATTGATTTATTGATAAACAAACCACTTGAATGTGATTTCCTATAGTCACCCATTAGATGCGTCATCGTTACCTGTGAAGCTCCTGTTCGGTATCCTTGAAGTACGCCCTAAGGGCCGCTAGCTCCACCTCCCGGTCACGCTGATCGACATTGACTTATTGATAAACAAACCACTTGAATGTGATTTCCTATAGTCACCCATTAGATGTGTCATCGTTACCTGTGAAGCTCCTGTTCGGTATCCTTGAAGTACGTCCTAAGGGCTGCTAGCTACACCTCCCGGTCACGCTGATCGACATTGACTTATTGATAAACAAACCACTTGAATGTGATTTCCTATAGTCACCCATTAGATGTGTCATCGTTACCTGTGAAGCTCCTGTTCGGTATCCTTGAAGTACGTCCTAAGGGCCGCTAGCTCCACCTCCCGGTCACGCTGATCGACATTGATTTATTGATAAACAAACCACTTGAATGTGATTTCCTATAGTCACCCATTTGATGCGTCATCGTTACCTGTGAAGCTCCTGTTCGGTATCCTTGAAGTAAGTCCTAAGGGCCGCTAGCTCCACCTCCCGGTCACGCTGATCGACATTGATTTATTGATAAACAAACCACTTGAATGTGATTTCCTATAGTCACCCATTAGATGTGTCATCGTTACCTGTGAAGCTCCTGTTCGGTATCCTTGAAGTACGCCCTAAGGGCCGCTAGCTACACCTCCCGGTCACGCTGATCAACATTGATTTATTGATAAACAAACCACTTGAATGTGATTTCCTATAGTCACCCATTAGATGTGTCATCTTACCTGTGAAGCTCCTGTTCGGTATCCTTGAAGTACGCCCTAAGGGCCGCTAGCTCCACCTCCCGGTCACGCTGATCGACATTGACTTATTGATAAACAAACCACTTGAATGTGATTTCCTATAGTCACCCATTAGATGCGTCATCGTTACCTGTGAAGCTCCTGTTCGGTATCCTTGAAGTACGTCCTAAGGGCCGCTAGCTCCACCTCCCGGTCACGCTGATCGACATTGACTTATTGATAAACAAACCACTTGAAT
Organism: Scolanthus callimorphus; assembly: GCA_033964015.1. Classification (NCBI taxonomy): domain Eukaryota; kingdom Metazoa; phylum Cnidaria; class Anthozoa; order Actiniaria; family Edwardsiidae; genus Scolanthus; species Scolanthus callimorphus. Next base: position 28,438,956 of record CM066915.1, on the reverse strand, counting down.
GTGATTTCCTATAGTCACCCATTAGATGTGTCATCGTTACCTGTGAAGCTCCTGTTCGGTATCCTTGAAGTACGTCCTAAGGGCCGCTAGCTCCACCTCCCGGTCACGCTGATCGACATTGACTTATTGATAAACAAACCAGTTGAATGTGATTTCCTATAGTCACCCATTAGATGCGTCATCGTTACCTGTGAAGCTCCTGTTCGGTATCCTTGAAGTACGCCCTAAGGGCCGCTAGCTCCACCTCCCGGTCACGCTGATCAACATTGATTTATTGATAAACAAACCACTTGAATGTGATTTCCTATAGTCACCCATTAGATGTGTCATCTTACCTGTGAAGCTCCTGTTCGGTATCCTTGAAGTACGCCCTAAGGGCCGCTAGCTCCACCTCCCGGTCACGCTGATCGACATTGACTTATTGATAAACAAACCACTTGAATGTGATTTCCTATAGTCACCCATTAGATGTGTCATCGTTACCTGTGAAGCTCCTGTTCGGTATCCTTGAAGTACGTCCTAAGGGCCGCTAGCTCCACCTCCCGGTCACGCTGATCGACATTGACTTATTGATAAACAAACCACTTGAATGTGATTTCCTATAGTCACCCATTAGATGCGTCATCGTTACCTGTGAAGCTCCTGTTCGGTATCCTTGAAGTACGTCCTAAGGGCCGCTAGCTCCACCTCCCGGTCACGCTGATCGACATTGACTTATTGATAAACAAACCACTTGAATGTGATTTCCTATAGTCACCCATTAGATGCGTCATCGTTACCTGTGAAGCTCCTGTTCGGTATCCTTGAAGTACGTCCTAAGGGCCGCTAGCTCCACCTCCCGGTCACGCTGATCGACATTGACTTATTGATAAACAAACCACTTGAATGTGATTTCCTATAGTCACCCATTAGATGTGTCATCGTTACCTGTGAAGCTCCTGCTCGGTATCCTTGAAGTACGCCCTAAGGGCCGCTAGCTCCACCTCCCGGTCACGCTGATCGACATTGACTTATTGATAAACAAACCACTTGAATGTGATTTCCTATAGTCACCCATTAGATGTGTCATCGTTACCTGTGAAGCTCCTGCTCGGTATCCTTGAAGTACGCCCTAAGGGCCGCTAGCTCCACCTCCCGGTCACGCTGATCAACATTGACTTATTGATAAACAAACCACTTGAATGTGATTTCCTATAGTCACCCATTAGATGTGTCATCGTTACCTGTGAAGCTCCTGTTCGGTATCCTTGAAGTACGCCCTAAGGGCCGCTAGCTCCACCTCCCGGTCACGCTGATCGACATTGACTTATTGATAAACAAACCACTTGAATGTGATTTCCTATAGTCACCCATTAGATGCGTCATCGTTACCTGTGAAGCTCCTGTTCGGTATCCTTGAAGTACGCCCTAAGGGCCGCTAGCTCCACCTCCCGGTCACGCTGATCGACATTGATTTATTGATAAACAAACCACTTGAATGTGATTTCCTATAGTCACCCATTAGATGCGTCATCGTTACCTGTGAAGCTCCTGTTCGGTATCCTTGAAGTACGCCCTAAGGGCCGCTAGCTCCACCTCCCGGTCACGCTGATGAACATTGATTTATTGATAAACAAACCAGTTGAATGTGATTTCCTATAGTCACCCATTAGATGTGTCATCGTTACCTGTGAAGCTCCTGTTCGGTATCCTTGAAGTACGTCCTAAGGGCCGCTAGCTCCACCTCCCGGTCACGCTGATCGACATTGACTTATTGATAAACAAACCACTTGAATGTGATTTCCTATAGTCACCCATTAGATGTGTCATCGTTACCTGTGAAGCTCCTGCTCGGTATCCTTGAAGTACGCCCTAAGGGCCGCTAGCTCCACCTCCCGGTCACGCTGATCGACATTGACTTATTGATAAACAAACCACTTGAATGTGATTTCCTATAGTCACCCATTAGATGCGTCATCGTTACCTGTGAAGCTCCTGCTCGGTATCCTTGAAGTACGTCCTAAGGGCCGCTAGCTCCACCTCCCGGTCACGCTGATCGACATTGACTTATTGATAAACAAACCACTTGAATGTGATTTCCTATAGTCACCCATTAGATGCGTCATCGTTACCTGTGAAGCTCCTGTTCGGTATCCTTGAAGTACGCCCTAAGGGCCGCTAGCTCCACCTCCCGGTCACGCTGATCGACATTGATTTATTGATAAACAAACCACTTGAATGTGATTTCCTATAGTCACCCATTAGATGCGTCATCGTTACCTGTGAAGCTCCTGTTCGGTATCCTTGAAGTACGCCCTAAGGGCCGCTAGCTCCACCTCCCGGTCACGCTGATCGACATTGATTTATTGATAAACAAACCAGTTGAATGTGATTTCCTATAGTCACCTATTAGATGTGTCATCGTTACCTGTGAAGCTCCTGTTCGGTATCCTTGAAGTACGCCCTAAGGGCCGCTAGCTCCACCTCCCGGTCACGCTGATCGACATTTATTTATTGATAAACAAACCACTTGAATGTGATTTCCTATAGTCACCCATTAGATGTGTCATCGTTACCTGTGAAGCTCCTGTTCGGTATCCTTGAAGTACGCCCTAAGGGCCGCTAGCTCCACCTCCCGGTCACGCTGATCGACATTGACTTATTGATAAACAAACCACTTCAATGTGATTTCCTATAGTCACCCATTAGATGCGTCATCGTTACCTGTGAAGCTCCTGTTCGGTATCCTTGAAGTACGCCCTAAGGGCCGCTAGCTCCACCTCCCGGTCACGCTGATCGACATTGACTTATTGATAAACAAACCACTTGAATGTGATTTCCTATAGTCACCCATTAGATGCGTTATCGTTACCTGTGAAGCTCCTGTTCGGTATCCTTAGCTCCACCTCCCGGTCACGCTGATCGACATTGATTTATTGATAAACAAACCACTTCAATGTGATTTCCTATAGTCACCCATTAAATGCGTCATCGTTACCTGTGAAGCTCCTGTTCGGTATCCTTGAAGTACGCCCTAAGGGCCGCTAGCTCCACCTCCCGGTCACGCTGATCGATTCGCGCCTTCTCGGCAGCCTCATTGATAAACAAACCAGTTGAATGTGATTTCCTATAGTCACCCATTAGATGTGTCATCGTTACCTGTGAAGCTCCTGTTCGGTATCCTTGAAGTACGCCCTAAGGGCCGCTAGCTCCACCTCCCGGTCACGCTGATCGATTCGCGCCTTCTCGGCATATGCCTCGGCCTCCAGCCTCACCTGCTCGGCAATTTGATATTTATCTGTCAATAAACAAGGTAAACATTATTGCTTGAAGAGAAAATTCCCAGAGGTTCATCTTGTATCACTAATTTTGAGCTCCACTTTTAGGGAGTGCTACTAATTAGGAGCTCCACTTTTAGGAAGTGCTACTAATTAGAAGTTCCACTTTATTGAGTGCTACTAATTAGGAGCTCCACTTCTTGGGAGTACCACTATTTTGGAGCTCCACTTTTAGGGAGCTAATTTGGAGCTCCACGTTTAGAGTGTCTAATGTGTACTAGTATCTTGTTGAGAAGCACGGTTGGCTCAGCGATACGGTGTTGGCCCCTTAGATCGACTTTCGGCCGTAGCACAGGAAATTTTCTTTCTGTTCGGGTCGTGGTCGAAACTGGTTAACTGGTTCATATTATTGTGTTTCTCGTCTTTCGGTTAAGATAATAAACCAAGGTCTCGTCTCTCCTTCACTACTCTACCCGGTTTTATGAGGAATTTAAAGAACCACTGAGGATGTAATAAACCAGTGACCACAGTGCATGTGCTTATGGCCGCTTGGCTGCCAATGGCGCCGTTGAGACTCAGCTTTCGAGCTGCAAATCTGGTTCCCTGCTAACAGAGGCCTCTTTTCTCTGTATTTCGCTCGCGAACCTCAGCCAGCGAAATGCAGAAAAAAAAGGCCTCTGCTAGCAGGGAACAAATCTGGGAAATCGGCCTCCGACTTTAAATTTACATATCTAACAAAGACAACCAGCTTACTTTGTAGATCTTCACGCTCATTCTGGAGCTGTTCTAATAAGATTTTACGAGATTCATTCTCGTCGGTCAGAACTTTCAGTTCTGTTCGGAGCTGAAAATAGAAAAAAATACTGTGAGGAGATGCTTTCTAAGGATGATCAGTTATCGTAGTGTTAAAGTGTACTTTGTGTGGATATTTCCATCTATCGGATCTGTCACTAAGATAGACAACCAGATCTTCCTTTGTAGATCTTCTACTTTATTTTTTCAGCTGCAAACCGAGATGAAACTTTAAGTAATTTCACCCCTGTTTTAAGCTGAATAGATAAAACACGGGAAATATCAGAGAAGAATAAACCACTCTGTATGGTCATGATAACACGACAGCCAAACCTCCATAATAATAATACAAATAATGGAATTGCGAGCAATGGTCGCTAGTCTTAATCAAGGAGGATCCAACGGGGGTCGAAAATATGGTCATACGTGAAAATTCACTGGCAAAGTCTTTGTTCTTCCTACGAAGTGTGTCACTTTAACAATGGAAAAAGTGGTCCAATAAACTATTCTATAGCCTTGTACAGCGTTTTTTTAAATGGTTTGCTGCATTTGTTGTTGTCTCTATTAAACTTGAAGTTTTCGGAGCGCGTGAATATCGGAACCCATTGCGTCGCGATTATCGAGAACGAGGCACGGGGCATTAAGTGGGGGAGGCAGGGGGATTTGGCAGGGGAATTTGGTCGGACCCCTTGTTGGTCTCCGAGAATAAACAGTGGTGAGCTTGGTTCGAAATACTCGCTTATAGCGCGCAAGCCTTCCCCTCAAGCAAACTATCACCGTATGCATAAAGACGACCTGAAGGGCAGCTTCTAGTCTCCTGCGCCGCCATCTGCGTGTCAGCGGTTGCGAAGGAGGCTATAGGTATACTACATACCTTAGAGGCATCCATCATAGCTCTCAGTCGCTCCCCCTTGCTCTTCTCGGCTGAGGAAACACACAAAAATTGAATCTAAATTAACTGCAACGTTTTCTCGTTAGGAACTAGTCATGGATCGTTGTAATGCTGCGCACAGCAGTACAAAAACCAAATGGTGCACATAAGAATAGAATCACAAGGAATTGAAACTGCGACAAAATGTTGGCGAATTAACTTCTGTGCTCCGCCTTTTAGCAGGAAACATCGCCGACTAAAACTAATGATCTGGCGACAAATCTTCCACAGTGTCGCCATATTAACCAAGAAGCGCCTATATTTCGAGCCTTTCTATATTTCGAGCACTTCTATATTTCGAGCCCTGATCGAAAATCACAAACAAAAACAGCAGGTTTATACTCAAAGGTCCCTTGAAACGAGAACCTGAAGAAGCTCAATCCTTCGGTGCTCATTAGGGGTACAACTGTGCGTAAAAATCTCAAAATAATTACATGAAAGCAGAGATTGGCACGGGATTCACTAAACTGAATCGAAAATAATTACAACTAGTTTGTTAACTTAGTCGATGGAAATGGGTATTTTCCATGATTCAATTGATGTTTTTGCGATTGAGTTACGTGCACTCTTACATTCTTCCTCGTTGGTCGCATCATCTGAATCCACTCCATCGACTAATACATTAGAACCCTTAACTTGAAGAAGACAGTCCTGAAGCACCTACAACAACAACGAATAAGAAATGTCAGTTCCTCTTTGATATTCACATAGAGTTTCTCCCCCACCCCAAAACATTTGCCCTTGCAATGATACAAGATTTTATACCACAACGCGCGCGTTTCTCGAATTCTGATTGGCTCTCAACCATGGGTACATAAAAGTACATACACCACAGAACGCGCGATCATCAGCTCGCGCGCTTTTTTATTATAAAAATATGACATCAAAATACAAATAATGTAAATGTAACAAAAAAGTGGAACGTGAAAGAAATGATTATGATGATGGTTATGATTGTTGTGGTATAAAACAAATGTCCTCTGATTTTCAGTGGTATGAGGACATACCACGGAAGATCAGAGGGAATTTGTTAAACACTTTTGTTAGCCTTGTTTTTTTCCCTTTTCCAGCGTGCGCGCATGATTTACTCGCGTGATTGTAAATAACGAAGAGCCGAAGTAAAATCTCGAAACGGATAAATCCGCTCCGCTCGAGATCACCACCTTAATGTGGTGGAGTGGTTTGCGTGTCCCAATGACCTCTAGAGCTATGTCGGCGGGAGTTTTGAACTCCTGGTAGGGTCACCCATGCCGGACAGGTCGAAAGGTAGGGGCCTGACTAAGAGTGATCTCAGACTTCCCTCTCTTGGGGGGTTGATCTAGGGCCAACAACCCTCTATCGTAAAAAAAGGTATGTTACAGAATCATCGATGAGAAACTTTCAACAACCGATCTTGGGAGAGGTAGGGTCTTTACAAGGAAGATGTATGACGCGACACAGTGAAAGCCAATCGGAAGCTGTGAGGCCGAATGTACTACTAACTCCCAGGAACACCATTAGAATAGGGAATTGGAACGTTAGGACCATGTATGAAGCAGGGAAGGCGGCACAGATAGCCAAGGAGATGAGAGACTACCGTATATCTGTTCTGGGTTTAAGTGAAACACGATGGATTCAGGATGGAAGAATGGCATTGTCAACGGGAGAAGTGATCTTGTTTTCGGGTCATGAGGAGGAGAATGCCCCTCATACAGAGGGTGTTGGATTGATACTATCAAGAGAGGCTGCCAAAGCCCTAATAAGCTGGGAACCAGTCAGCTCCAGAATTGTTACAGCAAAGTTTTCAACTAAACAGAAGAACATCAAGGTTAGTATTATTCAGTGTTACGCCCCTACAAATGAAGCTGAAGAGAGTAAGAAGGAGGAGTTCTATACCATGCTGCAGGATATACTTAACAAGGAGAAACAGAAGGACATTACCATTCTCATGGGTGACTTTAACGCTAAAATAGGATCAGATAACACCAGCTATGAAGAAGTGATGGGGAAACATGGCTTAGGAGAGATAAATGAGAACGGTGAGCTGCTGGCCGACCTGTGCGCAATGAACCAGGTAGTAATCGGAGGCAGCGTTTTCCCACATAAGAGGGTGCACAAGGCTACATGGGTATCGCCAGATAAAACTACCGAAAACCAAATCGATCACTTCTGCATCAGCAAGAAGTTTAGGAGATCTCTATTGGACGTCCGGGTTAGAAGAGGCGCTGACGTGGCATCTGATCACCATCTTGTTCTAGCCACGCTGAAGCTGCGCCTCAAACGGCATGGTCGACCTGTCAACCCCAGGGCGCGATACAATGTGGACCTCCTCAGGGAGACTAAGATGAAAGACCAATTCCAGCTAAGCATATCGAACAAGTTTCAGGTTCTTCAAGATTTATATGACGCTGAAGGGACAACTGATATTGAAACGGAATGGAGTAGAGCAAAGAGTGTTTGGATTGAATCATGCGAAGAGACTATTGGTAAGAAGAAACCAACAGATAAGGACTGGATGTCACTGGATACTAAAGAGAAGTTGGAGATAAGGAAGAAGTGTAAAGGTGTACTGAACAACTGCCGAACGAGGGCAGAAAAAACAAAAGCCAACGAACAGTACGGAAACGCTCATAAGGAAGTGCGGTGGAGTGTCCGGCGGGATAAGAGGGTGTATGTTGACAACTTGGCGAAGGAAGCAGAGGAAGCGGCGAAGAAGAGAAATTTGAAGGATCTCTACCAATGCACAAGGAGGTTGTCAGGGAAGCAACAGCGCATCCAGAAACCGGTGAAAGATAAACACGGAAAGCCTCTAACTACAGCGGAGGAACAGCTGGAAAGGTGGGCAGAACATTTTGGAGAACTTCTTAACCGTCCTGTCCCAGATAATCCACCAGACATTCCAACACCAGATACAATCCTACCTATTAATTGTGACAAACCTAGCAAATCAGAGATTCGGTCAGCAATAAGAGCATTGAAGAATGGAAAAGCAGCAGGACCGGACGGAGTTCCCGCCGAAGCTATGAAGGCGGATTGGCAACATCAGTAGACATACTTCATCGGCTCTTTGCTAGGATATGGGAGGAAGAAAGCATTCCGGAAGAATGGCTGGAAGGAATTATCGTGAAAGTTCCCAAGAAAGGAGACCTTGGAAACTGCAACAATCACAGGGGTATTATGCTACTATCTGTCCCAGGCAAGGTGTTTAACAGGATTCTCCTGTTAAGGATGAGAGCAGCAGTGGACGCATTGCTTCGAGATCAACAAGCAGGCTTTAGGGAGGATCGCTCTTGCATAGATCAAATATGCACCCTACGAGTTATAATAGAACAGTCTCTGGAATGGAACTCGTCCCTTTATGTCAACTTTGTGGACTATGAGAAGGCTTTTGACAGCGTAGATCGGGAGACACTGTGGAGGCTTCTGCGCTATTACGGAATTCCAGAGAAACTCGTTACTCTGATAAAGGTAAGCTACGAGGGGATGAACTGCCGTGTAGCACATGAGGGACAACTTTCGGATCCCTTTGAAGTGAGAACCGGGGTGCGACAAGGGTGTTTACTATCCCCCTTCCTTTTCCTACTTGCAATCGATTGGATCATGAGGACAGTCACCAAGACAGGTAACAACGGCATACAGTGGACTCCCTGGGAACAGCTTCATGACCTGGACTACGCCGATGACCTCGCACTATTATCCCACAGCCAGCTGCAAATGCAGGAGAAAACATCTCGGCTAGCTGAGGAGTCGGTTAAGGTTGGTCTTAGGATAAATATAGGAAAGACAAAGGTGATGCGGATGAACACCACAAGTGAGACACCGGTAATGACTAACGGACAAGAACTGGAAGATGTGAAGGAGTTTACTTATCTCGGGAGCGTGGTAAACACCAATGGGGGTGCAGACAAGGACGTGTTGACAAGGATCGGGAAGGCAAGAACAGTGTACCTCATGTTGAAAAACGTATGGGCATCTAAAGAACTATCTCTAGGGACTAAGCTGCGCATATTTAGATCTAATGTAAAGTCTGTACTGCTCTACGGTGCCGAGACATGGAGGCTGACGAAGAAGATGCTAGGCAAGATCCAGACGTTTGTGAACAGTTGTCTAAGAAGAATCTTGGGAATATGCTGGAAGGATAAAGTCACCAACGTTGAGCTATGGGAATGGACAGGAGAAGAGGCGGTGGAGATACAGATAAGGAGGAGAAAGTGGGGTTGGCTGGGCCATACCCTCAGAAAGCCTGCCAATAACATCACGAGGCAGGCTCTTTGCTGGAACCCTCAGGGGAAAAGAAGTCGAGGTCGCCCAAGAAATAGCTGGAGAAGGGACTTAGAGAGGGAAATACAGGAAGTAGGACTAAGTTGGACAGAGCTTGGAAGGAAAGCCCAGAATCGCGTGCGCTGGAGGAAGCTTATCGATGGCCTATGCTCCGCAGGGGGCAATGGGCATAAGTAAGTTGGATAAATCCGTCTGTTTAGCCCCTTTCTGTCCTCTGTCAGGAATGAAATGCATACGATACGCCGAATTTGCTGACTTCCTTTAATTTTTTAACTGTCTGAGTCAATCACGTTCCTGCCTGGTTTCGCGGAGTGCAGTTGGTTGGCTTCTGTCGCGACGAAAAAAGTAAAGATAGACGACGCAAGAAACATTAGCCAATCAGAAGGCATCCTCGGCATATTTACGGGGAAAACACGTGACCTGTAGTTACGGGAAGAAACGCACAGACTTTCCCCTTTGCGATGTTTCGAGTGTGAAGAAGACCGGTTGTACATAGGCTACACCCACAGGGAATTTCTGCAGAAACCCATCCATTGGAAAAGCTGAATTTCCCATGGTAGAAGAATAGGAAGTGTTCGGATATCCCATGGCTATCCATGTGAATTCCGAACACTTCCCATGCGTGTGCCTTTAGCTTTCCCATGGATGGGTTTCTGCAGTAATTGCCTATGACCATCGCGTACCTCGACTTCGTTGGCCTTGAACTGATATTGCTCAAGAAGCTGGCTGTTAGCCAGTGAAACGTCATCAACTTGACGCTGACTATTCTCATACCTGATATCAAAAATACAAGTAATAGATTATTGGATCAAGACCTCTTACGCTTTGAAATGAAATAGGATTTATACGCTTTGCCTGATAAATATTTTAGATATTTCTTACGAAATAATAATAATAAATAAAATAGTGAGCGTTTTAGAGTGTTCATACGAAAGAAATACAAGTGGGATATTCCTCGGTGTGTCACGAGAAAGGCATTTTACATATTTTTATTCTATGCCATAAAAATCCATAGCGCGCGATCCATACCACCGAATATCAACGGCTTTCCTGCGCTCTGATTGGTTGTATTTTCTCTGGTCTGGTATAAAGGATAATATACAAAAATGTTAGTCCGTGGGCCAGGAGTCGAACCCCCCCCCCCCCCCCCCCCCCGCATAATGTAAAATTTATATATATGTGGGTACCCTGTGGTTTTGAAGCTCAAATGTAAAATGCGCCGTAACTCCTAATCGCTTCCACTTCAAAAGTGCAAACAACCGGTTTTAGACTACCCTCGGGCTAAGCTTTCGAATGATATGTGTTAGCAAAATTCCCCTAGGGGGGGGGGGGGGGGAGGGTTTCGACTCCTGGCCCACGGACTATGTTTACGCAATTCGGCATTCATTCCCCAAGCTAATATACGAAGCCTTTACTTACTTCTCTTGACAGCGCTTTATCTCCGCTCTCAACTAAAATAAAAAATTAGAAAAGGGTATAAGTCTAGAAAGCTCATTCGGATAAATGATACAAAACCTTTGGCCTACCACAAGCTGCTTTAGACATGTGAAGTAAGCAGAGAAGGATTAAGTGAAAATTTATAGACGACTGAAGCGTATGCGACAGATGGTCAAGGAGACGTAATTAGGGAAAAAGGAAATCTTTTGTTCTGCTTTTTTCGCTAATTTCTCCGTTTCCGTCATTGAATTTGTTCACGTCTTCGTCTCACTTTGCTTTACTAATACACTGATATGCCAAAAACAGTGCGTTATTTTACAAAGACAGCGGTCAAATGCCAAACAGCAATGCGTTTTGGGGGGCAAGCAGACATAGGCTGACATAAATCCAACAACCTTTGATTAAAATGTTCCTGAGTTTGCATTAACGAATCTTATATTTTTCTGCTAGCCGTAGAGTCACATACCTGTTCAAGCTGTTCCTCAAATGATTTAACAGAGCTGTTAAGGGCACCGACTTCTTCCGACTTAGTCGCGACCACTTCATCACGAGCTAACAAAGCCTCGCGCATCTTAGAAAATAAAGACAGCATGGATAAGATGTTATAGAAATCAAAGCACCGCTATGGTGAACTCATGGAGACATCTAAAGCGATAACCGTTGCTTTATTCATCGGCGGCATGCGACGCAATGTAGATACCATGAAAAGTAGAGAACTTTCGTTCTCAAACTCACTTGATTTTTGAGATTTTATTCCTTCTTTTTTCGGCATTGAAATGATTCGTTTGGGAAACTATATCAAAAACAGGATTTCAAACACCTGGAAGACGGTAAAAAAAAAACCTCGGCTTTGCCTTGTTTTTTCAACCCGATTCTCAGTGTTTGACATCCTGATGAAACACGCTTGCTTTGCTTTCATTGTTGCCCCGACGTGACCTCACCTCACGGAAAGGTTTTGACGCTCGATTGCAATATTTTAGAATCTGTTTGGAACGCTTGGCGATGCAAGCAAAATTTTTCTGATTGGGTAAATTTGAGAGCAAGAAGACAGCTGGCCTACTTTAGTTTATGTAAAAAGAAATTGTAGATTACTGTGCGACTACGTCAACCGGGCCATCCCGTAAAGAGTTTGTCATTTAGAGCTTCAAACAATTTTGGAAGGAAATTTATACCTGCAATACGTCTGACGATGAGTAATTAAGTGTTTTAAATTCATTTCTGCTCATAATTGTCACAAGTTTTTAGAGAAAAGCGAATATTTCGATGTCTGAGATCTCAAGAAAGTCAAGACCCTTTGTTCTGTACTCGCTTTCTGATTGGCTAACGTCTTATAAAATGGCCCGGTTGACGTAGTCGCACAGTAAGAACAGAAATAATCTTTTGGTTTTTAGTAAAAAGTCGAGAAAACAGAAGGACAAAAAAATAGATATTGAAGTGGAGCACGGTTCAATTGCACTCGCGTGTTTATCGACGACAACAATAATCGGCAAATCCCACACACCAATAACGAGAAAACCAAACCAAACCAACCTTGGCGAGCTCTTCGTCCCTACTGCTTGCCTGAGCAATGCTGCGCTGGATCTGACGAAGGAAAATATAAAAGAGGGCTGTTGGAAAAGTAGCTTCCTCAGGTATAATAACAGTAGCCGGCTCCCCAGTGTGTTTTCTTCTTTGGATATTCGATTGCTTTCCCGCGCGTCAAAAACCCGGTACGCAGGCAATAAAGACAGGAAAAGAGAGGATGACAAATGGAGTAACCAATGAGTCTCCTACTTACCACTTCCTGGAGTCGCTCATTCTCCATGTCCTTCTGATCAAGCTGCTGCTCAAGATTAACGAAGTCCGCCTTTAGCGCCTGCACCTCCCGGATGTACTCATCTCTAGAAGCCTTTATCAACGAAAAATAAATAAAATTAGAAATCTACCTTGTGCTGGATCACGTGTTACACGCGCTGCGTCCCTTGGGAATTGACTCTATGAATATCAGGACGAAGAAAGGTCATTATCTCTGAGCTTTGGCGTGAAAATACGCTATTCTCCTCTCAACCACTGGCAAAACAAATGGCGTAGTGCTAAAGATCATGATGTCTTCTACATGTGTACTGAATTTGGTGGAATTTCAGGCAAGTGACAAATTAGGCGTTAGTGGCACTTTAACGCTAGGTGCACAAGAAATGAAATAATATCGGTATAAAAGAGCCTTAGACAGTCACTCCTTTGTTATTGAATCATTCGATATTAGAACACAAATTACGTTTATACATTTCCATCTACAATCAAAGCTTGATAATTGATCTACCAAGTTAAATTGAAAATATCGCACTGCATTCCCTAAATAATCCGATGGAAATGGATGCTTTCTCAGACTCAGTATGTTGCTAGACTGGCAAAATAGCGGTTGATTTGAGGTTGTTAAAGTAAGACGCAACTTCTTACCTCAAGTTCTTTCATTCTTTTCGCGTTCTCGGTGATATGCTTCCTGGCATTGTCCGTCACCTCATCATGATGAACGCGCTGCAAAAAAAGAATTTTAAAACGTATTACTTATGTAAGTACCAAATGGCATGGCGTCATTTACAGACAACCACTGAAGGTGGAAAGACTTGCTGTTCACAATTTACTGCTGATTGGTTTCCAGTTACTAAATAACATCGGCGTCATTCAATAAAGTTAGAATGACTTGCAGTTGAGTGGCTTCACAATTTACTGCTGATTGGTTTCCAAGCTTACTTTTCTAATTTCGAGCTTACAGTTGAATGGCTTATCGCTAACTACAGAATGGTTTCCCATATTCCTGATTAGTTGCTTCCGGTTCGCTGCTAAATGGCTTCCAAGGTTACTATCAAAATTTTCTTACCTCTTGCTTCAACTTGGCAACCTCTAGATCTCTCTCACGGACGATCTTCGAGACGTCGGCAAAGTTTACTTCTAAAATACCGATTCTCGCCTCGTACGTCTTGAACACGTCTGCGTAAATCACATATTATGAGTATAAAGAAGAGAATATTCTGTCGAAAATATTGGATTCACGCATAAACTCCAAGAACGAAAAACATTGATTAAAGTCCATGTTATGTTAAAGTCCAAATCACAAGTCACTGTGTGAGTGTTTGACAAGAACAACTAGTTTTATAACTTCTAGTCAATAATACAATTACATGAGTTTGGGCATTTAGTACTTTCCTGGCCTGGAATTAGAATATTTTCCGGAATAAATCGTCTCTCCATTAATTCGAAGATCGTATCGTCTTATAGCGGAGAGCAATTCTTGTCAAGCATCTAAAACATATTGACATGAAAATATAAGAAAATATATGAAAAACATTTTCTATTACTTACCCCTAATGGATGGACCCTGTGCTTCTGGCTTCCTTCTCTGTGGAGCGAAATAGAAAGTTTTGAAATTGAGACTTGTATTGACCTGTAATAGCAAAACGCATAGCCAGTGATTCATGTATCTTTTTACACTAAAAATAAATATCATCTTTTGACACCTTTCGTTACAACAAGAAACAAAAGGAATTGTTGGAGAACATTAGAGAACCCTAGACAGTCACAACTTTGTTCTGCTTTACATAGGATTACGCGTAGAAATCCCGAAAAAAATCATCTACAAAGTTATTTATTTGATCTACCAAATTCAATCGAAAACATTTTACTTTATTCCCTCAATCAGCGATGGAAATGCTTTCTCGGCATGTTGTAAGGCTGAGAAAAAGGCGGGTAACTAAAAATATTTCCCCCGCGAGAGAAATGACAGCCTTTCTTAGATATTCTACATTTTACTTACCGCACGGGAACACAGAAGAAAAATAGCGCTAAGGGTTCCAAATAATAGGGTTGCACCAAGAACAAACGGAGACGCACCGGAAAGATCGTCGCAGATCACGTCAAATCCCTACAGTAAAACGAAGAATAGGACTTGAGGACTTCAGATCAGAGGACAATGTTTGACACAGGTAGAGAGCAAGATAATTGGCATATTCATGTATTCTATTGCTTTAATATTTTCTGAAACCGATCAGTTATACAGCCCACGAAAGTTGCCGGCGGTCAGAAGTGAAGTAGACGGCGGTTCACTGCCGGCAGCCGCCTTCTATTGAAACCCCTGCGGTAAAAGCCACAGCGAGAATTTTTCTGGTTGCTGCTGTTATTAGGAACGTGGGTAACAGGAGACCATTTCGGTTTGGGAGATACTTTTTTCAGATGTAGAAGCCCGTTTACACTTGCAATTTTTGTCGCGCGAGTCTTGGCGATTTTTCTCGCACGTACGCGTCAGTTCAAAATCACTAACGAAAACTAGGCGCAATCTGCCGCGAATTTTATCGCGTGATGTCTCGGAGATTTCAAACGTGCTCGAAGCTCTCCCTGTTTACATCCATTTGAGGGCCTTCGCTGATTGCAAGGACTTGTTGTTCACAATTTACTGTTGATTGGTTTCCAGTTACTTAATACCATCGGCGTCATTCAATAAAGTTAGAATGACTTGCAGTTGAGAGGCTTCACAATTTCCCTTCCCTGGAATTTCCATTTACTCTGGCAGAATACCCGTGAAAAATCTATTTTTGGATAAAATATCCCTGGGAAGTCACCTTTTTACCCCTCCCCCCTCCAGAGCACCACCTCCCGTGGAGTCCAAAACAACCCCCTGGAAAATTTCCCGTAGGTCCTCAACCCCCCGGTGCAGTTTAAAAATGCAATCAGCCAATATTATCCGGCTCAATATTAAGGGATAAAAGTTCATCATTTCTGGTATTCGAAACGTATAGCTCACCTGTGCTAAACCAATGGTGTCCAACATCCATCTGAGGTGACCCCTGACATGCTGCCAACACGACAAGACCATGTTACCCACGTTATCATGGAAGGAGCGGAACCTTCGCAGTACGCCAAAACCTGATGTTGCAGCAACGTCAACTGGTATCTTAGCATCTCTTGATATCGATGCCTGAGTAGGCGAAGTCGGTGCTGGGGTCGGCACATTAAGCACATCAGAAAAGCTTTCACTTTGAGATGTCGGCGCGACTGGAATGCTTTCCTTTGCTCCACTGCTGCTGGGCGGTGTACCACCGCTTGGTGGTGTGTTCTCCATTGTACGAGAAGAAGGGACCTCCTCCTGGACCCCACTACTGCCTAGTGGTGTGCCTCCCCTTGTAGGTGTAGGACGGCCCTCTTTACCACCGTTACTGCTCGGGGATGTACTACCCCTTGTGGGAATAGACGCACTGTCCTGCACACCACTGCTCGGGGGTGTACCACCCCTTGTGGGAATAGACGCACTGTCCTGCACACCACCGCTCGGGGGTGCACCACCCCTTGTGGGAATAGACGCACTGTCCTGCACACCACCGCTCGGGGGTGTACCACCCCTTGTGGGCATAGACGCACTGTCCTGCACACCACCGCTCGGGGGTGTACCACCCCTTGTGGGAACAGACGCACTGTCTTGCACACCACCGCTCAGGGGTGTGCCACCCCTTGTGGGATTAGACGCACTGTCCTGCACACCACCGCTCCGGGGTGTACCACCCCTTGTGGGAACAGACGCACTGTCTTGCACACCACCGCTCAGGGGTGTGCCACCCCTTGTGGGATTAGACGCACTGTCCTGCACACCACCGCTCCGGGGTGTACCCCCTTGTGGGAGTAGAAGCACTGTCCTGCACACCACCGCTCGGGGGTGTACCACCCCTTGTGGGAGTAGACAGGCTGTCCTGCACACCACCGCTCGGGGGTGTACCACCCCTTGTGGGAGTAGAAGCACTGTCCTGCACACCACCGCTCGGGGGTGTACCACCCCTTGTGGGAGTAGACGGGCTGTCCTGCACACCACCGCTCGGGGGTGTACCACCCCTTGTGGGAATAGACGCACTGTCCTGCACACCACCGCTCCGGGGTGTACCACCCCTTGTGGGAATAGATGCACTGTCCTGCACACCACCGCTCAGGGGTGTGCCACCCCGTGTGGAAATAGACCCACTGTCCTGCACACCACCGCTCGGGGGTGTACCACCCCTTGTGGGAGTAGACGGGCTGTCCTGCACACCACCGCTCGGGGGTGTACCACCCCTTGTGGGAGTAGAAGCACTGTCCTGCACACCACCGCTCGGGGGTGTACCACCCCTTGTGGGAGTAGACGGGTTGTCCTGCACACCACCGCTCGGGGGTGTACCACCCCTTGTGGGAGTAGAAGCACTGTCCTGCACACCACCACTCGGGGGTGTACCACCCATTGTGGGAGTAGAAGCACTGTCCTGCACACCACCACTCGGGGGTGCACCACCCCTTGTGGGAATAGACGCACTGTCCTGCACACCAGAGCTCCAGGGTGTACCACCCCTTGTGGGAATAGACGAACTGTCCTGCTCACCACCGCTCGGGGGTGTACCACCCCTTGTGGGAATAGACGCACTGTCCTGCACACCACCTCTCGGGGTGTGCCACCCCTTGTGGGAATAGACGCACTGTCCTGCACACCACCACTCGGGGGTGCACCACCCCTTGTGGGAATAGACGTACTGTCCTGCACACCACCGCTCGGGGGTGTATCACCCCTTGTGGGAATAGACGCTCTGTCCTGCACACCACCACTCGGGGGTGTACCACCCCTTGTGGGAATAGACGCACTGTCCTGCTCACCACCGCTCGGGGGTGTACCACCCCTTGTGGGAATAGACACACTGTCCTGCACACCACCTCTCGGGGGGGTGCCACCCCTTGTGGGAATAGACGCACTGTCCTGCACACCACTGCTTTGGGGTGTATCACCCCTTGTGGGGGTAGATGCACTGTCCTGCACATTACTGCTAGGGGGAGTACGACCCCTTGTGGGGATGGAGGGGCTGTCCTTGACGACACCATTGGAGGTGGAGCCATCATTGACACGACCTCTACCTTGTACTGGGCCACCACTTGTATAAGATGAAGGACCTTCATTGCCACCACTCCTGCGTGATGATTCGCCACTTGTGGAGGTAGAAATCCTGTCCTCAAGACCATTCCTGGGAGGTGTATCCCCACTTGAAGGATTTTCTTTCCGCTCACCGGTGGAAGATGCACGTTTTTCATCCTCTCTATTGAGTGGTTGAGTTGCCCTGGTTTCTACTGGTTTCTTGACTACATGAAAAATAAAAATGTATTTGTAGCACTTATATAGTTGATTTGGAGACCTCATCAAGTACCTTAGTGTGTGTTATTGAGCTCTACCCTCCTTAAATCCACAAGGAAATGTGACAGAAAACATTAATGGTTTTAAAGCGGAAGAAATGACGGAAGAATGTTTAGCAAAAACCAACATGATAAGTGTTCCGTTTCATAGAAAACTACTAAATAACCAGGTTAAGAGCTAAGCAGTACCTAACATGTGGTCGTCTAGAGGCAGTGTGGGTGATTTCTTTCTCCTTTTGTGCAGGGTCTGATCATCTTGATCTTTGGATCTGTCCGCCAGTTCCTCATCTGTCATCAAAATAAAATAGTAGTCACCGAGGCGAAGTCGAGAAAAATTTCTCGCCGAAAAGAAATGGAGAGAAGACTCCATAATCTTTAAATTCGTAACTCAGCAAACTATTTGTTGCGGGCTTCCTGTGCTGAACGCGCACGCGCCAAAGGCGGGAAAATAATCAGCCAATCACAAACTGACAGTCGCTAAGGATTTTACTACGGATCTCACCGAACTGTCGCACTGCCTTGAAAATTCACGCAACTACCACACCCACAGGCGTCATTCGAACACCAATCGTTCGATTTGTTCGGCAATCGAACAAAATCGAACGCGAGCTTTACTGTGAGTTCGATTTTCGAACAAAATCGAACACCAACCAATCGAACAGATTGGATTGTTCGATTTTGTTCGGTAACTATGAATAATGCGTGACAGGATTTCCCGAAGAAAGACGGGTACTCCCAAACCTTTGTAGGGGAGGGGATGCTTTTGGTTCGTGTAATTTTTAGGGGATAAAATCGGCCCTCTGGTACCTTTTGGGGGTGCAAAAAAGAAACATGTTTTACATTGTAACCTGTGAGCAGTGCTTTCTTCAGTGTCAGACTTTCAAAATTTTACGAAGTTAGTCACGTGTCATACATTCTCGTAGTTGTTTTGGCCGGGGGCGAGATAACAAATGAAAACAACGCACGACAGCAAAACAACGAGGGCTAGCAACAAAACGAGAGAGCGAATTACCGAGGAAAAGCCTCTGCTATAGGGTAGCATATTTTGGAGTGAAACATTTGGTTTATTGTCTCAGGCTATTTTCGCTTTAAACTTCTAGTAGCTCAGGTCTGTTAAAAATTCTGTACTATATTCGGACTTGTTGGTACCTTTTTGGAGTCAAAATCAGATAAAACCACTCTCCTTTAGGGAGAAAAATCTAAGTATGTTTAAAGTTCGATTTCCGAACGTTCGATTTTGTTCATTGTGAAGATTTTGCTGTGAGTTCGATTGTGTTCGATTGCCGAACAAGTCGAAAATCAATCGAACGATTGGTATTCGATTGAGTTGGATTACCGAACGTTCGATTGATTACGCCGGGATGATTCCCGCGAAGTGACATACATACATAGTTCGAGGGCGATGACTACAAAGATCTCCTTACCAGATGGGCTTGGCGGGAAGAAACATTTCACGCGTCTTGACCGGCTGCTGACATCCCCATCCCAACAACATCCTTCTGAGTGACAATCGGACTCTGTTATGAGACCTTCTCCACAACTCACACGATCGCGGGGATCAAGGGAGAGACAGATGCCTGGATCTAAATGGATATCTAGAAACAAGACCACGACAAGCAATGCATGGTAAGAAGTAAGCCCTGGCTAAACTAGGACACATGTAGCGCACAACATTGTAGCAGGACACATGTTTCCTTCATGTTTCCCTGTTTAGCCACGCGAGAAACATTGTTGCGCGAAACAAATTTTGTAGCCGGGACACATAGAAATGTTTCTCCACAAGAAACATTTCATGTGTCCGAGACACACGCGTGCGATGTTCCCCAGTTTAGCCACTCGGGAAACATGCAGGACACAAATGTTGAGCGCTACATGTGTCCTAGTTTAGCCGTAGCTTTAGAATACAACACAATATGTGACGAAACAAAATCCCCCATAGACCTTTATCACGTAATACGAATGTGCCTAATTCAATGCTGGACTCCGTTTCCAAATACTTCGTCTCGGTGACTATTCGCCGATATTTACGTCGCCCGAGGCAACTAATTATCGCTAGAGCAATTATACTAAAGTAAGATATCAATATGCAATATTAACGTGATACAGGTGTATTGGGATGGCTCAAATTGCAATACTCTTAATTTTATCTTTAGTGTTTTTTTAGAAAAACTATGCCCTTAAAGTTTATATTAAAGTTTAATATTAATAATGTTTATATTTAATATAAATTTGACGTTTATGGTGTACTTTTTATCGAGGGGGTCTTAGGGAGGAGTTTATATAATGAGAGGCATGCAAGTTACACAGAACAAAGGCGCTATTACGAAACATAAAACAGCAGCAACATCATCAACACCTACACCAACAACACCCAACGACAACCAACACCTTACATCAACACCACAAACATAATACAGTCGTCAATATTGTGTAAATGTTGTACAAAGTGTCAGGTGTTTCCTGTCATTGAATTGTCTATCATGTAGAGTGATTGCACTTAACCTATGAAAAAGAAATAATTTTACAAGTTAGTATGTACAAATTTGACCAATTTTTCCATACCCTCCTAGTCGTGCTTGTCTTAAAATGAGCGACTGAATAAAAGCACATCGGAACGATTACACAGGGCCCGGCATCGCAATCATATGGTCGTTTTACTTTTTTACTAAATTTGGGGGGCTTGGCGGCCAAAATTTTAGAGCTAGTCGCCAAATGGTACCCCATCTTTCTTAGTTCGGCTGAGATCCACGTTTATGTGGCGACTAAATATTGCTTTTTGGCGACTACAATTTTCTGAATTGGTCGGCAATGGCACGAAAAAAGTTAATATCGGACCCTCAACGTATATTAATGAGACTTTTATCACATATGACTGGATGGTGCGTAATGACTCGATGGATAAGTGATAATCACTCTACATGTGATGTGAGAACAACAGAAATATGTTAGCGGTTAGTAATGGATGCGTTAGCATGTGCCACGGGCGGTAAACAAATAAATGATCACTTTCAAATTATAGCCAACTCTCTTCCTGTAAACATCGCGAAAAATTGGAACTCATGTTTTATAATGGGGACATTTCTTTATGGGAAACAGCTAAGCCTTCGGTTTAGCTTCCAATAAAGTGCCAACAGAGCAAATTTCGTATGACTGTGAAACGTGCCGCAACACGACGCGGCACGGTCACGGTCACGGTCGCGGCACGGTCACAGTCACGGTCGCGTCACGGTCACGGTCGCGGCACGGTCACAGTCACGGTCGCGTCACGGTCACGGTCGCGGCACGGTCACGGTCGCGGCACGGTCACGGTCACGGTCACGGTCACGGTCGCGGCACGGTCACGGCACGGTCACGGTCACGGTCGCGGCACGGTCACAGTCACGGTCGCGTCACGGTCACGGTCGCGGCACGGTCACAGTCACGGTCGCGTCACGGTCACGGTCGCGGCACGGTCACGGTTACGGTCACGGTCACGGTCACGGTCGCGGCACGGTCACGGCACGGTCACGGTCGCGGCACGGTCACGGTCGCGGCACGGTCGCAGCGCGACACGGAACCTGGCCTACTGTGTAGATAACGGATATAAAATCGCGTAGTCGCGGCGCGGCACAACTTTGTTGCATCACGTTTCACAGTCATACGAAATCTGCAAGACTGTTCGCTTGAAACGCGATAAATCTAAAGAACTGCTATGTGATATATAGCAAGATCTCAAATCTCAGGGCTGGTACTATTTGGATTGACAATTATTCAAAGCATGGATTTTCAGTCATCATTTAAAGTACAGTATTACACTGCAGCCTTTCCGTCAATTTGAAAATGATCTATTAATGATTAGTTAGTGGGGTGAGTGTGACACAAAACAACAAACGTCAAACAGATACAAGTGCAATGAAACATCTTGAAAATCTTCTCCACTAAGTACACCGTTCATTGTTCTGGATTCGAAATAGTGTCAAGAAAGACGTGGGTGGCAGTGATACAGATCCATGGCGAAATAAGACTCGTCGGGATAAGAGAATTAAGCCCAATTTGTCTCTTTTAGCCCCTTCTTCGTGATTTGCTTGTTTACAAAGTTGAAGAGCATTCTCTTGTTGAGTTGAAGAAGTGCAGCTTTTCGTCACTGAAGAAATCCTTTCACGCTTCAAAACTTTCACGTTTATTTTTGTCTAGAAACTGGCCAAGCATCCTCAGTGTAAAAGAAAAAGACACCATCTGTAAAACACCATAGCATCTGTTTCTCTGGTATTTTTTTATTACATCAAGACCTTTTTCTTCTATACTGGAAAGCCTTTCAAACATTATTAATTTACGATGTGTATGAGCAGGGACGTTTCTGATTGGACATCTTAAACGAAAAGCTGAAAACTTTTTTTATGTAAGGAAATCAACAAAATAATTAATATAGGTTTCCATTCCAGTGCCCTATAGTGAATTTGAGAGAGTTTCTTGCGTCTTTTCTGTTTCTTGTTGTTGAAGATCAAGAACAAGTTGAAGATCAACAACAAAAAACAGAAAAGACGCAAGATAGCCTCTTATCCTCTTCGCCCCCAGTGGGACATAAGGCCACTAATGATATAAGACCACTAATGCTTCAAAACTATAACCGTCAGTTGGAAACTCGAAAAAACTTAAATATATAATCTTCGCTTCTCTATATTTCACCAACCTTCTAGATCATAAAGGCGCTTTTTTTTCTTGCGTCTTTTTTGTTTGCTTTTGATCTTGGTTTTTAAGCCCGCAGCTTTCTGAGCCATCATCTTTAGGCGTCCTTTCGGTTGGGTTTCGTGCCAGGTCTTCTGTTTTTCTCTACGTAACCTGTCTGCTTCACGTTTTTTGCCTTTATCCCCTTGGGAGAATCTATGGCAATCCCAAGGCCGTCTTTCTGCTGAGCAGGCACTGGAGTCGTGTCTGGTCTTCTGTTCTCCTCTACAATGTCAGTCTGTTTATGGCTTTCCACTTGCTCTGCACTACCCTTGTCAGGTGCAACCTTAGCCAGCTTACCCTCCTCGGGAGCATCTGTGGCAGGGCGGTCTTTCTGCTGAGCAGATGGTTGAGCTCTTCCTGGATCTTCTACTCTCACATTCTGCTGATGATCTGAGCTCATAGAGAGCTGCTCGTCGGGTTCAACTGGGCTTCCTTTAGCCATAGCCTCCAGCGTTTCTTTCAGAGCCCTTTCAGCTTCCTCATCCAGTAGACGTTGTTGTCTACTAGACGAGGAAGTGGAAGAGGAATCTTCCATTTTCTTTTCCTCAAGTTCGACTTCAAGCCGCTTTTTTCTGGACTCGGCCGGCTCCCTTTGGCTTATAGCCCTCTTTCTGTCCTCTTCCTCAATAATGAGAGCATCTCTTTTCAGATTATCCTCTGCTTGTTGCACTGGAAGCTGAGCATGGCCTCCTGTTTCTGTTTCAGAAACAGCCGACAAACGTTTAGGAACAGGAACAGCATTGTCTCCTTCTGGCTTGTCGGCTGATGGGACCTGGGGTGGGGGACGTTTGTTGTTCTCCTCTTGCGGTGACCTGGTGATGTTTTCTTCCATCTCCTTCTTCTGGTCTCCAGCTAACGTATTCTCTACCTTCTCATCAGTGGAGTGAGCTTTATTAATGAAAATCAGCAAGACAAAGAAAATCATCAAAACATGTCAATGAAAAACATCATCAAGTTAATATTAAAGGGAATCCCGGCTGTTTAGCCTTTTCAAGTTCAGAGAAAACTTAAACAACTAAAAAACATTCGACAAAAGTTTATAATTGAAAAGAAACCCAATTAGGCTGACCCGACTTATTTCGCTTTGACGAGATTCTAATTTGAATTTCGCGGGCGCCGCCATCTTGAAACGTGACGTCTCTCTTGTGCTATGAATTATGCATTTGTTAATGAGGACGGCGTATACAGCTTATCCTAAATCGATTTTCTTCTTTTTTACTCTCTCGGCATAGAAATTGTTTTCTTGGCGCTCTTATTCTGGTTATAAGTGTAGCGAGCAAAGCTTCTTTCAGCACATTCATGGAAATGCATAATTTATAGCACAAGAGTGAAATGGTTAACATGGTGTGTGAAAAGATGTCACCGCACATACTTGAGTTACCTAATTTTGAAAAATACCAGGTTATTTGCTCATTTACTTATTTATTACTTATTCATTTGCTTTGTGATTTGAATGAGATAGGGGATGAATTTCATAGAATTTTCCCTCTGCTCTCCGCTCACGAGAAGTTGTGAGTGAAAACGTCGTGAGTGCTATTTTGTGTTTTCGCTTTTCCCATACATCCTTACCAATGAGCCCCCCACTTATATGGTCCTGCGGCACGATTCCACATTAATTGATTTACCTTCTGCTGATCCACGTCTCTGCACTGGCTCCACCTCTTCATACCCTTCTTCCTCCTCATCCTCTTCTTCCTCCTCTTCGTCACTCTCTCCTTCTTCAGTTTCAGCCGATGGAGCTCCTGAGGTTTCTGTCATGGATGCCTTCTGAGCAGCATGCTGTCTTCTCCTCTCTGCCAGAATGTCCTTTTTTGACATTGCAACTGAGGGCGGGTCCGATGTAAAACCTCTGACCCCAAGACCATCATCCGGTGCAAATGTCACTTGGACACCATCCAACTCCTGCTGAGCCCGATCACTTGACTGCTCTACTTGCAAGGGGTCTACTTGCTTGGAGTCACTCCTAGCTGGGACATCAGCCAGTGCAGCCTCCTCTTGCTCATCCACCACTGCACTCCTCTTCTCTAAAACTTGCAAGTGGTCTGCTTCGGCACTGGAATCACTCCTAGCCAATGCAGCCTCCTCACGCTCATCCCGCTCACTCATCTTCTCCAAAAGCTTTTGTATTTCCTCGCGGGCATTGGAGACATACTGCCCTTCTTGGAATCTCGGAGGCTGTTTGTTAACTTTAATGGCAATAAAAATTGTTAAAATGAACACAGTTTAAGTCAGATAAAGGTAAATGTTACAAAATGCTATCTGTCTGGTTTAGATCATTATTTAATTTATAGGGGGAAACATTTAGTGCTCTCAGAATTTAAAGAAACCTGTGATTCATTGGTTAATTTAATTTGTAACATATAGTGATATTATAAAGTTTGGATATGGACACAGATTTCTTAGAAATGTCATACAAACAGGGCCCAGGTTAAATTCAACAGCAAATCCTTTTTTATGAAAATGTTAGTCTTAAAGTAATGTTGAAAGTTATATTAAGGAACAGGTAGAACAACAATAGAGCAGGGGTGTACCCAGAAGGGGTGGGGAGAGGCAGGACAATTTCCTTTGAGGTAGTAAAATACAGTTAACATGTGACAATGTCACTAATGTCTAGTGTGGCAACAAAGGGACACTCCCCCACCCAGAAACATATAAGCAAGTTGAAACATGTAACAAACATACTTAGTGCCAAGCTGTGGAATATTCGCAGAATAAACAATTGAACAGATTTTGAAAATAATGTTCATGCAAGACTTCAAGATGTAAAATGTTATTATATTATCACTTTCCACTGTTGCTCTACTTCATTTGCGCAAAAAATGAAATATTATGAAGAGAAAACCTGCTTAGGTAAGCAGGCAAGAAGAGTTCATTATTGACCAAATATGATCATAAACTCGCTATGAATAATCCACAGCTTGGTTCGCCGTTATATGTCCCACCCCAATGGCAAAATTCTGGCTACACCACTGCAAAGAGCCATAATGCAGTGTTTTAAATAACATGATATGGGTGTATTGTAAATTGCACGTGAATATAGAAAAGTGAGAACAGCGCTGTGGGGTGAGCAAAACAATAGTATATTAACAAATTCACTGTTCAATAATCTAGTGCCATCACCATATCCATCACTCAACCACAACAATACAAGATCGACGGACCATTTCAACTATTAAAAACTTGGCAAATTGTGCCAAGGAAAACTCTGACAACAACACCATACTGTAGTACTGGTTATCATATCGCCAACAAACCCTACCATAAGATACAGTATCAGCCAACAAAACAACACCAAGTATGCAGTGCAAATACGATCAGTGCAATTGCAGCTTATATGCAACCCTTTACCAGTTAAATTATTATCATTGACCATGCATTTTTTTGTGGTGGCTACCTGAGCAAAATGACATTCTAAACTTAAGATGTATTATGAAAATTTAGATTGCAATCATACAACCAATTTTGATTTTGGCTGCAGCAAGCATGCTTCAAGTAAAACCTGCACGAATATCTGCAAACAACATTTACAAACAAATAATTATATGTAAAAATAATAAGACAATAAAATATCAAAGTTTACAAGTATTGCCATCAATATTCTAAAACAATATTAGAACAATAACTGATTTAATAAACCTGTTGGATAATTTTGAACTGTTTGTCCTAATCTAAAGCTACATTCATAGTGTTTATCATTACAGGAAAAATTCAAACACTCATTCACAGATTAACCACCCATAGTTGGAGCCAGATTTCCTGTATAATCTTGGGATAAATAAATTTACCAGAACTTTTAAACTTTAACAGCAAATCAGGCTTTAGTGGTGCATAGTCTGTTCATGGTTGGGGGATTTTTCCTAGTTTAAGTGGTAACAGCCACCTAACAAGTTGTTTACAGGAAGGATTTTAGATGCAGATTTCTATTTCTATGCTTGACGAGATTCATTGGCTATCAAATAAGGAGGGCATATGGAGGCCAGTGTTCTTTACAATTGTCATTCCAAAGCTAAGCCAAGAAAAAATTAGCAGCTGGATCCTTGGGCATGCTAAAGAGGCCGCTTGTAACATCTTAATCATTCACATTGTGCATTTAAGTGTTTATAACAATGTTATATAAAACAATTTAAGCAATAAAAGTACTTTCCGCGTGCTCTCTGGTTTCTTACATACACAAGGGGGATGTTGAGGAGAACTGATCAAAACTTCCGGCTCGTGTCTTTCAAGTTTTTATCAGTTTGACCAACATTCCCCAAGTGTTTGTAAGAAACCAGAGAGCATGCAGAAAGTGCTTTTAGAAAATAACGTACACACATGCGAAATCGTTGCGTGACAATCATGTTTCTCAGGTCTCTTACAAACACGCCTTTTAACCAATCAGAATGTGCACATTCACTATATAAAATAGGTGTTATTTTCTAAATAATATTAAACATTCTGGTGATCACTAGGTGCATTTAAAAACGTTTTCGTTACACATCATTATCTCAAGTATTCATCGTTAATTTCTATTTATTTTAATTTTGAATTTAACTTTATAATTTTAAAAACCTATTTAATATTTACTCATCAGAGTGTCATGCATTTCACGCAAGTTTGTAAAAACCAGAGCTGGAAATTACTGCTGGTCATCAGGCAAATAGATCTTGTTGTGCGTATGTACATGTGTACTGTAATAGATGCACAGATGACGTCACAGAATGTCATGAACATAAAAGTACGCAATGAGATGCAGTCACGTTGCGTGACTGTTGTTCATGTTGTTTACTAGTGTTACTGTATAATCAAAATTGCCAAATTGTTCGACCAATTTTCAGATATGTTTGGCCAACTTTCCAGTAGAAAGAGTATATAATGTCTGATCAAGTAAGAAAAATATTCCCAGCTCTGAAAAAAATAGCTGTTTATATGCAACACTTATAAAATCTCATAAATGGTATAAAAAAAATACAAAAGATGAGAAATTACACAAAACGTATCAAAATGAACTGAGAGCCAGTACCTTCAAGGCGAACCTTCCTGGAAGACTTGCTAGCCTCTTCCCCAGCGTCATCTGGCTGAGAATCCACGCTCTTGGTATGCTCCTCTACAGTCTTGTTAGATGCAAGCACATCACTGCCATCACTGTCAGGTCCAGAGGTTGGTGACTCATGAACACCTTCTCCAGTGCCCTTTGGGTTGAGTGCCTCTTCTTTGGCTTTCACGCTGTGGTCAGTCTCTGCATTCTCCCTACGACTAGGCTTTTCAGCTTCTCTAGGCATGTCAACATGAAATGGCTCTAGCTTCGCCCTACTGGCATCATCTGCAGCTTCTTTAAGGAAGTTGACAGGAGGAGGTGAAGCTTCAGCTACCACCTCCTCTAGATGTGTAGATCTGTCATCTTGTTTAACACTCAATTCTGAAGCAGCTGAATCAAAACCAGTGCCAGTCTCAGTAACAGGTGCCGCATCTTGTTGAGGAGGAGGTAAAACTTCGGCTTCCACCTCCTCTGGAAGTGTAGCACTTGACTCTGAAGTAGCTGAATCAGCTGAAGCAGTCTCAGTAACAGGTGACTCTTCTCCAGCAGTTTGCTGTGGAGGAGGTGAAACTTCAGCTTCCTCCTCCTCTGGAAATGTAGAGCTTTCATCTTTGTTAGCACTTGACTCTGAAGTAGCTGAATCAGATGTTTGTTCTTCAGCAGTTTGTTGTTGTGAAGCATGTTCCTGAGTAGTTGTTGTCGTAAATGCCTCCTTGGCACCATCCTCGTTTAACTCGAGTGCACTAGTTGTTTCTACTTTCTCACTTCTACTTACGTTACCTTGTAAATCCAATTTACTAGAATCTACATTTTGTGTCATTGATTCAATTTTTAATTCTGCATCTATATTAGGTTGTCCTGATTCTGATGCTTGCTCATCCACTGCATTTCTTTCAGATGTTTTTTGTTCATGGTCATCCCGGCTTTCTGAGCTGTCTAAATTTCCCTTTCCCATTCTATCTTTCCTCACTGCCTCTGCAACAGCATCCTGACTGCCTAATTGTTCAGGTTCTGATTGCTCCTTTTCTTCTTCTTGCTCTTCAATTAAAACATTATCTACTTCCCTGGGTTTCTCAAATGTTTCATTGCTCCCAGCAGCCTTGCTACTGCTGTCTTCACTGGCTGGATCCACCACTGAGGGACTATTTACATATTCTGGAGAGCTAGATTCATGAGCTCTAGTTTCTGGACTATTAATTACATCTGACTTTTCTTCAGAATTACTGCTTTGCTCCTGAGATGGAGACTCAGGACCACCAACCTTGCCATTGCTGCTGTCACTGGCTTTATCCACCACTGGGGCACTATTTACATCTTGAGAACTAAATTCATGATTTCTTGTTTCTGTTTTTTTACTTACATCTACTTGTTCTGGAGAATTACTTTGTTCCTGAGACTCAGATTCTGGATTTGTGTTATAAGTCTTCCTCAAATCACGTTCTTTGTTTCCAATTCACTTGCTGAATTGTCAAATGGTTTCTCTGGAGAACTATCTATTAAGTTTTTAGTTTTATCTTCAGAGTTAGCTTCTCTCCGATCATTTTCAGAATCACTATTTGAATCCTCTGTCTTTTGATCTAATTTTTTCTCACTATTTTCTTTATTACTTTGACCTAAATCATTTCCTAATCCACCATTTTTAATATCATCCACCTCATCACTAACTTCAGCCTCCACATCTTCTTCCCCTGCAGGGACCTTAAATAATCCAGACAATGTGTCCATTAAACCGGACATGGTACCTTGACTGTTTGATGACTCATCACTCTCACCTTTTCCTGGCTGTTCAATAGAATTGTCTTTCTGTTGTTCTGTTGGTGGTGGTTCTTGTGATTTCTCAGAAGACTCTTCCTTGGAATCATGAGATTCCTGAAGGACAAAAGTGCATGAATTACCATTGACTGTTCTCTGGAAAACACTCCATATCACAGTTAGAGAGTTAGTCGTGTAATTTTAGATAAAAATGAGATGAAAGCAAACGCAGGCAAGAAAAATGTGGGTGGCCAATTAATCATTGTCACAGTGAAGTTCAAGCTGACAGAGAGGTCAATATTCACTCTATGGTTGTTACTTTTGCATTATAGTGGCAATCAGAGGACCATAAACTACTTTATTTTTTTTTTAAGTACAGTAACTATACTCTTTACTTACTTCACTGTCTTCAGAAACAACAAACTTTGGATCACTGTCATAAACAGTAACCTCCTCAACACATTCCTTGGGAAAATACCCTTCCATCTCAGAGTTCTCATTCAGCTGAAAGATAAATAAGTCGGTAATTTACATTATCATGATCAAAGAAAAAAGCAATCAATACAAATTTTCATATTCCACCATTTTTCAAACTCATCCTGTCTTCCCAACACTTTTGATCATCCAAAACCTACATCCTCTGTAGCATGTCTGAACATTGTCAAAAGCTACTGTATGCAACAAGTATAATGGATACATAACTCATAACTCTTGTAGTCCCAATTTTGTGCCTGGTAGAATAGTTGGAGGCAAACCTTGCAAATTATCCACTTAAACTTTAGTTAAAAATTAAATATGGACAGGCACCAAAATTTCTAGTATCATAGTTGTGGAATACCTTAATTAAGAATTATCCACTTAAACTTTAGTTAACTATAATGGGCAGGCACCAAAATATTTGTATCCAGCCAGGCGTGCCCTGATGTGATAGTTACACTTTGGGTGTGTTCAGACATATTTTTCCCCTCAAACATCACTCAATTTACCACACAATTTAACTTTAATCCATCATTAATGCTATTTTCAGGCTTGATAAACCTTTACTCTAGATTTGGTGGCAATATTCTCTTCACACAAGTTGAAAAACCTATTTATAACATTGTTAACAATAGTTAGAAAACTGAGTAAAAAGAAAAAGAAAAAATTAGGCTGGAGCAAATACTAACCCCCATCTCTCTGTCCCTCCCCTTCCCTCCCCACTGGATAGGTTGAATGGACAAACAAAGTATTTTCAGAGATCCCACCAGTGCCGGCTCTGCACATAGTCCCCCCTTAAGCAACTTACCTGTCCAAACCATAGTTCAGGTGATTGTCCTGGTTCTTTTGAGAACACAAACACCATCTCACCCTCTTGGAGGGGGAGGGTCTTCACACCATCACCATGGCAGTCTCTTGTTGCTCGTGCTAAGGAAATCGCTTCTAGAGGAAAGAAAAGAAAGAAAAAAAGGAATTAGCACAGAAAACATTTAACTGTTTTTGCTCAAAGACTTAATATCTGAGACATTTGCAGCTTTAGCAACAAGTCTCTACATAATGAATATATAAGAAAATTAAATATTAAGTTAAACTTTTTATTAATTTTAAAAGAAACATGAAAATATTAAACATACTATATTTGTTCAAATAAGTGCCACCCTTAAATAAGTTCCGCATTTTGAGCAAAAAAGTTAATAAGCGCAGTCCGGGGGTGGCACTTATTCGAGGAATTTTATATAACTAGAAAAACACTGTAACGCAATAATTCTAAAGCAGCACTGGAAATCTAATTTTATCAATAGAGATGTTTTTAAGTTCAAAGTGGCTATATTTTTGAAGCACGTCCATTAATCTTACACCATATCACCTTCGTTCAGGGGAATGTTTTTCACTCCATTGCTTTAAATATAATATTTACTCAACTTGGAAGTGCACCCATAGATAGTTTAGAAACCATTACCCAATATTGCAGTACATAACATACATTAAATTAATATTTCACATTGCTGTACAGGTAATACAGACTACAGTCCTTTATGCAGGTTGCAGCTAAATTAACATGATTACTATAAATTCTGAACTGAATTCAATCCCTTTTCCCAGACAGAGATGGTATAGGTGATAAAAAAGACAGACCATGCCCTCTGCTCTCAGGGAAAGTATTTTGCTCCATAGCCTTCACAATCTCTGGAGACTCAGTCCACAGAACCTGACTTATCTCAGTGTAAATCATGGAATCATGAAGACCCTGGAGCTTGTTTCCCCTCGCCTCTTTCCCGATTATAGCTTTTGTTGGAACTGACACCTAAGCCATATTATTATTCAGCCATGCCACTATCTTGATTTTGATTGGCTAAGAGTACGAAGCAAAATCTTGTTGGCACGCAGTGCATGATGTCATACTGCAGAAATAAGGTTTGATGCACTCTAATGACGCAAGCCAATTAGTGGCCATGTTGGGTACACAGCAAAATCTTGTTGCCACGCAGTGCATGACGTCATACTGCAGACATAAGGTTTGATGCACTCTAATGACATCATGATGCAAGCCAATAGGTTTCGTCGCCATGTTGGTTTTCATTTCAGAAGCGAAAGCAAATTTTGCCAATATTCTCATTGAATCTTATGATTTTTGCCGAGAGATCATTGCTCAGGATATCTAAACATCAACTATGGCTGTTTGAATTGAATATGAAGAGGAAAATACCAATGGACGTAAGCTGAACTTGAAAACCCGTGTCGTCGAGCAAGGCCTCGTCGTCGACTTCATTTAGCTAGACAAAAATTGCTGGTTGCTGAATAAAAAAACAATTATTGAATTCGGTTTTAGCATGATAGTGAGATTTGTCAATGCCTCGAGTGGTGTTATCCGCCTCAGCTTTTCTTCGGCAGATAACACAAACCTCAGCATTAACAAATCTCACTATCATGCTCAATCTCATCCAATAATTGCTACTTATTAGGCAGTGCAATGTCTCTTGGGGCCAGAGCTAAACTGGGGAGGTGACAAACATGGAAACCGAACTGCGTAAATCAAATTTTCCAGTGATCATAAGTACGCATTTAAAGCAAATTGCAGCTAGTGGCTTGTTGTTTTAAGATGAAATCAATATTGCTGATTGTTTAGGTGAAATCTATGTAATTTGCTTTGGAAGGGGAAGTTATCTTGAATGTATGCAACTTGAGCCTGTACAATAATAATACTTTTGAATTAAGCATCTTGATACATATTAAATTATGTCTTTTTATTAATTTAAAAATGAATAAAATTTTAAGAATCAATACAAAATATTCTAGAACTGGAATTGCCACCCAAATGTTCGAATTTAGTAACTGATAAGTTACCAGCTGGGAGAAGTCGTATAACAATTTACCCTCAAAAGTTTACTCTTCTCTATAATAGAGGTTTCCCAAAAAATCTACAAATTCTAAGGCATGACGCTGCTAAAACTTGTAAATAGAATTTATAATATCAAGATACAGTTACGGCACGAATTATCACAATTCAAATTGGCATAGGACGTGGACTTCCCGGCTCATGCCGTGACAGGGCTGAGAAACCGGTGCAGAAATTCTGTCCAAAAACTCATAATATTGGGTAAAAATCACATCTCAATGGCTTACCATTACACAATTGATCTCTGCATAGTCTCGCTTCGGATATAGAATGTGCTATGAGGACGGTGGAAAAGAAGAACAGAGCAAAACACGCTAAGTTCAACCTTGCCACCATTTTGAATTCAATGTCTGTTCGACGCATGCGTATTAGTGCTGATGCGCTTGTGACGTGTCGTTTAGGGAAAAGTCGCAGATCGCGCAGGAAACCCGTCATGGTACTATAGAAACCATAATATCTTGGCTAGAATTCTCAAATAAATTGGTCGCAATGGTATCAAAAAAGCATATCATAATTTTTTATTCAAACTTGAACCACTTCAAAAGATTGAGTCCAGCCCGGGTGTTTTGTGAAAATTAAAAACCTTATTTTTATCCCTGTTTAATATACCTCCTTATAATTTTTTTTTATAAATATGCAAATCATGATTATATTTATTTGTCTAAAAATGGTCTAGTCAGTCTAGCATGTCTGATTTTCAATAGTTATTGAACCAAAAGGATTGGGGGTGCAAGAACAGGCCTAGTACTGATGTTTTCATACTAAAACTGTCCTTTCGATTTGTAATTGGCATTTGATGTTCCAAACACATGCACTAAACAGCAACCTAGGACAGACCAGAATATGTATATGCCAATTTAAATAATAATAATAATAATAATAATAACATTTATTGAACTTATACCCAATAAATTTACACAGGCGTATGGGGTATATGGGTACATGAGTATGGGGTATATGGGTACAGAGGTATGGGGTATATGGGTACAGGAGTATGGGGTATATGGGTACAGGGGTATGGGGTATATGGGTACAGGGGTATGGGGTATATGGGTACAGAGGTATGGGGTATATGGGTACAGGAGTATGGGGTATATGGGTACAGGAGTATGGGGTATATGGGTACAGGGGTATGGGTATATGGGTACAGGGGTATGGGGTATATGGGTATATGGGTACAGGGGTATGGGGTATATGGGTACAGAGGTATGGGGTATATGGGTACAGGGGTATGGGTATATGGGAACAGGGGTATGGGGTATGTGGGTACAGGGGTATGGGGTATATGGGTACAGAGGTATGGGGTATATGGGTACAGGAGTATGGGGTATATGGGTACAGGAGTATGGGGTATATGGGTACAGGGGTATGGGGTATATGGGTACAGGGGTATGGGGTATATGGGTACAGGGGTATGGGGTATATGGGTACAGAGGTATGGGGTATATGAGTACAGGGGTATGGGTATAGGGGTATGGGGTATATGGGTACAGGGGTATGGGGTATATGGGTACAGAGGTATGGGGTATATGGTACAGGAGTATGGGGTATATGGGTACAGGAGTATGGGGTATATGGGTACAGGGGTATGGGGTATATGGGTACAGGGGAATGGGGTATATGGGTAAAGGGGTATGGGGTATATGGGTACAGGAGTATATGGGTACAGGGGTATGGGGTATATGGGTACAGGAGTATGGGGTATATGGGTACAGGGGTATGCGGTATATGGGTACAGGGGAATGGGGTATATGGGTACAGGGGTATATGGGTACAGGGGTATGGGGTATATGGGTACAGGGGTATGGGGTATATGGGTATATGGGTACAGGGGTATGGGGTATATGGGTACAGGGGTATATGGGTACAGGAGTATGGGGTATATGGGTGCAGGGGTATGGGGTACATGGGTACAGGAGTCATGGGGTATATGGGGTGTATGGGTACAGGGGTATGGGGTATATGGGTACAGGGGTATGGGGTATATGGTTACAGGGGTATAAGGGGTATGGGGTATATGGGTACAGGGGTATGGGGTATATGGTTACAGGGGTATATGGGTACAGGAGCATGGGGTATATGGGTGCAGGGGTATGGGGTACAGGGGTGTGGGGTACATGGGTACATGGGTACAGGGATATTGGGTATATGGGTACAGGGGTATGGGATACATGGGTACAGAGTTATATGAGTACAGGGGTAAGGTACAGGGTATGGGTACATGGGTATGGGGTATATGGTACAGGGGTATGGGGTATATGGGTACAGGGGTATGGGTACATGGGTACAGGGGTATGGGGTATATAGGTACAGGGGTATGGGTACATGGGTATGGGGTATATGGGTACAGGGGTATGGTGTATATGGGTACAGGGGTATGGGGTATAATAATAATAATAATAATTCTTTATTCCATAAAATACCAATTACACGGCATATAGGATACACTAACAAACATATAGGTACAAAAGAAAATAAAAAAAAATTACATAAGACTTAATGAGACTCATTAGATTCTTCAGCATCTCGAACCATCGCATTAAAACGCTCGAGAATATCAAAGCAAAATTTGGCAGTTACCTTTACGACAGACTCGTCACACATCGACAATAAGTAAACGCATAGATTACGCAAACCTAGTTGGCCAAAGGAAACATTCAGTTGCAAAATGTCAGTCAAAAATGATTCTCTTAGATGAACAAAAGACGCATGGTTACAATACATCAAATAATGCGTCTCATCTCCAATTTCATTAAGATTGCAGAATGAACATTTCCTAGAGTTATAATCAATATTAGCATATCTGCCAACTTCCACTGGTAATCTATGTGCGGATAAACGCGCAGTTTCGAAACTGCTTGACGATGTCGAAAATTCGTCACCGAGACTAAATATTTCTCAAAACCCAGGCTAGACTTCAAAAATCTAAACAGCCTTAATTTTCCACCGGTCCCTTGACGTACGTTAGTCCTCCAGTGCTCGCAAAACATATCATATAATTGTGTTTTAATCTGTTTGGACACATCCTTAATCTGTTCAAAAGGAATTGCAATGGTACAGGGGTATGGGGATACAGGGGTATGGGATATGGGTACAGGGGTATGGGATATATGGGTACAGGGGTATGGGGTATATGGGTACAGGGGTATATGGGTACAGGGGTATAGGGGTACAGGGGTATAGGGGTACAGGGGTATGGGGTACAGGGTATGGGTACAGGGGTATATGGGTACAGGGGTATATGGGTACAGGAGTATGGGGTATATGGGTATGGGTACATGGGTATGGGGTACAGGGGTATGGGGTATATGGGTACAGGGGTATATGGGTACAGGAGTATGGGGTATATGGGTGCAGGGGTATGGGGTACATGGGTATGGGGGTATATTGTTACAGGGGTATGGGGTATATGGGTACAGGAGTATGGGGTATATGGGTACAGGGGTATGCGGTATATGGGTACAGGGGTATGGGGTATATGGGAACAGGGGTATATGGGTACAGGAGTATGGGGTATATGGGTGCAGGGGTATGGGGTATATGGGTACAGGGGTATGGGGGTATATTGTTACAGGGGTATGGGGTATGGGGTATATGGGTACAGGAGTATGGGGTATATGGGTACAGGGGTATGCGGTATATGGGTACAGGGGTATGGGGTATATGGGTACAGGGGTATGGGGTATATGGGTACAGGGGTATGGGGTATATGGGTATGGGGGATATGGGTACAGGGGTATGGGGTATATGGGTACAGGGGTATGGGGGATATGGGTACAGGGGTATGGGGGTATATGGGTACAGGGGTATGGGGTATGGGGTATATGGGTACAGGGGCATGGGTACATGGGTATGGGGTATATGGGTACAGGGGTATGGGGTATATGGGTACAGGCAGGAGCCCGGGCTCCTGGTACAGGGGTATGGGGTATATGGTACAGGGGTATGGGGATACAGGGGTATGGGATATATGGTTACAGGGGTATGGGATATATGGGTACAGGGGTATGGGGTATATGGGTACAGGGGTATATGGGTACAGGGGTATATGGGTACAGGGGTATATGGGTACAGGGGTATATGGGTACAGGGGTATATGGGTACAGGGTATGGGTACAGGAGATGGGGTATATGGGGTATATGGGTACAGGAGTATGGGGTATATGGGTACAGGGGTATATGGGTACAGGGGTATATGGGTACAGGGGTATATGGGTACAGGGGTATGGGTACAGGGTATGGGTACAGGAGATTGGGTATATGGGTACAGGAGTATGGGGTATATGGGTACAGGGGTATAAGGGGTATATGGGTACATGGGTACGGGGTATATGGGTACAGGGGTATATGGGTACAGGAGTATGGGTATATGGGTGCAGGGGTATGGGCAGAAGCTCATAAGTAGGAGCGTGCATCCTACGAAATGGGTGGGTCTCACATGTGTTTTATAGCTTGAGCTATTTTTAGAAACAGTTGCGCGGGAAAAATTAGCCAATCAGAATTCTTCCTTACATTTGACGTCACGCCTCATCAAAAATTCAGATGGAGCTCTGCTTTTAGCCAGTGGCTAAATCTATTTTTACTTGCAGTTCTTTTCGAGATGGAAAACCGGGTGAAAATGTTATCTCTTTGCATGGTTTCTGACTGTACAAGTTGAGTAAACTAAAACAGATAACAGATGGCTTCAGACATCAAGAAAAATAACTTGAAAACAATATCTAAACGACTAAGGGAAAGCAGAAAAGAACCGCGGCCTCGTTGCTTCTTCTCACGTTTCTCGCACAGCGAAAGTTCATGAAGGACTACAAATTTATGCACTATGGTGGCTACGGATGGATTAGGGAAGCATAAAGGATTTACAACGAAGTACCAGGACTATGTGGATGATTTGATTTCTAATTTGGTACACTGACAGATGAAGTTCGCTACATACAAACGATCCAAGCAGGAAGGCGAGAATGAAAGTTTGTCAAAAACTTTACAACGTGTTCGCCGAAAAAACTGAACACATTTACTTACAACTCGGTAAGCCGGGACTATGAACTTTTTCAATTCCTAAGTCGACATGGATGTTTTTAGTTTCTTCTTTTTGTTTTCATTTGTGTGAAATTATTTTTTTGATGCACGAAATTTGTCAAGTTTGTTTTTTGTTTGCGAGAACTGGAGTCGGTGGTAAGGACGTAGTAGCGTTGAACTTGTACTTGAACTGCTTGAATGAAGCACGACTTGAAAGAGTTTGATCAGGCGTTTATTAAAAGGTATACTTTATAAACGACAGAAGTTTATTGCTTACATTCTATAAACTATTTGAAAACAAAATGAATGGTACCGGTGCGAAAAGTAGGCACTGCATGATGGCACTCCTGCGAATCGACAGGAAACTCTGGGGTACAGGAGTATGGGGTATATGGGTGCAGGGGTATGGGGTATAGGGGTATAGGTACAGGGGTATGGGGTATATGGGTACAGGGGTATGGGGTATATGGTTACAGGGGTATATGGGTACAGGAGTTTGGGGTATATGGGTACAGGGGTATGGGGTTTATGGGTACAGGGGTATATGGGTACAGGGGTATGGGTATATGGGTACAGGGGTATGGGTATATGGGTACAGGGGGTATGGGGGTATATTGGTACAGGGGTATGGGTACATTGGTATGGGGTATATGGGTACAGGGGGTATGGGGATATATGGGTACAGGGGTATGGGATATATGGATACAGGGGTATGGGGTATATGGGTACAGGGGTACAGGGATATATGGGTACAGGAGTATGGGGTATATGGGTACAGGAGTATGGGGTATATGGGTACAGGGGTATGGGTATATGGCTACGGGGTAAATGGGCACAGGGGTATGGGGCATGGGGTATATAAGTACAGGGGTATGGGGTGGGTATAGGGGTACAGGGGTATGGGGGTATATGGGTACAGGGGTATGGGGTATATGGGTACAGGAGTATGGGGTATATGGGTACAGGGGTATATGGGTACAGGGGTATGGGGTATATGGGTACAGGGTATATGGGTACAGGAGTATGGGTTATATGGGTGCAGGGGTATGGGGTATATGGGTACAG
Organism: Scolanthus callimorphus; assembly: GCA_033964015.1. Lineage (NCBI taxonomy): Eukaryota > Metazoa > Cnidaria > Anthozoa > Actiniaria > Edwardsiidae > Scolanthus > Scolanthus callimorphus. The sequence continues at coordinate 28,400,185 of CM066915.1, read as the reverse complement.
GGGTATAGGGGTATAGGGGTATATGGGTACATGGGTGTGGGGTATATGGGTACATGGGTATGGGTATATGGGTACATGGGTATGGGGTATATGGGTACAGGGGTATGGGGTATATGGGTACAGGGGTATGGGGTATATGGGTACAGGGGTATGGTGTATATGGGTACAGGAGAATGGGGTATATGGGTACAGGATTATAGGGTATATGGGTACAGGGGTATGGGTACGTACATGGGTATAGGGGTATGGGGTATATGGTTACAGGGGTATATGGGTACAGGGGTATGGGGTATATGGGTACAGGGGTATGGGTTAAATGGTTACAGGGGTATATGGGTATATGGGTACAGGGGTATGGGGTATATGGGTATGGGTATATGGGTGTACAGGGGTATGGGGTATATGGGAACAGGGGTATGGGGTATATGGATACAGGAGTATATGGGTATGGGTTTATATGGGTATGGGGTATATGGGTACAGGGTTACTAGGGTTATGGGTTACAGGTAAGGGGGGTCTCTCGAGCAATATGAAGTTCATAATCAAAGTTTGAAGTTGTTCTTCAAATCGTGTGCGGTTTTTTTTTGTCAATCTTTTCCGTGTGTTTCACGTTTCTGTTACATGGACTAGACTAAAGCTATGCAAGTTTTAGAGTACTGATGTTTTCGCAATATGTTATTTAGTTTTGAAATGTATTCCGCATTTGATGTTCCAAGAACGCGTTCTAAACACAACGTTCATATTCGCGCACCAATTTAATTAATATTCGAATTCCTAATCACATTCTAGAATCGCATTCCATAGAACAAGTGCTTGGTTGCATGGCAACAAGAGAAATTGACACTACATCACCGGACATTGACACCTGCATTGCATTCTGGGACATCAGGCTTGCTTGTTGCCATGGAAATAAAAAATTGAAAGAAATCGAAGAAAGTTCTTTTCGAAGTGTAAAAAATATTCTAGAGCTTTCAAATCGACTAGATATCAGAAAAGATTTGCAAAACTCTGTGCTGGAGCTTTAGAACATGAGATGTTTTGTTCAAGAGTAGTAAAAAATCAAGGCTCTTACTTTCCGAAAAGTGACGTTCGGAAAAGTAGCCGAGTTTCCTTCGTTTTTGCGTCAAAAACGAAAATCTTACCTCGAGTTGGAGTGAAAGTCCCTTGGAAAGGTAGCGCGAGAAAAAAAAATAGTAAAATAAACTTTTCATGGTGGCTTTAAAGCCAAACGTAAGAGAAATTTCGAGTACATCTTGTCAGATGCGATTGAGAATTTCAATGACCAATAATTAAGCTGTTACGTAATATATAAGACTCTAATTCCAGGTAATTTTTGACTGATTGACAAGATAATTGAAGTTGATTGACATTTTATCCAAGAAAAACAGGATTTTAAAATCATCGTCATGGCAATGGAGAAGTGTTTGAGAATTCAGTTGAAATTTGTCAAAACTTTGATAGACTCTAATGATATTTGACTAGTCTATTCCAAAAAAAACCCTCCAAAACCACAGAATTCCAGAGAAATCGTTACTTGAAATCCTCCGCACAACTTCTCTAGGCTGTAGCACTATAGCTTAAAAGAAACTGCACTGCAATGAATGATCTGCATCGGGAAAATTCACAAATTTTTTTTTTTTTGATTGAAATCAGAAAATCCGGCCTATTTTCTTCATTTTTGACTCAAAAACTGAAATTTTACTTTTTTTGGCGAAAAGTGCCCTTGGGAATTTAGAGCGAGAAGAAAAATTAATAAAAACCAAACTTCGTTGCGGCTTTTCAAAGTTTGAGCCAAGCGCATGAATATTTTCGTGAAGATCAGTTCTATGGAAAAGAAAATCCCGGTGAAAGAGCACGAAGCACTCGTTGACTCGTGTCCACTGTTACAGAAAGCATTGACATTTGAATGACTATAACACAAAATCGACATTTATGATTGTTTTGTATTACTTTTACTCACCTAGCTGTTGAAAACCCGGGAAAGATCAGTGGACAAATAACTTAATTCCTCTCGCTTGTTCAAACTTTGAGTTTGAATCAAAGCCTTCCCGCCGGTTGCAGGTTTTCTCTTGTGTCAGTGACAGTGAACAATCATCTTTTTTGGAGACACTTTCAACAGAACGTAGTGTAATCACCGTTCATTTCAGACTTTAGGAACCTGAACCAAGAGTGGACTATTAACTTGATAAAGGTCGATAAAGATTAGGAGTCAATTTCAAAACGAAATTTGCTTTTAGAAAAGGCCGAGACAGAAAATCTAAGGCACTCTCGCGCCTGCGCATTTGCTACACGGGCCAAAACTTTACGTTGAACATCACTACAACAGGGTTGAGGACACATAGAAAAGTTTCCAGGGGGGTTGTTTTGGACTCTGGAAATTCCACGGAAGGGGGTGTCTGGAGATTGGAAATTCCAAGGGGGACATCTTATCCAAAAATAGAGGTATTTTGCCAGAATTAATAATGGCAATTCCAGGGGAATGGGGTCTGTTTCACGAGTGGCAATTCCAGGGGAGGGGGTCGTTTTTTAAGGGAGGTCCTCAACCCCCTCGGTGCGTTAAAAGCGATCAGCCAATAATAGCAGAGGCTTCTAACTGTCTAGCCTACCAAGGTACTGTAAGTCTTTCAAATACTTTATTACTTTCTATGTATTAAGTACACACACGCAGGGGGTTTTGTCTGCCTTGACTTGTTTTTCCATGCTGATCCGGAGTAACACGTATAACTGTGATGTACCTGTGGCTGGCCCCTGCGGCTGCGCTGTCGTGACTTCGCGTGACAAAGCTTCTTGTTGAGGATATCAAGCCGCAAGAGAAATTAGTGCACAATCTATTTTTTCGGGCTTGGACAGCAAGCCACACAACTTGCAAGAATTTAGTTTTTGTCATGTCTTATAGGAGAAAATAAGCTGTACAAAAAAACGGGGGCCTTTCACACTATATACAGGTGCTCTCCCAAGGAACCGCGCTACCTTAAAAAAATTAACTAATACAATATAATAAAACTATAACTCTACCTAGTCTAATGTAAAACTATAATTCAAACATGGACAAACCTCTCTGATATTATACATATATAATATATCAATTGTCAAAAACTCTAAGGAAAGATATCAATAATAAAGCTAAAAACTGACATGCCCGAGGAAGGCTCGCAACTAGGGAAGAGGTCAACAATGTTTTCAGGGGGGTGGTGGGTACCGGCATCTACCCCTTAGGTACCCAATACCCCTTTTTCAGACGTAATTTCCTCAGAGCATGATCTAGGGGCACCTGATTTTATTGCACATATGGACTCCTCTCGCTGCGAGGAAAGCGTTGGAGCATACACCTTTTTAATATCTATTTTATTTAAGGAGATACTTGCTCTAAAATTCAGCTCTGAGAGGTAGGTGGCTCCGGCACCTACCCAACCCCCAAATTGGGCACGCCACAGAAGTACGGATGTTTCGACCTCTCCCCCTAGATGCCTGTTTTGCCTCGGAAGAAAGACTGTTCCAATGAGTAGCGCCTCTATATAAGAAGGACTTTTTAGGGCCTCAGTATTTGGCCTAGGAATAAAAAGATTATCTTCTGATCCCCTAAGATTATGTCCGTTTACTGACCTAACTGGAGTAAACTTTTTGGTGATATACTCTGGGACTTCGACCATTTTGGTTGATTTAAACATGATTTTTTAACTTGAATGTACGTCTTTCAGAGAGGCTAGACCAGTTGAGGCTAATCAGAATTTGAGCAGACCGCCTATCCCAGTTTGCACCAGTAATGATTCTTGCAGCCCTATTTTGTAGCCTTTCCAGTTTTTGGCTCAGGCATACGCCAATGGATCCCCAAACTGTTGCACAGTAATCAAAATATGGGGTAATATAAGTGATTTGTAGATAGCAATTAAGATTGGTTGGGGACACAATGGCTTTAGGGCTACAAGGGTCTTGAGCCACTTTTTTAACAACCTCCGAGATATGAGTGTCGATCCCAGGAGAATAATTCATCGATATGCTCTCCAAGATATTTATAGGATAAATATCTTATAGGACGCTGCCCTAAATATTTCACTTTCTACCCAATTCTCAGTAATAAACAGAGTGTGCCGCCTAGTTTATTCATAACATCTGACGAAAACCAATCTGCATCTTAAAAGTATAATGGTGCGATTGTGATTTTATTTCATTTTACTGTTTTTACGTTGTAAATGTAGTTCCCAATAATGGCGCACAATCGGCACGTTTGAGCTCGCGTTTACGTAATTTTTTCACCAACTACTAAAAACGTAACTTACGCCAAATAAACATTTTGCACCCTTCAATATCTGTCCGCAAGAATCCCAATTTTCTTTGCGTGATATTAATGTCATTCATTCATTTATTCGTCATTCATTCATTCAGTACGTTCCGCGCTATTGGATTAGCGCTGCGTTCAAAAAGTTCCTTTCCCGCCAAAAGTAGCCACACAAAGAAACTGGCGTTTCGACTGTTTTCTTGTAAAAGTAGATAAGCCGGTTTGGTAAACCTTTGTCCAAACCCGTGCATTGGCGCTTTTCGATACTCGAGAAGGAAGGAGAACCAAGTCAAGAAGTACGTTCTGCCAAACCAAAAGAGCTTTTCGCGGATTCCAGGGTTGAACAGCGCGCGCATCGGATGAGCGCTGCGTGCACAAAGTTCCTTTCACTAAAGTAGACACACAAAGTAACTTGCATTTCGATTGTTTTCTTTTAAGAAGAAGATTAATTATAATACCCTTTACGTAGTAAATAATGCAAAGTGTAGGATAATAAACTGTAAGAAACTAAAAATGTTAATTGCAGAGGCGCGCGCACCAATTTGTGCATCAGTTTCCTCTTATAATTGGCGGACGAAAAAATCTAAATTTTCGATCCCCTCAAAATTGCTATATTACTTTATAAAGAAAAACCTGCCCTAGTTTTTTTCTACTTCTTTGCTTTTAATTATATTCGCGCTCTTCAATTGTTGCTAAAGAAAAACTTGTGCAGCTAAAAAGCCGAGGCTCTGCTGGGAACTGATAATGCCATTTTAACCCAAAGCAAAACAACATCTCTCGATATTTGAAAACCCTTTCTAACAAAACCCGGAACTTACCTTGCTTTGAAGAAACATTGTCACTTTGGACTAGGAAGGCTAATAATATTATTAAAATAAAACGAATTTTCATGGTACAGATGAAGAGTTCTTCACCAGCATTTTGAATAACATCTTCCGATGTCGATTCATCTTGTATGAATGATGGAAATTGGATTATGACGTCTTTAAATTAGGCCTAATTTCTCCCTGTCTTTTCTTGAATATTGGAAGAACAACAGCTTGAAAACAGAGGAAATGGTCGAAAAAGAAAACGCCTTATAACCATCAATAAATGATGAGCGTTTTCAAATTAGACTAATTGGGATCATAGGCCCTGTCCACACTAACGCGTTTTCAAAAGTATTCGTTTTACGGATTCGCAGCGGGTTAGTTAGCTCCAAACAAGCGATCAATTTTTATTTGGCGTTGGTTTGTGCAAGGACAGTCTCAAATTAATGCTACAGTTGATGTTATCGTTTTCACTTTTATCCGGATTCGACCGTCCACACTAAAACGATATGTATGCGGATTCGTTTTGATTCACTTTCGAGAGCGTTTCCAAAGTTATACGGATTCGATGAAAACGATCAGCGTGTTAGTGTAGATGGAAGGCCTAAACGTATCAAAAAGTATACGGATTCAAACGAAAACGCGTTAGTGTGGACGGGGTCTTATTTTATTTATTTTATTTTAATCTAGAGTCGAATCTAGAAACTTAGAAAAGACGTTTGTCCAGGAGCAGGAACGATCAACTTTAAACCAACTTATAAATTTTATTAATATTTATTAGTCTAACAATTATCCAAATATATAATAAGAATGATATATTCAAAATGGAGCCATAGAATCTCTTTTGATCATAAAAATCATGCTTTCGGTTGCAAAAAACAAATGCGCGGCCGAACACGGTCAAAAGTGTAAGCGGTCGTGGGTCATAACTTTAAATAAAATTGTTTTTGGTTGTGAGCTCTGTGTCGGCTTTGTGAGGCTCTGAGCTTCCCTGCTAGCAGAGGCCTCTTTTCTCTGCATTTCGCTGGCTGAGGTTCGCGAGCCAGCGAAATGCAGAGAAAAGAGGCCTCTGCTAGCAGGGAAGCTCTGAGCCCGCCGCCAATGCAAAATCATGACCATTGAATATGATTAAATACGGGTTCTCTGCTGGACTGGCAACCAAAAGGGTGATGTGTATATTATCGAGGCGAGATAGAAAAGGCGAACAGATTAATACAATATTACCCAATGTACTGGCTGATTTCATTTTTGCCCGCTCTTTCGCTGCAAGGAGCCCGACCAAAAAATGGAGCCATAAAGTAATAAAGTCCAAACTACGCAAGAAGGCGTGGAAGATTACAAATCGATCAAGCAAAGCGATATATAAACTAAAAACTTTACTATCTACAAGATTTCTCAGTTATGAAATTCCTAGTTATATTCTTTGTATGAATTCATTTGCTTAATAAAAAGCTTTCTTATCTATAATTTAGTGTCAGCAGACTTTTCCTTGCCGTCCGTCTTTCATCAACAATCAAGTCTTATTTCTTCATTTTATGACCAGAATATAAGCTCTTTTGCCATTTCCCGTTCGTCGGCCAATTCTTAACTACACTTGTGAGGGTTAATCTGGTTATTAACGGCCAAACATTTCCCGCCAAATGACGATACAAGCCCGCCACGTGGTGCGAAAACATCTTCCAATGTGCGGCGAGACCAACTTTGCACGAGAAAAGCTCGTTGCTGTTATTCATCGTGAACTGTTAGTGTTAGATGAAGGTAAAGTGGTTTTGATGTCAACAGGTTGAGCTTTTTACGACGAAAATCTGTCGGTTTTTGATATCTGTAAAAATATAAGCGGGGAAATGGAAAATAAATTGCATACGTTACGTCAAAGGAAATTAAACTTGTGGAAAGTTGGGATTACTTGGGCTGCAATTACACGGACCAATTTTTGACACGAAGTTCTTACATAGAAACGTTCACAACGTCCGGCTTTTTTTGAAATCAAAATTATTTTTGTATGGTTGTCTGGCCTAGAGAAAATGGACAGCAACCGGTAAGAAAGTAAGGCCGCAATTCAAACTTCGATTTGAGGGACAATAGAATAATTGAAAGAGAACCCATACAGGAATAATTGAATGAGCTTTTGTTGCTTTCCTCGATGTTTGAAATTTAGATGAAACGGCAGTCTGTTTATGCTATGCCTGACTTGCACAGAGATGCAAACCCGATCGAATAGAAAAGCGGGAGACTTTAGCAGAAATACAACAACTGTATGAGAACAGCCCAATGAAAAATAATGAAAAAAATTTAAGTGGAAGACGAAGCTAAAATTCGGGAGTCTCTTGCATTATATACGTTAGTTATCTAAAGTATAAGAGTGAGTGAGTCGAAGGGGAAATACAATATAGAACAAAGTAAAGACAAAGCACTTTATGATAGTATTATCTACTTGTACGTTTTAAGATATTAACAAAAATTGAAGGACATTGTTCTAGGAATTGAGCCGTTTTTACTATAGAAAAATTGTCATGACATTTCCTGTACTTACAGTTCTATGCAAGCGGGTCCAGTCCGAATTTCATCCTGTTCCATAAAGGCGAAGCATTTGGTGCTAATAATATTCTTTTTGGGCTTGTAATGCTTGAACTCGAAAAATATAGCCGTTCCTGAAAAGAGAAAGTATAACAATTTGACACTATATTGCTGAAACTGTCATGAAGTCAAGTTTAACATTACAGTCAACTCTCGCCTTGCGGGCACCCCGCTATTACGGACACCCCGTAATACGGACAAAAGCTAGATCCCCGGCGAAATGTATAGAGAAATGACTGAAATGAACTCTCGTTATAGCGGACTCTCGCTATTACGGAAATGTGGACACCTTTTTTCCCCCAGCGAGACATTTCAAGTGTTTTTCCTCTCGTTATTGATGGACCCTGCTGTTTGTATACGGCAAGCTGTGCAAGTTTTTATTTGAAAAATAACAAATCCGAATTTTCCCTATTTCCTGTTGCAGCGCTCTTCGACACTTTTTCCACACCGGGAATTAGCGGACTGCTCGTTTTCACCAAACAATACCTCAAACTCCATTGTTATCTACCAGCTTCCTTACACGAATGTTTCAATGTTCAGCAAAGTTCATATCTCAGTTTGCCTCCGTTTGAAACTGTTATCATTATATTTGACCATTATTATAACTTTTCAACGACGGTTATGATTTTTTCCTCACGCCCAAAGCTTACCCCAGACCCCATTACCAAAGCTTACCCCAGAGGGTGTCCGCAATAACGAGAGTTGACTGTAATTTGTTTGTGATCAAAGTGTCAATAAGATTAGGCATTAATCTTCAAAGCATTGCCATATCCATATTATTATTATTAACATTAGATACCCACAATAATTTTGACCTCTATAGAAAATGTCGAAATATGGTATCAATTGGATCAATACTGGTCGAGCTACCACTTTTCGAAAACACACCCAAATTTAAGAAAATTTAAATGGTTTGCAGAGAGCATTGTCCTATTAAATTAAATTTTCAACATTCTGGTTGAATTTTTTACCTGTCTTTTTTTTGTTCAGACGTTAGACAAAAAATCCATGTGATCTGAATGAAAATATTGCATGCATTGGTGCAAAATTGTTCTTTTTCTTACCTTTAGGTAGTTTTTCTATATGTTTTTGTATTTCTACTTCAATGCCAAAGAGAAGGTAGCTTCCTTCTTTTCTGTTTGACACTGGTGTATCCTGGGAAGCAGTCACTGAGACACAGTCACTATCTGTTCAGAATAAAATAGTTTGTACTTATTTAGCATGTCACTTTTCATCGAATGCTCCAAACAGGAGAGTAGCCTGAAATATGGCGAGAAATCAATGCCTAAAGTAGCCTAAAGCACCGATATCTCAGGAGCTAATAACAGGAATCTGATGAAAATTGGCAAGGAGACTCCTATCCGGGAACTGTAACTGGCCTGAAAAGCACAGTTTCATAGAGTCCATAGCTTCAAAGTTAGGATTTTGATGATGTCATGTGAACACCAAGAATACACATACACATATACAGGTCCATTTGCCTGGTTACCTAGCTGACCTTCTAGAAGCTGTCAGAAAAGGGCTCTTATTATTATTACCAATGACGACTTTGCCACCATTTTAAATAGAACTGGGCTTAATTTAAGTCTCTCACTGACTGACGGGAGGAAATCTGAGGTCAGTCACAACTATTCGCTTAGGTCTGGCTCACAATGTGTGGACAAGTTTCAAGGGTCCACCAATAGACTTAACCATTTTGTATCAGTATGTTACAAGTAATTAATATTAATGTTATATGCTATATATTTATACTATATTTTGTAACTCTGCAATTGTGAATGATTAAACTATTATTATTATTATTATTATAAATAAAACAAGAGTCTTCTGTCAGAATAAGCTCAGGGTTCATCTTTGATATGCTCCCAGCACCAATGACGCATGAAATTGAAGCAATGATGACAGTGATTTTATTTAAAATCCTGGCTATGCCCCTGTAACTATTCCAAACAGTTAGCTTTACAAACATAGCCATAAACATAGCCCCTTTTTTATAAGAAAATTTGAGTCTATGTGGATCCAATCCCATTACTTGAACTCAGTTATCTAAAAAATCTTGCTACCTTGAGCTGAATACAACATGCACCATCTTTTGCCTAAATGTACCTAGGTATCTCGAACTCCCTGCTATCTTGAATACGTTATTCCTCCCTGTGAGAGTTTAAGAAAGTTTGGTTCCTCAGCCTGACTCCTTTTACTCTGATAGAAGTGCCTCCTTCCTGAACGTTTTGAAAAGTCACAAATAGTAAATTCAGCATGGTTGCATGCCACTAGCTTCAATTTACTTACATGTGCTTGATTTTGTTGCTCACACACCTTTTGCATGGACACTAAAATATGAATTTATATGCGATGCAGCATCCTTTAGACCAATGCGATCTATTCTGACTGTTAATCTGTGAAAGCCTTCCTCATATGGTATCCTTGGCAACAATGTTCCACCTTCACCTGCAAGTTAAATAAAGGAGTGGAGCAGATTAGATCAAGAATTGATATCTATGGAAAATCCAAACCATGTTCTATTGTATCTCAAAATGTAATCATTAATTTATATTGAATACCCTACCTGCCATAACAACCTCTTCTGTATTATAAGAGTCATTACCCTCTGTTGTTCTGCTGAGACAAAGTGAATCCAGTGATGGTACATGTATGCATACTGAGACCCCATCCACAAGATCGACACCGGACCGGTACAATTCTGGCATGGTGCTGCCTGTTCACAGCAGACCTGCGATACCAGACCAATTTTGGCACAGCTAGACATGCATGGTCCTGTGTGAACATTGTTGCAAAACGTCCCAGAATTGTACCGGTACCATATGTATGAACAGGCATGACTGTACTACAATTGTACTGGTCCGGGTTTGTACCGGTCTCGTGTGAACAGGGTCTGAGTAACACTGAAATTAAGAAAGGTAGCATGTGAGGCAGGCATGATTTAACAGGTATGCAATCCTCTATGTACCTTCTAGTTGGTACTTCCACTCTTATAGGAAATGGGTCCTTCCATCCAGACAGCAAATTTCTAAGAACTAAAAGCAAAACATGCATGTAATTAAATCACCATTATCCTGAAAAATGACACGCGTTATCAAATTCAAACCAAAAACACTTTGACTAGAGATCTTATAGGATACTTCTGTAGGAAACATATCATTTACTAGGGTCTGACAATCCCAAAGGAAGAGAGGGCTGTAACGGAATGACCCTGGTTCAGAGGCTCTTACATGATCAGGGGTAAACTATAAGACTAAAAATTATCTTAATTGAACTGACCTTCCCCTACTTTTTTGATATCGTCCAATGAGATGTTACTATCCTCAGTTGAAACCTGAAAAGGGGAAGCAAGTCATTTTTAATGCTTCAGTGATATGTTCAATTCTCATATAAAGATTTATTTCAGGATTTATTACATCCATTTTTAAATCATGCACGCGTTCTGCAATCTGATTGGCTCTCAGCAGGGCAATTTATTCCAAAATTGCCATGCTGATTAAAAATATTTTTGCATTCGCGTGAGCAGAACATTCTGCTCCTAGTGCGTGCTACATTTTCAGCATTTGATGGCTTCCCTTCAAATCAGAATTAGTTAATAATTTTCAAATCACAGTAAGTTTTGCAATCCTAAGATTTCAAAATAGATATAATCTGATAATAGTGGAATATTATGTGGAACTTGTATTGTGCATACTAATTATTACTCTTTTTCTCTTTTAAAATGAGTTTGGTCCCAAAAAATATTTTCTATGGAAATTATTTCAATATGGACGTACATAAAGTGGTAATTGGCCTTCATGTCATGCAATTTTGGTCAGAAATCATATTATGCATGATTTCAAAATTGAATGAGCATGCAGTCAATTGCCATTATTTATAATTTCAAGCAAAGGTTTGTCTACCTGTGAAGGCATAAGTGTTTTACTTCTCATCTCTAAAGATGCGGCTATCCTCATGATTAGATGCTGGAAGGAAAACAAATTTGTTGATTATTCCAAATGATCATAAACTATTAGAGGAAGCTTGAAAGGCATGAAGCTAGGCCACTAAATAAAAAACATACTCATGGAAGAATAGGTCACCCTTGACATCCTTGAAGAATTTCAATTTCATTGCTTTTTTACCTTTTCATCATCTTGGAACATTTTCTTTTGTGCAGCTGTGGATTGGTGAAGTTCTCTTGCAAGTCTGTGAATCAAAGATTCATTGGAACAATACCAGAAAAAAATTAGTTTTTTGTAATTCTAATTAATATGTATCTAACTCTAGGTATTTTCAGGAACTATTTGCAATCTGTAATGTAGTATACAGTTACCCTAAATAACAACAGCAAGTGCAGACTACTAATTGGCCTCTGACTTGCATCTCCCTTTTCTTATAGGAGGCAGGAGGGGTTTTCACTATTTGACAGGTAGGAATTCCTAAAAATGTATTCTTTAGGGGTTGAAATTGGTGATACCATATTTTATTATGGTCTATTCAAGCAAAATGAGGTGAAAACAAAACAAATTTTGTCCTGGAAGAACCCCCAGGGTATTCTACAGGCTAGCAATATTATGTTTATTGATTAATTTGTAAAGAAAAATAATAAAACAATGACATGTATTAGGAAATGGAATAATGCAGGCTGCCTGCATGGTATGAGTTTTTATTAAAGAAGAACAACAATCAAATCTCCTTAGGTGATAACAAAATATCATCCATTCTTTTGTTATTAATTGAATGAACTCAATAATGCAAATTCAAATTCTTCACAAGTCTCAAAAAACAATGAAATGAAAATACAGTAGTACATTAAAGTGCACTCCAGGATTGATTTGATGGACCGATGGATATGGGTAGGGTTTTAAACTGAGCATAAATGTTTCATTTCCTTTTATTCTTAAATGTGCCCTGAAGATAACCTCCAATCAGAATAATATCTCTGATAGCCACAAAAAGGAAGTCAGAATTTCCTGGTGAGATTACTCCATACAAAGAAATTATCCAGATATGAGATTAAAAAGTAAAGCTACTTCTAATATAATATCAAGCTTCTAATGGTTATGGGAAAAACTGCATTCTAATTATTTTCAGCATCTGTCATGTAAACTACTAATTATTCAAACCAGGAATAAAGATATGCTAATATTGATTATAACTCTAGGAAATGTTCATTCTGCAATCTTAATGAAATTGGAGATGAGACGCATTATTTGATGTATTGTAACCATGCGTCTTTTGTTCATCTAAGAGAATTATTTTTGACTGACATTTTGCAACTGAATGTTTCCTTTGGCCAACTAGGTTTGCATAATCTATGCGTTTACTTATTGTCGATGTGTGACGAGTCTGTCGTAAAGGTAACTGCTAAATTTTGTTTTGATATTCTCGAGCGTTTTAATGTGATGGTTCGAGATGCTGAAGAATCTAATGAGTCTCATTAAGTCTTATGTAATTGTTTTTCTTTTCTACCTATATATTTGTTAGTGTATCCTATATGCCGTGTAATTGGTATTTTATGGAATAAAGAATTATTATTATTATTATCAAAATTGCATGATTTGAAATGTTCATCCTAAGTGAGAAAATGTATAACTTAAATGCTCTTTCAGTTCTTGAAACAAGAGCTATGATCTTAAGTTGACTGCAATGTTGGACCCGTAAGTATGTGTTGGGTTCAACATGTAATTCACACATCTATTGATTGATCAACTTCCCTAATTTGCAGAACTCGCGGTAAAATCCCCACTTTAGAGTTTCGCTTTGGTGAATAATTAAATTGATTCCCTAAGTTTGTGTCTCTTGCATGTCTACTGTTTTAAACCCCTCAAAACGACTTAGCATGATACTTATTTGGTCACGAATACTTTATAAATTAACAACAACAGTGAAACTTTGCAAGATACAAACCTCGAATATTCATCGGAGGCTTCCACTAGCTGACCCCAGGAATCAAAATCCGTAGCTTTTGTAAATGCTGCATACCATTTGTTAACTAAACGTGACTTCTCGGTCATCTGTAACCAAGAAAAGAGGATAAATTTGCAGAAAATCTAGGCCGGAACGCAGCCCTGTCTCGTAGATTTGTTGGTCGATCAATCATCGAGAGAAAAGGGCGCGAGGGTTTTCCTAAGACTGGGTACTAGTGTCTTCCGCTGGCATATGAATAAATGAATCGCAGGCGCTTTCCTAGTGAATAATATTTGTGGGTTTCATTGAAAAAATTCACTAAAGAAAATAATAATTCCATAGAAGTACCGGTAATATTTTGATTTTGGAGAATAGTTTGGTTAAGTCAAAAGCGTGCTATGCTCAGTTCAAAGTTTTGCGCATAAGCGTGAAGTCCCGCGGGAGTTTCGTTCAAATACGGGACCTTCCCAGTATGCATAGCGAGAATCGATTCGTTGGTAAACAAAGATGGCGGACAGCGGGGGAGGGAGTCAAGCGAGCTCCCTAAACGATACTCCGGTAAAACAGGGCTGGTTGCATAAAAGAAGTAAATTATCTAAGAGATGGGATAAACAATGGTGCTGCTTGAAGAAGAATGAGTTATATTACGGGCTGTCTGCCGATGTAAGTCAAATTAGTGAATGAAATCACGACTAGCTGAAATCACTGCAGGCGTTTTTTCACCTGATCAGATCAATTTCTTATGGGTTTCGAAGCCGACAATATTGCTGTATCTTCAGAATTCTACTAAACTTCCAGTGATCTGGAACTTTTAGAATAACATGTTGCACAGTATGATCATGAAGTCTGTCAATGACAATAGCTGCTTTGCTCCAAAACGTTTTTGGAACCACCCCAGTGGTTGCTAGGAAAATATCTGTTCAACCCACTGCTAGGAACAACATTGTAAACATGCAGTGATTGCTAAAGAGTTTGGAGAACTGATTTGCCTGTCCATTTCGTAGTCTCTATGAATATTAAGCTTTGGAAGTAGTGCTATTAACTGTTAAATGTTTTTTTTATCGTTCATGGCGTTATCTTTTATTAGTTTAGCTCCAGTTTTTTATGACATCTACAGTTTTCTTTGGTGCAGGATTGTAGCTTTCAGAATGTTTTCAAGTAGTCAGTTCCCCATTTCCCATCTAAAGCGACTGCCCTTCTATATGGATATGAGGAAAGAAAAATTAGCAGGGACGTCAACTCCAGGACTTCAAAAATCTGGAGACTGCCTTTGAAATGGCAAAATTTCTGAAATTCTCCTAGGAGAAATACAGTTAATGTATGGCAGATATCTTGAATTTTTCCTGGGAGACGGAGCAAAAAAGCTTGAGACTTCTGGCAAACCCGGGAGAGTTGACGTTCCTGAATTAGTCAACAGCTATGAGGAAGCTGAAGCTATTACTGGGCTGGTTTACACATGAATGCAAATGCAAAAAATTCAGATGTTGTGTTCCCTTGTGCTTGCATCTAAGTGTAACTCAAGCAAATACAGGCACCGGCAAACTAATTAGTATTGATTTCAAGCTTGCGCTTGCACTGCCATGATTTACACTTGCTTTGAGTTTGCGTCCTGCAATTGCATTTGTGTGTAAACCAGCCCTTAGTGACTACTAGCTTCTGTTGAAGCCATAAATTATTTGGAGGTGTATTTTGAACATTTCAGATCATTTTCAAAATTGAAGGCAAACGATTTATTTTCCTATGTCAAGAGGATGTTTTCATACCAGTTATCCATGGAAAATATATCATTCATAATCTATCAGGTGTACTTACAGTAAGTTTGTCAAAATCCAGGAATCAGCTTGGAATTGGCCAGATCCTTTTGCCTGCAATAAACATATTTATCTCCCTAAAAATGTGCCCATTCCTTAAGCTTTGCAAATGTAAAAAACTTTTCCTATTCCTTTTATGCCAGACAAGTTCCTTATTTTTTTTTTTTCTCAGCATTGTCTTTTCCTTAATGTCTTCTTTCAGGCCCTTGCCAAAGTGATTGCCCTTGAAGGTTGTGAGCTTTCTGAATGTTCTTTAGACAAGAAACAATTTGCTTTTAAGATCAAACCTAAAGGGCAGAGACGTCAATACTTTTTCCATGCAGGGACAGAACAAGAGCAACAAGAATGGATGCAAGCTATATGTTTTGCCAAGGCATCTGGAAACATGGGAGATGGTTCACAAGCATGTGTTATACAATAGTGTGCATTCAAATAATGATAACAAAGTAATGTATAATATGTAGCTAGGGTTGTATTATAGATATTTATTTAATGATCCTTAGGATATAGAAATTGACATTTCATTGCATGTTTCATTCTTTCTTCTCTTACTTTGTGTTGTGGCTTTCTGTTGTATAGAGACAACTTGAAGGTGTATCAGGATATTTAACAATTAGACTACGAGTTCAAATTTTCTATGAGTCAATAGTTAACGAGGTGTGCAGCGCTGAGTGGACTATTTGACTCAGAAAATGAGAACAAGTAGTCTAATTGTTTTAGTAGAAACCCAATAGCATACTAACTTCGAGCTGTTGCTAAAATGTATTTACTTTTCATGGTTTTCGAAAGTTTTGCACTAGTGATTTTGCTACTCACTGTCTATTACATGATAGATAGTGAGTAGCGGAGCCAATTAGATTGCTGGATGCGTGATAGTATGCGAGAGGGTTTCTACTAATATATGATATTGCAAGGTTATGCCTCAGGCCCTGAGGCACTTGCTTGTCACTATGCAATGGGTGTTTTAAGTCAACATTAATATGCTGGAAATGCATGGAGGAGATGATTTTGCTCACCCTTAACCAAAGCATTATGCTTAATTGTATTCTAAGTCACAAGCAAAATGCCAGATCTGTGGTGATGGTAGTGCTGGACATTTTCACCCCATCAAACATGAATTGGTTATTTTTAATGGTAACCCTCGTTCAAATTGAATAATACAGTCTATGATTGAAAGGTCTGTAATAAATGTGCAATAAAATGCTTTCTTTGTTGTACTGTTTTCTATTTCATTTAACAGTGCATTTTGGTTGAGTGTTGAAGGTATTAGTTTTGTCAATTAACGGTTTTGGTGTCTCGAAAGCATTTTGTCAAGGTGTTATGATGTTGTCAAGGATTTCAGCATTCTTTGTGCTGTTCCTTGACAACATCATGAGCTTGCCTAGACAATATAAGTTTGAGACAACCAGGGGCATAGCCAGGAATAGCCGGCATAATTATGAGCTCTTGCTAGAAATTGTTGGATTGTGTCATCCAAAAAAGAGAATAAAAATATACAGGTAAAAAAAAATCTTGGGAAGGTTACACGCCCCTGACAACATTAATAAACTGTTAAAGAAACGTCCAAACTAAACCACAAAACTTATCAACAAACTGTAGCTCCAACTAACTGAAAAAGAAAGAAGGCAAACAGACAAAAAACGGCCGCGAATCTCCCTCTTTCGCGG
Organism: Scolanthus callimorphus; assembly: GCA_033964015.1. Taxonomy (NCBI): domain Eukaryota; kingdom Metazoa; phylum Cnidaria; class Anthozoa; order Actiniaria; family Edwardsiidae; genus Scolanthus; species Scolanthus callimorphus. Next base: position 28,383,153 of record CM066915.1, on the reverse strand, counting down.
GGTTGACCTACTGGGCTCCCACTGGGCGGCGCTGGATGATTTCCGTTGTTGTCGTATGGGCCCCCTGTGGTTTAGCGGTCCTGCTTGGTTGCGCTTCTTCGCGCTGTTCCACCCTATCTCGCTTCCTCTCTTGCAGTTCCGGTTTCTTCGATCACGAGATTCTCCAACTTCAGCGCTTTTCATCATGTCTGGCAAGAGCTATTTCTCCGAGAAGACCCCTAAAATGGTGATTAAAAGCTTATTTTGCAAGTACGATACTGACGGAAGTGGGCGGCTGCAAAAAAGTGAAATGCTGGAACTACTCAAGAACGACCTCGGAATGACAAACAAACAAGCAGAAACTTACATTCTTCTAGTTGATCGAGATGGAAGCGGGGCAGTCTCATTCGAGGAATTTTTCAGCTGGCTTCACGAAAAGGATACTTTCAAGAACATCGATGATAAATCAAGGTACTATAAGATAGGAAAGGCAGTAGAGATGTTCAAGAAATTTGATAAGGATGCGAGTGGAACGATTGATCGAGAGGAGTTCAAGGAACTCATGAAAGCCACAAACAACAACGTTGACACGGATGAAGCTTTGAAAGTTCTTGACAAAGACGGAGATGGGAACGTTTCTTTTCACGAGTTTTTAACCTGGCTGAACTGGGTTTGATTCAGCTTGTTGAACTCTGGTGAACTAAAAATTACTTTAATGATTATATTATTAATTTAATGTGTGTTTCCATAAATTATCCATACCCCCCCCCCCCCCCCCCCCCCCCCCCGCCCCTACGAAAGGGATCGGAAATCGGAAATTCCGGGGGGGTCGGGGAGGGGGGGTGTCAATTTACCTGATCTTTTCCATACAAATACTGTATTTTTCTTAGAGCAGCGGGGTGGGGTGGGTCACTTTTCAGCACCCTTCCGTTAGGGGGTATGGATATTTTTTGGAACCACACAATTTAACTTAAGCTTATATAAAAACCAGCATAAAGCACATCATAAAATAAGTTTGTAAATTTATTACTATTGCTAGCAGTCAACAAATATAAGAATAAAGTATTTCCTCTATGCACACTTTTGTTCTGGTTCTCAAGTTTCCAGAGACATGCTCAGTGTACCACTGGCCTGGCTGTCAACAGGAGTGTTACAATCTTTTGAAGCCAGTAATGAATATGAAAAATTTCATACATCTACTGTATTTCACCCGCATTTGAAAATACTCTCAGGATTTTTTCATACATTTTCTGTATATTTACCTGTCATGTGAGGGAGAATCTCAAGATTTTTGACAAAGTTGGGTTGAAAGTACCCTTGGTACCAGAGGCTCGAGCTTCACTCATTTACTGACACGCTAAGCCAAGATGCCGCAAGGATATTCATTTACTGACACTGACACGTTAAGCCAAGACGCCAAGAGTAAATGATTGAAGCTCGAGCCTCTGGTACCCAGGCCAAGGATAGGTTGACAGATATGCACTGGGGACATTTTGGGGGTCTAATTTTTTTTGGTGATGAGTCCCCATGCTGCACCTAGTGTGACTAAGTGACTCAAGGCCGAAATTAAAATCAAAAGGGATTTTTTTACTGAATCAAAGAATGTGACATAAATAGTAAAGTAAAAGTCATCCACCAACACTGTTTGTGATCTTCTTTCATAATTTGTAAGTTTTATGGTTCAATTTGGTTTCTACAGGATTTTAGAGGGATAATGTCATTCGGAAAAAAATTCACTCTGGGTGATATTGTAATTTTTTCTCAAATCATACTGTGCATTATTAGATAAAAGTCTGTAAATTTACAGAACTAGAAATCTGTACAGGGTACCAGTGGCAGTTTCAGGATTTCAAGAGGGGGGGGTTCATTTTTGCTGATGACACCACACCAAAAAAAATGGTATACCAATCCTTCCCTGTAGTCTCTGGCCCTCTCACGAGGCGAAATCGTGGATGCTACATCATGAATTTAATATGCTGTTATACATTGGGTCACATAAAAGAAAAGAACCACGCTAAAATGGCAAATGGTCTTTAGCGAACCGATCCCCCAAAAATCGGTTCGTTGGGAGAGGGGGGTGGGGGTTCATTTACACCCAATGAACCCCCCCCCCCCCCTTGATCTGCACCTGGGTACATACAGGATAGTACTCTCATATAATTTACCATGGCATTTCTTGAAGTCCTAGAACAACAGGCTGAGCTCGATGTAAGGCTCTGGAGCTCAAATTCTTAGCAATTTTGCTCCCCAAAAATGTACTCTTTTCCCTCCCATGTCCCTTCCCATCTTCTTGCTATATCCCCACCCCTCAACACACATACACAACATACATGCACACAAACGTTTCAGCAGATTTCATTTCAAAATCTGTTTCACCGCTCATGAAGGGATGTAATATGTTCTAAGAGCATTTTGTTCAAGTAAGGTCGAAACACAAATGCTGCAGAAAAGAAATACATACCGCTTACTTGTTTATCATATCTCCTTCCAGATGGACGGGCTCCCTGTGGTAGCGCGTCCCAGTCGGGGGATGCATGCTCGGCCCAGATTCTGGACCCCTTACCCTTCTTTATACAATTTCAGAGCAAAAAAAGGTATACCCTCTTATACCAAAGCCGAAAAAGGTACCCCTTTCTTAAGCCTGAAAAATCGGATTTGTGCTCTGTTAAAAAAGAAACGGTTTTACTCGCGCGTTGCGGTTGAAAAACCGGTGAAATACAGACCCTTTTTTATACCAAAATTACAATTTTTCCTACTGTTTTATACCCAGTCCAGCCTGAAAACCCTACCCCTTTTTTATACCCAGCCTGAAAACCCTACCCCTTTCTTATACCCGGCCTCCAGCCTGAAAACCCTACCCCCCGGGGGGGGGGGACTCTAAGGTTAAAATGCTAGGGGTGACCGTCGGGAAACTCGAATTTTGACCCTAAAAAATACCTGGTCGGAAAAAATTTCCACCCTAAAAAATACCCCTCAGTCTGAAAATACCCTAAAAAATACCAACAATTTTGACAGCTTAAATTTTATTCTGGCCGTTTATTTAATATACATCAAATGTATCCGGCTCTCGACTTTCAAAAACACTACCTTATTTGCGTGAGAACCCCCTAAAAAATACCTATTTTTCTTACTATACCGTTTTTTATTTTCGAACCCCTAAAAATACCAGATCGCCGATATTTCAACCCCTAAAAAATACGACGGTCACCCCTAGCATTCGAATATAGGGAGTCCCCCCCCCCCCCCCCCGGGCCCTACCCCTTTCGGGCCGAGCATCCCCGTATAGTCCAATATAGGGAGTACCCCCCCGGGGCTTATGACAACAACATTGAGATTGAGCAGCAATAAACAAGCACAGTAGTTACCCAGAAAGTTCAGCATGTCTTGTCACAGCTATTTCTCAGACGGCACCCCAGATATAGTCATTAGGAGCTTGTTTAGAAAGTACGACAAAGACAACAGCGGACGCCTTCAAAAAGCAGAGATGTTGGATATGTTGACGGACGACTTGGGGTTCAATCACGAGCAAGCCGACGCCATGATTTTGTTGGTCGATAAAGATGGAAGTGGTAGCGTAGCAAATGACGAATTTGCCGATTTTATTCACAGCCGAAAAGAACTCCAAAACGTTTGTGACTCTTCTAGGTTTTATATAATTTCGAAGGCTGTCGAAATGTTCAAAAGCTTCGACAGCGATTCCAGTGGAACAATTGATCGGGAGGAGTTCAAACTACTCATGAAAAGCTTGAATTGCGACGCGAACACAGATGAAGCTTTAAAAGCTATGGACACTAGCAGGGATGGTAAACTGTCATTTCCTGAGTTTCTTAAGTGGCTAAACTGGCTTCCCGTGTGAAAAGAGCCCTGCGATTTGCGTTAGTACCAGTAGAAGCACCCGGGGGGCCTCCCTATATACGGATGGTAGGTATGATCGTCGTATTTTTTTTCAGGGGTCTCCCGGGGGGACTCCAATATTTTTTTGTCGGAGATGATCGTCGGAAATTTTCAGTTTCACCCCTAAAAGATACCAAACATGGCGGGCCATGGCGTGGCTCAAAAATTTACTACCCTAAAAGATACCCTAAAACATGAGTTCTTATGTACCAAGTAGGCGCGAAGGACACAGGTAAAGGTAAAAGATACCAATCAAGAAATTTCCGTGTTTGTTTCTAATTTATTGTCTTCTCAAATCGAATAATCTCTCTTTCTTACACGGTTTTTAGAAGCACTATCATAAGAAAAAACAATTTGGACACAGTTTCGGCCCTAAAAGATACCAATCTCCCTAAAATTTATTGAAGATCACGATCACCCCTAAAAGAGACCAAACCATCGTGATTTTAACCCCTAAAAGATACGACGATCATCCCCGGAGTCCCCCGACGATCATCCCCGGAGTCCCCCCCCCCCCCCCCGTTAGAAACGTTACGCTGAAGAAATCCAGTATTTTTACTTTTTCTTTGAACTAGAACGGTACACTGAAGAAGGTATTTTAGGACCGAGGAGTATTTTTAAGGGTGGAAATTCGGGCTTCCCGACGGTCATCCCTACCATTTTAACCTTCAAGTACCCCCCCCCCCCCCCCCCCCCCGGAGAAGACAAGACAGTGGCATAATGTAGTATTTAGTAGTATTGATAGTATTGATTTATATTCTGTTATATATATAGGGCCTGCTTTCATTCCAGTTGCAAGGATAATCTATCAAACTTGTACACTTCCTCGTAATTTTAACAAACAGATTTGATTTTTCCATGCATCTGCTGTAGGCCTGTACGTAGGGGCATAGCCAGGGGAGGGCTGGGGGCCCCTTTTGGAAACCAAAAATACATGTATGGGAAAAATTTCAAATGGGCAATTCCAGAAAATAAAGGTACCCTCCCCACGGGCGGCACTAGTTTTTGACCCCCCATGCATCCAGAATTTCCAAAATGGTTTACCCCCCCATGCATATAGATTTCCGGGCAAGTTAAAGAAATCCAGCTTCGAAAACCCCCCCTTGCAATCAGAATTCCGAGCTCTTAAACCCCCCCATCCCATCGGAACTTCCAAATGCCGCCCGTAGGGGGGGTACCTTTATTTTCTGGAATTGCCCAATACATGAGAAAAAGAGCCCCTTTGGGCTCCCTCCTTAAAAAAATCCTGACTACACCCTGTGAAAAAGTGAACTTTGGCGCTTGATGTATAGTGTTGTTGTATAATTAATAAATAACAGGGCCCAGTTCCTGAAAGGTTGGATAAAGTTATCCACGGATAAAAGTTATCTGTTGTATAGGATTTGTTCAGGATTTATCTGTTGTATACCAATCCTTCTCTGCTGTTCGTGGCCCTCTCACGAGGCGAAATCGTTGTTGCTACATCATGAATTTAATATACTGGTATACATTGGGCCACATAAAAGAAAAGAACCACTCTGAAATGACCAAAGGTCTTTAGCGAACCGATCCCCCAAAAACAGGGTGCTCGCCCTGACGCATACATTATTCAAGGCCTCTAGTGAAGTTCTGGGTTGTCTGTGGTGGCGACACTTGGTCTGGTTGCCTATTCATACAATACCTCAGCAGGTTCCATGGTAGTGACCGCTTTAGAAAGGTAGTATTTGTAAACAACGTCATATTCTTCCATGCGATTCTATTATGGCTGGTGCAGGCGGACGCTTCTTCTCGGGAGATACCCCAGAATTAGTCATTAAAAGCATGTTTAAAAAGTATGACAAGGATGGGAACGGTATCCTGCAAAAACAAGAAATACTAGAGCTCCTAATCGAAGACATGGGAGTAGTACAAAAAAAGCGCATCGAAGCGTACATGTTACTCATCGATAAAGATGGGAATGGTTATGTGACTTTTGACGAATTTTTGAAATGGATAAGGGACACGAACTTTTGGCGAAATGTGGAGGACTGTTCCCGATTCCGCCTCATTTGCAAAGCGGTCGAATTATTCAAAAGTTTTGATAAGGATTCGAGTGGGACTATTGAAAGGGAAGAGTTCAAGGAGCTTATGAAGCAAACGAAGAATAATATAGACACCGATGTTGCATTAAACGCGCTGGACAAGAATGGGGACGGAAAAATATCATTTACTGAATTTCTCTCCTGGCTGAACTGGTTACCTGGGATATAATTGCCGTCAAGTTAAGGTCGAGTTTAGATGAGAGTTATGTGTTAATTTTTTGCCGAGTAGCTAATAAATATTTGCTATGCATGAACGGAGCTTATAGGACTTATAGTACAAAGTCAGTACAGAGTTTATTTGCGTCTTAAAACGAGAAGATAATTGGATTATAGATCTTTGTCTATAAAAGTTTTAGAAATTGCTGTGTCACTCGTAAAAAGCCAGTCGTTAAATGATCTTTAGCGTTTTGGTAACACAAAAAAATGGTATATTGTATATCATTTATTATTTATCATTTCCAACAGCAAGTATTAGCATAACCAACATAAGCGCAAAACCATCATGTGTGCAGTTATTGTTGTTATGTATCAGCATGCCCATTTCAATTGAAAGCCTAATGTATTCTAAGGATAAAAAGGTTAACCCTCCAAGGGCGCCTGCATATGGTGTCAAGTATTAAAATATTCAGTTTATTCACGAATTGTACTATGGTTTTTGTCTCACGTTATGGGGTAAGTGCAGCGGGCATCTTTCATAGAGCGAGAAGGCGGATTCAGTTGCGCGCTGTGGCTTTACATAACAGAAGTGCACGCGTCCGTTACCCTGACGACCCCATTCATCCAGCGCCCTCCTGCTGACAGACCAACAGGCTGCAAGTGTATAGCAGGTGCGCTGCGTTTGTGTTGCAAAATCCAAAACAGTGACATCAGAATGATGTTTCAAAATAAGCTTTACTGCGTTTTTCATAATTCTGCAACTCCGAGCCAAACTGCGTTTCCTGAGTGATGCCCGTCAATCAAACGTCTAAATAGCATGCGTGCAGACGGTATTAAAATTCTCTAGACTATGTAAAAGAACCCGCTATATTGTTGATTGCTTAGTGTCAGCTATCGTTTGAATAGTATACAACTATTTCCCCTAGGGGGAGATGAATAGTGAATATCCTCGGATATTCCGAGTTTCATGAGCCAATTAGAGCGCGCAAATTGGATATGATTTGATTTAGTGGCCACAGTGATGTCTCTGAGATTGGATACCTTCAATTTGACCAGATATTCAGGTAACAATCACATTATCGTTTAAACACTTGACGGATGCTTGAGTGTTGGGGCGTACGCAGACCATAGGCCCTGCCTGCAGATTTCTGGGAGAACTTTGGTACAAGTATTGTACTGCATTCATGAACTTGGCCTGCAGATATTTTGAAAAATCCTGCGTATGCCCCCTAGACTGGGCCTTTTAAAATCTTGCGTACGCTCCTGGAGCCGATTGAATATTTAGAGGAAACAAAAAGTACAAGGACCATACTTCCAGACAAAGCTGAAGCGTCGTATGGCGACCGTGGGTACAGTTCTTACGACATGTTACGGTCACGCCAGAGATTTCAGCCCTGACAGACTGACAGTCGCTATCGGTGTTAGTTGCAACTCAGAGTCTCGTTCCAGGGACCTAGGTGAGGGAACGCCCGGCCACCAACGACCATTGGTCTCGTACCCAGACGTTATTTTTTGCCCCATAATATCAAGATAGTTCACTTGAAAAAGACTTTCTCCAACTTTCTTATAAGGAAATATCTGCATACCATATTTGGAATCCCAGTAAGTTTTTCACTATTTCTATTGGTCTAGAAAGCTTAAAACTCAACCAAAACTCAAATATACTCGAGGAAAGATGCTATGTGCATTTCCCACTGTGTTGTTCACGATCAAGAGCCTGGCAACAAGGTAGCCAAGATGCCACAGGAAGCCCGGTCAATCTCTAGAATGGCGACACTGCTATCTTGATATGTCTCTTGAGGAGATTTATCTGTGAAAAAATGAGTATCACACGGCGCGCAATGAACTGTGGGATACTTCGCGATTTTTCTCCGCATACCCATAACTCTCTGCGCGCCCTGTTAAAACTATCCCACAACTCCCTCTGCGTGCCCTGCTAAAACTATCCCACAAGTCTTTGCGGGCCCTAAAAAAAAAACGGAAAGCGTCTGGGTACGAGACTGACCATTTATAGCGGAGCTCCTTAGAGCGGAACACCATAGGTATCGCAGGAAGAATACAATAGCTCAAAGTAGAACTCGGGTATAACGATCGACTTCATTTTTCATGGTTCAGCGGTATTCGCTGGCGCGTCCGTGTCTGCGCGCCCCCACACAGGTAAACCAAGACCCCAACACAGAAAAATATGTAACCGGGAGCTCCGCTTTTAGCCAGTGGCTAAATCTATATATTATGAGGGTTGTCCAATACACTGACCAATTTATGCAAGGCATTGTCTAAAACAATGGAGTGCAATGGAGTGTATTATAGAACGAGGCAATACAATGGAGGAGAACAATACAAGGCATAAATTTGTCAGAGTATTGGACTAGTATGGCCGATTGGTGATCGCGTTTTCCATGTGGGACACAGCATCATGCTATTGGTGAGTTCATGGTGGTTGCGTGTAAAACATCAACAGTTAGTCAATTACTTCTTTCTGCAACCTTTGTGGGTCAATGTGATGTCTGTCTGAAACAGTCTCTATGATAAAGATATTTTAATCTATGTTTTTACGCATGCGCATTCGCGGTTCACAAGTTGATTTTAAGTTTAGCTAAATTTGCCTTGTGATTTTTATTTATGATTGTAGACTGTAAAACAATCCCTTTGAATATCACGATCATCCGGCATGAATGAAAAAAAGAACAGAGAACGGTGCGTGGAGAGTCCGAAAAAAAGGACATGGGTACCTGTACTGAGGTCCCGGGTTAGACTCCACTAAACCATTAAGAAGGAGCAATGCGAGAAAGAGACGGGTCGATGTATTCCCTCTTGTTGTTAAACCCTGCCGTATAACTGACTGATATTTATATGCACGACTTACATGTAAACCAGCCCAATAGCTGTTGTAACTTTCGTGTGGTTAAATAAGAGTATCATTCATTCATTCGGCTCTATCGTGGAGCAAACGCTGCAAACTCACGGCAACAGGTTTATCCCCTTTTGAAGAAGAGCGAGCAGGCAGTAAGGCACTTCTTTCAAGATCCTTTGGCTAATCATGTAGTGCAGAGTTTACGACACTTGCCTTTCACTACTCTGCACCGGACACGCAATCTAATCGGGATCAACCAGCCTTTTGTCACGAGCACCTTATCACACGAAAACGGCCTTCTGAATCAGCCATTTTCATGAGCACAATTTTAATTCAATTTCCAAAATTTTAGGACCCCATTCTTATCAACCAAATACTAGATTTAACAAGCAATCACCTTTATCCAGCTCAAATCACAGGTGGCGCCGCTAGGCAGCGATGACGCGATTCCAGGTTTATGAGCGAAAGTGTGGGGAATCGTTTGAGGCGTGCGCAATAGAATGTGTTGCGCATGGTTTAGGATACCGCTGATAGGTTTTGAGCCCGTGCGCAATGGCGGCCAAAGGAGCAACAAGCAGCCTTGAAATACATTTTAATTTATCTGACCAACAATCTCAAGCTCCCCTAGGAAGGCTATTTATTGAATTTATCAAATATTTATTGTACGATCGCCATCAAGCGCCAACAACAATTGACCAGCTACGTTTTGAAACAGAAGCCGAACTAGAAGATGAAACCAAGAAAGGCCATCGGTTGCTGAAAACTGCTGACTACAAGAAGCGCCACAAACTTATCAGTGATTTAGATTTACTTTTTTCAAACTTAGAAGAGTTATTTTCTTCGACTCAAGTGACCAATGCCGTAGTTATGTATGGCTCGACAGTTGTCAGCCCCAAGGAAACATACGTGATGAATTTCGATTCAAATTCTTCTAATTCTTTTAGTCCATCGAACAAGGAGAACACAGGCATCCCACAGATAAATGGTAATCGAATTTATAGGAAATTAATAAGAAGTCTAATAACCGAACCTAGACTACGCGAGTTCCAAGAACTCTCTATTACGCCAATGTATGTGTTTGTCCATGTTCCAAGAACTGTGAAGAATTCTTGGTTTCGACCCAAGCCTGCATTCAAGATACCATCACGTGGAAATGTCTGTACTATCACAGTCAGTACAGAATTACCAGGAAGTAATGTTGAGTTGTTGACTGGAAATGATGAATACATTTGGTTACAAGCTCCAATTACTATCAAGGGTTACCAAGTGAAATCCAAGGATGGAGAAGTATTTTCAGACTTCTGGTCTTGATGAAATATACAATCACATTTTCCTTTAAGTCACAATTTCATTTTTTTTAATGCTGGCCAATAGAATGCATGTTTTAGAATCTCTTAGAAAAGTCAGTTTCAAATGGGAATTGAGGATAAGGTAATGAATTTTCATATAGTAGGAGTAACTTAGATTTAGCCTGTATCGCTATTTGTATTTAGGCACGGACATAATGTTTTTATTTGAGGCGAGACAGAAAACTGAAAGCATTTCCAAAATGCTGCGATTTGGTTGTGCAGACTCAGGTTTTGACATGATTGTAGCAGCATTTGCCCCACAGAAACATGATGTCCTAACACAACTTTGCTACACTCAAAACAACCAAAATATATTTGGAGTTCATGCTTAAACACAAATTGCAGTATTGCAGGTCCACAGGGAAAGGGAATGGACATGAAAGGGAATGGGAGAGTAAAAAGGAGGAAAGGGATTGTCCTTGTCATACAGGCTAACTTAGTTTAAAAGTTAAGTGCTACTCTTCCCAGGAGACCATTACTACACCTTTCTCTTTTTCAGCCCACTGGTGGCTGTCTCAAATTGATTGCATGATCACCTTTTTATGTACCACATGATGAGTTGTTTAATGTACCACGACTAACATTTGTAGGCATATGTCTCATGTGGCACACAAACTCTCATAGTTAACATCCACAAATTCTCATTATATGGTACATAAAGAACACATCACATGGTACAAAAAGGTGATCATGCGATCAATTTGAAACAGCCGCCAGTGGGCTGATAGCTTGTTCAAATCTGTATTCATTACAGGTGTTTTAATGTTTTCATTAACATAGTCCCTGTTTTAATAATGATAAATTCAGAACATCAAGTTGTTTTTAGTAGCTAGTATGCACCACCAGTTACAGATGCCAGAAGCTGTCTTTCCTACTTGCCAGTATAGCTCAGCTCTGTGTGAGCAAACCATCATAGTAATAGAATAGAATATGGAGAGTGTGTTATACAAATGAACTATACAACGTCATTCACAAATTACTGTAGATCAACTATAAATTATACTGATCTAAAAACCTATTTATTTCACCAACAGAATTACAAATCTAACATTTAAAATGCCTGTGCAGTTGCGTTATCATTGTATACACCTATTGCAGAAAAGGTTGCACCATCACAACTGTCTCTTGTAGCCCATGAAACATCATGGAGGGAGGCAGGGTGGCCGAGTGGTCAGAGCGCCGTGCTCATGACTCGATGACCCGAGTTCGAGACCCCGCTCTGGCTCCTCAACCATTCTTTGTACATAGCCAACTTGGTTTGTCTCCTGGCCAGTTGGGATTCTTAAATGTGTTGCATGTGTGATACTCGAAGATACTAGCTGTAATGGCTGTATATCAGCGGTTGCAAGCTACTCTAAAATTCAAGTTAAAACAAAGTAATTATTTATATGGAAGAATGCATCATGGGCTACAAAAAGACAGTTGTGATGGTGCAACTTTTTCTGAAATACAGGAGCTGTGGAGGGGGAGGAGCTGGTAGGGCTATAGGGCTTTTCCAGAAATCATCATACATTTCTTGTATTTAGCCCTACCACTTCCATTGTAGGGCAGTACAAACCAGTGGCAGATCCTGGACTTTACTGAGGGGGTTCTCTTTCTTCTTCACTCCTTTGAAGACTAATATGGACAATATATTATGGACAGCTCATCTGTGAGCAGTCTGGGTATCACAATAAAATCCTCATAGTTCTGAAGGGGGGCCCTGTGGAACCCTTTGAATTCCCACTGCGGGATCCACCACTGTACACAGGACTTGACATTGAAGGCCCATTATCAATCCGATTTTTTTAATATAGGTTTTTCTGTTTATATCTTCCCAAAGTTTTAACCTAGTGTTACATGGAAACTTTTTTTACTAATTTTTCAGGGCTCTTCAGTGGCACCATTATATTACAATGTGACCTGGCTCTGTCATGCAAAGAGGCACATAAGGCCTCAAAATATTACAATACAATACAATATTATTTATTTTTAGAGGCTACATGTCGGAGACCTCAACCCCAGGACTTCAATGTTTCCCAGGAGACGGAGTGGAAAATCTTGAGACTCATAGCAAAACCGGGAGAGTTGATGTCCTTGGAAATGGCGAAATTTCCTGAAATCTCCTGAGAGGAATACAGTAGATGTATGACAGTCGTCTTGAATTTTTTCTGGGCAAATGTGAGGTTTTTTTTTCTCATGATTTTCACCATGATTCCTTTTTCTCCAAATTTTTTATACACCCGGTTTCTCTCTTGGAATTTTCTCATATAGCAAGAGTGAATTCCCTCTTGATATAGCAAAAGAATGTGGCACCCTGGAAGTGGCTAGATTTGCAATTTCCTCATGAAGAAGTGAGTGGGTGACAGGAAAATATAACTGACTAGCCTTTCTCAAATCCTAAAACTGGTTATTCATGAGTGCTGAATTTTGCATTGACAACAAGTCAGAAAACGAAAGATTTCAAAATTATTGAGATAGGGTTTTTCCCCGAAGAGCGCGAAACGTTGCCGATTTGTCCCGAGCGTTCCGGAAACTATCCGAATGCTCTCCCGAGTGATGGAATGTCTGAGTGGCCGAGGGGGCCTGTGGCAGGTCATGTGACCCGCTCCTGGACTCCCGAATAAACTGAGAGATGTGAGAGTTGTGCGGCTTCGAGTTCTTTTCCAGCATCCAAAAATTCATGGATAACTACTGAGTTATTTCCGTTTATGCCTCGAATTCACCATAGTCACATAGCACGATACTTTCTCTCGATTTCTGTGACATTGCTCATTTTTTTACACATTTTGGTACGAGCTAATGTTGTCGCTTTTCTCAGTCGTCGAAGGCCAAAGGATGCTAGTCTAGTCATGGCGGCATTTTAGTTGTAGCACTATGTATTCGATCAACATGGATAGCGATGGCTCTGGCAAGTTGCCTCAGCCCTCAGGGAGCATCGAGAGTGATTCAGGGACAAAGTTTACTATTCCAGGGATCTTACATTTTATTCAGCATGAGTGGGCTCGATTTGAGATGGAGAGAGCACATTGGGAAGTTGAACGAGCTGAATTGCAGGTAAAGTAACGTAAAAAGCGGTTCCTTTGCCTGATGATATATTGAATACAGCCTTTTATTTCCGTTTTGAAGGATGCCTGCTCAGTTATTTCATATCTCCTGGAAAGAAAGTTCTCCAAGCCACGCTATGTTCGAGAATATTGTACAAGAAAAACAAAAACTGAGTAAAGGCACGCTAGCGGTACAAATTCATAATAGCGAGTCCATTTGACCTCCGATGATCACGGATATTTAACTCAAATTCAATTTTCTACACCAAGGCGAACACAATCAATAATCCTTGCTGGTAGAAAATCCATCAGATCCAAGAACCATGGTATGATGCGTATGTTTGAACGATGGAAGAATTGATAACAAGATCATAGTCAAAGCTTTGTGTTTGTACTTTGAGAAAACTCAGCTAGCTCGACACTCAGATTTCTAAAACTTGCCGGTTGACTTTTTGTTATTAAACTACCAATCTAAGAAAAGTTTTTATAGACCTTTAAAATTCAAACCTCAGTTATTGTTTCAAACTCATATTGAAGCTTGGTTTATAAGGAAAACTGCCCAAACTCACAAAAATATTAGCTACACCACGATTCGAACCACTCTCGTTGGCTTATAAGTTGCTTACTATTAATTACCTTTGAGGTGGTATTTTCTACTGCTCAAAACGATATTCAAAATGCCCGATCCAGATGCTTTGGAATTATAATTAATTTTGGGCAATGAGAATTGTTAAAGCTCGAATAACTGCCGAGTTGGATTCCTTCAATGATACTTGAAAGCGAAAAACTTGAACTAGTAAAAGGTTCCCTGCTGTTTGTAGGTCTTTGAATGGTTATTTTCACCGTGATTTGCCTGTGTGAATTGCTATATTTTCCCATTGAAAAATCTGTGTTTCTTATTCGTTGAAAGGTGATTCCTTTAAAGCACTTACAAACCCACGAGTTTCCCGTTTCTGGAGTTGACACAGTGTTCGCCTAGACATGCTAATAAATCCATGAATGGTGAATATTACCACTGTATACATACATGGTCCACTGGATTCCTAAAAACGTAAACAGTCCATAAATGCAAGGATTCTTTGGATTGAAAAGTTAGAAAGTTTTCAATATTTTTCGCCAATTTCCTGTTATAATCTACATGTTTGTTTTCCACAAATGTACAAAAATGAAATGCAATTGTTTTTCAGAGGAAGTACAACTTGGTTTGTTTTGGTTGTTAATGAAACTGACCTGTCACTTTGCCTGTCAAAACTGTTAAAGTCATAATAAACACCCTTATAATATTTTTCTGCTAAACCAAGCGTAAAAGTTTATTTTTTCCTGGCCTAGAAGAATCCAAGCTTTCCAGGAAAACATAGCAATATAGATTTCTCATTTTCAAAAGGTTGACATTTTGCTTCCATTGTTTTCAGGCCCGTATAGCATTTCTTCAAGGTGAGAGAAAAGGACAGGAAATCTCAAGCATGATCTAATAAGAAGAATAAAAATGCTGGAATATGCTTTGAAACAAGAGAGGTAAATAGTGTATAACATATAAAATGTCATCTCAGGGATGGCGGAATAGATTTCAAAGTGTGTGTGTGTGGAGGGGAAGGGGCTCATTAGTAGAGATTGTATTATTTCAAGGTGGGGGGGGGGACTGAGTTTAGTAAAAATGTATGAAAACTTGGTAACATGTGGCCCCCCTGAGCCCCCTCGGCTTCGTCGTCCCTACGTCTTAAGTAATCTTACCTTTTCTATCTATTTCCTTCCCTCCACACATATAAGCATGGGAATGGCAAATATAAAATTGAAGGCATGCATGTGATAAGATGAAAATGTGGTTCATGTTTGTTGCATTTGAGGATGCTTTTGTTGGAAAACACAGGCAATCACTATTATCACGAAACCTGATTTAAAGGATCTGTCTCACCCTACCCATAATACATTGCAATGTTTTTGATTCTATGATTCTTGCATCAGAAACTCCAACTTAATGCAAAGGATTCTACTATTACAAGTTTTCTTGTGCTTGTATAGTAATATGCTCTAATCTGAGCACTTTTTGTTGAGTCTCGAAAATGGCAGCGCAGCAGTGCATTATGGGCAGGGTGAGACGGATCCTTTAACAATCTCTCTACCTAGGAACTGGAAGGATATATAGAGGATATTACATGGCTGCGCGGAGATACAAATTTTATCTTTGAGTGTTGAAAATTTATCTCACGAGTAAGCGCAGCGAACGAGTGAGATAAATTTTTAACACGAGAAGATAAAATTTGTATCTCCGCGCGGCCATGTAATGTTCTGTTTATTATATAAACATCAATGAAATACCAAATTCAAATTTTATTTGAGTTAAGCTTAAAAGTCGAGCATTCAGCAAAGGCAAGTGTGATATTTTCACATCTGAAAATAACATGATATTTTCACGTGTGAAGATATCAAGTTTTCGCGCGGGAGATCACCTGGTATTTCATTGGTGTTTATATAATAAATTTAGGGAATCTAATGCACATGCATTTAATAGTCCATGGGATGGTTTTGCTGTGAGATTCAAAATTTTCATGTTTCTCTAATTTTTCCTTCATTGCTGTGTATTTATTGTTTTTTGTCTATGGTGCCTTTAATTAAATTTCTGTAACTCTAGATTTCTAATATCTTTACTAGTCAGACATTTCCAAATATGAACAAGTTTCTTCATCCAACTTCAGCCTTAGTTGTAACCTTTTGATATATAATTTATAAGGGTCAAGAGGCAGATGTTAGCTAGTGTTTTACTAGATGAAATGGCAAATTATATTTTAGGAACTCAGCGTATACTGGGGACTAGGTGTTCTTAATTGCCTTGAATATCTAGTTAAATTCAAACTTTCAGTAACAAAAGAATGTCAGTGCATGTCTGTTTAGTCTGTTTCTTGCTTTCACGGAAAGGCACTATTTAATGGCCACACACAAAAGGTCAAGGTCTATACACAGCAAATATTTTTATCTTGGCTTTTTCAACACCAGTCTCTTGACTTTGTCAACACCAGTCCTTTAATTTGTAACAAATTGGCATTCTGGTAACCTCTTCAACCCCCAACATATATCAGTTCTCCCACTTCCCACTAGCTCTCCTATTTTTTTTGACACTCTGAAGATATTTTTTTATGTGAAATCCTGCTTTAGCAGCTACAGCAAGATCTTCTAATTGGTGCAATAGGGTCCTACATTATTCTGCTAAGGATTTTTGCCAGGAAAGGTACCAAACTGAGGAGTGTTTGTGAAAATAAAACTTTTATATGGAAGCTGATTGATGGAAAAATGGAAACTAGTCATAAGTCCTACCAGGGTTAGGCTCAAGGGATTAGGTATTTCATCTGTGGCATTTTCATTTTCTTACTTATATCCAGGGCAAAATATCATCGGTTAAAGTATGGAACCGATATTACTCAAGAAAGGTCACCTCAGAAGGAGAATGATTCGAAGGAACTGCAGAATGAAGTACCGAATGATGTTACAAACAAACCTAGCATGAATTGGCGACAAGGAAGGCAGCTACTGAGACAGTAAGTTGGTTTGGTATACAAGTGAAGTTTGCAGCTATTATATTAACCACAAATTCTGGATTTTGTATACGTTGTGTGCTCTGTTGTGCTATGTGGGTCTTGTGCTGATAATCATAAAGAGCCCTATTCTGAGTCTCTTCTTTGTTTAACGCCACTAATTAGGGGGCGGTACCTCGAAGTTTTGATGTCTAAAATTAGACAGTTTGGCTCTTCAAACTTTGAAGTTTGGCACATCAAACTTTGACATTTGCCAGGTTAAAAGCTTCAAGTGATTCAAACTTTGGTTTATAATTACGTCCAAAAAGCATTTGTACGAATTATCATGTTTTCCCCGCCGAATCTGGCCCAAATTCTAACGGTTTGGTAAATTTACCATAATGTTTACATGCCAAAACCACAAAGCTGGCATGGCAAACGTCAAAGGTTCACGTGCAAAAACTTTGAGAACCACCACTAATTAGTGGCGGTTTTCTTTTCAAGTGTATGCTTAGATGAAATCGACGGTATTTTCATTCAGTTAGAAGATTAATCATGTGTAGAAATATCCAAATAACATTCTAAAAACAAAGATTTATCCTTGATTGATCAAATTCATTCAAAACTATTGCACTACATTCCCTAAATCATCTGATGGAAATGGATTCTTTTTCTGAATCAGTTTGTTGCTAGGCTGACAAAGTGCCAGCTGACTGGGGTTCTTTAAGGGGGCTATATGCAATGCTCAAAATAACAGTGCTCCTTCATTTTGGGAAAAAATCCCTCCCAAAATCTACGTCAGGATTTGCATGAAAACTATTTTTCTTTGTTAGATATTTGCAAGAAGTAGGCTACACAGATGCAATTCTTGACGTCCGTTCATCTCGTGTGAGATCCATATTAGGACTCTCTGCTGTGGACCCTCCTTTGCCGCCGGCCCAAATGAATGGGACAGCTCCTATGAAGCCTGACAATGGACCTGAGTTCTCTAGAGAGCCGGTTCCTGTGGGCCTCCAAAAACCCTCATCTCATGAAGTAATTGTTCCAAATCCAATTAGAAGGTATTTAATAACAGTAGCAGACTTATTCAGCAATGTGATTATTTGTCTGTTTTAGGTTCACTGGCAGATATGCTGTACGGGTATTAAATTGCCGCTGTGCAGTGATGTAAAATGTTATCTTTAGTGTTATGTGAAAATATATTTTATGATCGAGACGAGTGAATGGGTGAGATAAAATTAGTATCTCTCTACCAGTTCAGCAACCCCTCTGGTGAGGGTTATTGCTGGGCGGTCAGTAAAGAAAAAGTAAATAAATAACAATAACAAATAAATTAATAATAAACAGGTGGTCATGTAATGTTCTATTTATTATATAAACATCAATGAAATATCAAATTTATTTGTGTAGATCTGAATAAAAGAGCTTGAAATATAGGTTAGCCTGAGGATGTTACAACATATCAAGACGTATTTGTGTGTGACACCTGGTATTTCCATTATTTTTTGTGTTGTCAATCAATGCATGTCATGTGAGCCAATCAGATCCTTGCCGAGCTCATCTGTCTTCTGGTTAGCTCATTTGGTAGAGTGCCGTTTTGACAAGTGGAAGGTCGTAGGTTTGTACCTCGGCCGGACCAACACTCAGGTTTTTTTTCTAAATAATTGAAGAGATGGTGCTGCCTTTGCTTTAACATCCGCAAACGGTTGGATCTTCTTGTCGTCTCAGATAAGGATGTTAAACCGTAGATCCTGTCTCTCGCATGTACTACACTTGAGCTTGAACCAGATTGATGTAGAATAACCACAGTCTTACAATTTACTAGTTCACTTCACTGACTAAAGGGAGCCTTGCTCTGTACGATTTCCTGATTTCCCAGTAAAAAAAATGTTTTGCTTCCCTGCAGAACTGGCCAAGCACCTCATTGGCTCACATGATTTGATTGACATGTCGAAAGCCCACTCAATGTATTGGACACACTGGGTCACATATGACCTGAAACCGCAGTAACACATGAAATTGCTAACTTGTTGTGATGTTTTTGGCAGAGCTCCGAGTGCGCCTCCGTCCTCCCAGCATGGCAAAAAAGTAGCAGAGGAGGAGATAGAGTCAGAGGCTGCTGTCATGGCCAAGTTTGACTTTCTTGAGAATGACATTGAGGAAGACGAAGAGAATGAGGATGATATGGATGATGGTGGTAGTGCAGATGATGAGTCTGATGAGCGTGAGGAACTTTGCAGTGAGAGAAGAATACTAAAGAAACCCAAGCAAGGTACACAGCATTCCAATAGGTCCTTAAAACCTGGAAAGTCATGGGTTTTATTAATGTCCTTTTCCAGGCAGGCCTGGAAAGTCATGGAATTATCCAAAGGGGATAACACATTCTCTATAATTGCAGCTCTTGCTTTGTGGCCTTTGTTGTCGCAGAAATGTCAAACCCCCATTTGTTTTTTGTACTTTCTTATGTGTGACCCCCTATCTTATAGGTCCACGCTCCATAGGGGGATGCCACACTCTTCATAATTGCCGCTCTCTGTGACTGTTAAGTTTTATTTCCAGAAAATGACAAGGAGATGCTTACCCCTGAGGAAGAAGAAGCTGAAGCACTTGATGAATTTAACTTTGTCATCGGAGATGATTCTGATAGTGATAGCACTGTAATTGAAGTTCCCATGGATAAAGATGATGATGAAGTTAATATCCATATGCCTGATGACAATGAGATACTGGCAGTGGGTAAGAAAATGCATGAACAAGCAGATAGGCATGGACTGACATACTGTAGAGACAGACAGGCAGACTTTTGTTTTGACACTTGCACAGTTGCACGCTCACAAGAATGTATGGTTCCAGAAAATATCTATCCCCTCCCCCCCCCCCCCCCACCCCACCCCACCCCTCTGGAATTTCCAAGGAAAAATACAGTATTTGTATGGAAATGATCAGGTAAATTGACCCCCCCAACCCTCCAGAATTTCCAATGCGCTTCCGTAGGGGGTATGGATAATTTCTGGAAACAGAAACATAATTTTGTGGAAGAAAAAGAAGAAGCTAAAAAAACACAGAAAAATAGACACAGACTGAGAGATGACAATGCTTCTTCCTAGTGAATTTAAGCCATCCCTTCGCTCTAAATTATACCTCATTGCAAAAGGAAATCTCTGAATTCACCTTGATATTTTCTCATCCATTGCATAACTACTGACCCAAAGTTGATCAACAGCATCTGATTGGTTGGTTCCAATATAGCCATTCTCAGTATAAGTGACACTTTCAAGGGAGATACCCAGGCATTACAACTGTTGAGGAGGGTCATGATACAGCTCTCGTAAGATCTAAGCTTATTGAATTGATACCCTCAGTGCAAAACAATAGAATGAGGAAACAATGGGGTGCTTTGTTCTGCCTATCCAATCACACAAGATCCTACGAGTAGCGGTATCATTCCTGGTTGAGGAGGGCATCTGTTGTCTTGGAAACGTGGTCAGAAAAGCTTTTGTTTGGCAGTAATCATGTAATAGATAAGAAAATCTTTTGGTGAATTAAGATGTCTGCTCTTGCAGTGATGTGGGACTGAGAGTAAAGGGACGGCTTAATACGAGGCTAAAGTTAATACTGATCGAAGTTTTTGTTGACATTGCTGTTTCTAATTCCAGAACACGCACATGAACATGATCCTGGTTTGACGGTAAGTGCTACATGTAACTATGGGGGGTATAAGAACAATGTAAGTCTATGTACCCTAACATATTCTGTCAAGAGAAATATGGACTAAATCAAAACTTTGGAGTGATTGTGCTGGGGATTCCTGTTAGCAGATTTGCCCTTGTCCATCACATAGAATTGCCAAAATGTTGAGAGTTCTGTTGGAAAAAAATACTGTAATTATACGGGAAAATACTAAGAAGGGAATTCAGATGAAAACAGAACATATGTGGCAAATTAAGAAAATCTTTCTGAAAAAGAAAATTATTAATTCTTCATGCAAAACTAGTAGAGTTGGCATCCCAGACCCTAGTAGCCTTCCTGTGAATAAACTAGCCTGCTTGCAGGTGTTTGATGCCATTTTTACCGCTGAAAACCAGCCTTGAGTGATCATTGCCACCATCTTGGATTTTCAGAACGAGCAAGCAAAAAAGGGTGGCACCAACAATCGCTTGAGGCTGGTTTTCTGCAATAAAAACACCATCCTTCTTCTGAACATCCAAGATTCGATGACGATCGCTCGATGCTGGTTTTTCGTAATAAAAACACCATCACCGCCTGCAAGCAGGCTTTGAATAAACCTACTGAGTGTCCTGTTTGCAAGCTAAGAAGGCAGCAGGAGTGGCTGCAGAAGCAAAACAAAACTTTGCACTGTCTGTTTATGGATGTTGAGTGATATCAGTTTTTAATATGAGTAATAATTTACCTGTTTTCTTTTGTGGCTTCCATCCCAAATTAATTCCCATATCATGATGTTGCTATGACATGTGCTGTCAAACCCACTTTGCGTCCTATTGTGTTATATTATTTTGATGTATGAAGAATTCATTAATCAAATTAACCCTGTCATTGCAAAATAGTCATAATTTATTCAGTATTAGTTCTGTTTTAATCAACCCTGCATTAAACATTTCACTATAATCTTTCTTTTAGGACGAATGGGGTGTGGACCCAGATATGCTGGCCAAGTTGAAGGAACAGTATAAAAAGGAGAGAAATCGAAAAAGAATGTAAAACGTAAGTTTATTGTATTATTGTTTTTTGTTTGATATTTTTCTTTACCAGAGAGATATTATAATCTAAAAGCTGATATTGAAGCCTGGAGGGTTTTTGAGATAAAGATAAGGTGTAAAAGTCTAGACACAGTGACTTCTGAAAATGTTTTGCTGCATTCTCTTATTCCTATCAGTCCATATACATGTGTTACTATTTACAATTGTTCAATCAGATCTTGGAGTCAGAAACATTTGAGAAAATTCAAGAAAACAAGTTCCAATTTGGGACTGTAGTCTATTAACTGTAGACAAAAATAGCTTGATAAATGAAAGATTATGATCCTAGCTTTAAGATGGTTCAAATTTGTTAAGAATATTTTTTATAAATGACAGATAATTTAGACAAAGTTGTAGCCCTTGAAATATCTATGGAATATCCCTACGTACTTGTAGTAGTAGATAAATTTTTAACCTGCATGTAACAAAATTGATCACAACTGAGGATGAGAACAGAGATGCCACCTCCTGCATTTGATAAAAAGACTATATTTTTTGTTGAGATAGTTAGGGGTAAAAAATGCTATATACTCCATCTCCAACATTTTAAATGTCAAGGGCTCGCATCTCTGTGAGCATAGTTTTCAAATATAGAAGTCATTATAAGTATTAATTCTAAAACAATTTTTTTTTCATAATATTACAATTAGGGAGGTGAATGAAAATAAAAACAATGCAAAGTTATTGTTAGAGGAAAAGGAACTCAAATGCCTTGCTTATAAGAAAATGAATTTCCATCAACAAAAGGATTATTATACTGTAACTGCGTGAAAAAGAAACTATTTTTAGTGATTCAATGATAAACTGTGAAAAGAAACAGTACCAGGGAATGATATCATTTCACAGTACTGTGTTCTCCTTATTTTTGCTATTTAATCTCCATGTATAATAAACAACTTAGGACTGATATGATATTTTTCACAGGTTTTCATATCTCACCAGCTGAGTGATTTTTTTTTTGTAGCATGATCCGAAAATAGCTGGCTCACTAAAGCATCTTCAGTTGTTATTCATTACTACTCTTCCCAGTAGGCCGTTACCATTACACCTCTCAGTTTTTCAGCCTGCCGGAGACTGTCTCAAATTCATTGCACGACAACTTTTTTTGTACCACGTGATGAGTTGCTTATGTACTACGTGATCATTGTTTGTGGGCGTAAACTTTGAGCGTTTGGTCTGCTACATTGTTTTGCTGCTTTCCAACAGTCTACGCCCAAAATGGTTGATCACATGGTACATAAGCAACCCATCATGTGGTACATAAACAGGTGATCATGCAATGAATTTGACACAGCTGCCGGCGGGCTGAAAAACCGAGATGTGTAACGGTCTACTAGCAAGAGTAGGAGATCAGCAGGCTCAGCAGTTTGCCAAGGCTCAATTGAATGAGAGAAGGCCATGGTTGTGAGTGTAGAACGTACTACAAAAAGTCATAAATCTCATTGTGCTGCTGGGTTACCACTGTATGCATTGCAAACGCAACCTCAAATGTTACAATGGGCAATTAGGATTTTTAGCCGTCAATCAAATCAAAACGCTGGATTCGGCCACTTCAGTGGGCCGAATTTGATTGCCATATCAACCAAAATGGTTTTAAGCTATTCTTTGTCTTCCTTGTCTTAGACTAGACGAAATATCAGAAAATTGCAATATTTAAGGTTACTGAGAACCTTCGCGCACGTACTCGGAAAAAAAAATCATACAACTCTTTAGTTTAACCAAAACATGTCAACCTATGTATCGTTGGAAAGCTTATAAAATGGACTAGCAGACTATGACAAAAGAAATAACGTTTTGATAAACAGAATTTTTTTGAAGGTTTTATTAAAAATGTGGGTGTGACACTTTCAAGAGCTATCGCTGCCGAACTGCTTGACCTTGACTCCCAAGTAAAACATTGTTTTAATCCTTAATGGTGTTTCTCAAAAACCGTGTCTGCGTTTTTTAAATTTTGCGTTGTTCAAAAGTTATGGAACTTTTAAATTTCCAAGGTCAAATTTTATAGAATTTTCACGCTCTAAAAATTTAAAAAATCATAACTTTTGAAGTAAACAAAATTTTAAAAAACGCAGACATGGTTTTTGAGAAACACCTTTAAGGATTAAAACGCTGTGTTTCTTGGGAGTCAAGGTCGAGCAGTTCGACGGCGATAGCTCTTGAAAATGTCACACTCAATTTTTTTATAAAAGCTTTATAAAAATTCTGTTTAATAAAAAGTTACTTCTTTTTGCCATAGCCTGCTAGTCCATTCTATAAGCTTTCAAACGATATATAGGTTGACATGTTTTGGTTAAACTAAGGACGAGTATGATTTTTTTTCCGAGGACGGGCGCGAAGGTTCTCAGTAACCTTAAGGTGCATGAGGCATTTTTTAGTAAAAGCTGGCAACAAGAGTTTTCATACGTAATTTTTCACGCTGAATCCGAATTTTCTTGTTGCCATCCCTGATTTTGCATTTTAATGGGTGAAAATGACGTCATCATGATTGACAGCTGTTCGCGAACCCCTTAAAATAGTTTTGTCGCTATATTTCAAATTCGAACGAATATTTAACTTGAACAGGATAGTTTAGAATGTTCTATACGAAAAATTGTCGTATTATTCGGATATGGCGCTGCTGTGATATTCAAAATGGCGAATCCAAGATGGCCGCCATATCGTCAAATTTGATTTTTAGAAACTATCAGTCTGGTATTCAAAAAAGACATGGAAATAAATACGTGACAATGAATTCAAGGTATCACAGTAATGCAATGCTGATGGTCGAATGAAGCCATATTAAATATAAAAGGCAAATCAATATGAAAAGGTGAATCAGATTCACCGCCGCTTGATTTTACGATCTAAACGATATCACCATTTTTCAATGATCATCCTCAGTCCCGGCAACAAAACTGTGCCTTTGAAGTCCTTATATCAAGAGCTCGTTCAAAACGATCACGCAATCTGCTGCCCCCGTGTCATAATCGAAAAATAGCAGAAACCTCAGGATCAGCAGAAAACCTCAAAAGGAAACCTCAGACAAGAAAGGGGTTGGAATAGGAAAGGGCTTTCAAGCATAGAGAGGAAAGCTACTCCGAGGACAAATTAAAGTCTTACATTCGCTACTTTTGCTTATAAGTTCAAAGTTGCTACCAACAGGCTATAAAAAAAAAATCGGAAAAGGCTGGAGCAACGCCTAAATTGGCATAGAATGATTTCAACCTTTATCCCTGCTTTTTCTTATCATTATTATTCCTGTGTGTGTGTAAGAGGAATATTCTGCATGCATTTAAAACAATAGTCGTAAATGTAGTTGACTCAGTGATAGGCTTTGGAATCAATAGTCATAGTGAGAACTTTTACAGTAGGGACGACTAACTTGCTAATATATAGATTTAGCCACTTGCTAAAAGCGGAGCTCCTGGTTACATATGTTTTCCATCTGAATGAAAAAGTACAATATATGTTATTTGACATGAGTTTTTCTTGTTGAAACCATAAGAATTAATGTGTCATTCCATAATCTGGGATCCTACAATTAGATTACAAGCGCAAAACGTATATGTAATTTAGACCAGGATTGCGTGAGCTAAAACTTGAACAGTCAAATTTATTTCTCGGGTATGAAGGAATGGGCAGTCCTCACCTGTTGAGGACCCCAGTCACAACTGGATTTTTTAAATTTGAACCACCCACGCTTGGAGTTCCAGTGATTTTCTCATGACCACACTGGGAATTGCGCTTACCCACCCTAGAATTTCGTATTTAAGGGTGTCCACCCTGGAATTCCAAGCTCTACTTCAACCACCCACCCTAGAATTCCAAGGAATTCCTAGGGGAGGTGCAACTGCCCAATTGGCATGGGGTGGAACACTCCCTCGCATATGGTAGATGGGTATGCTAGGGTGGTATGTTTTTGGGGCTCCTGACGTCTGACATAGGCACAAAGAGGATAGGTAACAGGTAGGAGGTCTGCCGTAGGATATAGTTTTTTGTTGTTGCTGATAGGGTATGTATTACAGTACGGCTACCCGTACTCAGCGATAAAGACAGTTTATTTTAGAACCTTTTACACAATTAGCAAAATTCTGCTTTGATTGAGACCAACTGGACCAACCAGGTTATCAGCAAATCAATCAAATTACACTTGTTGGTAGCCTGAATTTCAGACCTATTTTCCTTGGATTAAATAAGCAAGAAAATTATGAGGGAAAATATGTCTTGCTGGTACCTTTTAGGAGCCAAAGTCAACTCAGCGACGCCATGTATGGTACCTTTTAGGGGTGAAATTGAAAGTTCTTGAGGAGCACCCCCGCCCGAAAAATGGAAGAGTCCCCCCTCGGTGTAGCATATCAAGTTTCGCTGCCATTTTTTTTTTTAAACAGAGGTCACTAGAAGAGAGGATCTCTTCTCCAAATTAGTAGTTTGCAACATTCGCATCATTTAGCCTTATGCTCTCTAACCGAAATTTCTATTGACAAGTATTTATAGTAAAAATACACTATAGCAGCTTTCACATAACTGCCGTGAAAGCAATCCATGAGTAATTCACTATCCTATCAAATGCAATAGAAATTTGACAATTTTAATGAAAACCAATCAGAGAGCAAGGTGATTCACAATCTCTCCTTTTTGTGAGTGATTTAATTAGAAGTAATTGTGTAATTATGTTCTCTACATGATCTGATTACCTTAAGGATCAAAGACCATGCTCTTAACCCATCACAGCCCAAACCAATCTCAATTACCAAGTTATTTGTAATTACTCATGACAGTTATGTGGAAACTGCTCTAATTATGTTTTACTTGTGTCATGGTGTGGTCTGTCCAAAAGCCAGCCTCTGGCTGCTGTTGTCACTGAAATTTAAAGAAAATAGCCAATAAGTCTGATGAGCCTTGAAGACAGATCTTTTATTAACCAGTCTTATGTAAACCAAGCATGGCTATGGATACTTACAGGAATTTTAGTAGCTGAATATACTGGAGTACCATTGTTATTATAAGATCCACAAATATCAAATCAAGTACAGTATTAATGAATTATATCAAACACAATCTTATGCCTTTATCAGGCACTCCTATCACTATTTATTTTTTCAATAACAATGAAAAATACTTAACAAATTTATTTATTTATTACGCTTTATGTCATTATCATCGTCAAAATGTTGTGGGCGCACGAGCCGCAGTCGTGTTTTTTACCATGAAAAAATTAAATATTTTGCTCAAATATGCATTTTCCGTTGGGAATTGCACACAGATTGGAATTGTTTTCCGTTGGTTTAGAAGCGTGTGCGCATGCTGATGCAAGCAGCATTGTCTGCAATCTGATTTACCATGGCAAGTCAACCATAAACAATAAACTTTGTAAAAGGTGATTGGATGTAACCACTATGCTTTAGCAATAATTAATATATGGATAATCAGATGGAGGGGGTGTTATCCATTGGGGCAAAGGCTGATGTGGATAACACCCCGGAGATGTTATATTATCCATAACATACAAAGCTGAATTCATTGATTGTTTTATTATTCATTCAAACTTTCAATTGTATTGTTGTTCATTCAAAATTACAGCTAAAACGGTTGCATCGTGACCCGCATTTTCAAAACATCAATTTGTTTTGGGCTTTGCTGTTCTGCCAATCAAACTATCTGAGCTGGCCAATGAAACTCTTGCCTAGTGCAGTCAAATGGCTTTTCTCCTAACTACAGTATAACCAGACAACGTCGTGACAGAATGCCAATCAGAAGCAGGAAAATGTGCTGAATGAATAATATTCATTTATTTATTCATACATAGAAATAAAAAATAACATGTTTCGATGTATTTTTTAGTATATTCAAGGTATATTCCATTCACAAAAAGTGATAACAACAAATTAACAAAGAGATCTGCATCCTTGAATGGGACTAATGCACCAGTCAATTAACAACCCCGCACCCCCCCATTCGCGCATTAGCGGGGCATTCACCTTTTTGGCAAGTGAAAGGCAGTGGGTGCCTCGGTTTGCGGGGACAACATCAATTTCTTTTTGGCTTTGCTGTTCTGCCAATCAAACTATCTGAGCTGGCCAATGAAACTCTTGCCTAGTGCAGTCAAATGGCTTTTCTCCTAACTATAACCAGACAACGTCGTGACAGAATGCCAATCAGTAGCAGGAAAATGTGCTGAATGAATAATATTCATTTATTTATTCATACGTAGAAATAAAAAATAACATGTTTCGATGTATTTTTTAGTATATTCAAGGTATATTCCATTCACAAAAAGTGATAACAACAAATTAACAAAGAGATCTGCAACCTTGAATGAGACTAGATTGAGGGAGAATTTCATTTAATTTTTGGGGTTCCCGAAATGCTGACGCATTTCCAGCTTTTGGGATGCAGATGATCCAGAGCATTTTAGGGACCCTCACAAAGTAGTCTTCTATTGGGCAATATTTGTTTATTATTATTGAAAAAATGATAGGAGTGCCTGATGATTACCATGTTATTAAATTATTTCAGGGGCCTGTCAAAACTTCAAGCAATATTTTTTTACTAATAGACTATGAATTGTGTCTGTTTTGAGCAAAATTAACATCTATGTTGAGCAAAATTTATACATTTCCACTTCTAAGTTCATGCCTTCTGACACTATCGGACAGAGAGAAAAAAATGCCAGTGCATTGAGAGCAATAATTATTCCAAGATAGATCTCTACTTGCCTGTCATATGTGAAATACTCTGTGAAGCATCCCCTGCAGCCAGGAATACATCTTGGGAATTTCTACAAAATTAAATTAAACACAAAAGTTTTAGAATCGGTCCGACGCTCGTAAATCAACCCGTCTTTCTCTCTCCTGAAAAATCGTTGTACCCGAACCAAATTGAAAAGTCGAAAATGTCTCAATTTTAAGAATAAATAGCTTATAGATACATTAGAAAATCAAGAATCATTGTACCATTATCTAAATCTGAAGTAAGGAGCCGCTTGGACTTGGAGATTATAACCTTTCACTGATGTTTTGCCCTTCTATGACGACCAAACTCGCGAGTTCAAGATGGCTGCTATGCGTGACACTAGTTATTTTCTTACATGACTTTCTCTCGAGTCTCCCCGCCAAAAGTATAAACACAGCCACGCCAGTTGTCAGCTCTACTATATATTTCTAAAGCATTAGAAAGTACGGTATTGTGATTGCAATCCAGAAAAAAAGCTTAAACCACAATGCCAATGGTCGAGCGTGTAAAACGACTAGTTTCCCGAGCGGCCACTTGCACGATCGTCGCATTCAACTTTCTCCTTTTTCAAACTAGCGTAGCGAGCGAATCGATTGAAAGACCGCAAAACGCGGAAAATAACTCGAATGAAAGTTTGCGATAGATAAAAAATGATTACTACTGAATGCCCCCTTTATACTTTAGCTAAAGTTCAAGTACCTACCTTGAAAATGGGTTTCTGGTCGTTGTTTGCGTCTTTCTCACGCGCGCTAAGCCGCTAAGCCGCGTCTTCTTTTTCGACTTCCCTCTACATGTACTGTGGTATTCTTCTCTACTCGGTTGCTTCTTTCCCTCGACAAACATTTTTTTTCGTAATCATGACTTCATTCACTAAAATCGTGTTGTCAACTTGATCAAACGTTTCATTTTTTCACGAAGAGTAAAAACCGTCGCGCGTTGTGTCGTTTGTTCACTTTGCATTTCATGCTTTGCCCGGCTTCTTCCCGTCGCTGTTTCTAGCTCTCTGCTCGTCTTTCTGGTCTTCTATTAAAATTCTCTCTTCATTTTCTCGTCTTGTCATCGATTTTTTAACAGTTAGAAGAAGAAAACAATACTCAGTACGAAGGTACAGACAGAGTCCTGCAGAAAAATGATGTAAGGTTCCGGGGTTCCCTGTGGTGGGGCACGCCGACACGCAACGGACGCGCCCGCGATGCCCAAATGGGAATACCGCTGAACGCTGAAAAATGAAGTCGATAGTATACATGAGTTCTACTTCGAGCTATTGTATTCTTCCTGCGATACCTATGGTGCTCCGCTCTGCGGCCTTCGGCCGCTGAGGAGCTCCGCTATAATTTTGTGGATTGCGTTTCCTACCTAAATTCACTATAAATTCACTAACAACAATCATATATTTGCCTATATATTATTCTCTTTCCACCATAATCGTCAGTTGCTACTTTTTATGTATTGCAGAATCGTTTAAGTTTTGTCTTTTATTTTTTTTAAGTTTAGCCTTTGAACGTGATGGCCTCAAACAATCAACAGATATCCAAAATGGCGGCACGGCTGCCATCTTGGATCCGCCATTTTGGATGACGTTCTACGCCCATCAATCACCCTATCCCATAATATAGACGCATTTTTTTTGAATATCACATTGCCACTTATACATTTGAATTTCACTGGTTGTTAAAATTTGAAAAGAAAAATCGGCGAAAAATTAATTGTAGAGGTTTGTGCGACAGCTGTCAATCATGACGTCATTTCACCTCTTAAACTGCAAAATCTGCGTTGGCAACAAAAAAATTCGGATTCAGCGTAAAATTTCGCATAAGATGGCACTTGTTGCCAGCTTTTACTAAAAAATGCCTCATGAAGTACGATTTTCCGAAAGTTTGTCTAGTCTATCTCGAATGTTTAACATTCTGGTTCATGAAAATTAACATGATAATTTTCTTGCGTAAAATCGCCAATTGCAACAGTGAATTTTGAGGTAGTGTAGCAATGCACATGGTAGTAAAAGCAGGGATGGTAAATCTAGTGATACAAAGCCCCCCCCCCCCCCCCCCCCCCCCCTCCTTGACAGGCCCATGCCCATCCATCTTCCTACCAATGTTATTGATGTTAAAATTCTCCATCACCCTTGTTCAGGTCCTCCCAGGTCTGCATTACAAGTCATGATTGCCAATTTGGGAGGTGAAGAAGAAATGCCCCCACCTCCTCCTCCTCAGTCTACCCCAGCCTCCACAGCTACAGGGCCCTCTCCAGTACGACTAGTGGGCTCCCGTGCCTTGTCTGAGGTCCCTCCACCCATTGGAAGTGTGACTATCCCACCCAAGGCCGAGAAGGGTGTGGTCGCAGGCTCTCCTCCTAAGGACGAGCCCTTTGAGAATGCTCTCGGGCTTGGAGAGCTGGCAGGATTAACAGTGAACAATGAAGCAGAAGCTCTCAGTTATGAGGTAAAATTTATTACTTTTCTTGTACCAGAAACAAAAGGAAATGCTTCTTAGTTTGAGCACATGTAGGATTCACACATTATTTTCATAGCGGGTAGTGCATGTTGTTCTGTTGAACTTATACAATATTTGCCTTTTGTCTTTTCTACCTAGATAAGCAACAAAGATGAATTCCGTAAAACTTGGAATCCCAAGTTTACATTACGAAGGTAATTTCAATTGAGAATATAATACATCTGGGGACTTTCAAATGTGCTAAGGAATGTGAAACCATAATATAAGGCTTGCAGTTAACATAGCTAGCTCTTAGCTAGTTTTAAGGTTAAACCAGTTTGCTGGAAATTTTGGGTGGGACACTGCTGTCAGCGACATTGCTGCTAGTTAAACTTTAATCTGGACAAGGTGATAGCCCCTGTTTGTGCTGATAGACTGCATCGGGGGGGGGGGGGGGGGGGGGGGGCTCCTGCATAAATAGTCCAGTACATTTACGGATAGACCAAGAACTAATTGCAACAGAAGCTCTCTCTTCACAATTCAATAGTAATTACCATCATAAACAACATACTAAAAGTCCTACTGCATCCGTGCGGTGGAACGCCTCCAAATTTTACAGTTTAGAATATGACTCTTTTCCTTTAGCATGGAAACGAGGCTGTAACCGGAAGTTGAGCTATTTCGCTGGAAACCGAGCAATTATTTTATCTGATCTCAAAGAAATTTATATTTTGTGTCTTCTTTAACATTCTTCTAATATATGTGACTCTT
The DNA here is from genome assembly GCA_033964015.1 of Scolanthus callimorphus. NCBI lineage: Eukaryota > Metazoa > Cnidaria > Anthozoa > Actiniaria > Edwardsiidae > Scolanthus > Scolanthus callimorphus. The sequence continues at coordinate 28,351,658 of CM066915.1, read as the reverse complement.
TTTGAGTATTTTCTTCTTGAGACTAGTAGTTTTCTTCGGGAAGATTTAAGGGGCGAGATACGCGCATTAGGTCAAAATCGTAAGGGAAATACGCATATAAAATAGGAGTTTCTATTTTCGTTGATATTGCTCGTCCTAAACAATAATTTGAAAGTGACAGATGCAATTCTCGCCTTTTGGTAATCATAAGAGTAATAAACTGGCATTTTCTGAATTCGTAAGATCGTCTTTATCATCTGATGCTCATCTTTTGGCTACCCAGATGCAAACAAAATTCGATCAAAGTTGTGCCGCAATTAGCAATTAGTGGAAAAGTGGTTTATTTTGAAACCTTTTCATGATTATCAAAATGCCGTTTTGATTGCGACCAATTTGACCACCCTATACAATTTTGACCGTAGGTCTACGGTAGGGTATAAAAAACGAGAATTTTTGGTATCTGATAGGGTCAAGTTTTTGAGACCTTGGCGGCACACCCCTACCGAAAAGTCAGTGTAGCACCATCCCCGGGGTGCGTGTGTAGTTTACACTACACGACTGATGATAGAGCAGATTTCGTATGGTGAAAAGTACCGCGAAAGAGTTGTACCGTGCCGCGACCGTGTCCGTATCGTGACTACGCGGTTTCGTTCGGTATCTACAGCAGGCCAGGTTTCGTATCGCCACCGTGACAGTGCCGCGCCGTGTCAAGGTACTTTTCACAGTCATACGAAATCTGCTCTATACACCGCGGCTGGCTAGTCTTACACTTGCAGCAACCTCGCCCTCACTACCGCCACCCATGAATCCCCCCTCACAACACCTATCCACATAACAGTATCAGATTCGAGAGAACCTTGATAGCATTTTAGCGCTTCTTTCTAGCAATATCGAAATTAACTCTGTATCAAAACTGAAAGTGCTTTCAATATTGCGGGCCAGCGACCGACGCCTGACTTTGGGACTAGGGATCTCCTTTTCGACTTGTGTGATATTTTGCGGTCGGCAGTAAAAAAACGGTACTCACTGGAACGCAAGCACAGGGCGCAAGCGTAGGACGCAAGTACAGGACACAAGCACAGGGCGCAAGTACAGCACGCAAGCACAGGACGCAAGTACAGGACGCAGGGACAGGACGCAAGCACAGGACGCAAGTACAAGACGTAAGCACAGGACGTAAGCACAGGACGCAAGCACAGGACGCAAGTACAGGACGCAAGTGCAGGACGCAAGTACAGGACGCAAGCACAGGACGCAAGTACAGGACACAAGCACAGGACGCAAGCACAGGACGCAAGTACAGGACGCAAGCACAGGACGCCAGCGCAGGACGCAAGTACAGGACGTAAGCGCAAGGCAAGCGTGAATCATAGCGACGTAAGCGCAGGCCTAAAATCAGCGCTTGTGTTCACCTGATTCACACTAGACGCAAGCCCATGTTCAAGGGAACGCGACGACTTGATGTTCATATGCTTGCGTCTGCACTTACGTTCTAGTGTAAACCACAAAAGGGAAATGTATGAGTTTGAAGTCCTTGCACTTGGGTTCCAGGAACATATTGTGCCGGGCATGTTTAAACGGTTCTATTTCATTCCTTGCTGCGTCTATTGATTTCCGCCCTGTCTGGTAAAGTTGCACTTAAGGCTCATTTACGCGGAAGGGATTTTTTAGCACGGCTCGGATAAAAAGTGGTACGGGTACCAAATTTAATGGCACGGCTCGGGTGTATATGCGCTTTACTACGTGGTGAGGCATTCCCAGAACCATAAACTTATCTGTAAGGAAGTGATGTTATATTCTGATCAGTTGGTGAAGCAAATGGATAGATTTTTGCATTATAGTAGTAGTAGCAGTATATTTATTTACGTAATGCACAGTGCACACTAGCGATTTTTTGAAACCACTAAATTTTATTCGCGTGATGTTTTCTTATGTCCTAATGTCGCAAGTGTACATCAAGCTTATAAAGCCGGGATAAATACGAGGCACGAAATCCCTCAACTTGTCGCGCAAAATTAGTGCGTTGCAAGTTGATGATCGATGTTGCGCGTCTTTCATCTCGCATCACAAGTTGTCCCGCAACCAAAACATTTGTTGCAAATTGTAAAAGCTTATTGCGCGAAATAGAGTGCGGGTCTTATATTTTGAGCCACAAATTCTGGCATTGTTGGTCGTTTTTCATTAAAACACACAACTTGTGATGACAAACGTAGCGCGACAAGTTTTGTGCCTCGTATTTCCCTGGCTGAAGGCACAATGTTCGTCCTCATTGAAATGTTCAATAAGGTAAGAGAAAGTAAGAGAGTTTCATTTTCTATAGGAATATCAGGAATTCCACACTAAATCTCACGCGAAAAATCGATATCGCCGACTCGGGCGATATCGATTTTTCAAGTGAGATTTAGTGTGGAATTCCTGAGTCGGGTAATGGATATTCTTTGAATCCCATGCCGTAGGTTTTATTGATTTTAATTTACAAAAAAGGGTTTACGCGCGCCAAGGAAGCCATTGCCAAACTGTTTCAATTTCAGGAAAATGCAACTTAAAAATCTCGCTAGCGAAGCGTCTTCGTTGACGAAAAGAGGTTTCATACAGTGTTTGACAGTGTTTAAACTTTAGAAAGCAATTGTTCTTGCCTTCTCGCTTGATAAATTGTAAATTTGTCGTGTAGAAATTTAATTTCGCGGGTGTCCTGTGTTTTCATTGAATTCTACTTTTTGTAATTCCACAAAAAATCTCTCGGGCAACCAAAGAAAGTTATCTTCAATTAGTTTGGAATGCAGTTCAAATGAACTGAAATACGTACCTAAGTATAATATTTTGTTGTTATTAGGTGGTTTCTCTTCGAAAAATATTTTATTTCGCTTTACTAAAATATGAATCTTCTTCTGTATTAAACAAATAGCATATTTCGAGAAAATATTTTATAGATCGCGCGCGCAGCATTTTAAACTGATGCGTGTAATCTAATTAGAATTAGTTTTCGAAATGTGCAAAACATGAGATATACCAAATATGAGATAAAAATATACTCAAACACCTATAGCTGGAAAAATACGTAGTTCACTGCTATCAGAAATATGAGCTGGCGGCTCGTAATCAGATCTTAGGGTGATCCCACTTTCCTAAAGATGCGCCTTTTCCATGAGACTGCCTAAATCTCATTGCATATCATTCAAGTGTAAATTTACGACCCAGGTGAAGTCACAGTAGCTTGAAATAGAGTCGAATTATAAGAAAACTACTCTAAATAACGCAAATAAAGTAAAGAAATCCCGAATTTGACCTGTTCCCATAAATAAATGAAAAATCCTGTTGACTTCTTGATTAAGCGATGTGAGTTCATCGGCTTAGATTGCATACGCTTTCTGTCGAACTCCATTTTTGCTCAAAATATCAAGAAATACAATGTTATGTTGTTAAACAGGTTTTAAATATTCATACTAAGATATTTAGACCTGAAATAGATCAATATGGAAGTGTTCTAATGTTTATTTTCTACTTTTGTTACCACGCGGGCTTTACCCTGTGACACAAGATGGCGGCCATTCAAGATTTCGAGCACTGTCTTTAAAATCTAAATTTCACCACTTTCCACCACTAGGACTAAATAGGACTTTTGATATGTTATTCAGCATAGAATTCTTTGTCGAAAACCATTGAGAGACCTTCTGTTGCAATTAGTTCTAGGTTCACCCCATTTTTCGATAGATGTACTGGACTAAAAAATATATGGAGATGATCATTGGTAAAAAAAATTGCTTCCAACCCTAAGGGATAGCAAAGAGGGTGTGGTCCATACAAAATTACCCCTGAGAGACAGGAAATTGGGTTTGGTCAAAGGAAATTATAACCCTATGATGTAGCAAATGAAGTTGCTACTATACTGCCATAGGCTACTATTAACTATTAGCCTATGGCTAATATTATTCTTTGGATATCTGACACATCCCTAAAAGATAGCACTTAGGTGAATTTTATCTACTAACGGATAGGACGACCATCCCCCTGTATTTTTAGTTTGAGTCCCCCAGGGACTGGATTGTCAGATCTTATTTCTTACTGATATTGATGTTATAGCCATTTTGAGTGAATATTTATCTACTAACGGATAGGACAACCATCCCCCTCTATTTTTCATTTGAGTACCCCGGGGACCGCATATTGTCAGATCTTATTTCTTACTTATTTTGATGTTTGTATTCTAGCCATTTTGACAGTATTCGAGCTGTTTATTTCCACCCACAAGAGGCTGCTGTGATAACAGCATCAGAAGATCACACAATGAAGTTATGGAATCTACAAAAAACTGTGCCTCAGAAGAAGTAAGTTACAAGTTTTTATGCTGGTACTTTCTTTATCGGTATTTTGTCATCTTCAAGTATTTTCAAGCACATCTTACATGTTATCTTCGAGATTTGTTTCCTTCACAATTAACAGTATTTTGCTTGATATTTGTGTCTCAGGGTATGAAACTTTCTGAAGGTATTTTTTCTTCTTCTGATCATTATCTGTTTTTGTCCAGGAGCAACATTCTTGATGTTGAACCAATCTATACCTTTCGTGGACATAGGTAAGTGCAGCAGCATACTCATTTAAAGACTCCTTTGTTATTGTTTTTCTTTTGATATTAGAAGACAAATTACGTGTAGAAATTTCTAAATCAACATCTAAAAACAAAGTTTCAGATTTGATTTACCAAATTCATTGGAGAAGATTGCTCTATATTCTCTAAATCAGCCGATGGAAATGGATGCTTTCTCCGACTTGGTATGTTGCTATGCTGTCAAAATCTGTGTATTTTAAGACCTGCATGGTTTCTTGTCGTGTTTCAGTGCGGCAGTACTGTCTGTCGTCATCAACTCCACAAGTGAGATGTGTTTCAGTGGTGGTGCTGACTCCGCCATCCTGTGTTGGAACATCCCCTCCTTAGAGTTGGACCCATATGGTCCTTACAGTGAGTACTACTCCGTGTTTATCAGCTACTCAAATTGCATTCTTGCCATGTGAAAAGCAGACTGCATCTAATCTGGCCTGGATAGCAAGTGCAGAGGGGAATAGGGCGAGCAGATTGGCGGCTGTGGGGAGAGTGGGGAACAGAGAAGGGCGCTTCCTTCCTCTCTCTCCCCTCGCGCTTGCTTTCCTTTTCCCTTTCCCTTTGTGCTTGCCACGCAGGTTACTTGTCATTTATTCCTTAGGAACAGTAAAAAAAAAACTTTCGCTTATAAACAGATCTAGCGATGCTCCACCATCTGTTTTTTTAGTGTGTGTGGGTGTGTGGGGGGGGGGGGGGGGGGGGGGGGGGGAGGGAGGGGAAGGTTGATCTGAGCAAGAAATTGTTATTCCTCTCGTAATTGTTATCCCTTCTTCTGGTATCTGATAGGAATCCGTGCGCCGAAAAAAAAAATATCTGAAAAACCCTCTGCTGGAGAGCCGACTCGCTGCCCTTTCCTGTATGCAAACCGCTCTTCACATCGGCACCACTGTTAATTTAAATGTTTCATTTTTAAAGGGAGCCTGTCGCGCAACTGCGCAACTGTTCTGCGCATCTCTCAAATCAAAGAAATATCGTCCCGAAACGATGGCAAGCGAAGGCTAAAAACCTCGAAAACAAATCGTATATAATCTCGATACTTCTCAATCAATCCGACCATGCTTTTTAGCTTTACATGTTCTTAAATAGTTATCTAAAAGGATAGTCTTATTAGTTTTGCTGATAATTCAGTGATCGCTCCTGGAGCATGCGCGTATCATGACAGATTCTATTTGAACTTCCTTCTTCAGGTTCGAACGTGAATGGTAGTTTACTGGAGGCACATACGGACGCAGTATGGGGTCTGGCGGTACAAACGAACTCGTTACAACTCTTATCATGTTCCGCCGATGGCACTTGTAGATTATGGAACCCAACGCTAAAATCGCCTCTCCTTAATACATTTATACTGGACAAAGGTAATAATCCATTCTGGGAAGCCTAGTTAGTGCAACTCTCAACACGAGCTTCTAGCCTCTGTTTTCACTGGTTCGAATCTGCTCGTTATCGCCGTGAGTGAGTTTTTAAGGTTTCTCGCTGGGCTCCGAGGGTTTTGCTCCGGGTTCTCCGGCTTTCTTTCCTCAGGGCCAATCAGAAAGCAGAAACACCATTGTATATTCGACGATATTCAACTCAACTGAACCGTGGTGCAATGCATGATTTCTGCTCAAGCTGTTAACATGTGTTGTTTTGCAGAAGACAATAGCGTGCCTACATCAATAGATTTCCTTCGTATGGAGAGCGCGCAAATGGTTGCGTCCTACTCGTCCGCACGTGCCGCGATATTCGACATGGAGACGGCGGTACCAGTGGTGCAACTAGACAGCGCCAAAACTTACAGTGAGTAGTAGTACATCTGAACCTTACTCTGCTCTTATTTTGTGCTGTGAAACGTATAGAAATAGTTCCGTTATTCAGGGTCACGTACAGAGGTGTAAGTGTCTTGCCCCCTGACACACGGCGTGCTAAAATCGCACCATATTAATGTCGAACAATGAGTAAACGAGATGCAGTTATGACTAGACGCGAACTAAGGCGTAAGATCTACTGCTCACTGCATGCTAAAAGCGCACCATATTAATGTCGAACAATGAGTAAATGAGGTGCAGTAATGACTAGACACGAGCTAAGGCATACAATCTACTGCTCACTGCATGCTAAAAGCGCACCATATTAATGTCGAACAATGAGTAAATGAGGTGCAGTAATGACTAGACGCGAACTAAGGCGTAAGATCTACTGCTCACTGCATGCTAAAAGCGCACCATATTAATGTCGAACAATGAGTAAATGAGGTGCAGTTATGACTAAACACGAACTAAGGCGTAAGATCTACTGCACACTGCATGCTAAAAGCGCACCATATTAATGTCGAACAATGAGTTGCAGTTATGACCGCGCGATTTAGGGCGTATGTCAGATGAGTGGGCGTGAATTAGGTAGCTGGTGAGATCTACAGCACACTGCGTGTAAAAGGCGCGCCATACGTGTTAGTACAGTTATGACAGGACGTGAAGTTTGGCGTTGGTGCTAACGACATGCTAAAGCCGCAGCATACTCATGTCAAAGTTTCGACCAATCAGCAAACGACATGCTAATGAGCCGTCCGCCCGCACAAATGGACGTTGTCCAATGGCCTGTTGTTGTAGAATTTGACCCAAGACTTCAAGTAGTGTAGACTGGCAATGAGACGTTGATGTCTAAAGGTCGTTTTACACTTGCGATTTTTGTTGCATTTGTCGCGGCGATTTTCTTGCGCGGAGTTGCAATTCCAACTCTCTAGTGTAAACGAGAGGCAAATCCGGTGCGATTTCTGTGCTCTCTTTTCTTCATATGAACCAATTTCCAACCAAAAATTGTCGTTTTTCAACACCTCACGGCCAAAACCATATTTGGAATCATTTACCTTATAAGGAAGTGACAGGAGATCCTCTTTTCTCCGCGACACAGGAATCCCGCGCGCCAAAAGATTAAATATCCGGCTACGCGCGACAAAAATTGCAAGTGTAAACTCCCACTAATACACATTTTCTCGTTTTCTTCCCCAGATAACACGGCATCAACGCAAATCAACAAAGTGATCAGTCATCCCACGCTACCGATCACAATAACCGCACACGAGGACCGACATATTCGGTTCTTTGATAACAATACAGGTACGTATGTCTTTCAAGAAGATGTATGGGTGCATGGAAAGTCGTTTGCGCTACTGCCCCTCCCTCTTAGCCCCTCCCTCCCCCCCCCCCCCCAAAAAAAAGAAGAAAAATCAGTAACTCGCTTGCCTACAGGCGGTAGAGATCGCGTTGCCAGAAATCCAAGATGGCGACCGCGCTCACGATATCCGGGTTTCTCCGCGATAACAACACCACCTACCGACTGCAAGCAGGCTATAGCTCGCTTCTTTGATCTTCATGCATAGAAGAACATTTTGAATATTATTTATCCTTGTTAATAAGTGGTATTGCGCAGCTTTTTTCGGTTTTTTCTCGGCCATCGTACCGCAGGGGAGGCTCTGGTGCCCACTGACTTACATGTACGCGCGAGATTTGATACAGAGCCGTTGAAGGAAATAACTTTCTGCGCATGTCATAACGTTCAAAATTTGCCATTCAGCAAAGTTACTACAATGTCTGCAACTAGAGCTTACCCCACGATGCGAGGATCCGTGGCTCTGGGTACGAAAACGGGAAATAGAGATTTCAGAACGTCTCTTAGATAAACGCTGACGCTATCCATTGTCGTGTGCAATTCTCAGAACCGCATGTCTTTCTTTTCTAAAGGAAAACAAATTCATTCAATGGTGGCACATTTAGATGCAGTGACAAGTCTCGCCGTGGATCCCAATGGACTCTACTTGTTGTCTGGAAGTAAGTCCCATGCAAACTACTTTTGGTGGATAATGATAAACTCTGGTTTTATTAGTCTTAAATCGCGACGAGGTGGTGGCAGATGCGACTAAAGTTTTGGTTCCGGCGACTTATTTGATCTTTAGATGTTGTCGCCACGTGGCGACCTTATATTCAACGTTCTCTCCTTGTCCAATTGAACCAAACGTGGCAAATAAAAATGATAAGTTGGATTGCCAGTATTTTTAAAAATCTTGCGCATACATAACACGCATGTGAGCCCGCACGTTCAGAGCTGCTCGCCTGGTGACGTTACATGTCACCAGGCGAGCCTGGTGACCTGGTGACAATTGTAGGATTATAAGCTCTCCTTTGTCCAACAGCAGAACAGGAAGCGATAGGTTTTGAGGCTGGTTTGTTTCACTTCGTTTCCTCCTGGAGACACGCGAAAAAGGCCGTGAAATATCTTCCTTACCACATTGCAGGGTATCAAATGTGGATCAATTGCAAAATTCGTTATCGCGCGCTGCGCATTTGGACAAGGTGATTCTGCTTTGAGGTTTGCGGTTTTTTTTTAACTCGAATAGACTGGCCCAGTCAGTTTCTTGCTCGCGAATTTCCAGGAGTTAACCTAATCTTCGCTTTAGCGAACATTCTAAATAAAGTTATTTCTCGTGCAGGTCACGACTGCTCTATACGACTATGGAACCTGGACAGCAAAACATGTGTACAGGAAATCACGTCACACAGAAAGAAGTTCGACGAGTCAATATATGATGTAGCGTTCCATCCTGTTAAGCCTTTCATCGCAAGCGCCGGGGCTGATGGTCTAGCAAAGGTTTTCGTATGAGGGGCTCAGACGTCGATCCTTCGGCCCGATGTCGTGATATCCGAGTGATTCCCGAGTGGTTGCCGGGTGACTTCCGGGAAAGTGACGAGTAACTTCGGGTTAACCGTCGGGACGTCGCGTGCTCTGCAGAAGCCATTGCAGTTTTAACTATATTTATTGGAGACTGCACAATACGCTTGCGAAGTTGACTAGAATTCTCTGCTTCATGTGATGGAAAGACAATGAGCATTTAGAAAGGAATAAGAGAATTTCGACGTAGGAGGAATTTATATAGCATTGTGAACACACATTTTGAAAAATGGTAATTGACACGAGAAACTTACTTGCGGATTCGATGTAAAGTGCGCGCTCCATTTTACTGAGTGAAAAAAACAATTGCATGGCATTCGACACTAGTGTACCTAGTGCAAAGTGTACCTGTCATTGGCTGAAAGTGAGAAACCTTTGGAAGACATAATACTTATTCCTCGAGGGTAAAGGTAGCTCAGTGGTACTGTGTAGAATTCAGGTTCTAAATCTGCAGTAAAGTATGGGCGTAAAACCTGATGCCGTTGAATTACGGTCTAGAATAGTCCTGTCATGGGGAACCCATTTAGCAGAAAAGATGGGTATTCTCGTCTGAAGGATGCAACTTCAGGAAACCATTAAACGGCCACTTCAATTTGTTTCCAAGCTGTTCAATGGCTCCCTACAGTACATTGCATACATCTGCGAGAAGCCATTTAACAGCTAGCAATGCAGGCATCAGATAGACATATTTTACTTGCATTTTGTACAGTTTCAATAGGATTATTAGGGTACGCACCCATACTTCCATAACAAAACAAACTAATCTTCGGACAGTGTAGAGTGACATGAGAAGGGAGGCAGACTGCAACGCGGTATTTTCGAGTAGTGGATGCTCTCCGAACAGTAGAAGATGGGCCACTGGTTCCTTGCGCTAAAAGCGAAGGCTTTCCACGGGAATTGGCGCATTATCTTTCCTGTCAAACCTTGTGTGGTTACTGACCGTTTTCTCAACGACAAGGTCAACAACTCTCATAGACCGTTGTTGTGAACAACAAATTGGTTGCTGAGACACAGAAAAGTTTCCAGCATCACGGTAGAAACATTTTCTGTTTTCACATCACACGTGACAACATGCTCCTCCAAAGTTTGACGGGAAAAGTGTGTCTTTAGAACAACTGCGTAGCAGTTCTTTGATTCAGAAGCATGACAAGAATGCCTATAGACCGTCATGCAACGCGGCCGTGGTATCGATTTTCGTATGATACGAAAATACTTCGTAGTCACTTTGTGAGCCTTTGAAGTTCGTCATTTTCTTGGCAAATTTAGACATACTTCACTGCCGTACGCGTTGACTGCCATTGTGAAAGTTCTTAAAGTTTGCGCGCAACAGAGCAGGGTAAAGCGAGGAACGCCTTGCACATTTGGTTTGATTACCACGGCCGCGTTGCATGACGGTCGATAGACATTCTTTTAAAGACCCCGTGTCCGATGAGCGTGGCATGTGGTTGTGTCGCTTATAGAAGTCTAAGCAGTGAACTCAATCCGTTTAAATCTCATGGAATTTCTATCCATCCCTTTGTCTGAAGCTGGTTTTAGTGATATGGAGACATAGATGATGTTATTTTGAAAAATTCCTTACCGTAAGTGTTAGATAAACACAAGCAGATCACAACATTGCCACACCCATCGGAGACGGGTTCTTCCAACGATTTTTACATGAACTAATGACTAACACAGAAATTTTAGCTCATTGAGTGAATACTATTCGTGGTTGTAAAAAAATTGATGGCGCAAAAGCCATGCGCATTCTTCCTGATTCGCTACAAATTCCCCCGTGTTTCTTGTAACACAGTCTTCATTGATGACTGGAATAACTATTTTCTGGGCAAAGATTTTCCAGAGTCGGATGCAAAATATATATGAGCCGACTGTAACACTGTGTTGTAAAGAGACTATTGAATAGGAAAGGAGTAATATTGTACAGCAATCAGAATTTTCTTTTCTGGCGATGTAACTTTGATACACCATAGAGCAAAATAAAAATTCTAAGGGTAGCGTGCACTTGTTTAGCCTTGTCTACAGCCACAGTGCCTCCTCGCTCCTCAAAGCATCACGTGATTTGTTAGCACGTGTTAACTTTGCCCTATTTCTCATAGATCTCCTTTTGTTCGTGTGGATTTTTGTTGCCATTTCTAGAATAACAGTATATCCTTTTGTGCCAGACCATCATTGGATCTCACGTGTTGACCACGGCTACTCATAATCATTCAGCTGCACTTTCATGGCTTTCCGCGCCCAGATCAACCCTTAATTGGCTAATCATCGCACGCATCCGGGTCTACAACAAAACAGTAAAAACGTTTTTTTAAAACATCGATGTTACAGGTTGTACTTAAATACATTAACCTATGGTAGCTTACGCTAATATCTAGGTGGCGTCAGATCTTTCAAACGACCACTGTATAGTAAGCACTTTGTCAAGCCACGTCCGGAAAGCAATTGAAAGAAATGCCTCATAAATGGACTATTTCAGCGACTGCAACGCTTAATAAGCTAGGACAAGTAATACTTTGAGGCAGCTTTCAGCAGTTAGACTGCTTACAGAAGCCCTGCTGACAGAGCGCTGACGCTGCAATGAACAAATCACTCGTATAATAAGGGCGTGGTAATAAATTTCCCTTGATTCGCCCTGTGTAAGGGGATCCGGAATCTAGCTAAATTTAAGGACTGGGGGTCGCGATGCGGGATCCAGAATGTGGGATCTGGGATCCAGGATCCGAAACTTTTGTGGATCCTTGAACATGGGGTGATTCGATATTTTTGCATCAAGAGACCTAAAATAATTATAGTAGTAATAAAATAGCAGCCCCAAAAGGACAAGGTAGATGGTGCAACTCACTGCTGCAAATTTTTCAAATGGTGGAAATAGAAGCTGAAAGTTCATATTTCGTACCTCGTCAAGCTCATCTCTCCTTTTGTCGATGTGACTTTCAAACACTTTATTAAGCACTCTGAAATCATACAAATGGAGACAGTAAGAACCAGGGGCGGATTTAGGGGAGGGCTGAGGGGGCCGCGTCCCCCTTTCTCTGGAGATTTTCCCATACATTTACCGTATTCGCTGGAGGAAATGTGAACATTTTCGTCCCATGTTTTGACTAACCGGCCCCCCCTTTCTGAAATTCCTGGATCTGCCCCTGAGAACTCAAGAGAACTCTTGTGTAAATCAGAGTGATTGTCGCAAGCTTCATGTTAGTCCAGGACCTGGAGTTAACACTTTCAGTTACCTGTTTGTAAAGATGCCTCGTGCCAGGATATCAGAAGTGACGTCAGAGATGAATTGCATGTATAATTGTTCTTCTTCCCTGTGAAATGCAACAATTTGTCAACCCTGGTATACAGTTTAGACCCACCGGCTGGGGGAAAAGGGGGTCGGGTAGGTAAAAGTGATAGGGATGATCATTGGAAAATCAGGAAGAAAAAAAACTGAAAACTTTAGGCCCCTCATGAAAGGATTGTATTCAATGTACAATGATAAGGGACTAGGGCTTCTACTTTTCTAAAAAAAAAATACAATAGTTATTTTCACAGTTTCACAATAGAGAGCAAGGAACTGTGAAAAGGTCTTGTTCAGTGTTTTGATGAAAATTAATATTGAAAACCCAAGATCCAGAAATCCAAGTGTATTCCTTGATCTACCATGCATTTATTGCATTGCGTGAAGATCATTGGCAGTGTACAACCCAAGATGTGACTTCAATCAAGATGTGACTTCAATCTAGTAGGAGGGAGTCCCCCTCCCCCTCCCCCCCCCCCCCCCCCCCCGGGATTTTCCACTTCCCCTATTTTCATTTCAAAATTTCTAAAGTACAGACAATTAAGAACTTTTACCATAGTTTTGTTTCTATTTCTTTTTCCTCCCTCAGTCTCTTTTGCAAAGGTGTCACAGCCCTGGCAGAGCTCCTGCTGGAATTTAACCTTGTGCTAACTCTGCCACTCTGCATACTTCGGTAGGAATTCAACTCGCCTTCATCATAATAATAAGAATCATCATTCAGATTAATATTAAAATTCTCAGTTCTGTAATTATTGTGATCCCTATTTTTTGTCTCTTGTTCCCTAGAATCTCTCTGTCCTTCTTGCATCCTTGCTTTTACTGCTCTCCGATCCCCAGTTCTAGAATCTGTAGGAGTTCTATATCCAGGGCTTTCTCTTTGCTGGACTCTTTTCCACCTAGTATGTGACACCAGTGGCCCGGGCAGTAGACGGGGTGAAAAATTAGAATTAGGTGTTCTAGAAGCCTCTGTCATTTTAAGATGTGGATTATGAATAGTCCTTTCTAAGTTGTCAGCTTCTTCAGTTCTTTGTAAAACTCTTGACAAAGGTGTAGGAGTGGAGTTCCTGGGTATGACCCCTCCTGCAGATTGGGGTCTGTATGGGGACCCCATGTTGGCACTGTTACTTCTCTGGTGTTGCCGACTAGATGGGGGTCTTGATATTGGGGAAGGGCTAGGACTGTAGCCTGACAGGTTTTCAAGTGATGCGCTCTGCAAGAGTTGTAAGAAATATCCAGACAGCATGAGCACTACAACAAGGGAATTGGGAATTCACCCTGTTAGAGGAGGGAGGGTCAGTTTTGAAACCAAAATATCAAGAGACACTGTTAGCCCAATAAAGCTTTTTAGTGCGCTAGTCACTTGACATTGAACTTATTTCCCTTGTAGAAAGGCTCCAAGTCCAAGAAACTTGTCTGAGCACTTGTCTAAATGTTCGTCATTTCTCTGCCTTCGAATAATAATATTAATATAGATACCTTTCTCAAACTTGGTATGTTGCTATGCTGTCAAAATGGCGGCTGTCACAGGCTGATTTAACAGCTAATACTGTCTTTGCTGTCAGTGAAACTTACCCTAGCTCTCCTTCCTGGTGTTACTGGCCCTTCACTTTGGCTTTTCATACCTTCTCTCTTCTTCTGGTCTCGGACTGAAATCAATAAGTGCATGGAATTTCTTAAATGCACTGCACTACATGAATATTGATAAAAATGTAATGCAGAACTGATTGTCATACCTCTGATATGCTTTTTCATAGACTTGGGAGCTGATGTATCAATCGAAGCTACAACAACAGAAATAGCATCTGTTATTCAACAGTATTCCTTATAGTACAGCTCCTATCTGGTTACACAATATATATCTACACCCGACACAAGGGGGTTGTGACCAAAAGGATGGATCACTAAGGATGAGATCAAAAAATGAATGGGGAATGTCTAGAACCATGAAACACACTGATGACTCTGTAACTGTCTGGATTTCTGTTGTTTCTAAAATATTCACCTTTAGCAGATGATATGCGTCTGTAGTGGGACTTCATATGATTCAGGATTAAGTCTTGACCCATGTACGACATTGCAGTGGGCGCCAAAGCTTAAAATCACAAACAACATGACACAACAACATTTAGCTCTCTTGTGACATTTTTCTAAACAAGTCGATAAAATCAGGGATAAAAGTTCATGCTTACCACTGCTTTTGAGAGCTAGATGGCCACGATTCTGACGTGATGAAGAAGCCATTTAAACCCCAGTGTTTAAATCGTAATAAAACAATCAATAAGTCGACATTTTGTTTTGCAGCGTCCAACCACGGCTGTGTTTATCATATCTCAGCTCATCTTATCGGCATTTCTCGGTTTTTCTCTAGAATTTCTAGCATTTCAGCAATGTGTTGGGTTATCTGGAGGCCATTATAAGTCGCTGAAAATGCTAAGGATTACTGATTTCTTGAGGCAACCTGCAGAGTCCATCTACTTTTCAACCTGTTCAAGATTTATTTTCTCAAGAATTATTCTTTCAAGCAAGTATCGCGGGCTCATAACGCATAGCTTGTTCCTATGACGACGTCATCCAACCAAGTCCGCCGACACGCGACCACCGCGCGCTTACCAGAGGAAAATAAATAAATGAAAGAGATAAAAACACGATAAAATTGATGAAATTCTTACCAAGAAAATCAAAAAAGAAAATGACATCAACTTCATAGAAGTTGAGGAAAATTTTTGCTGGAGTTTATAACAACTTAGCAAGAGCTTAAATTAGGACAGGGCAAGAGAAAATGATATAAGAGAACATATCCCTTTGCCCTATGAAAGTCGACAATAAGAATCTAACTAGAAATATCTGAAAGATATAGGAATGCTCGGAGCTAAGGCAGTAAAATCAGACAATGAGGTATCGTTGAAATGTTGTAGACTGTAAAAGTGCAGTTTCTTTAGCCGGAAATGTTTTTTTTTCTATAAATATTGAATTTCTCTCGGGCGCCTAGATCTAGTTCAGAACGGTTTGGTTGACAGCTGTAAGAGCTGGGTTTCGTTGTAAGCTAAATAGAATATGACGGTTGCTCACTTGCTCAGCTAAGTTATCGGTCTCACGGGCCAGTTTGAGTGGTCTCGAGAGGTTTAGATAAAAGCTAAATCTTGCATGGACTAGGTGTAGCTCCCGACTAGGTGTAGTCGCTAACACAAATTGTGAACCTTGTCCTTTAATAAGTTTACGCAATTTTCACTTGTTTGCTTGACCAACTGGAAACCCGCGAGCCTAATGAACAACCTAGCTGAATTCTGATAAACATTGCTCGACCGTAATTAAAACTACGTGTGTCAGTTATCGAAAACGCGAACTCTGAGGTCAAATGTCATTTGAACAACGTCAAGAATGCATATGGACATGAACATTGCAACCGGGACATGAAAATTGTCTATACTAACATCTCGCGCATGTACGGCGCATATATTGACCGCTGACCTCACTTTTGAGAGGGGGTAGATGATTTTGTGGACATGAAAAAGACATGAAAAATCACCTCTCACGCATGTAACGGCAAGAATAGACTTGCTCTCCGCTCGCTACGCTCGCTCCGAGCAAAAATAGATTTCGAGCCACTTCCGGTCACGAATCATGACGTCATGCGTCACTCAAGGCCAACGCGGGAAATTTTTCAGAGAGGATTTTTTGTGCCAAACTACAATGAAAGAGCTAATCTTGACATACAAAACCATTTTTAATGTAAAATTTGATAGGCTTATTTATTATTGTGGTACAAATCATAGCTTACAAAAGCTGGTTGCAGTTTTTCCGAAACCAACCAAGTTTTCCACAGCTCAAAACAAAACTGAACTCAAGTAAGATCAAACGGCAAAGCCGATAAATAGACAACTTCAACTATAACAAGCGGCTTCTTCTGCGGGCAATGTTTTGTATTCTTCTGGTCTCCTCTTCAAGAAGTCTATAGCTCCAAGTGTCCTTCTATGGATGGAGATATTTCAGGCAACACAAACCGACAAAACCACAGAAAAGCACAGTTCTTTCATTTTTTTTTTCTTACACAGCAAAGTGCTTCTGTGAGCAGTTACTTTTCTTTTGAATGAATGCATTTAGTCAGGACTAAAACCAAAAAAACAGAAAAACAACAGCCAAAGAACTCGGTAAAGGACTAAATGGCTCAGCGACGCCAAGAACTGCGTTATCAATGAAAATCGGAGGAGCAGCGCCCACAAGCCGGCAAATTGTTGAAGGCGATGCGTGACACCGTGACAGCACTCGTTGAGAACTGCCAACTTCCGGTTTCTAAAAATAGATTCTTATTGTCGACTTTCATAGGCCTGGACATGAATATGCGCGATGGATTCTCTTATATCATTTTCTCTTGATGCAGGGGCAAATTTGCCCCTGGACTTGGGTAACAGCTTGGAGGTAGGATTGCATCTTCCAAATGTCGTTTGATAAAAATACACATCCATCGCATCAGTACATTCATCCCATCCTATTTTTTCTTTGAGATAAAGGTAAGGTTAAAATCATTCGGAAGAGATTCGGCAAAAATTCGGAATTTTATCGGCGCTACGAAACATGTTCGGAATTGCAATATCCCGTATGTAGACTGCCCAAAGCTCCCGGATGCTCTTTCCCTCGTGTCTTCTCTCAACCAGCTGCTGAGAGGTTTTGTCTCACGCGAAGAATTTTGCTTCATTTTCCCTGTGATACACTTTCTTCTCGCTATGGCAGGCTTTGGACGACTAGGAGGCGGTGGTTTAGGGGGGTTTTACCCTGGAGCTAACAGTTTACAGCAACCTACACTGCGACGAGACGACAGAAGGGACGACCGCCGAGATGACCGATATGGCGGACGCAGCGGTGGTGGTGGTGGCAGCCGAGACCTCGGGTTTTCACGAAATCGAGATCCCAGTCCTAGAAGAAGACGATATTCTCCTGAAGTAAGACCTGATTACTCCACAGCCTCGCCATTAGTCCTTTTATGAAAAAATAAGGGGTCTTAAAGAGGGTTTTTTGGCAAAACATTTAGCCGAATTCGCGAGTCAGCGAGTTTTTCAGTTCACTGCATTTGCGAGTTTCAAACGCGTGCCTCCTCTAGTGAACAAAGTTCGCTTCCTCCCTCTCCTTTTGGAGTAAATGGTGTTTACTCCATACCACTCTTTTACATTTTAAGTGAAATTAAAAGGTATATTTTCTCCTAGCTTTGGAGAACGAGCCAGCAAAGGTGAAGCTTTGTTCTGAAGAAATAGCATAAACTTAAGTTATGTGAGAAGTCCAAATTTCCTCGCTAGATAAACCCGACTTCGCTTCTGTTTAGCTCATGACTTTCTTTAACGGTCTTGGTGATTTGCTTTTAGTAGATTTATGCTTTTTGTCTCTAATTTCCATTATCTAAAAGATACAACAAGCTTCATCCCTTCTTCATTTTGAATATTTTGTTTCAGGGGAACATATTTTTTAGATGTTATGCGCAGATGCTTGGCAATGTGTCTCTCATGTTGCGGATGAAGAAAGAATAATTCATTTGCATTTGCAGCTCAAGCATAAGAAAAATTGAGGCAGCAGCCCCCAATCTGAATGGAATTCATTAGATTAGACCAGAGACGATAATAATAGTCCATTCACGCACTGAAAGGTTCAACATTGAAGTACTATTAAAACTAGAACTTTATATGGGATACCCGTGTAACGAATGGGGCTAGCCCAAGCAAACTGTTTCATAATCATTTTGTAGTGCTCCATCATTCAGATCATAAGCCAAAATAAAGCATTGAATTGAGGAAATGGATGGACTCATATCTACAATATGATGGAGCGCTACCAATCCTAGGCAACTTAGAACAGCTACAGAAATGGCCAGAAGTCACACTTCTAGCTGACACAGTTTAGCAGGCATCTAGTCTGCAGTTCCCCAACAAACGCAAGCCAAACTCCATCACAAAAGAAAAGCATGCGAAAAATACAAAGCACATAGGATCATTGCAAGTTGTGGCTGTGTTTTCAGATCATATAAAATTACAAAGTGCCCGGTGAGATTTCTGAGATACAAAATCAACAACTTTGGTAATCAACAACTGACTAAGTAACACTTGCTGGTTAGGGTATTTTAATGCCCTCTTCAATTTATGCATAACCTATCCTAAGGGGGCAGCAGTTTACCTACACACTGCCACATTAGTTTTCTCTGAATAGTGCTGTCATCAGAGTTGTGCAGCCAACAAACTGCAATTGTTATGGCTGTCAAGATCTTGGCTACCTCAAATTGACATGCATGAAATAGATGACAGTTGTGTTGATCATCACAGTTAATTTCCAACTTGTGGGACTGAAAGAAAATAAACCTGAAAAGCGTTTTCAGGCAGTTCAATGGGGTATGACAGTCATGGCACTATTTAATGAGAAATGGACAATTTGTTCCAATTATGGCTAAAAAGAAAATCATATGGTAGTAACAGTGCTTACATTGTATGGACTGGATGCACAGTGCATTAGTCGTGGGATTTAAGAGCTATTCTTTGGTGCCTTAACCCAATCTTGGGTCCTGAAGCAACAGTGAGGACAACATAATATGTTAAGCCCCAGAATAGCTATCATGTCAAAGAAATAATCACTTAATTGTCTGCAAATATGTACTTTATGAGTGAAGTCAACAGTGTTGGTACATAGTAACAGAATATATCCTTATTAAGTGACAACAAGCACGTCACAAAGTGGATGAAACCAAAAACTACTGCTTCGTACAAAGGCATTGTCAACAATTCCCCAACTAATATTCCCAAACATTGTCTTATATTTATTCAGCGCAAACTCACGGGTACTTTGTCACCTACACAGCCCTCATATTCAAGCATGCGCTCAAGAATGGATCGCCGTGACGACAACAGAGGATCTCTCGCATCCTTGGGTCGCTTAGGTGGATTAAGAGAAGACATTGGGAGCAGCAGAGGTCAGCATAATTATGATAGTGATCACAGCAGGGCTACCAGTCTCCTTGGCAATGGGGGACCAAATTTAGGTGGAGATGGGATATTAGGAGCCAAACCTGGAGATGTGCCATCAAGTGCTACTTCTTCTACTGATCCGAATGCAGCAGCAGGTCTGGATGAATTCTCTCCTGTGAACTTCTTGTTCTACTCTTAAAGCTACAATACCTTTCTTCCTTTCTGCCCTTCACTGTACTCTTTCACATATTCTCCTGGCTTATAGGTTCAAATCCAGAAATAGTCTGTATAGAACAAGTTACCTGATTGTAAGTCACAGTTTCTTTGTTAAGTCTTTTCAAGGGGAACACCTCTGTCTTCCAGATAAGAACTCCAACCAGAAAACTGCTGTTTGCATTACCTCTTTTTCCATTTCTTTAGAATGGCAACACCACGTGAAATCCAGGTTTGGCTTAGTAATCATCAGTCAGGAACCAAATAAATATCAGCAAATTGCTGAATTTTCTGTTGTTACATACCCTCTAATACATTCTCTTTCAGTGCTCTTTCCTATTTTTAAACCAGGCTACATTTAATTAATTTCAGACGTCTATCCTTTGGAACTCTAAAGAACTGCCTTCTCGCAAACTAAAGCTGTCAAAACAAGTTTCTCCCTGAATTCCCAAACCCCCATCTGTAAAGTTTTACTTGGGTTTTTCATATTCTAAATCGGTTTTGGACTTGTCCTATAAGCTATCCATGTCTTGTCTTCTCTTTGCCCTTCCATATTCTTTCTATGTTTTCCTGACCTTCTTACATTCACTATTGTGTCTGTTTAAAAAAAAATTGTAATGTGTGTTCTAGAATTCTTTCTGTTATAAACTTCTCTTGTAGCAAATCACTGTTCTCTGTTCCATTTGATCTGTATATCAATCTGTACATCGGAGGGAGGAGGCCTTACTGGGATACATACCACCAGTGCAGTGATCAGATACAGTGTGGTATTTTCTCATCTCCTTCCCTTCCTGTTTGAGGGCATGCAAAGAGATATGTTTAACATTTGAGCATGCACTTTCTACTTTTGAAGTCACATTAGTTATCTTGTACCGGCAGATGAAGTTGGAAAGATTACTCTTCCTTCAATTCTTTTCATCTAAACAAACCTTTGCTAGGATTTGTTTTCTTGCTGCACGTTCTCTTTATTTTATTCTTACAAATTGTTGTCATCTCTCACTATATGTATGCCACAGTGTTCTTCTAAGGGATTTAACTGCTCTCTTTAGATACTCTGGGTAATGTATGATCTGTTTAAATGTTTACATAAACGTGGCTCATAGCCCTATTCATTAAAGCTTTCCTCTAACTTAACTTTTTTCTAGATTGTCAATGTCACAGAGACATGCTCACAGAAAAAGAGATCATTAATACAGAACCAGTGCTATGAATATTGGCCTTTCTCCCTAATAGTTGCAAGCTCATTTAAAGCGCATTAACATTTTCCTGAAAAGGCAAGGAGTACTGCAAGAATATCCTGTCCCTCAGTTCACTGTATGATCTGTTTAAATGTTTACATAAACGTGGCTCATAGCCCTATTCATTAAAGCTTTCCTCTAACTTAACTTTTTTCTAGATTGTCAATGTCACAGAGACATGCTCACAGAAAAAGAGATCATTAATACAGAACCAGTGCTATGAATATTGGCCTTTCTCCCTAATAGTTGCAAGCTCATTTAAAGCGCATTAACATTTTCCTGAAAAGGCAAGGAGTACTGCAAGAATATCCTGTCCCTCAGTTCACTTTACACCTTTCTTAAATCTTTTGAATATTAGACAACTCTTCTGGGTAACATGAATAAAAAAGAATAGGTATTATCTCAAATTTCAGAGCTTAGCAATAATGTTGCTGTGAGTTTCCTGTGTCACCATGCATGTGCCAAGTTAAAAACATCCAGAAAAACATAATAATTCCTCACAAAGACACATTGGAAATAAATAGTATAGATTCACAACTGAAACATGAAACACTTGGTATCGGTACTCAGAACTTTCTTGCAGTTATGTTCTTTCTCACAGGCAAGTGAATGTAAAACCTACTCTAGCCTCTATTGCATCTGACTCTCAGATAATATAATGTTTATCATCTTGCAAACAAATTTCCCCTTGGTACTGATGCTTGGTTTATCCACAAAGACTTCTCAGTTTTCTCCCTTTGCATGGTAAATCCTAGTTTGGCCAGAAATTCTTGAGACTCCTGTGGCTCTAAAGTAACTTAAATGTTTTTAAGCTTTGTTCTTATATGAAAATCTAAATAGTGTGTTCATGATAAATACAGTAATATCTAAATTACAGTAACAACTGCTGTTTCAGAATAAAACTTAAACATGTCGACCATTCCCTCTTAGAATGAGCACTGTGTCATCTTTCTTATTGCATACCTTTATGTTGCATTTAATATTAATTTTATCCTGGACACAACTTCTTAGTTCAGTTCAATCTGTTGAGCAGCCATCACATTTTCTTATATTTATGTTGTGCACGTCAAAATACTTTTATCTTTCATTATTCTTCCCCTCATTCAGGCTGTCACAATTTGAAATCAAACTGTTGTGGCTAGTAGGTCATTACTGTATCTGTAACACTGCAGGTGGTGGTATTTCACTATGACCTTTATATTATTCATGTACTCTGATCCCAAAGGTATAACTCTTACAACAAACATCTTTTTTTATCAATAAAGACACTTGGTGCAGATCCTTTCATATGTAAGATCGAAACATATTTATTCTTACAACATGCAGAAAATAAAATATTTTCTTATCTTTCTTGAGCTATGGGCAAAAAACATGCTCTGTTGATTCTTCTGCTTGATCTTATTGCTGCTAGTCAAAGGATGATCTGCCTCATTTGTGCTATACATGTCAGGCAAAGGAAACTGACAAGCTTGAAATTCTGAGAACTATTGGTTAGATCCAAATTTAGTTCAAAATTACTCAGCCTTAGGACAAGAAAGGGCTGAGCCCTTTAGTACATGCATATTGAATAAATCCTAATCACTAGTCAGGATTGGTAACATCAGCTTTTCCTATGGCACATACATTTTTTCTGTGGGATTTTCAGTGAATTCTTCACTTGACATTGGCCAAAATATGCTGAAGTTTAATTGGAAATAAAATAAAATATTAACTTAAACAGGTTGCAAGCACAGCTAGCTCAACAACAGCAGCAGTTAATGGCCATGATGCAGACCCAGTCCCTGTTGGCAGCCTTCCAAGCCCAAGCAAAGCAATCTGGCGCAGTGCCTCAGTTGGGTGGGCCTAATCGATCTGGTTTCATGCAACGTAAGCGTCGCATGTCACCACCAAGAGGTGGACCAGCCAGAAAATTTGGTGGTGGTGGCGGTGGAATGCGAAATGTTACTGGATACCATCCACAGAATCGCAACCAAGGAGGTTTCCGTAACAGGAATCAGGGGCAGGGGCGTAATCGCGTTTCGGATAGATCACGGAACTATAGGGAGCTACAGAGGAGGGACTCTGCTAAAAAGGCAGAGAGTGAACCAGAGGAAGAGCCTTACGTTGAAGATGATCCAGGTAAGTGGATCCACAATTTCCTGGTCTTTTGAAATCAGCAAGTTGATGAAAATTCATCCACAACACAGAAAAGAGCACCTGAAAATGATTAAATTTGCCTGACTTTCAGGGATTTTTTTGTTTGTAAATTAGTCAAGATACAGGCTTGTAAATTTGTGAAATTAAAGGTTGTTTCATTCAAGGAAAATCAATGTTTTTCACCAGGTTTGCCCCAAAACAACATTAAAATTTGTGAAGCACTTTTACTGTGAAACAAGCCAAATTTACTTATTATCAGCTGCTCTTTCCAAAGGTGTGGATGGACATGCTCATTTTAAAATTCAAAAGATCAAGATGTGTGTTGGAGGGGGGAAGGTGAGGCTTGCTGTATCAGTATGGTTCAGAATCTCATTTACAAATTTTTAAATGCCATTCTTGATTCTTCAAATCAAAAATTGATCATATGCCATTTCCCCTGGCTGTAGTCAAATTGAAGCCTTGGGTGAAAATCACAGCAAAGTAGCTGAACTTGGACATGATGTTTGAAGACCTTGTTTGGTTGTCACTCGAGCATTGTTATTATATAGTTTCAATGCTGAACTTTTGAAGCAAGCTTTTTCTAGTTACATTTTGTATTATTAATCATGATGTTTCGGCCATGTTCAGACAATGAGGAGGAAGAAGAGAAGTCTGAAAACGAAGAACAGAAGACAGAGAAAGTGGAAGAGGGGAAAGAAGAGCAGGAAGAGACAGAGGAAAAAGACAAAGAGGAGAAAACAAAAGATGAGGAGGAGAAAAGTGAAGAACAGGAGCCAAAACCTGAGGCTGAAGAAGCTAAGAAGCCTAATCTCAACCTTGCGGGTCAGGACATTGACAGACTTGTGGAATCTCTGTTTGATAAAGGTCGCCAAAAATATGTCTGCAAATGCTGCAAGATCATGTGCAACAAGGAAGCGGTAGGTGCTTTTGATTTTTTGACATTTTGATTTTGAAACTCTTGCACGGTTTACAGGTTTAGTACAAATTCATTTTGGTTTACAATGCTCTCCAGGAGCAGTCATGGCTCAGCATTACACTGTTGGCCTCTCATCACTGTGTTATAGGTTTGACTCCTGACCAGGGCAGAGGAAATTTTCTTATTCTGTTGGTTCATGGTCGAAACTGGTTCACATTGCGAGTTAAACTTTTTTTCTGCTGTGTTTCACAACTTTCGGATGAGACAAGGAACATTAAAGAACTACTAAGGAGGTAACAAACCCTCTTGCAGTCTGGGAAGTCAGCCTCCAATGTTACATTCATTTATTGCAAATGCTTATGGAGTGGCGATTTGCAGTACATATTTTTTTAGGTTTAAAAAATATTTGCCATTTAAGACTGTTTTACATAAGTTTACATAATTTATTGTCTGTTTTCAGTCTTTTCGATTGCACCTCCAAGGCAAGAGGCATGTGAAAAACTGGCTGGAAAGCAAGGGGAAATCATTTGAAGCAGAAATGTTCAAGAAAGCCTCCGAGGTAAGCCAACACTCCGCATGGACAATTCAGCAACAACTCAGCATGGTCAATTCAGCTATATCCATAAATAAGAGTGCAATCTCTTTTCTTTGGAAATGCCTTTGGAACGCTAGCATACAAAACACTTTGTTGTGACTCCACTCTCACACTCTCAGTAGAGGCATCTACATAATATTAATAGATCAATATCTATTAGTCTATGCTTGAAATGGCCAAACCAGCAGAGGCATCTATATCTATTGAATAGAATAGAATAGAATCCAATTCAAACAGTAGGCATTAAAAGTGTTATGACTGTATTTGTAGGAAGTGAAAGATAAGGATACTCCAGAAACAGCAACCAAGAAAGACAAACCAAACCAGGCCAAAGCTGCATCTGAAGAAACCCCAAAAACGAGGAAGCTCCTGCCAAACTAGAAGTGAAAAATGAACCCAAAGAGTCTAAAGCAGAGACCACAAAATCAACAGAAAAAGAAACAGATGTGAAAGCTAAATCACAATCCCCTGCTAGAGAAAAGCCACCAAAAGTAGAACTGGACATCAAGTACACATGTGATACTTACAAGACTGCTATCAAGGAAGCTGATGTTGTTACTATTTCATCAACAACACAAGCAAAGGTCAGGATTGCTGGCTTCAGTAGTGGTGAGACCATGCATGGTGAGTAAGGTGGTAGTTTGTACTTGTAAGTTAAGCATTTAGGCTGAGACCAGACCAATTCAACATTTTGGTGCCATGTCGAACAATGTTTAAAATTGTCTAACATCTCAGTTCAAAATAGTTGAAATTTCATGAACTTGGCTCACTGCACATTCACATGGCAGTTCAACAGTGGTTCAAGTGATTCAACACCCCATTCAACACAGTGCATTCAACAAAATGCTCTGATTGGTCCAAATCTATGCTCTATTTCACCAATAAAGCAATGGTTCTCTTTCGCTATATCATAAAAGCATTAGAATACAACGTTCTATGGCCTTATCAGAAAAATAGAGCACTTGTGATGTTGGGAGAGATGCTGAAAGGCCCATTGCCTTTGAGATGTTGAAAGGCCCATTGCTAACTGCCATCCTTGCACACCAAGTTACATTTTTGCAATAACAGAAAATGTTCCTTATAGCGATACTCGAAACAAACAAACAAACAAACATTCCAAACTCTTGCAATATTTCTTTAAAAAGTGTAACATGTAGCAATTCAAAACAAAAGCACAAGCTCGCAAAGGATTGTGGTTGGAAATAGGTGTACAGACAGGGTAGGCAGCTTGTTTATGAGTCAGTGGCAAAATCAAAATAAGATCCAGAAATTATCATTGCTTATTGTAATGTTGAGAAAATGTGGAGCATGAATATTGAAAATACACATCATAATGTAGCTCATCCACTACTTCTATCCTTTCAGGTTGTGAGTTTGTGAAAGCAGTGTCTGGGTTCAATTGCCGCCTCTGCAAAACCTTCATCCTGAATGGTAGTGACGTGATGCGACATGTCAGGGGCAATAAACACCAGAAGAAGTTCAGGGTAATCTCAGTTTCATGTTAACCTTATCTACAATCACCAAAATCCCCAGAAATAAGCAATACTAACTTTTTAGTAGCTTGTAAGATATTTTTGTTTGTGTTTCGCTTGTTTGTTTTGTTTGTTGTTAATACTGTCTTCCTCGTGCAATGGGAATCTTAAAATCTTCCCTCCACCCCTCCCAAAGAGAACTCCCTTACATAAATAACAATGACTTTCCAAATGCTTTAGGTGTTGTAGCTGTAGGATCCAGTGCAGATAATATTTTGGAATTACCCATAATTATAAATTTCTAATCATTTTGCTGGTATGATGAGAAAATGTCTAAAACAAGAGGCATCAAATATGCTTGTGATTTAATACCTCATGTCTTTTCTGAACCCAGCAAAATACACACAAGCCTATCTACTTCATTGACAAATACTTCCCTTAAATCTAACCTTTATTATATTCTTTATTTCACAGCAATGGATGATTGACCATCCTAACTACACGACTAACCAAGTAAAGAGGAACAAAGAGCTGTCTGAAATGCTGAGTGAAAATGAAGGCCAAGAGATGCTACTATATGAGGTTACAGAGGATGAGAAGAGGGCGCCTCATCGGTATTACTCAGCAGACAGACCTCATGTAAGTCTAGAAATAGGCCATGCCTCTTTTATTCCCTTTTTTTTCCTTTTTATGGGCTAATAGGTAGCATCTGATGCCATCTAAATAGAGCTGATTTCAGTTGGGTGTTAAAGTAAAAGCAAAGTACATAGGAGTAAATACAGCTAAGTAAAATGGTGTGATTATGTCGGCAAAACATCTCGATAGTGTTTACTATGCATCATTGTCTGATTGCGTTTCGACGAAGGAGAAACTCAACCTATTCGCGTATGCCAAGATTCTTTGAGCCAAATTCATGCAGTTACTGTAGCCTCACTTTCATGTGCCCAAGCTTCTCACGGCTAGCCTTCACGCAAGCAAACAAGTCAAAATGAATTCAAAACAGGTTTTGCTGGCTTCGTATGGCAATATTCTTTGAGCGAAATTCATGCAATTAGCCTTGCTTTTGTGTGCCCATAGGCTTCTCACTGCGAAACGAAACACACTTACTAATCTAAGATCGCTTTGTTAGTGTCCCCTGAGAGGTCGACTTGGGAAGTCTACATTATATACTGTAGAGTCAATTGAATCAAGTATCAGACCTTGTTTTTAGATGGTACTTTGATATGCAACTTTGCTTCGAATATTGAATGTAAAAATGTAAAATCCATGTTTCACTACATGCTGGAGGATCCACCCACTATTTTCTTCCTGGTGCCCAAACACCAAGAATGCCAGGTCTCCAAATGTGTTTCACTAGTGTCGTCAACATGGTTCCTTTTCTTCTGGCCAGGTAAAAGTGACCAAGTACATGGTAGACATGCCAGCTGCAGTAGCAACACAAGAACACGATGGCCAGGAAGACCCAGATAAGGAGCAAGACCAGGAACACCAGGACGAGGAAGCAAATGACCAGGAAGCAAAGGATGCTGCTGCACCTGAGACCCAAGAGGGTGAGAGCGAGGGCAAGGACCAGACAGTAGAGGGTGGGGACCAGCAAGAGGGGGTGCCGATGGAGCAGGATGGGGAGGGGGAGCCCCCTGTACAGGCTCAACAGGAGGACGGCTACCAGAGTGATGCCAGTGACGTCATTGTTGAACATGGAGAGGGAAGCAAGGGGGAAGAGCAAGACACTTCAGCAGAGGTAAAGGACAAAATACTGTTTAGTGCAGTATAATCGGCAGTAACAAAACCATGTAGAGGACTTCTGGAATTCCAGGGTATTCCTGGGGGTGGTAAAACGCCCTGGTGGGTATTCCAAAAATATGGAGTTCAAGTTTGGGTAAACACGAAATCCAGCGTGATCCTGAAGAAAATCAATGGAATTCAAGGGAGGGGATGTGGTTTTCCTTGTCTAACGTTTGGGCAAAATAAAAAATGGTCCTACCACCCCTATCAAGGAACTCCATATTTTCAAAAATTGCTCTACCCTTGTGGAAATTCCAGGCTCCTGCTCGACCCCTACGGAAATTTGAAGCGAATTCTGAAGAAATCACAAATTTGCAAATGAATACCACGTAAAAGTTCTGGAAAAAAAAAGCCCTGTGTAAATTCCAGGGTAAAACACAAAGACCACCTATTTGGAAATTCCAGGTTCTTCGATAGGGGATAACGGATATGTAATGTAACAGCCAATTATGGCGATGAACTTGATTGCTTTGTTTTCTGGTCAAGACGAAATAACGGAAAAAATACAAAATCAGCAGCTTTTCCCTCAAAATTCTGCGGAGCTAGAGACCTTGATTCTGTTTGTTGAGTCATAAGGTTTGTAACCTGTGACAACATTTGACATGAAAAGTTCCGATTGTGGACTGTATGAAATAATGAGATTTTTTTTTCATTTTCGTTAGATCAAAGAGAGTACAGTGCCAGCAGCAGACGCAGAAGCCGAGACAGAATCCATGGAAACCGAATCCGCTGATAAATACGACCCAATGAACCCTACTACGGAAGAAGAAGACGAAGAACCGCTTGATCCAGAGCCAGAGCCAGAACCAGAGCCAGAACCACCTGTAATCACACCTACTGGAAGACGTGGACGGCCGAAAGCAGCACGCGGGAGCCCTGCTGGAACCCGCGGGAGAGGTGGGCGTGGTAGAGGGAGGGGTAGAGGTGGAGGGAGGAAGCCTAAAGCAAGCCCCAAGCCGACTCCTCCGAAAGCTGAAGTACCAGAGGCAGAGGCACTGGATGGTAATAATGACGATATGAACTTTATGGATGGATTTGAAGTGATAGATGAGGTAGCTGATGACGAGTAGACCGTCGGGCCTGAAGCCAAATTCTTGTAGACTTGCTGAAAGATGAAGCACGAACTGAACTTCGAGGTTTTCTTTTTTGGAGTAAATAACCGCCATAAAATCTGAAGTCAAGGCGTGCGACAGAGTATATATTTTTACTCATCTGTAGCATAGACTGCTTGCAGCCCCTTCTTTGGCGAACGTCCGTAAATCGAGAATAAAGTCCTAGTCCTACATTGTAGTTTGTTTGCGCGCTCGTATTTTTAGCTCACGGACTCTCCCTTTCCCTTCCTCTCGATTTACGGACGTTCGCCAAAGAAGAGACTGCAAGCAGTCTATCTGTAGCAAGAGCGAAACCATGGTAAAAACATTTCTGTTACCGTCGGTTCTCTTGAAATGGTCGTGTTAAAAGTTACCTAATAACGAGAGACAAACACCCCATTCACACCGGCGCTTAAATTAGTTTAAAGGTGGTTTAATTAAACTGGTTAAATCCTTTTTCTGTTCCGATGACCAAACTTAAAAGGCTACACTGTACATGTTACTAAGTGATCATTTAGCTAGAGTTTTGGTGTGAATGGGATATTAGACTCAAATCATACGCCCTTCTTTTGCCGCGTAATTGTCAGACGTTTCTCACAATTGACAGGATTCTCTCTAGTCGACAACATGTAAATAGTACATAAGACGCAACGCCCCTTTTGTTCCTAGAAAATGGATTCCTAGAAACCGATCTACGTGATAAGATTCAACGCGGCTAAAGATTGACGTTTGTAACGGTCCTTCCACGCAAGAGATCGCATGTAAGACGAATTCGGATCAGATAGGCCGCGTGACGCACGTTTTAACTCGAATATGTAAATTATAAAAATAACGATCGCTTCCATAAACGTTTGCGCTTGATTTCTTTATACATACCGTTTGTAATGGTTTTAAACAACACGAAAGGCTTTTTAATTGCTTATTTGTAACGCCGATGGGCGTGAATAAAAGGTCATTGTTGCATGTAATATCGGAGTCGTTTACAATATTCTATTGGCACTAAGCGTAATTCTGCGACGCGAAGATGCTGAGTATGTTCTTCTCTACTTCGAGTCCTTTGAGAGTAATCTCATATCGCAGCCTCGCGGGTCGAAGTCACACAACGAGGGTCCTTGCGTGACTTCGGCTCGGAAGGCTCGCTCTCAAATAGACTCAAATATGGGCTGCCTTGCACCAGGCAGGACCAGTGCGCGCGCAAAAGATGTGTTAGTTTGTTGTTTTGCAACATGCTCAAAATGCACTAAAAAGACCCTTGACAAATATAGCTGTAGTTCGAAACTAAAGCAACAATTTGAATGTGTCGACTACCTAGCGATAACCGCGGTTTGGCATCCGGCAATCAAACGAGTAAACAGCTCAGTATTTTTTTCCCTCAATTTTTTATTCTTGCAGCTGGAATAACGCTGTCCAAAATTTGTAGAATAGAATTGTAGATTTATTAGAACCAGTCATGGGACAGTTAACACATTTTGCGAGTATTTGCGGAGAACGGCAATAAAATCCTCTCCCCTCCCCTCAGGCCTTTCCTAGAAAATTCTTGGAGATTTTTCCGTATTTGCTATATTTAATGCAGGAAATGTGAAATTTTTGGTCCCCATATTTTCGCTATCCATCCCCCTGAAATCCCTTGATCCGCCCCTGCAACCTCCTTCCCAGCGCCTTTTCTTTTACGTGTTTTGTGACAAAACGCGTGAATTTTGTGACAAAACACGTGAATTTTTGAACTCTCCGTCGCTCATGCGCCACATTAGCTGTATTCACACTAGAGACGGAAAACTCGTCTGAGACGATGTAGATGTTCAGGCAAGTCAGAAAAAGTTCCTGCTTTATGTCAATTCTGCTCAGAAACACTTATCTGTCTAAACTTTCTCCTTCAAAAAAATTGTTTTCGCGTGATCACAGAAGAACAGGGAACCATATTCAAGGCGAGAAACTCGTCTCAGACGGGAAACTCGTCTCTAGTGTGAATACAGCTATTGTCGAGGATATACAATCATTTGCATGTACGAACAACATGGAACTAAATCCTCGCAAATGTAAAGAAATGTGTGTTAGCTTTCTTCAATATGACAGCTCTCAGTGGCAGATACTTGCTACCGGTGGCTCCGTTATCGAGTCTGTCAAGTCTTTTTAGCTGCTTGGCATTTTACATCTCCAGCGACTTGACATGGTCTGCCCACTGTGACGTCATATTGAAGAAAGCAAACAACGTCTTTACGCTCTGAGACAACTCAAGAAATGCGGCGTCGCGCCTGCCCGGGGGGGGGGGGGGGACTCCCATATTTTTTGGGCGGGGGTGCTCGTCGTACCTTTTAGGGTTTAAAATCAGGCCTCTGGTACCTTTGAGGGGGTAAAATTCGAAAACGTGTATTTTTTTCCAGACAGGTCGCTTTTATATAGAGGTCCGTTCTAGCAAATCAAGCAAATCGCACTTGTTGGTAGCCTGAATTTCAGACGTATTTTCCCTCGTAAAAAATACGCGACAAAATTACGAGGGAAAATCAACTAAGCGACGCCATGTTTGGTACCTTTTAGGGGTGAAAACGAAAGTTCCCGACGAGCACCCCCGCCCCAAAAATATGGGAGTCCCCCCCCCCCCCGGGGCGCGCCTGCTGACCTTGTTATGGTATACTGCGTCCTCATTAGGTCAATCTTACAATACGCTTCACCCATCTTTGCGAATCTCCCTATCTATTTATCTAACGTGCTCGAGTAGTATATATTTGGCGCCACTGGCACATGAGGTTTTAAAGTGTTTGTTGTTCAAAAAAGTCTCCCTAGCATACACTGACTGTTGTTCAAAAAAGTCTCCCTAGCATACACTGACTGTTGTTCAACAAGGTGACTGAAATACCCTCTCGAAAGAAATTTTAAAAAATTGAAAAATGGCTTAAAGAAAAACAATATTATAATAAAAATGGATAACCAAACGGTAAAACAGCTAAAATCCCTCGCCAAAGAGCGAGGCATTCCAAGATATTCTCGGATGCGAAAAGCCGAACTCATCGAAGCCTTGGGCAATACACCGCAAAGACCCATTCCAGCACCAAGGACCAATATACCAGTGCAAAGACCCATTCCAGCACCAAGGACCAATATACCAGTGCAAAGACCCATTCCAGCACCAAGGACCAATATACCAGTGCAAAGACCTATTCCAGCACCAAGGACCAATATACCAGTGCAAAGACCTATTCCAGCACCAAGGTCATTGAAAAGCCTGACTTCGAGGGCTGCTGAAACAGTAAAGAAAGAGATTAACAAGTTCACAGACTGGATATTAAATTATGTCCCAGATCCAATCAAGAACGCCGCAAGCAAACGAGTTAACGACCTGAAGGAAAAAGTAAACCACATTTTTAATAGACATGATCAATTTACTCCAAAAGAACAAGAAACCGCGTTGAAGGGGTATCTCAAAACATATA
Organism: Scolanthus callimorphus; assembly: GCA_033964015.1. Lineage (NCBI taxonomy): Eukaryota > Metazoa > Cnidaria > Anthozoa > Actiniaria > Edwardsiidae > Scolanthus > Scolanthus callimorphus. The sequence continues at coordinate 28,319,292 of CM066915.1, read as the reverse complement.
GGATAGACGGGCAGAGTGGGTATGATCCCGAAACATTTCTCAATAATTCCAAACCAAAAGTTCTGACTCTTATTAACCAACAAAAGAAACCCATCAAAGTGAAGTTCATCTTTACCTGCAAGTTCATAAAAAAGAATCCTGCAACTGGGGAGATTGATGAAAACTCGGGTTACTTTCATTCCATTGAAGAAACGATCACTGAATCAACCGATGTCTCCGACATTTTCAAAACTATGATCGGACGATTAATTGAATTAATCCAACAGTTTCAAAACGAAGGCTCTGGATGGCAGTTTGATCAGGTGGAATACTTTGATATTCACATAGATCCATTCGAGCCGCTTTCTGGAAGTTCCTACATTCAACTACCACCAGAATTAGCATTCAAGAAGGCAATCATCAATGTTAAGAACGAGGAGGATCACGAGTGTTTTAAGTGGGCAGTAACCTCAGCTGTATATCCACAAGATTCTAATCCTCAAAGACTAAATGACATAATGATAGAGAACTCTGAGAATTTTGACTGGTCAGGAATAGAGTTCCCCGTCTCACTAAAACAGATTGATAAGTTTGAAAAGCAAAACCCCTACGCGATTAACGTCTACGGTTATGAAGGTGAGGTATACCCTCTAAAAATAAGTAAGAAACATGAAGCTCAAATTATCAACTTACTCCTAATATCAAACGATGAAACGAATCATTACTGCTGGATAAAGAATACGATGAGATTAGTATCTACTCAAATTGATAAATTTCATCATACTCGATTTTTATGCTATAGATGCCTGAACTCATTTCGATGCAAGCAATCGTTAGAAAAACATATTGAATACTGTGCCGAAAACGAAGAAGTTAAGACTGATATGCCTAAAGATAAAGACGGCAACCCTATTTATTTAGCTTTTAAGAACGTTAACAGAAAAATGCGTGTTCCATTTGTTGTTTATGCTGACTTTGAGAGCTTTACAGAAAACATAGACACATGTTCCCAGATGAAAGTAAAAGCTTTACTAAGCAATATCAGAAGCACAAACCATCTGGCTTCTGCTATCTCATCAAGTGTTTTGACGACAACATACTTCCATCCGAGCTTGTACGATACACAGCTGAATCCCCAGACGAAGATATCCCACAGATGTTTATTGAGAATTTAGAGTCGGATATTAAGGAGATTTACAACAAATTCAAGTTCTCAAAGAAGGTGAAGATGACTCTTGAGAATAAAAGAGATTATAAGAATGCCACACACTGTCACATCTGTGAGGGTGAATTAGGAGAAGATAAGGTATTGGACCACTGCCACCTTACAGGAAAGTACAGAGGCGCGACCCATAACGAATGCAACCTTCAATTTAGAGTTCCGAAGTTCTTCCCAGTCATCTTCCATAACCTATCCGGATACGACAGTCATCTATTCATCAAGAACCTTGGAACAACAAAAGGTAAAATAAACTGTATACCTAATAATGAGGAAAAGTATATCAGTTTCACAAAGCAGATTGTTGTAGACACCTTTACGAACAAAGAGGGCAAACAGATTGACGTTAAACGTGACATCAGATTCATCGACAGCTTTAAATTTATGGCAACAAGCCTTGACAGCTTAGTAACTAATCTACCACAATCTTCTTTCAAAAATCTCACTGAAAGTTATGAAGGAGAACAATTACAACTATTGTTAAGAAAGGGTGTTTCCCATACGATTGGTTTGATGGTTTTGACAAACTCAACGCAACTCAGCTTCCACCAAAGGAGGAATTCTACTCTAGACTCAATGACACCGACATATCAGAGGAGGACTATCAACACGCTCAAAAGGTGTGGGAAACCTTTGAGATGAAGAACATACGAGACTATCACAACCTTTACCTTGAGTCAGACGTTCTTTTGTTAGCCGATGTCTTCGAGAACTTTCGAAACGTGTGTCAAGAAAACTATGGGTTAGACCCAGCATGGTATTACACAGCACCTGGACTAGCCTGGGATGCAGCGTTAAAGTTAACGAAAGTGGAGTTGGAACTTTTGACAGATCCTGACATGCTACTCATGATCGAGAAAGGCATTCGAGGTGGTATCTCTATGATCTCTACTAGATATGGTAAAGCCAACAACCCGTACATGGGGGAATATGACTCCAACCTATCCACAAAATATATCACGTATCTTGACGCAAACAATCTATATGGATGGGCAATGAGTAAACCACTCCCTACTCATGGTTTTAGATGGATGACTGACCAAGAACTCGAGGGCTGGAAAAATCTCCCATGTATACTCGAGGTTGACTTGAAGTATCCTCGACGCCTTCACGACTTGCACAACGACTATCCACTAGCTCCAGAGAGACTTGAGGTTGACAAGGTTGAGAAATTGATCCCAAACCTCAACGACAAGGTAAAGTATGTAGTTCACCATGAGACGTTGAAACTTTACAATAGCCTCGGACTCAAAGTCACCAAGATTCATAGGGGTATCACATTCGAAGAGTCTGCATGGCTAAAGCCATACATCGACTTGAATACTAACCTAAGGGCGAAAGCAGCCAACGAATTTGAAAAAGATTTTTTCAAGTTGATGAATAACTCTGTCTTTGGGAAAACCATGGAAAACATCAGAAACAGGGTGGACATTCGATTGGTCATGAATGAAAAAGATGCGAAAAAGTTAATATCAAAGCCAAACTATCAACACCGCACAATTTTTTGCGAAAATCTAGTTGCTATTCACATGAAGAAAACAAAGTTGGTCTTCGATAAGCCAGTTTACTTAGGCATGTCCATTTTAGACATAAGTAAAACATTAATGTATGACTTTCACTACAATTACATCAAACCAAAATATGGCAAAAAAGCCAAGCTGTTGTTTACAGATACAGACAGTCTTGCCTATGAGATAGAAACAGAAGACTTTTACAAGGATATCAGCTCGGACGTGAACGACATGTTTGATACCAGTAATTATCCCAAAGATCATCCATCGGGTATCGAGACTGGAGTAAACAAGAAAATCATCGGCATGTTCAAAGACGAGGCTGGAGGTAAACAGATTACCGAGTTTGTCGGTCTGCGTGCCAAACTCTACGCATACAAATTGGATGAAGGAGAGGAAGAAAAGAAATGCAAGGGTGTGAAGAAAGCAGTCGTGAAGAAAGGCATCAGTTTTGATGATTACAAGGATTGTCTATTCAATCAACAAAATCAGATGAGAAAGATGAATGTAATTCGCAGCCATAAACATGAAATTTACACCGAGACTGTAAACAAGGTCGCCTTATCCCATGAGGACGACAAGCGAATCATTTGTGAAGATGGTATACATACTTACGCTCACAGACATTATCGTTCCAACACAGAATTGGGTGGGAGCTCGGTGTCTTCTGGTACAACCTGAAGTTCTTCCCTCACAAAACTACGCCTTGGCCCATCCAGTAAATAATACAATACTGGCTGATTTGGTGACACAACGCTACGCGATAAATCATAAACCTCCAAACTCCAGATAGGATCAGTTGCTCGACGATTCTCTCCACCCTCACCCTCACCAGGAGCATATAAATATCTAATTTTAACACCAGGAGGTAATCTCACTTCATTTACTCCGACAGGACGCTTGTATTCTACACCCTTAATATCAACCTCTCTCATTTTCACAGCTTTCTCAGGCTCTTTGCCAGTGATTCTAATCGGCTGGCTATTTAGAGCTTTCAGAATATTAGGTAGCCTTTTGACCCACACCCTAGACCTATCATCACTAATCATTTCCTGTGCATATTGATGACTAAACAATTTCTCACCCAAAGTCCGATTTGCTCGCTCCACGAAAGCCTGTGCTCTATGATTTCCTGTCTCGCTGCGTTGGATAGTAACTTTATATCTTTTCATTATAGTCGTCACATCTCCCATGAATTCTTTACCAGGGTCAACAATTAATGTCTTTGGCCACCTTAATTTTCGAGAATAAATCTTACTTAATGCTTTTGCTACCTCTTTGGACTCTTTTGAAGTTAATGCTTCGGCATCCTTGTATCTCGAGGCGATATCAATCACCACCAACGCGTACTTATACGTTTTCCTACCAACTTTATCATGAGGTAGAAATAATAGATCAGCTTGATGAATCTGATTTGGTTTATCCACAGTCCAATGTGGCCTGGGAACATACTTTGGAGCTGGTAAATAAATTTGCCACAATGCTTGTTTCTCAAGCCATTTTCTAACTTCGTCTTCACTAACTTTGGCTGCGCTTGCCAATTTTGGAATGGCTGAATAACCTTTCCAGTAACCTTCTGTAGAATAGTATATTTTTGATAACATTCTTTCGTGATTCATTTAAAGAATTGCCTTTTTCTCTTAAATAAAAAGATGTCACAAGCTATATCAGAAAACATTAACCCAAACAGGGTCCTACGAGAGCCTTTCGGCTTGAAGGCTGAATCGTCACTGAATCGAATTACATTAAATCCCTCTTCAGCTAGTCCCGGAGAGAGACTCTATATTAATATTCCGAAACTGGCTGATAATTTGGTTATTGTTCCAAATACCCTAGCGCTGACCTTTAACATTGCTCTAACTGGTACGGATAAGCATGCGAATAATAGATTTGTCAACAATTTGGCAGCATGCTTGAAATCAAGATATAAGATACATTTTGGTGGGGAAACAGTGCAGGATACTAATAGGTATGATTTATATAAGCTATATAGTGATCTTCATCTTTCTAAAAAGGAACGAGAAACTAGGCTCAAAGAAGGAATTTCCAGTCTCAACATGCGTAAACTGAGGGCTGGTGCAGATGATAAAGTGTCTACAGATGCAGCAGAAGTAGCATTAGCAGCTGTATATAACACAAAATATAGACTCCCTCTTGAGCATCCAATTATAGACAATCATGGAGTATTTTATCCAATGGCACTTGCTCAAGGGTTTATGTTTGAGGTTACTCTTCCAGAATCAAAAGATCTTACAATCACTTCAGATAAAACAAAACCATTTACATATGCTATTTCCAATCTTGAGCTAGAATACCAAAGCATTTCAAGTGACTTCCTAGCAAGAGAGGCAAAGAGCACTTATCAAATTGGGAAGGGATTCTATTATGAAAATATTCACCTTCATAAGACGTTCACGATTACCAAAGGGACGGATAGCATATTAAATGAGAATATTAACATCCCTCGTAGAAGTATGACAGGCATCCTAATGTTGTTTACAACACCACATGCAGATGGGGCACGTGATAGTGAAAGTTTTGTGAATCCAAGTATCACAAGTGTTAAAATTAACATCGATGGCGTACCAAACCGGTTATATAGCAAAGGTATGGAAACCTCAGATTTTTATGATGCAGCTGTCAAACGGTTTGGATCGAGTGATAATATATCAATCAAGGATTTTTATAATGATAAATTTGCAATATGGATAGACCTACGAACATATCATGATGACTCTATACATGGTAATGGCTTACACATCAGTAATACAAGAGATGGAGTTCATCTAGAGATGAAACGAACAGCTTCAGGGTCTGGTACCATTACCTGCTATATGTTCGTGGTAGCCGACGCGTTGATGACGGTCATGAATTCCAACTTGCATTCAATCGTGTATTAAAAAGAACAACTGTTGTAATACAAAATTATGGAAGAGTTACGAGAAAAAGTCCCTTTTCATTGTATTATAACTGGACCGACAAATTGTGGAAAAACAAAATACCTCACGGAACAGCTCCGAGGACCGTTCCGCAATGTGTTTGAATACATTGTTCTCATATGTCCAACTTATGCAAAAAATAAGACCTATCATAGATTTGCTCACGGAGATAAACGTTTCTTGGTATTATCACCAGATGCTAGTAACATTGATGAGATTAACGAGTTATTGAAGGATTGCTCACAACTTTTTTCTGGTACAAATACGTTACTTATTTTGGATGACTGTGCTGTATCGAAAGATCTAAAGCAACGCTCGAACAAGTTCATAGACCTTGCATTCTCAGGGAGACACGATGGATTATCAGTGTGGGTATTGACGCAACAATTAACATCCATAGCAAAGCCCTTTCGCGATAACGTCGCCTGTGTGGTTGCATTCCATAATCCATCTCAAGTCGGCACAAAAACATTGTTTGAAGATTACGGAGGAGATTTAGACGTTGAGACTCGTAAAAAGTTTGCGGAACTGCTTAAAACTGAAAAATATTCCAGACTCTGTTTCTGTTTACGATATCCATTCCAAAGTTATTTAGAGATTCCTACTACGCAGTGATTTAAAAACATCTATGTTTTATTATAAAATAAGATATGGCAAGCATTGAAGATTATATCGAAGAAAAAGAGGTCGCTGAACCAAAAGAAAATGATATTGAAGTCAAACGAGAATCACTGGCTATTCTCGCGTCTCTTGGGACTACAAAGGAATTTCTAGGTGTTGAGATGAATCTTGGTGATATCAAGAAACTCTCATCAAAAGACGTTGAAAAATATTATAATCGTTACCAGACAGTCTTAGGCAAGAAGGTAACAGGTGGATTAGTAGAATCTACACTTCAAGCAGTGTCTCACATCATCTCCTACGTGGTTCCTGTAGATGACGCTGAAGCGCTTTGCAAAGACTTGCAGAACGATGAGTTGGTAAAACGTGAACTTTCAAACTTTGCAGGTCTCTTGGTATTGAAGGGTGGAAGATTGGTAGCACTTGCTAGCGGTCTCTTTCAGGTTGCTAAGCATGTTAAACTAACACCTTCACAGGAGACTTCCAACAAAATTCAAGAACTTCCTAGCACAACTGAGCAGACAACTGAGCAAACTACTAAGCATAACTGAGCATGATATGATTTAAAGATACTTTATTATTGAAAATAAAGAATCATGTCTGAAGAAGTTGTTGAACAAATTACAAAGGAGCCTGAAAAGAAGAGTGCCGCTAAAGGGAAAGACCCTAAAAAGGTTGCCGCTGGTAGGAAACTCGCAGAATATAATAAGAAGGCGAAAGAAGCACTTGCTAGGGAAATGAAGCGTGAAGCGGAGACGAGTCCAGAAGAAGCTACGGCGGAAGAATCTGGATCACAAGCTTGGATTCCAGAGCTATCTTTTACAACTGTACTGTCTATAGTTGGCATAGGGTTTACGGCATTTGATATGTTTATGCGGTACTACAAAAACAGAGTAGTTGATTTATCGAAAGTTCCGACTCATGTACCAGAATCATTCAAAGAACCACCACCCTCAAAAATTCCTATCCCAACGAGTGCTGTCAAACCGACTCCGAAAATTGGCATGTTGTAAGTAATTTAAAGATTTTATTTGCGTATAAATAAAATCATGTCAACTGAAAACAAACTTGTGAAAACGGTTACCGATTCGGCCGTCATTATCGGATTAGCCGCTGGAGTTGGATACCTTGGTAAAAAGGCTATGAAAGAATCATTTATCAACGACCCCTCATCGAGTGTTACAAACTATGCAAAATGGGTCGCTGTACTGTCCGGTAGTATGTATTTGAAAGATTATCTGGAAACACAAAAGATTTTGCCAAAACCACTTTAAAGATTTTATATATTGATTAATAAATGGCAACAATAGCAATGATGATTGGTGGAGCTGTATTGAATGCGACAACGTTCGTTGGTGGCTCATATCTCGCAAAATACCTAAGTGGAACGTCTTCAGACGCGGAGCGAGTAAGACACGACAAAGCAATAGAAAAATATCAAAAAGATTATGCCTCATACCAGGAAAAGAGGCAGAAACTCATTGATTGGTACTCGCAACAGCAGGATGCTGAACACCAGGCTTCACAGGATTTGTCGAACACTGATGAAGCTTTGAAATTGTATAGTCAAACGCATCATGATTCGAGAGGCAAGCCCCTCGAGCTCCCCTTAGGAGATGAACCAAAATTCTCTGATTATTATAGACCTAGTAGCAACCAAAAGATGGGGGAGATGGCATATGTAGGTGGTGGTATGTTGGCAATGGGTTATATGGCTAGTAAATTCTTTTAGAGGTGTCAATTTAGGCGTATCAATTTAAAGATTCTTTATTCTAAAAAATAAAGAATTATGGACATTGACTCAGAAAAAATTCCTTTAATTGATCCGGTAGATCCAGAAGGTTCTGGTGGTGAGAATATTCCAATGCAACCTATTGGAGGTCACTCTGAACCTCCAACATCGACTAGTTGGTCCTCTACAGAAACTACGCATGCAGAGACATCGTTTATAGATGGAGGGAATGAGGAAATAATTAGAGCTAGATTACTTTGGGTAAAAATTCGCGATAAATTCCCCGAATGTGATCATACTAAATTTAAAGCTCGCATTGGTAAAAATAATCGAGTGGTTGTGATGCTGAAAGACAGGGATACAGAATACCCTCTTTTCAAGCTAAATGGGGAAATTAATGATAAAATACCGAAAGGTATAAAAGATGCTCTCGGTCCTACTGCAGAAGAAGTTGCTAGGGCTAAAGATGAAGAAATTTCAAAACGAAAAAAGCGAGTAAAAGACTTAGAGACAAGACGTGAGCAGGTACCTGAAAATCAGAGACCAACTATAGATCATCAGATTAATGAAGAACAGGAGGAGATCGACCAACTCGAACGGGAGAATGAAGCCATAGAAGAGCGAATGTCCTTGCGAGATAGAGTCAAGGCTATTTTTAAAAAGTACGGCTTTACAGTCGTTGCTGTCGTTTCAGCAGTAGGTGTTGTTATTGGTGTGATTGTATCTAATCTAAAAAAAGGTTTGACCAGTGTTGCAAAGGGCGTTGGCAACGGCTTGAAAGCAATTGGTAAAAAGATTGGAGAGATATTACCTGGAATGGTAGGTGCTATTGCTAGTTTTATCTTCAAAACAGCGGGGGAGGTTATTGGATTTTTAGGCAAAAATGCTTGGCTGCTGATAGTAGCCGTGGTTCTCTACCTTGTTGAACAATTTAAAAAGAAGAGACGCTAAGTAAAAAACATGTCAACGTTTCTATCTATCACGATGCTAACTCCGGAAACAAGAGTTTATCTGGAGCCGCCGTTGGAGCGAATAAAAGAGATACAACTTTTAGATTGTCACATTCCTGAAGCGTGGATAAAGTTCAAGGACCCACAAAAAGTTTACAAGTTTTCATCTCAAGAAAATGTGTCGGAAAAGGTATTTTTTACTATTCCGCCGGGGAATTACACATTGAAAACACTTCAACAAATCTTCCTCAAAGATGAAGAAAGCTCCAAGCTTACAATTCTTGTGTCCAAACAAGGATATTATCTATATTCCAACAAGACCGTTAATCTTAGGCTTTCCGAAAAACTCTCAAAAAGCTTGGTGTGCCTGAAAAGATATTGCCCAATCAATATTATCCAATAAGATGGATACCTGACAAGTCTTTGTACTTAATGTGTGATCTCATAGAGTCAAAGTCTTCATATTCTAATAAGATCGCCCACAGTGAAAATGTAGAAGTTACCCCCTCAAATTTACTTGCTGTTGTGCCATCTCAAAGTCATCCTTGTATAAAAGTCCAACAAACCAATAATCCAGTCAACTACTTTACTTTGTGTATTCTAGATGAAAAGGGAAGAAAGCCCAACTTTAATAACGAACCTATTCGAATTCATTTAAAGATTTCATACTAGAATAAAAAATTATGGAAGATTACAATAGAATTTATCCACAAGTGCCTCAAAATGGGGAAAATTTCAGACTTCAAAAGGCGTGTGAGGTTCTACAAGGTCTTGAAAGAGAGGTTACGCATTATGAGCGTGTACGTAAGAAATACGCTAGATTGAGGAAACTGATCGTATGGTCAACCGGTGGAATATCTGTCATATTATCCGGTAGTGGATTAGCCCTCAGTTTGACAGGCTTTGGAGCCGCGGTAGGTGCTCCTATTGGTGGAGTTGGTGCTCTGTTCGGTATTGTTTCTACCACTGTTGGAGTCAAATTATCACGAAAGATATCTAAGCATGAAAAAACAGCACAATTAGCAAGAGCAAAGGTGAACACCATACAGGATCTCGTCTCAAAGGCTCTTCGGGACAACACAATTTCTGATCAAGAATTCTCTCTAATCCTAGCAGAAATGGAAAAGTTTGAAAAACTAAAGGTTGATATTCGCCAAAAAGCTCGGCTGGAGGAGGGAAAAAAAGAAGATTTGACTCAGATACGAAGGGAGGTTCGTGCGGAAATTTTAAAGGAACTCACCGTTCCCGCACGTTAAAACTATCATTTGAGAGGACACCGGTAGGGTGGATTTATGAGATTGGTTGCTACAAGGATCGACGGTGATTTAAAAACATCTTATTCTACTTACAAAATAAGATGTCGTTACTCGATGAATTTAAAAAGGTATATCCAAATGCGGATTTATCAAAATTTCATGAAGATAAAGACTGGTATGCGGAAGGCTTATTTGACTCTAGGTATATCGGGTGGTACAATAAAAAACATTTCTGGTATGGAATTTGGGCAAAGGATCCTAATGCTGCTGCTGTGACTAAGTTTAAAGACATTCCGGTGGATGACCGTAAAGATTTATTCAATGATTTGGGTTTAGCGACTCCTAAATTACAATTTCCGGATAGTTTGAAATTAACAACTAAAAAATATCCTATTCCAGCGATAGACTTTGATACCTCCGCTTCAGATATCACGTCCTTGTTAACAGATCTGAATATTTATGTATCACCTAAGCAAAAATTCTCAGCAAAGATGAGAGACATTTTCAAAGAGACTACCATAACTTTCAAGTCTGCTAAACAAGCGAGACGGTGGTTAAATGGTCCTAATTTTAGTTATTGGCCGCAACAACTCAACTTTGCAGTCTGGTGCGCTACATCGGGTTGTGGGATTAGTTTACACGATGGAAAAAGCTATCCCCCTGTTGTTTATAGTTTTATTAAATTTCATGCCTATTTCACTGTGAGGAGGATTCTAAAGGAATTGGGATGTCCTCTACCTGACGACCGCGTTTTTAATCAAACAGACAATCCGTACAACAAGGTGGTGTATCAGAGGTTGTGTAATGAGTTTGGCCTAACAAACCCTGATTTTAGATGGAAAGGAGGGAGAAATTTTGGACTTGGTGATTTATTCTTAGATTATGGTTCTGGATTTCATGGTAAAGGTGGAGGATTCCAAAATGTACATGTTATAAGGGGTTATGACAAAGAAGCTGATAAATGGCCTGATAAATTGAATCTTTTCTCTGATGAAGGTGGAACTTACAATAACGGTAAATTAGTGTCTTTTATAAGAAATGATGATCACGGTGGAAGGCAGTACAATTGGTTCGTCCCTGTGAATGGTCGTGGTTTGACTAGAGCGGGTCTAGGCCGGTTGAATAGGGCGCTTGAAGCGTTTGTTTACAGTGTATTAGGCGCACAAGTTAATGTTAGATCAAGCATAATCGGAAATAGCGGTTCCGCTGTTGAAGCACAGCAGGAGTTTTTGACCTTATTTGAAAGTGCCGTCATTGAAGAAAATATATCCAAAAGCGTGCAACGCTATCAGCTCGCTGTCCAAGAGGCGAAGTTACGATTGAATTTGGCTATTTCCCCCGGCTTATGGTTAATGCCATCAAATTTGATAATCAACACTGAGAGCGTGACCGGCTATAATAACAAGTTATTGAAAGCGGATAATGATATGAGTTTTGGAGTGAATGACTCGCTAAATGAAGAATCAAAACATGTTGGAATTAAACATAACTTGGGCTCTTCAAAGGTAAAGTTACCGCACGCGTACGCGCCTGTAACGCACACTGAGACGAAGCCAAAAACAAATCCAGACGTGACAAAGCCTATTATTGAAAAACCCGTGACCCCGCAGCATGAAACTAAGGGGTGGACCATTAGAAATTGGGGGAGGGGGGGTGGCAATTCCCAAAAAAAAATTCGAGCAAGGCCAATCCTTCCAAAATAAAAATCTTGCAGGGATCCAAGCTAGTAAAAAATATGATACAATTCAGAAAAAAAATTCTTGCACTACCTGATCCCTGAAAAAAAAATTCATGCGCAAAAAAATTGCCACCCCCCCTCCCCCAATTTCTAATGGTCCACCCCTAATCTAATAGTGTTGACAGCTGTCGCGGGTGGATTAGCGTGGTTTCTATTTAAGTAGTCACGAGTACAAGCTTTCGATAGACGGCTATTTCACGTGGGCGCTAATTTACATACAATCAAAATCACGTGGAGAACAATAGATTGCATACCAGAGCTCCCTAACAACCGGCAAGCCTGAAAGTAGATTTCGTGTTTACCTCTAGCGCTCGAAATTGTTAGGGAAGTGTGGAATGTTGACGTCATAGGGTTATAAAAGCTTAGTGCTTGCGAAATAGGGTCAGAGGAAGTGAAATCACAAACAAAAAATGGTTTAAGGAGATACATATTCAATACTAAAAAATGGAGTTTCCAACAGCAGAACAATTCAACAAAAGTAAGAGTCAACGTCAGACAATTACAAAGTGGAGAGATGTGCCTGAGGATATTATTTACCGCGTCGAGAGCACGGAAAAGCTTGAGACGAAATTTGGAGAGCAATTAGTTGCTGTCTTGAACGACAAAGAGGGAAATGCATTTAAAACATGGCTTCCTGCTCGTCTTTGTCTCGAACTCAAAGATTACGGTTGGCAAGGTAAAATCGCCTTTGTTAAACCGCTCAGGCTGAAACCTAAAATAGCAAATCCCAGCCAGAATTATTGGGACTACGAAATTATGTGGTTTGATGTGTAAAAATAGATGAACTTAATGGTTTTTCATAACATGGTTTATGTTATGAAATCACAACTGAAATTTCCACCAAAGTTAATTCTTGTTCTTGTGTGCTTTTAAATTTCAGCCATTCTGTCAGCACTCGGTCCACAGAGCTCTTCGGTGGGCTGTTTTTGTGTTGTGTGACACGCTTTACACTGAGACTTTCGTCTGTTGTGTTCACATATTTGAGACCCTCCGCATAACTTACAAAAGAATTTCTGGATTCCATGAATACATATTCCTTTCCCGTTGCAGTCTTTGCAGATATATCTCACTCGTTTATGTTCGCAGAGGCTACCACCGTTGCATTCTTTACAACGCGGTTTACGGCGGTCGTGGGGGCAAATTTGTGATCCATGACAATCTCTACAATAATATTTTATTTTACCGTGTAGACATTTGTAATCATTCTTGAGAGTTACGCCCGAGAGTGTGTTAGAAGCTGGATTTTGTGGCATCAACTCGAGAATTATCTCTTTAATTACGTTAGCACTCATCGTATTACCAATTTGTTTCTTCATTTGTGTGTTACTAACTACTTGGACAAAGTCATCAAAAAATCCCTGTAAGCGACGTAATTCTGTATTATTTGCATAACGGTGTTTCGGCACACACCACAGACTTCCTTTAGTCGTAATACACGAAGCATATTTGTCTGCATTGACATACTTTCGGGTTCCGGATACTCCAAAAGCAAACTCTATAAAAATTTTACCGTCATCTAAACGCTCCAGAATTTTTTGATGCCGTTCAGTTGCTGGATGAAGATAATTATCAGAATGATCTACATAATCTGCAACATTTTCCAGAACTTTATGTTTCGGCCAGTCAAATGTTTCTTTTGTTCCAACTATATATAGTCTCGGTCGATTCTGTGGAATACCGTAGTCTCTAGTGTTAAGAAGTTTCCATTGAACAGTGTATCCTTTGAGCTTTATTAACTCTCCCCAAATTATTTTCCATGTATTACCTTGATCATGACTGAGTAGTCCACATACGTTCTCCAAAATGAAATACTTTGGTTGCTTTTCTTGAATAACTTTTAAACACCCCCAGAATACGTTACCCGATTTGTGATCAAAACCTTCCCGATAACCAGCAGTAGAAAAAGGTTGGCACGGGAAACCACAGACATATAAGTCAATATCCGGTACTGAGGAAATATCACGCTTAGTTATATCTCCTTCTAGATACGGTCCGTCTGAATCACCAAAAAGAATTTCAGGATAATAATTAGCTTTAATTGATTGTATACAGTATTTATCAATCTCTGATGAGAAGACATGCTTAAATGGAATTCCTAGTTGGCGCAGTGCTTGTATAGGTGCTTCAATACCACTACAGTCTGTACCAACACGTAGTTTTTCTTTACACTGTTCGTAAATCGGTGTTGGAATAGGTCTTTGCACTGGTATATTGGTCCTTGGTGTTGGAATAGGTCTTTGCACTGGTATATTGGTCCTTGGTGCTGGAATAGGTCTTTGCACTGGTATATTGGTCCTTGGTGCTGGAATGGGTCTTTGCACTGGTATATTGGTCCTTGGTGCTGGAATGGGTCTTTGCACTGGTATATTGGTCCTTGGTGCTGGAATGGGTCTTTGCGGTGTATTGCCCAAGGCTTCGATGAGTTCGGCTTTTCGCATCCGAGAATATCTTGGAATGCCTCGCTCTTTGGCGAGGGATTTTAGCTGTTTTACCGTTTGGTTATCCATTTTTATTATAATATTGTTTTTCTTTAAGCCATTTTTCAATTTTTTAAAATTTCTTTCGAGAGGGTATTTCAGTCACCTTGTTGAACAACAGTCAGTGTATGCTAGGGAGACTTTTTGAACAACAGTCAGTGTATGCTAGGGAGACTTTTTTGAACAACAAACACTTTAAAACCTCATGTGCCAGTGGCGCCAAATATATACTACTGCTCGAGAGTATTCAGAGGCGTGCACTCGCTATCGTGTTTCCATTCAAACCCTATTGCCGCGCGCTTACCTTGGCAGCTAGGCCTTTGTCTCTTTCCGATCGGAGAGACCCGGCCTGCTCAAGGTTTGTTCAGAGGATTCACGCGGGAAGTCCTCTATATTCACTTATACGTGCTAGGGTCTGTGAACACGCCTCTGGATACTCTATATTCACTTACACGTGCTAGGGTCTGTGAACACGCCTCTGGATACTCTATATTCACTTATACGTGCTAGGGTCTGTGAACACGCCTCTGGATACTCTATATTCACTTATACGTGCTAGGGTCTGTGAACACGCCTCTGGATACTCTCTGAGATCAGGGGATTCCTCTCGCTTTATTAGACCTGCACAAACCGACCGTTTCAGAAACTTTGTAACTTCAAAGTACTGTTTGGAATTATTGTAGCTTGTCTTCCGTCCTGGCGTGTGTACATTTATTATAATATTTTCGATGTAAGTATTAATGTTTGACCTATTCCTGTAATTCAGTCCTAACTGCAAGAGGAATAATAAACGCTTATAATATTATTATTAAAACACGTGAATTTTGTGACAAAACACGTGAATTTTGTGACAGTACACGTGAAAAGAAAGGCGCTTGGAACGAGGTTACCGCCCCTGCGTATTTACAAGAGCACACAGAACAAGGCCGCTCAATTAAATGCGCGCCTAGTTGAATGGGTATAATAAAGGTTCCTGAACTGTTGCGAATCCAGTGACCTGTTCCTATTTTCCAGTAAAAGGAAGATTGGAAAATTTGCTAGTACTGAAAAATAGATCATTTTTCCTAGCCGGCGCGAGGGAAGAAAAGCGAGCAAGGCAAACAAATTCTAGCAAGAAGACCCAAAAATTTGTCGGCCTAAAATAACAAAATTCGTCCCCAAAAGCCCCTAGACAAATAAAATAGGAACATAATTTGTTTACTTATTCGCGCAGCTTTGCTTCCGTCGCCCATGTTCCATTGTGTGCCCTTACTTGCATTTGCGTCCCACAAAAAACTCACAATGGATTTCACTGCTGTCTGGTTAATCACATGGTGACCAGCTCAACCTGGTACAATACCTTTGTAATAAGACCGGTAATTTCGGGAAGGATGACAAAAAAGGCATTTAGCGGGATGCGGCTTAATTCCTTAAAATCAAGCGTTTCATCTAGTTTACTCTCAAATTCAGCAGCGGCAAGAGGTCTTGATCTTTTTCCTCGCCATGAACGAGACAGAGTTTTACAATTTATCCGCGTTGTCGGAAAGAGTTGTATTCCCTCAGTGCGCCATTTCCAATATCATAACTTGGAATCCAACATTCTCAGATGTCCCGACAAGAGTTTCGTCCATCTCCTCTGTCATCGTATGCTTGCTCGCGATGCCGTTCACACTACTTCTAAACGCAGTTGTGATAAAAGTGATAGCCACAGAGCCGAAGCTACGAGAGAAAAACTCAAACATCGCTCTCGCTTTGTTAGCAATCACAGATCTTTGCACTGGGTTTCTCTCACAGCCTTTGTTCATTACGCGCGAGATCACACATCTTTTAAGAATCGGCCCGATTTGCGTTCTGGAAAACGCCATTCACTTCTGTGTTCATATTTTCGGTGGGGTTTCTCTTTACCTGCTTTTCATGGTGACTTTGGATCGGTTTGTGGCGGTTACAAGTCCATACTCCTACCAAACGCGTATTACTGAGTCCCGTTTGATAACAACGGCCGGAATTGTGTGGTTCGTCACTCTCGTGTTCGTGATTATTCGTTACACCTCTCCATACGACGAACAAATTACCTTGGCTTGCAACATATACTCAACTTCGAAAACCTTTGTACTTATTTCCCTTATCATTTGCTGTTATATCAAGATATTCCGGGAAGCAAAAAAGCAAGAAAATGCCATCAAGAACCAAACAGTCTGCCTAAATGAAATCAAGAAACAATTAAACGAATGCAAAGCCGCAAAAACTGTGTTCATTCTAGTTGGAGCTTTGCTTCTCTCTTATACACCTGTGTTCTTTCTTCTCATTTTCGCAACTTTTCGAATAACTGATATTCTTAATAACGCGTTTGCTTTTTCGTTTGTGCCTTGGACAGAGACATTTCTGTTATTGAACAGCCTCTGCAATCCGATCATCTATTGCTTGAGGAACTCCGTTTTGAGGCGCGCCGTTTTCAAGGCACTTCGATGTAGAAGGTCCCCTCAAGTAGAAAGCGTTTCAGACCAAGACATGATTCCCGGCACCTTAAGAACGACCGGCCAAGAAACAAGTGTGAAAGAGCATTCTCAAACTTTGAAGGCGGAATTCTCAGGGCTAAGACAAGCTTGGGGAAATGGACAAACACATGTGAATATTCCCACAGTCGTCGCTGAAGAACCATGTGGGATGCAAAATGATCGAGGCCCTCGACATTTCTCCGACATGTATCCAAGACAGTAGCTGCCCGATATCCAATCGTTTCCATTTGGAAGTGAAAGCTTTGGATATTACGGAGGAAATGGCAGACAAAGATCAAATTATGGACAGTCAAAGCGGGCTGGAAGAACTTAAAACACGGCTCTTCGCCCTGGGGAATGATTTCCGAAGCTGCGGTCAGCATCACAATTGATCAACAAAATGACTAATACCACGCCCATTCAGGAGTGACATTTCATTTACTGTCATTTTACTCCCACTATACATCCGAACACCAAACTGTGTTTTGGCTTCCGTCCACGAATTTTTTAAAACAGGCTCCTCGACTTTTATGGTGAAAAATCATTGGCCTTTCGAAAATATAAACTCTTAAAAAGCCTTCGTGGAATCTCCCAGAGCTGCCGGTTCACTCGTTTGATTGACGGAAGCCAAACCGCGGTTTGTTAGGGAGAACAATAATTGTAGAGCTCACAGAATTATGAAAATTGCAGTAGTATGCGGGACTGGCGGGACTGAACCATGTTTGCCAATGTTTTGGATTGTATCCATGACAACTACTTCTAATGGCGGATGTTGCAATCATTGCTCTTGTAAAACGCCACCTTTGCTTAGAGAGTGCGAAAGGGTCTTTGCACTATATTGTTAGTTTTTTTTGTTTCTAAATCCGGCCGTATAAAACGCCACCTTTGTTTCCTTCCCAGAGAGAGCGGAAGGGTCTTTGCACTATATTTTTAGTATTTTTTGTGTTTCTAAATCCGTATTGTGTTTTAATTAATATGGTATATTTTTAGTATTTTACCATTGTTGTAATACCTTGCTGTCTACCTTGCTGATTAGCAGGGTATTGTTGTAATATAATTGTGCTATTATAACTACGATAAAAACATTAAAATCCTGAGTCACCTTAAATCAACGATCTTTGTTAGGGTTATTTCCAGGCTTTTAATTGTGAGTTCGGAGAGCTACATTGAGTAAAAACGTGTTTGTTACAAACACTGTATGCAGTATTTTTGTCATGGCATGAGACATCTATGAGATACAACAGCATTGGAAAAAAAATCATTAAAAAACAATAAGCCTTAACTAACTAAACAACACGAAATTGACATTTGGTGAGACTAGAAGTAGGATCCTCGTTTGTACTAGGCCTAAGCGATTTTCAAAAGCTGTGAACGGGCAACAACAAAAAAGCGATGATTTGTATTAATAGCTCAACAAGTGTCCATGGGCGTAGCCAAATAATTTGCGCCATGAGACATCTATGAGATACAGCATTAGAAAAAAATCGGCATGGTTCATATGTGGAGTACTTTTGGATTCACAAGCCTACGCACGTGCGTGCTTACGTGCAGGTAGCTTTACAGGCTGAAATTCAGCCTTTTAAACAATTAAATGGAAAAGTATCGATGGCGCACTTGCCTTTCCATGTCTCTTTCAATGCTGGCTTGCAGTAGGCCGCTTATCCAGCTCGGCGAATAGGTGAAATGAAGGGGAAGCAAGTGCGCATTTTTCAAATTGTACTAGCATAATTGCTATTTTTCGTGTTTTTTTTCTACCAAATTGCTAGTGAATACTTTTCGCCGTTAGCACCTTTTTAGTATGCCTTTTTGAAGTATAGGCGGTTCTCCTGGGAGCCGTTTATTATCTCTCTCTCGTACACTGAGGACTATGGGATCGGGGCTGGAGGCCGAACTCCGAGTCACTCACTATAAGTGCTCATCGGAAAGGAGTTCGGCCTCCAGCATGTCCAGCCCTGATCCCGTCCTCATCCTCCCTTACTCTCATCCTTTGCGAGCAGCTCAAAAGGTGAGGGACGCTCCCCAGTCGACGCTCCCTTCCTAGTATTAGTCGCTCAGGCTATGGGAGGGCCAATTGAATTACTTCAGTGATTTTTGTTGAGGCGATGGTCTCGATATTTCACGTGCTCACGATCGAAAACTTGCGATGCGATTTGCGGCGAGAAACGGCGCGACATTCGCGCGAGCCTGGAAACTAAGCGCGAATTTTTAAATGCAAATTAACTCCTGTCATGGCCGCCATGTGCTCGCCTGGTCTGGAAATCACTTGCCATTAGAAACAGCGCGTCTCCCAAACAAAATGGCCGACAAAATGACCGAAAAGGACTGGAAACCATCGACAACACTTAGGGATTCCTGTGTGTTTCATACTGATCACTCAATAGGAACGCCTGCTGCTGATTTGCAGACTACGGAAGAATGACAACAACGGAGTTAGTTTATTTATACCATTTGCATTTATCTACTTAACGTCCATACCATCAAGCACAGAATTGTCTTCACGCGCCTGAAGATTAGTGCACATAGATTAGAAATTGAGACCGGGCGGTCAATGTGATTTAAAAGAAACGGAGGACGAACGTCATTTTTTAGGTGCAAGCTTTATCAAAAGCTTTATGATGAACTAAGGAAAGAAGTGTTTATGGACGACATGCAAATAAAGAATCTGATAAAAAAACACCAGGAACAACGAAGACGTTTTCACTGCCTTATTAAATCCGCCAGGAAAAATACAAAAAGAAGTGAGCGAGAATGTTTAAAATTGCGTGAAAAATGACTGTACTCAGCACCATTCAGGTTTTTTTTAACAACAATATTTTGTATATATTTTACTATATATTTTGCTGACCTAAAACCCATTGTACTCTAATGTATACGGTGGCGGTGAAACGAATTGAATTGAGTTACGGCTGGCTTTTCCGGACGGTCAAATCCGTCTAGTAGTGAGGGACCGTTCCTTTGTAATCAGGGAGGGGTCAGGGAGGGGTCAAGGAGGGGTCAGGGAGGGGGGGGGGGATGGGGCTAGTGGGCGAAATTGTGGCCCACCCTTTCGTGTCCCTATTTTTTTAGGTTGCCCCCCAACTCCCCAATGTATTTTTTCTGATGACATGAAAGTGAGTGTACATAAAATGTGACATACTGTAAAGTAGTTGTTGTACGGTGTACTATTTTCTTGCCTACAGCATGCTGTAAAAAATACAAACATTTCGTTCCCCTTTCTGTTATGTGCTAGTGCTTTTTTGGTGACCCCACTTTAGAGGCGTAATTTTGGGGGTGGCCCCCCTTTGATGCCGTATTTTTTTGGGTGACGCCCCTCATTTCCACCAGCCCCCTCTTCTGATAAAAAACAATGAACGGTCCCTGATTTTCTGCTTTTGTAATTCATTAAACGACTGACTTTGTACGAGGATTGATCTGGCTTACAAAACACTAGTTCAACACAGTCAGAGAAAAACAACAATATTGAGACTATCGTGACGATATTTGATTTATTTACTGTAGCAGTGTTGTTGTTATTAGGCGTGTTTTAAAAGTATCAAAACTTGTACTCTCCTTTGTACTTTGTATTTATATTCCACATTCGCAAATCCATGGGCGAAAAGCTAGCGGTTATACTAGCATGCTTGAAAATCCGTGAAAAATTCAACTGTTCAAATGGTCCGTGGTTGTCATTCTTTCGAAGTCTGCAAATATCAGAATAAAACACACAGGAATCCCTATGAAGTGTTGTCGGTGGTTTCCAGTTCTTTTCGGTCATTTTGTCGGCCATTTTGTTTGGGAGACGCGCTGTTTCTACTGGAAATCAAGAAAGGGCAAGTTTCACTCGCTTTTCAGGTTATACTAAATTATTTGGCCGAAGATTTACAACTTTAGCTTTACTAACTGCGAATTAAACGCAATTTTGTATTATTACACAACGTTCAAACTCTACTATCTTCTGTTTCAGATTCGAAAGCTGTACACAACGGAAATCGGGATATGTCCTCTGACACCAACTAGCCCTGCGTGTTTAGCTGGAAATCAGCGGCTGTGCTCTTCAGAAGGAAATAACCAGACAACAGCAACCCCTCGCAGCCGAAAAGCCAAGTTCAACAAGAGTCCCTTTGAAACCACGTGAATATAGCCACGCAAGGGATGGCCTTCCAAACAGCAATAGCAGTCAGCAAGCAAGAGAGGTCGAGACAGAAGTGACCGACCCTTGACCTTCTCATAAACAGTGGGTATTCTACAATCAAGTGCAAAACGTTGGTGCCCGGTTGGTGCCCTTGCCTCTCCTTCCCTCCTCCTTTCCCAGTGCTTTGCCCTTTCAATGTTGCAGGTTGAGCTGGACAAGCGGCCTAATTTTCCAGCCACAATTGAAAGAGGCAGGAAGGGAACGGAAGTGCAAGTGCGCCAACTACTTTTGCCTTTGATTGTAGCTACGATAGGTCCGATAGCATCCCCTATATTTCGCAGAGGATTTTAGTGGAAAGCGCACTGATCCAGAAGGTCCTAGGATAAAAACTTTATTTGATATTCCACACAGCGTTTTATTGATGTTTCTAAGCGGCATGTACAATGCAAAGAAATTGGCGGCCTTGGGGTGGGGAGACACAAGTCTAGATTAGACATAGAAACATGCCTCGCATTGTGGGGAATTATCAGGGCATTAGCAGGCTCGGAAATCTAATGGTAGGGGGTGCGGGACTTTCCACTGACTAGTGCATTAACATATATTAGCAGTTGCAATTTTGTGCATGCAAATAGAGAACGTCTAGTCCACAAAACTAGGCAATATTTTGCAACATTGGCACTTTTTAGTCGCAATGTGAAAATGTTGATCTGTTTTGGGACTGTATCGGTCACAATTTGTGATTTCTTGATCAACACCATGTCAGACCATCTCCAGTCGAGTAGAATACATGAAGCTTGTCCCTTGCAGGGTCACAAAGAAAATTATTTGTTAATCAAACATTTTTTTGCTGGCAAGCAACTGCTATCCCCCTTGATCTCCATGTGCTCTATGTTGATCCTAATATATTTAAGTAACGTAATGTAATGTAGGAACTTGTATACCGCAAATTATCATGTAAAAAGTAATGGTCCATATAAAAGTAATGGTCCATATAAGAACTAGGCAAGCCAACGGCAAAGCATGCTGGAATGCAATTAATTTCTATTGAAAGTATAGGCAATTTTAATGGCTTAGACATGAAAATCAGTAAATTCACTATGCTAGAAAAACTTGTCTGAGGATTTTTAGGGATATATAAGCACATGTGGTACTCACAAACAGGATATGCAATTTTAAGAGACTTTGTACGTGGGGAACCTAGCGTAAAATGCTGATTCTCACTCCTTTGTCCTTCTTCAATTTGATTGGTCTAGAGATATTATTTTGCCATTTTTTCTCAAAGGAAGTCGAAATCTATCAAATTTTCCCTTTTATTATGTTACTAGTCATGATAACTTTCTGTGGTAAAAAAATATGACATATCTTACGTGGGGAACCTTCAATGCCGTAGAACAATGGAGGTTTGCCTAGTTCTTGCATGGATGATTACTTAATTTCACTTTCTTTTTCTGGAACTTTCACTATTTGATTACAATGATTTTATAACATTATTTTCTTTTTCTTTTTCCAGTATTAACAAGCAATCTTCACACCATTATTACTTTTGCACACAGGCGACCCTCTAGAGCACAGGCCAGGACACAGTAGACTTTTACAGGCCAGGAAGTCAGCATCAGTTAGTCCAAAGACCAGTAGATCTAGGACCCCATGATCCAGACCAGAGTGAACCCTCAGACCATCAGCCAAACCATGGTGAGCCCTTCAATCCATCAGCCAGACCACAGTGAGCCCTTCACACCATCAGTCAGACCACAGTGAGCCCTTCAGACCATGAGTCAGACCACAGTGAGCCCTTCACACCATCAGTCAGACCACAGTGAGCCCTTCAGACCATGGGTCAGACCACAGTGAGCCCTTCAGACCATCAGCCAGACCAGAGTGAACCCACAGACCATCAGCCAAACCATGGTGAGCCCTTCAATCCATCAGCCAGACCACAGTGAACCCTTCACACTATCAGCCAGGCAACAGTGAGCCCTTCAGACCATGAGTCAGACCACAATGTGCCCTTCAATCCATCAGCCAAACCATGGTGACCCCTTCACACCATCAGCCAGACAACAGTGAGCCCTGCAGAGCATGAGTCAGACCACAACGAGCCCTTCAGACCTGAGTCAGACCACAGTGAGCCCCTCAATCCATCATATAACCAGACCACAGTAATGGCCCTTCAGACCATCCACCAGAACACAGTGAGTCCTTCAGACCATCCACCAGAACACAGTGAGTCCTTCAAACCATCCACCAGACCACAGTCAGCCCTTTGGACCATCCACCAGACCACAGTCAGCCCTTCAGACCATGAGCCAGACCACAGTAAGCCCTTCAGACCATCAGCCAGACCACAGTGAGCCCTTCAGACTATCAGCCAGACCACAGTAAGCCAGATCACAGTGAGCCCTTCAGACTATCAGCACAGTGGGCCTTCAGATCATGAGTCAGACCACAGTGAGCCCCTCCGACCGTGTGTCAGACAAGAGTAATATTGAACATAATGTGCAATTCCAGGAAAAATTCAATACCCCACCATGGAGGGAATTGGGAATTCCTGAGGGGTGGGTGGGTCAATTTACCTGTTATTTTCCACACAAATACGTTTTTTTTTCCTTTGGAAATTCCAGAGGGGTGGGGTGGGGGTCTTTAAGTACATTCCCCCAGTGGTGGGGGTATGGTTTTTTTCTGGAATTGCACAATGTTACCATTTAGAAGACCACAAACCAGTCTTTTTTCAATTCTTTGTTCCTGTATCAGTGGTTGAGCCAGATTTTAAATATCTTTCTTCTTTGTTGTAGTGGCACTATGTGCAACTACTTTTGTGAGCCAGAACATCAGGAACAGATTTCCTATAATAATTTGCTGAGACGAGCCCCCTTTTAATGAGGAAGAGTGGGGAGGCAACAAGATGTATACACCATTAACCAATTGTTTACCAGACAGGCAAAACAAGTGTTTACTTAGGGCAGTGTTCGCATTGAGCTGAGCTAGTGGGTAGCTGGGGATAAGCTTTGTTTTATCAAGGGTTGTGAGCCAATCAAATGTTTTGTTTTATCAAGGGTTGTGAGCCAATCAAATGTTTTGTTTTATCAAGGGTTGTGAGCCAATCAAATGTTTTGCTTTATCAAGGGTTGTGAGCCTAGACTAGATATGCAAATAGGCCCTATGTGGAGTGATGGCTCAACTGCTGACGCAGGAACAAAAAAGATCAATATTTAGATATTATTGTTCCAGAAAAATATTGTAAATTACATTGCAGATTAAACAAAAGAAAACTGAGTCCCACAAGGCCCTGATGGCCCCATCTGATGGTGGTGCTCCAGACATCAAAACCGGTATGTGTGTCAACTCACTACACTCAGTACTGAGGCTCCTGTACAAGCTCCAAACTGCTCAGCAGACAGTATCTCCTCAGCCCTCAAGGCTACAACTCTAGGGCACCAGGACATTGTTATTCACATCTACCAGGTGTCTCACATGACTGATGTGGTCATGATGGTAGGTACAAAAACATGCTGTACATGACTGATCACACATTCTGATAATGTAGCATGCCAGCTTGATAGCAAATTGGTCCACATAAGGTGAGGGTGACATTACTCATTTTTTCTTTTTTTTTTCTTTTAAAACTTGTAAGGCATCCTAATATGATCTAAGTCCTTGGCGGGCTCGGATGAGAAGCTCTGCTACTAATGAGACATGTAACCGGTACATGTCATGAATTTGGTATCCGTACAAACTCTGTAGATAAATTAATAAAAATTCCATTTCATGCCAGATAGAATAACAAATGCAAAAACAAAGATCATAAATAATAATAATATTTTGGTGATCATTAAGGATTTTTCAGTTGATCACATAAATAATATTCTAGTAATAATTTAAAATAAATGAAAATTAAATCTATATCATCATTTCATATATTATATTAAAAGGAAACATGATAAAATAAAAACAAACAAGATTTAAAACTTTGGTGGGGAAATATTACATTTTCAGCAATGTAACAAGAATAAAGTCTAAGTTCAAATAAAATGGGACTATTTGAAAAATATGCTGGCCTTCAAGTGACCTAGCTGCAAGCTATAACCTATTCTTAATTAGGAAAGTATTATTTAACACAAAACTATAAAAAGCAGGGGCATAGCTAGGGGGAGGGGTCTTTTTGACCCCCTCCAGCGATGAAAATTTTCATAATTGAGCTGTGTTCCATTTAGCCAATATGGTGGCCAAACATCAAATTTTCTATATAAAAAATTAAGTTTCCACTTTTACCTCAGATTTGGTTAATTTTAGCCTTCAGTTGTCCTTTTAAAGAAAAATCAACAATAAGCTTAAGGTCATAATACATTTTCAGTAGTTGTGAACCCCCCTTTTCCAAATGCTGGCCATGTCCCTGTAAAGCAATTAACAGGTTCTAGTTCCTTTTGTATATCTAGAAAATATTTCCCAAATTTATTTAATATAATTAATACGGTACCTAAAATTAAGGAGTAAATGCAAACTTTAAATTACAGTTGTGTCAATTTATTTCCAAAAGAACTGCCTCATTTCACTTTATAATGAAAAATAATCTATTCTTCAGCTATGTTTCCACACAACTCTAATTTGACTTTGCCAAAGTATCACTTAGTCAATTAAGTTTGCTTTGTTAAAGTTATACATGTTGCGATATGATTTGCCTAGTGGCAACTAAACAATAAATTGACGGTTTAGTCTCAGCAAATTTGATGAATAAGTAAAACAGAACAGCTGTTACATGGATTCATGGGCTCCAAATTTCTAAGTAAAATTTTCTATACTCAAACATTTTCCATTAATTTAGCTTATTGAGACAGAGTGTAAATGACCTGCTAAAATCACTAAATTTCAAATAGTAAAGTCAATTTAACTCAGATAAGCTTGATTGTTTTGCATACAGACTCCTTAGACTTTTTTCTAATGGGTCCGTCTTTGAGATATTAGGCTTTTAAACTTTGCATGGTTTCTGTGCCATTTTATGGGCGAATTAGCACTTTGATCAGGAGTTATGCAAACTTTGTTCAATCACATCTAAAAGTCATATTCTTCAAATTTCTTAAAAATTGAATTTTTAAGTTTTGTCTCCCCGATTACCTTCCATGTGTGTCCAGCTAGAAGACTTGAGACTTTAATAAAGTTATTATGATAAGTTAAAAGCTTTAGGTCGTAGAAACCCTTATAAGAAATATTGAGCTTTTATATTGAAATTTGGCAAAGCTAGACGAACATTTCATTTTTGGTCATTTCCGCTCTGTCGCTTATGGATATCTAGTACCCCAACTGGCAGCTCGACTTGATGAAACTAAAAGTTCTAAGTAAACATTCTAAACTAAAAGTTCTAAAAATTAATTTAAAGTAAACATTCTACAGAAGAGTGCAAATTCATGGATTGGCTTTCAAAAAAGCAGAGTTATGAACATTCCAGCCCTAATTGTGGGGGAAGTTAGAATGTCTTTGTTTTAAAAGGAGTAATCTCACATGGGGTGGTGCATATGGGGGCGTAATTTGTTATCTCTGGCATGTTCCCTTAATATCCAGAAATGTTATCAGTAATAATATATGTACTGTATGGGTTTGTATGTATCACCAAGGTAACATCAGTCATGTGAGACGGCCAGTAGGTGTGAATGACAATGTCCTGGTGCCCTAGAGTTGTAGCCTTGAGAGCTGAGGAGGTACTGCCTGATGAGCAGTTGGAGCTTGCACAGGAGCCTCAGTACTGAGTGTAGTGAGCTGGCACACTGCTGGTGCTGACAGGAGCATCAACAGCTGGGGTCTGAGGGGACTTGTGGGACTTTATGTAATGTCCAAAAAGGTACTTACATACCTCATAAAGTTGGAATAAAGTGTAAACTCCATTTATTAAGTGTCTTTTATTAAACCAATTCTACCTTTACAAACTACTTACTGTGCAAACCAAATGTTAAAACAAGTACAATGAAAAGTTTTTAAAGTGTCACTAGTACCTAATTTGTCACTTACTCAAAATTCCACCAAATTTGGTACAAGTACTAGACATCATGATCTTTCAGCTTTACGCCAGAGGTTGAAAGGAAAATTGGGTATTTTTACCCCAAAGTTCGATCCTAATGATGAGGTCAACAAATTCAGACCCTCAAGATACACCCCCTGTGACACATGATCTCAGCACAGTTCACGACATTTGCAAAGGCCAATCCCAACGCCTGTTCAGTACAAGTACAATCAGAAATCGAGAAAACGGGTATTTTACATGCATATACGAAGTCTATCAAAATAATGCTAAAGCTGGTGCAAAATGTGACGACTAGAACCGGAGAACTAAGACATATTACAGTCCAACTTATTTTTGTGAGAGAAAAAGACGCATATACAATCTGCAGTTCGGGCTCCCCGATTTGGACTGAGATCACGTGTCACACGCGCGGTGTATCTTGGGGGTCTGAATTTATGGACCTCATCGATCTCATTAGGATCGAACTTTGGGGTGAAAATACCCTATTTCCCTTTCAACCTCTGGCAAAATAAATGGAGTAGTGCTAAAGATCATGTTCTCTAGTACTTGTGTGCCGAATTTGGTGGAATTTCAGTTAAGTGCAAATTCGGTGCTAGTGGCACTTCAAAGGCCCGTTCACACGGCGCGATTTCAGCTGCGATCTGAGGTGCGATTTCTGTGGCGATCTCATGGCGATTTCATATCGCGCGGTGTGAACGGCAGGCGATCTTATGGCGATTTCACTTGCGATGTCGCCGCGACGTCGCCAGGCGTTTTGAACATGTTCAAATTCCACTGCGATGCGGGTGCGATTTCTTGAGATCCCCAACAAACCGACGATATCGCAGTAGAGCGAAATCGCCGGCCGTTCACACCGCGCGATATGACGTCGACGATCGCCGCAAAAATCGCACCTCAAATCGCAGCTGAAATCGCGCCGTGTGAACGGCCCTGAACACCCATGTTGACGTCACAAAAGGGCTTTATGACGTCACCTCGGTTGTCACATGATTATTTGATACATGAATTAAATCCAGTTCGTCGTTTTATACCTGCCAACCCTGCATAGGTACACGCTGCTAGCCTGCATGTGAAAAACAGTTATCCACTGTAATTGAGATACCTGAAGGCATCTTTTTAAAGATATTTTTTTCATTTCACCGTCTCTAACGTTCAAATTCAACTTAACGAGTGGCAGGTATATCACATGAAGTTGTAACGTCATATGACGTAATCATATGACGTTATAAGCTTCCTATCTACGTCATGCATACATGGCGATGCTCCATTCGCTGGCTGCATTGACTGCAGGCTTCTTGATAGTAAGAATGAATGCACTCGCGTCATGGCTGAAATGCAGCGGTTTGGTTGATCCATCTGCAATAAAATGAAAACAGAGATCTAAAGTTAAAGACGGTCATATACCTGTTTCATAGCCTGTGGCAGATACAGAAATGTCTTACTTTCGACTCCAACATGACATCTACTAGGTTTTTATCATGTACTATTTTTGGCTGTTCCATTTTAGATCCGCTACCCCCTATCGAGGAGCCTGGAATTTCCGCAGGGCATTCATTCGCAAATTCGGAATTTCCACAGGGGGCACAAGAGAATGTTGAATTTCAACAGGGGCTGCTTCAAATTTCTACAGGGGTTGCGCAGAAGTCTGGGATTTAGAGCATTTTTCGACAGTTTGGAGTGTTCCTTGAAAGGGAGTATACGGGTATCTCTCGTAACGTACTGAGGGCTGCAAAACATGAATTTCAATGGCCAACCTTATTTGAAACAGTATACTACCATTTGCGTCCATCCATGAAGCTTGGCGATGTTTTCGCGAAGGTTTACTTTTCAGCGTGCACGTTTTGTCGAGAAGTTGTCGCGTTTCTCGCTCGTTGATTGGCTCCAGTTTTGATCGTTATTTTTCAGCCAATCAGAGAGCGAAAAACGTGACTACGTTTCAACAAAACTTGCACGTTTGAAAAGTAAACTGCGAAAAAATCGTCACTCTTCATGGACGGACGCAAATGGTAGTAATAAATTACATGCGATATAAAAATTACCTGGGTAGTGAGTACGATGTTTTTAGGAGAGTTACTGATACCAAGGATCACAATGCGTTCGATCCATTCCTTAGTCTGGTAAGCTCCGTCAGTTGGCTTCTCTTTCCTGAAAGAACACACGAAAAAACGGCGGTCAGCTCTGAGGGTATAGTCGGACCCCGCAGATGTGTGGCAAGAAGTTTTTATTGGTGTTACGGAAGACCAAAGGCTTGAAGACAATGGGACAATAGTCAAGAACAGGGGCGTAGCAAGGGGAGGTTCCGGGTTTCCGGAATAGTAATAACAAAACGTGAAACAAAAATTGTTTAAAGTTATAATCAAATGGTAGGTTTGGATCCGTCCATCTTGGAAAGGCTGGCTACGCCCTTGAAGAACAAAACACTTATATTATATTAGCGAAGGACCATCAGGAAAATAGGAAACAGGAAAATAGGAAACAGGAAAATATGAGCTTTAAAGAGCCCGTGTCAGCCACTCCTTTGTTATTGTTTTCATTCGATATTAGAACATGAATTACGTGTAGAAATATCGAAATAACCATCCGCAAACGAAGTTATATTCTTGATTTATAGAATTCGACGTTTCTGTTTTTCTCAAGCATTTGCTTAACCAAATCTCTACTTATAAAACATTTATAGAATTCATTAGAAAATATCGCAACAAACATCCTAACTCAGCCGATGGAAATGGATGCTTTTTCCCACTCGTGTGTTACTAGGCTGACAAAATGGTGACTGACCGAGACTCTTTAATTGTTTAACACTAACAGCATGTTCCACATAGAAGTGAAAAATCCCTCGTCACTCGCAGGTTCCTTGGCGGGCTCTTTAAACTTCGAATCAGTTTCATTCCTACAACACCAAACGAAGGACTATCGATAAGTTCTCTACTTTCTCGTCGGCCACTTTGTCAGCCAAAAAAAACATGGAATCTATCCATTTCCATCGCCTGTTTGGAACTCGTTGTGCAATAACATATTTTAAATGGACTATTCAAGTACGAAAGCTTGGATAGAAATGCAAACTTTGACTTGCTTCTTTTGAAATACCACAGGACATAACAAATCCCAACCCGCATGGAACTCTAGCCTTTTGTGATCATATCCTTTATTGCCACTGGTCTAAGAGAAAGGACCAAGGCTTTACAAATCCAGGTAAGTATTTCCAGCTTTAGACTACAAATACTTTGTAGTCCGAGTTTTCGCCCGGCCAATGCAGAGCCGCCAATGTATGGCCCGTGAATTTCTTTTGACATTGGCGGTAAACACAAACGACGCTGCACATGTTTAGTTTAGCTGTTTAACTGGAAGCTAAACTAAGCATTGATTAATTTTTCCATCGAAAGTAGATGTTTCATTTGGCTTTTGGCGGGATTATAACTGACTCGATAACTGATAAAGCAAGAGCGAGCTGAGTTGTAGCCATAGTTACAGTTACGACACTATCTTGTTGCGTTGGCCTTACGAAGACTCCAAGTAGATTAGCAGATAAATGACTAGACATACTTGGCGGTGAGTTTTCCTTGCTTGAAGGTGAACTTCATGTAAGCGAACGCTCCATTCTTGTAGGCAAACGTACGGTAGTCGTCGATGTATAAATCGCCTTCAGCTTCACCCTGAGGAAATGGAGAAAATAGTGAGCAGAGTGAGGCCAAATAAAACAGTCCGGGAAGAGGAGGGTCAGAAGGGAGGGGTAAGATACAGGACCAGTTTACCGTGAGGGTCTGACTGAGTGTCAGTTCACTGAGAATGTTTTCAAGATATTGGTATGATTCCATAACTCGTATCATTATCGAACGTCAGTCAGCCCTCATTTTGTCAGCCTAGCAACATACGACACGTTATATCGAGTGTAGACAATAACAAAGGAAGGGGCTGTCTGGAGTACTTTAAAGGAACACATCTATTTGTGCGGCAAGAGGCAATACCAGCACAGTAGCCAATTAGTCCTGTCATTTTACGTGAATAATAAGGCTAACCCAGAACAAATTGCAACAGTACAAACCTCAAAGGATTTAGACTCTACTATACTCACTTAATAACATATCAAAAGTCGTCCAAAATCCCGATACGGCAACATCTCGAAAAAAGGGATTTATTCAAAGCAATTGGAAACAGCTTTCTTTGCCATATTGGCTTTTGTTATTAAGAGGTTTACGGCACTTAGAGCTCTGCGCTGATAAAACTAGTTCTAGACTGTAACGCGTTACAGGTAAATATTCTAACGCTCTTTCCTTTACATAGAAATGACCCCTTATTTAGAGTCTATTGATGTTTGCCAACCGAATCCATTATTAAGAATTATTGAGTTGTTTATGGAAACGTGTTTCAAGATTGCTAGTCAGGCACTGTATTGGACTTATGACATTGGAAATTTATCTTAGTCAAAGCGTAGTTTGCAAAAATAACATACCTAACAAAGTACATATAACACGAATGAGTCCATTTTAAACCACTAAACACTTAGCTGGGAATACTGTACAGTATAGCGAATATCAAAAGCTTCGCAAAACTAAGTGCGGCAAAACTCAATAATAACAAAGGGCAAGATGGCCGCGAACAAAAGAAAATTATCCCATCAAGTTTTCCTAATTTTCAGGAAGTTGCCGTGCTCGGATTTTGGACGGTTTTTAGTATGTTCATTAGTACATCAAATCTAAAAGGGTTTTGAAGAGAAAGCTACTGTTGCAATTTGTTCCGGGTCAAAATGCATTATTACTGGACTAAATGTTGTTCAGTATCTCGAATAGCTCCTAGAAGTCTTAGTCCTGTTATTGGACCAAAACTCACCTATTCTTGCCTGTTCCCTCCAACACAACGTTTAGGCCTAATCATGCCTGTTCCTGCCTACCTTAATCACAATTTTCCATTCTCGCCTAGTATCTACTAACTACGCCTATTATCTCTTTCTCTTGTTATCTCTTCTCTTGTCCTTTCTTATTGGCCAAATGTTACTATTCTCGCCTCTTCTTGCCCTTCCCCGCCCTTTCTCGCCAGCATCCTCCCCCGCCCCCTGAAATTTCTATTCTCGCCTATTCATGCAGCTCGATATTTTTGGTCCAATAACAGGCCTAGTCTTGATGATCTACTAAAGAAGATTTTCATGACCAAATGTTTTTCATGAATCCTCTATCTCAAAAACTCTCTCCTTACCTTGGGGTCCAGCGCGAGAGTGAGTGTGAAGGGGTCTTGGTGTGAGAGACTCGAGGCGCGGCGGACTCGTTCCTTACGAGGGATGATGGTACCTCCACGCTGGAACACGGGGATCTGACAGAAAAACAGATTAAATTTTAAGCTAAAATCACTTCGTATTCGATCTTACGAACGACGGACATGAAGGGCATGAGAATTTCTAAGGACGTGGCGTTTGTGACGCGGCCATAAATTTTTATTCCCCTCGTTCTGAAACGTCATTGCTATGGTTACTATAGATGCGTTGCTATGGTTACTTTCGATAGATGCGTTGTTATGGTTACCTTTTCCAGTGGTGCCGCCACTACCACTTGGTTTCCGCCCCGATAGATCTTCATCTCGTCCAAATGGTACCAGTACTACAAACAGAAAGCGAAACGAGAGCATTACAGTGTAATTGTGCCATCATTTGTTACAGTCAAATTCGTTGTGTCGCGCTGGGAATTCTTAAAACGTGGTTTAATTTCGAGAATGTTTTCTGTTCCTGTTTCGCGTAGTGCACTCAACTGGGCTTTAGCCGTTAGATGATTCGACTAACAAAATGA
The DNA here is from genome assembly GCA_033964015.1 of Scolanthus callimorphus. Lineage (NCBI taxonomy): Eukaryota > Metazoa > Cnidaria > Anthozoa > Actiniaria > Edwardsiidae > Scolanthus > Scolanthus callimorphus. Next base: position 28,286,501 of record CM066915.1, on the reverse strand, counting down.
AAAGAAAAGAAAAAAACGTGACGTTTTCAAAATTCGCAGCGCGAAACAACGACTCTGGCTGTTAACAAGGGCGGCAACTCCTAGTGAAAACCATCAGGTTTAAGGTTGCCATTAACTTGCCTGGTCTTTGCCTGGTAAGTACAGGTTCACTGACGTCTGACCCTGTTCCGTTACCGGTTTCACAAGCAGTTGATTACCTACAAGTACAACAAACAACACAGAAAGTTATGAATCCCACACAATCTCTTGGGTTCAGGCAAAAGCGAGCGAAGCGAGCCACTTGTGCGACATTCAAAATCAAGCGACGGCTCGAGAAGCAAACTGATTAACAAACTCGGTCCAAAATAAAAAGTATAGTGAAGTAATATAATCTATTACTGCGAGTTTTATAATTGTGCGTCGGCCAACAAATTGTGCTTTTAAAGCGATACTCGGTAGCTTTTGCTTAACCTCCGAGTGGTGTTTGTGTTTGATAAGTGTTAGTTGTGCGATGGAAGGAAGCTGCTAAAACACGGTTTGACTGTTGCTTCAGAACTCGCAGAATTATGAGAACCACAGCGAACTAAATTGCGACCTAGCAAGACGATTCTGAAAACAAGCCAAGGATAGCTGAGCTTACCGACTAAGAACTCATCCTCCAAGGCAAACGTGGATTTTTCCTCTGGATACTCCACCCACAGAGGGCTGAGAACAGATGAAACAAGGACACAAATTAGAAATTAAAGGGGCCGGTTGTTTCAGCAAAATGCTAATGAAATAAGACCAGTGGGGGTTGGGGAGTTCTGAATGCCAACGACCCTCCCTTCCCCAACTAACCGTAAAATGCCCCCTCACCTCATCGTACAATTCTCGGCCTTCCCTTCCCCCTCGCAATACAATTCTCGACCCTCCCTTCCCCCCCTCGCAATACAATTCTCCACCCTTCCTTCCCCCCCCCCTCCCCCTACACACACACACACTCACCGTATGATGGGCGTGCCGTCGTCAGAGGCATGGTAGAACAGTGTGTACCACAATGGCAGCAGGGCGTAACGGGTACGTATGGCGTTACGGATGATTGTCCTTATATGGTCATCGAACAGCCACGGTTCACGCCGTTTGGTGTCGATATGCGCATGCGCACGGAGAAACGGCGTGAAGATGCCAGTCTGTAAGGTTGACAAATGAGAATGCATTAAACAACATAATATGAAACGTTCCTCTCCGAAACAATGAAATCGCCGTTGTCACATGTAAATGAAGATGGTCTCTGTTATGTGTGTAAACTAATCAAGAAACAAACCGCTGCATAAAAGCACCCTCATCACTGATTATAAGTACATGAGTAAATGTGGTCTTTGTTATGATTGTAACAAACAACCCTGACGCATTGCCCGCTTATTTCCTTTCCTCATTATCTTGTCAGTCAAATGTCTAAATAGCCCAGAACCCTCTTCGAACCTCGTACCCTCTTCGAGATGTTTTTGGTTCCAAGGCGTTAATGGTTTTGTCTAAATTTGGATGTCTGAAAGATTAACCAGGCTGACAAAGAACAGTTTTATTGACTTGATACGAACGCCAGAACGCCGTTTTGGAAATGAAGAGTTCACAGAATCATGAAAACCGCAGTAAGCGTAATTCTACTCGTTAGAGGCTCCAATCTAAGGGGAGGGTGGAAAGTGATTTTGCGAGTAATCCGCAATTTACTACTTAAAATGGAATCCGCACTGAATATAAAATACGAGAAGAAAAATTGAGACAGCGTTCGCGCCATTTTGTCGCCCGCAAACACTACAAAACATTTCAGCGGTTTCTCGTTTTACGAGCCAGCGATTTGTTTGGTGATCAGCGGCCAAGCGCATGCTCAGTACCAAATCTCCGCATGATTTTTATGGCATTTTTATCGCAATGTCAGGTCGTCGTGAGTGAAGCATCAGCAATCTCATGTAGACAATCACTCTACGACACAAAGTGTCGTGAAATCATGATCATGATCTCATCATTTGCTCCCTCTCACAACTTGTCAACTTTAGCAATGTCGAGACAAACACCGCCGAGAGAAAGCATCGGAAGGTCAACTTCGCCCACAGGCAGCCAAATCAGATTTTCTGTATAGAGGAAAATAATTGTGAAGGGATTGTTTTAAAATAAAGAGAGACATCAAGTAACTGTAACGCGAACTGTGTACTTCGCACGAGCTCCTTCTCCTAAAATGGGTTGACTGATTGGGCTGACTGATTGGGCTGACACTTTTCGTGGTTTTCAAGTTTCTAGTGATTAAGTCAGGTTTCTTGCACACTGATTGGTTAAAACGGAACGGTCGAAATGTCCCTGTTCAGTAGCTCACCTGGTACCAACGAACCAAGAGTTCAGGCTCAGGATTTTTGAAGAAACCGCCAACATCCGCTGCCAAAAATAAACCAAGATGAGCGAAACGCCGTGTACCAATAAAAAGTGGTGTGTTCAGGGCACAGGTTAAAGGGGAGGATAAAAGCTGGAAATTGTGTTATGTTAGTACCTGCTTCCCTGAGCGCTAATAATGGGAGAGTAAAAAAAGGTGATGCCTAGAAAGAATTGGGAAGTGGAATGGGCGCAAAGGTACCCATGTTTGGCAAGCAGGGAAATAAAAAAAAAAATCATGCCGGCTGCACGCAGGATAAAGCGAGAACCGTTGTTTTCGTTCGGCGCCTGTTTGGTTGTTGTTATTTTGCTTCAGTTGCAATGCCGTTGGGTTAGTAGTGTGCCTTTAAACCTACTCTTTTGGGATATCAAAACGGTCAAGACACAGTGAAGAGCTTACCTCCCGCGAAAGGTAATCCTGCAATACCAAGGCTGAGAATCATGGGAATGGATGCCTTCAGGTGTCCCCACTCCGCCGTGTTATCACCAGTCCAGATCGGTCCTGATAGAGGAGAGCATTTGTTACGTCAGTACCCTATAGGATGTCTATCTTTCGCGGCGTCATACAACGTGACGTCACTAACTCATGGTTCGCACAGCTGTAAGAACCCTCGATGAAAGCTTGTCGCAGCTTGCGCAAACAGTTGTTTGTGTTTTATTTGTTTGTTTGCTTTCGTACTGCCCGTACATCGATAAGATCACTGAACAATGATTTAGAAACAGATAATTTAATGGGAGTAGCAGTTAACGGTACATGGGTCAGGAACGATAGCGCTCTCAACAGAAGGATAAGGTTTAAGGAGTTAGAGAGCCTCTGTGTCAGCCGCCATTTTGTCAGCATAGCAACATTCCAAGTCAGAGAAAGTATCCATTTCCAACGGCTCATTTAGAGAATCTTGTGCAGAGTTCGGTACATCAAGCATCAAACTTTGTTTATAGATAGTTATTTCGAGATTGTAACACGTGATCTTACCATACCTGTGTGCCCGCAAAGAATGCCCTGGAGAGTACAAAGGGTCTCTCGAGTCCTGCTGAGCGCTGAATGAGCCCTTCACTGGTCGCCTTGTGCAGGTACAACCATAGACGTTATGGACATCCCTGTGTTCCCAGTTATCAAAGTGAATAGCGTCCTTGTGCATAGTGATCTCGGGGCCATGAAACACTGACGGCTGAGAACAGAGACGCATACACTTTTAGGGGAAGGGGAGGGGGCACAGAGACCGTTTGATTTGCATCCCACGTATTGAGAGGTGCTTAGGAGTGAGGCATCAGCAATCTCATGTAGAGAGTCATACCACAGCACTATGATGCCATGATTATCGTCAATGCATTATATCATCCTTTGCCTACACTAATTTTCCTCTTTGCTAATAAAATCACAAACCGCAGAAGACCAGACTCGCACCCATTCGCTATAAAATAAATGAGAAAAAAAAGGAACAAGAGGGGTGGAAAAAGAGTGCGATGCGCGAAGGCTTCTGGGAAGAGAAATGAGGGCGTGCAAGGAATTGCTCTTCCCACAATTCCTTGCGCGCCCTAGTTTCTCTTCCCAGAAGTCTTCGCGCATCGCACTCTTTTTCCACCCTTCTTGTTCCATTTTTCTCAATTATTTTAGCGACTTAGCACGTCGCTGCCATCAGTGTCATTACTGCAGCAGCAATACGAGTACCATAATTGCCATCATCAAAGTCAAAACAAATTTAAACAACAACAGCAACAAATAATTGCCATCATGGAGACTAGAGATACACAGGGAATTTCTGCAGAAATCCATCCATGGGAAAAGCTGAATTTCCCAAGGCACACGCATGGGAAGTGTGCGGAACTCACAAGGATCCGAACACTTCCCATTCTTCTACCATGGGGAATTCAGCATTTCCCATGGATGGATTTCTGCAGAAATTTCCTGTGATAATAGCCCACCTCGTTCATGTCGTTCCAGATGTAAAGATGGCTGGTGGATCCCTGTGGATAATCAAGTATTCTTTTGAAACTCGTATCATATCAACGTTGACTAAAAAGAGCCTGCACGGTCCAAAATTGATACAGTCATTGTTACTCAGTCTAGATGTATCCATCATCGTCATCACAATCATCATCATCATTCACAATTTCCTTTCTTATAATCATCTAAAGAGCCCGTGACAGCCACTCCTTTGTTACGGTTTTCGACGAATTACGTGTAGAAATCTCTAAATCAACATCACATAAAGTTTTACTAAATTCACTGGAGAAAATTGCTCTATATTCTGTAAATCAGCCGATGGAAACGGATGCTTTCTCTGACTTGGTATGTTGCTATGCTGTCAAAATGGTGGCTGACGCAGGCTCTTTGAAATCGTCATAATAATGTAAACCTCCATTTATCAGAACATTTTAATGGCGCTATACAAATTAATAAATCATTTTAAAAACATTATCATCATTATAATCATCATCACTATTATTGTCGTCATCTCTACTTTACAAAGAGACGACCACCAATGTTTACCTTGAACTGGTCTAGTGCCACTTTACTTGACCACCATTTGCGAATCTCTGGGTCGGTAAAATCGATCCACGAGGATGTTCCTGCAATGAGGTAGATAGATCCCTGACGTTAATGAGTCTAAAAAAAGCTTTACCTTTGCAAAACAGTTTCCACAAAAGATAAAACATCAAGCATGGGCAGATTTAGGGGGTGCAGAGGGGGCCGCCCCTCCCCTTCTCTGAACATTTCCCATATATTCACCGTCTTTATTGCAGCCTAGTCCCAGGCGTTCCTTGTATGTAGTGAGAAGGTAAACCGCTGAATGTGAGCGGGCTCAAACCCTGTGACGTCACGTCCCTGTGACGTCACGCTTTAACCACAGGAAGCCCGGCCAGAACGCCAGGGACTAGGCTGACTTTACTTGCCAATGAAAAAGTTCAATTTCGTGACAGCCCCACCCCACCCCCCTTTTCGGAGTCCCTGGATCCGCCCCTGTCGAGCATTAGAGCAGATTTCGTATGACTGTGAAAAGTGCCGCGAAAGAGTTGTACCGCGCCGCGACCGTGACCGTACCGCGAATACGCGGTTTCGTTCGGTATCTACAGCAGGCAGGTTCCGTGCCGCCACCGCGCCGTGTCACGGTACTTTTCACAGTCATACCAAATCTGCTCTAGTAACGCAGGAGTGTGCATAGCAAACCTTGGTCAAACGTTAGGTTAATATAATTATTCATTAGATACGTATGGTGATGCATCAGTAGTAATCAGTGTTAATCATGTTAAATCATGATGATAACGCATATTAGTTCATCCTTCACATCACTTGGTATCTCATCAATGTGAACCATAAAGTAACGCAAAAATCCTTCTACCTGGCCAGCACCAGTTCTCGTAAACTCCACCATCTTTGTTCTTTATATAGTGGCCAAGAGCTGTGGCTTCCTGGAGATTAAATCACAAAGGTTTGGGACAATTATCTACGAAAGCGTAACAAAAAATACATGGGCCTCCATGCTTTGGGACATGGGCCTTCATGCTTTGGGACATGCGCCTCCATGCTTTGGGAAAACGAGAATTTGAGTTGGAAGAACAAAAGAAAGGAGGCGACACATTCGATATTTTCTCTTCTTTTACCCAATCCACGTTGTGGCATTATTTGTCGTTCACAACTTCTCTAGGTTTCGATGAGATAATTCCTCATCGAAATGAGTAGAGGGGTGTGTGGGAGGGGGATTTAAGAACTACGAAATACTCATCATTCCATAGAAGATCAACAACCATTTTTCCATGGGTTTATATTTAAGTCCAAAATGGGGGACATTACTACTTATTCTGTACCTCATGGATATGGTAGCCACTGGCTCGTTTGATATGAGGGTCGATGATAACAACCATCTGCGTACAAGAAAAACACATAGAAATGTTGGCAATATAAACTCTCTGACACCTCTCTACCATTCGTTCTTCGGTCGTAAGTAATTAGTCTGCCTACAGGCTTGGACCTCAATAATTTCGCAAGGTCCTCCGTCATTTACTTCATGTAATACAACGTTTTGCAGCCAAATACAGAAATGATTATTTTGCAAGAAGTACATTTGATTGCACCTCGGAGTGTATTTTAACAGTATCCCCTCCGCCCCAAAAAACCTTCAAGTGTCCTTATTAATTTAATCTCCATAACGGGATGGATTCGGTCACCTTTCGTCCTTTTGCTGCAATCTTCTTCTGCATTTCCTCAGGTTCAGGGAACTTGGTGCTATCCCAGGTCATATACCTAAATTAATAATATTTCAAAATAAAAATATTTTTTTGCCTGAACCACGAAATATGTTCTGTCAGTACGTGACGCTTCGTTTTGACAGTTCAAAGTTTGGTACTGCTCGTGAGCGGAGAAAGGTTGATGGAAGGTAAAAAAAAGTTGTGATATTTCTTCTAGACTGTAATAATTATTAACTATCGCAATACTACCATGTTCAGCCCTGAAGCGTGACGATTTTTTCGCGTAGGTTTGCGTTTCAAAGTGCACGTGTTGGCGAGAAGTGGCGCGTTTCTCGCTCGCTGATTGGCTACTGTTTTCTCCGTTATTTTTCAGCCAAAAAGCGAGCGAGAAACACGACAACTTCTCGACAAAACGTGCACGTTTGAAACTTACACCTACGCGAAAAAATCGTCAAGCTTCAGCGTTTAACGAAAATTGCAGTATTGCACACTTAAATGTTGCGGCAAATATGTTTCTCATGTTTTTATCGCACGTGTGGAAGGTTGGCTGTAAGTGACAGTACAAATGTTTGTGTATAGCCAAGGGGAAAAATATATTATCTTGAGCCTTGCAATCCTTGCATTGCCTACGAACTGAGCTTCCTGTCCCAGGGAGGTCATTTATACCATACTCACTTCTTACTGTCTGTGTGCTCAATATCTAGCCAGATGACATCATATGGGATATCATGGTGGTCAAAGTTGTTGTCAACACTGAAAACAAACAAACAAGTGAGAGTTTGAATATGGGTGCAGTATAAAACCAGTTGATTAGAAAATTTGGGATGTAAAGCTAAGTCAGCATGATAGTTGATGGTAGTTTTGGGCTGAAAAATATCAATAGCTATCACTGACTTTCATGCTTGCATTCACTAAATAGACCATGATAGTTGATGATGATAGCGAGTTGATGATGATAGCGAGTTGATGATGATAGCGAGTTGATGATGATAGCGAGTTGATGATGATAGCGAGTTGATGATGATAGCGAGTTGATGATGATAGCGAGTTGATGATGATAGCGATCAGTTGCTAGTGCCTAGTCCCCTGCAGGGGCGTAGCCAGAAAATTTTCAAATTTGCACACAAATGTATGAAAAATCTCCCGAGAAAGGAGGGGGGGGGGGGGCAGCTTCTAGGGTTGACAGGTATGTGATAGTTCACTTTCAAACGTGCACAATCATGATCGTTTGAAACCTAATTTACACTTACCCCCTGACATCCTCCTCATCATTATAATTCCATCGACACTGATGATAGGAAATCCCAAACAACTACACAACAAAAACAAATAATGCTGACTGAGTCATTGTCTACTAAAATGGATGTCAGTCATATCTCACTTTGATTAAACTAGCCATAACGTCACACACAATACCTAAAACAGAGCACACACTATACACAAGCCTTGACGTTTTATCTGTGGGTAAAAAATATAGAATGGTGTGCTACAAATAAAGCTCATTCACTGGCAAAATCAAACAATTTATAGAAATTGCAGTGTGGGTAATCTTTAATTGGACACCCTGAACACGACACCCTGAGTGGGCATGGCAGTTAAAATATTCAGGTGTGGGTAGCGGAAACTCGGAAACAAGGGGGGGGGGGGGGGGGGGGGGGGGGGGGTATTTCTCTGTAACTGATTGATGGTTGAACAACACACATTTGGGAACTCAACCACTCAGTCACTTTGGACATATAATTAGCCAGTGCACTCTCCTGTTACTATCAGTATGCATGAAATGCTCCAGACTCACCGGCGGTAAAGCACTTGGGCCAGTCAGGACAGCATACTGCTTGAACACATCATGGGGTTTAGGACCAAGCATGATAAAGACGTCAATAATGCCACTCTCAGAGAACCAATGGGTATCCACTTGTGGTACTTCTTCTTCAGCCTTGAAAAACGACATGAGCGAATTTAACATGGACTGCAAGAGAGAAGGGGAAAAGAGATTCATGAGAGAAATAAATTAGATTTCTGATTTTCCTAGATTTCTGATTTTCACAATTTATGTTTCTGAAGTGCATTTCTTTCTCAAACTTCCATATGCCTGTGCAAGTTAACTTCAAATTGTATTAAAAAGGTAAAAGTAAAAAGGTACTAAAGAGGAAGTTATTTGACAGCCATGTCAGGGCTTCTGATATTTCATACAGTCGCAGACCTGCAAAATTTGGTTAAATCCGCGACACGAAATCCCGCAAAATTTACCAAAACATGTGTAATTCCATAACAAATGAATAATGACAAGGTATTTTAAACTTATTGCAGCGTTTTGGGCTATTAACTTGCCACTACCCCTGAGGAACATTTCTCGCGAAAAAGACAAATCAAATCAAAAGTTCAATTAGTAACCATTTGCCCCTAAAATTCTCGCGCAATCGGCGTTTTTTCCGCGAATTTGAACCTAAAAATAACGTGAAATCGACCATTTTTCCCACGAAATTTGACCTTAAAATCCTGCGAAATTTGGGAGGAGAGGAGTATCATAAACGGTTAAATGGTTATTCATGTTAATGTCCTGGAAACAATCAGATTATGTTATTTATTAGAAGCAGCAAAACAAGAGGAGTTCGAAAAAGGGACTTGTCACAATACTAAGGTAAAAGCATTAGATAAACAATATAACTGTGAACTCATCAGCAAGACAGGAGCAATGAAAATAGTAACAAAACAATTGATGGAACTGTAAACACCAGAAGAAAATACAAAACAAATCCTATCTTGAGGTGATGTCTGATGCTTAATTGAGGCGATGACACTTTATCAGAAAACCACTGTTACTCAACTGACCTTCCTTGCATCAGCTGAGCTGATATCCACCCATGTCTCAGCTGCATTCATCCAAAATATCCCAACAGTCTTGCTGGCACTGTAAGTCAGAGAAAACGAAATGAGCTGAATATAAGAAAACAAACCTCTGCATGAATAAAATTGCATTGTTCATGCAATTTTGTCTGACATCTAGCCTGCCAGTAACCATTCTTGACTGAGTTTACAGCACATGCATTTGATTTCAAAATGAAAAACAGAACTGTGTGTACAGGGTCTGGCCTTTTCTTTTAGAAGCCCTTGGCTAATATACGTTACCATATGACAAACTTTGGTTGTCAAGCTATAATGTAGGTGACAGTTTCTCTTGTTTTTTTCGTTTTTTGCAACCTCTTGGAAAACTAACCTGTGAGCAAGCATGACTGGAATGCTACCATACAAGGCCATACGAGAGTCCAGCTCATACTCAAATACATCCAAGTTATACAGACGATAGGGCTCAGAACCACTGAGGATAAAGAAAAAGAATAAACTTTAATTATGCAGGGGGTGTTTAAAACTTGGTGGTTTAGTAGCTGCAAGGCTGCCTTTAGTATCTCATTGTATCTTTGTCTACTGTGCTTTGTTTTTTTGTCAGCAATACATCACTTTTATTTAGTATGTGTACTCACATGGTGTTTTTAAGTGGTAGTGTATCGGCATGTTCGGGAATACCATACACATGCTCAACACCAGGGAATGCAATGTCCATTCCAACTGAACTGGGTCCTGGAAGAAAAGACAGCATTGGAGTAAGTGCAAAGTAAAAAGTCCTGGAGCTGACTCGCCCTGCCCATACATAATGCAATGCTTTGCCAGGTCATTTCTTATACCAACAAAATTCAGTAAATGAGCTCAATCCTTAAACATATAACAGATTTTTTGATGAAAAAACATTATTTATATTACTTGTTTTGATGCCCCCTCCCCCAAAATAGATGCTGCCCCCATAATAAACACTGCACATTGGACTAAAATATTGATAGATGCCACCCCAGAATAGACATTTGCATCTATTGTGCAGCGTTCATTTGAGGGAAAATAATTTATGATAAATCATAAGAAGGATATTTCAAGTTTGAACCAGCAATGGAAATTTACTATCTTTTATAACAATATTTTTAAGTTCAAAGTGACTGTACGCTTTTTCTCTTGTGTTAAGTTCTCTTTCAAGAATTCTTGCAATGGGTAATTCTACTGTTACCTGTGAAAAAGGTTACAATATGTGCAGTATGTTGCCATTTCAAAATTTGTTGAATAAAGTGATTTATGAGTAAAAGCCGTCCTCAAATGAATGCCGCCCCCAAATCAATGGTGCAGCTGATCGCGAGAAATTAAATAAATGCTGCAGCGTCCATACGGTACCTCTGGGTTTTGAATCATGGTGCTCCTTGAAGTTTTCCTCCCACAAGCCTTCTTCATTTTTATCCTCCTCTTTCTTTTCCTCTTCCTACACAATAAACAAGACAGCTAGCATACATGGAATAGATCATTTGCAATTTTTATAGGATGGAATGAATTCAAAAGGGCAATTAAAATGTATAAAATGGTTGTGATGGAAAGAAACTGGACAGGATGCTTGGTGGGATGAAATGAAGTGGGAACCAACAAAATAGGAAGGGAATAAATGGAAGAAACAGAATGGGATTTTTGAATAAATTATTATTAATTATACCCCGTTTTTCTGTACCTTCTTATCTTCCTCCTGGTGCTCGTCATCTGTGGCTGGTGGTCCAGCTTCAGCTGCTTCATCTGCTTTTGGTGTCTCTTCCTTCCTGGATTATTACAGCAACAAAAAATCAAATCAACAAAATTCATTTAGTGACATCATAAAACCTATAAGGTGCTTTCTTTGTGCTTTTTTGTGCAAACATAATTTGCCCTTACTTTTTTTCTCTGTAATGTTCAAAGTGCATTAGCCCTCTAGAGTTGACAGAAACAGCAACCTCATTGCCAACCAGGAAATCCAGCCTGAATGGCTTGTAACTCAGGATAATACTTGTGTTGTTATCAAAAGTTATTTGCATTCCATTCTCATCTTCTCTAGTTACTTTATGGCTAGAAAATATAGAAAACATACAGGTCAAGTGATGCAGTTATCAATGAAATATTTAGCCAAGAACTTCTTTGACATTCTTTCCCAGTTGGTCACCACTCTTGGGTAAGATTGGGCTCATTTATGTGACTGGTCTGGGTCTGGACCATTCCCCCATCCCTTTTACATCCATCTGTCTATTCCTCCCTCTATCTAGTTGTCCCTCCCTCCTTCCCTCCGTCCCAGATGTAACATACTTGTTGAAGGGCACTAAACAGATCTTGATGGACAATATTCTGAACTCACTGAATAATAATGACATGCCTTCCTCTGCAAAACACATCAGCCAATCAGAGTCACTACCAAGTTCCATTTGCATTTGTCATGCTCTATCATCTTGAACTTGGAAGCAAGGTCAAGCAGGACAAAAACCCTTATTTAGCTCTCAGGTTTGTAATTTTCGACACAGGTTTTCCACACTTCTGTGCATAAAATGTTTACTATCCACCATGTTTACATTTTCATGGCAGACATCATTTTATCTGTTATATCATGCTTCCTGTCTGGCCTTGTTTCCATACCAAATACAAAAACAAGATGACATGCTTGTGACGAAGGTGAAGGTCATCTGACTTGGTTGCTCAAGCACTGCTTTTTGCAAAATAACCAACAAGACCAAATGGGATAGATGTAAACTCAGACTCCCTCTGCCCTCCCATTTATCCAGTCAACTATTTTCTGTCTTCCCACTGGCTTCCCACTGGGGTCATGGTTTGCATCTTGCTTCTTACCTAGCAGTTTTAGGTTCTCCTACTAACACATCTTTAACAATATATCGAGGTCTAATTGGATTGAGTTCATTAATTCTGAATCTTGCTGTATTCTTCTGTAGCGTAGATAGACTAAGGTGTAGTAATATATTAGTTTTTGTGTTCAGTATATTGGCCTCTATAGTTGAATCTGTTTTTGCTATGGAATCTTTGATGACAACATAAGGTGACTCCCCAGGTTTTAAACCTCTGTTTCGTCTGCAAAGAAATGCATTAAAACATCAATTTTTGCTTTCTTACTTACAGATAACATAAAATTTTCCAAAATTGAACACAAATAAGTCACATCATGATCCAATGCTTGTCAGGTGTGGAATGATTTTTGAAACAACATTCACCTTAAGATGTAACATAAAAGCCATAAAAATCTATGATCATAACTTTGTTTTACTGAGATGTTTATACCCTCAACTTTTAGGAGTAACTTGAGTTGCATGGCATGACTGTTAATGGGTAACATTTTTATTTAAGCTAATAAGAAAACAAATCAAGCAGCAGGGATGTCAACTCTCCCTTGGATTTGCTGGGAGTCTCAAGATGTTCGCTTCGTCTCCCAGGAAAATTTCAAGACGACTGCCATAAATTTACTGTATTTATCCCAGGAGAATTGCAGGGAATTTCACCATTTCAAGGCAGTCTCCAGATTTTTGAACTCCTGGGGTTGACATCCCTAAACCAGTATCACAAGGAATAAAAATAAACATTGCAAGATTCTGAGACAGGACAAGGAGGGGGGTGGCAAATGATCATTTGGAAAATGAAGATGAATCTCTCATTAAATTCATAGGGATTCTTGAATCTTGTATTTTTATAGAGCTGTCTCACAATCTTGATTTCTAACAAATTAATGCAAATTACAGATGATTTATGAGAAGCAATCTTTGATGGTCTTGATTTTGAATTTTCAAACGTTGATCTTGCTGCTTATAAGAAACGATTTAGAAATACATGATACAAGAAAATCTTGGAAAATCTCACATTTACAATTTTCCACCTCTTTAAGGCTCTCTGTTCTGGGACCCCTTGCCAATGTTTGATAGCTAAGATAAACTTACTTGCAAAAGCTACTCTGGTCACATGTTTTGAAGTTCCCCTTATCTACTGAAAAACTTGGTGTTACTGTGAAGACTAAAACTAACAATATTCTAAGGATCCTGTGGAAAAAAAGATACATTTTTCAATAAAAATATTGGTCAGATAGGGTGTGAAAAGAGTGGGCTAAACTGCAGAATCCAGTGGCATTCTCATCCACTCAAACTTCATTCTATGTAAGAAGAGAAAATTATTTGTTTTCTGTTTTTATATCTTCTGTATGATCACTTTGCCTCAGTCTGGATTCTACAATCATTCCAAAGAGTAAAATATTTGAAAACCCTTTTGAGGTAAGCCATTGGGCTATTCAAAAAACAATCCATGAAAAATCTCCAGATTGTGGTGACATTAACACTGAAAAAAGAAAACTGTTACATGTAATAATATCCCTATAGCTCAATCCCTGAAGAGCCAATCAAATCGTTACATATGGAGCGAGTATAAACTGGTGTGAGGTGCAATATAAAACCGTAAATATTTGCTGCTCTAGAATCTCGAAATAAAAATCTTAATGCTGCATTTACCATGGAGAATTTTATGAGAACAGCTGCAATGTTTTAGGATCTTTCTTTCTAGAGCAATATTTGCCTTCAGTTTTGCAAATCGGGATAGTTTTGCAATCACGATTATCCTCGACCCACGCGCTGAAGTGAATAAAAAGCATCAAATCTTATTTAAACTTGCATTTACCGAGACATTATTAAGATGCCATGTTTATTTCAAAGAAAATGAATGAAGTTGAACTTCTTGTTTCATTTATAAAACCAAACCACGTGTGCCGGTTATTGTGTCGCCAACGACGTGAAACTGAATGAACTAGAAACACTTCGACAAATTACATTTATCCGCGAAAGCACGCATTATAAAACATATTCCGTCTCTCGGTGAAAGTTTACCACCAAAATATCGAAGCTTGAATGACAGGTAGCACATGCTTTCGTGCAAATTACGATAAAATATCATTCTGTTAGGTTCCACTGCTCTGGATCCATCGATCCAGCCGAAAAGAACGAACGGGGATTCGAGTTCTAATTATTCATCTAAGAAATTTTATACTTTTTCAGAGCCCGAAATTTGCTAACGGCAAATGAACTGTGGCGTTTAAAACTAGAAACAAGGGTTTCCAGAGGAAAGAAATTGTGAAATCTCAGAGCTACTTACGGCAAAAGAACTTGGTCATCCGCCATCTTGGATGGTGAGGTGGCTAGGTACCAGGCTACGAGTGTTACGCGGACGACCGCGCGCAGTAACGCGTTTGATTGCAATCAAATTTGGAAGCTTTATCGTTTCTTTGCTGAGCGATGCTTATATGGAGACTCTGGTATCAAAAGTTGGCCCGCTAACCAACCACAATAGACCTCCACGGCACTTGGGCGTTATGTTTTCCCATTTCAGATCACGTGGCATTCCAGGATGAGTTCTTTCTTTCTTTTTATGCTACGCAGTACGCACCGACCGAAGGCATATATGAATATGGAAGCATCCCAAACAAAGAATAATTATTCGAATGAATCGCACGTGATCTGGAATTTGAAAACATTACGCCCAAGCCGAGGAGGTATTTCGATACCGGCCGGCAAATTTTGAAGACATTGATTACTGGCATTGTATCACCAACTCCCTGGTAACACCAAGGGTAAATTAGGGACTGCGAAGGAGAAAAGGGGGAGGATGGACCCCGGGGACTCTAATAAATCCCCCGAATCCAGTCAATTTTTACTAGTATATTTTGTTATTGCAATGTGCCATTCAGCTCGGTATATTTAGTCTTAGTCAAATCACACTAGTGGTCCATTATCAATGCTGCGTTCTGATTGGTTGAGCTACTAGTAGGCTATAAGTTATAGCCTACTAGTAGCGAAAAGTGTCTGATTTGAAAGCCAGAAAATGGCAAATGACAAGAACAAAAACATTTTTTTGGCAATACAAATTGACCTACTAGTGTGATTTGACTAAAACAATTATTCCTCTCGCCCTCATGGCCTCTGAGTCAATAGCCCATTCGGCCCATTCGGGCTCGAGGAATAATTGTTAAATACATTCCTAATGTAGTATTCCGGCCTTGCTGTGGATCCGTTTTAAATAAGGACGATGTATGCACTGTATGCACCCTTAGCCTAGTAGGTCGCTGAGTCAAAACTCTTGGAATCAGCAAGCGTATTTTGAGACATAATACTATATCAGCACGATGCCATGAATTTACAGCTGAAAATCTCTGTTTCAGTCCAGGACGTAATATGAATAAATCAAAATTCAAAATTCATCTATAAATACATCTACAAATGGGGGGCCTTGCAGACATCATTGGTGGGAAGTCTTAAGAAAGAATAATTAAATTAACCTTACTCCACTAGGTCAAAAGCTCATGATGAACTTTAACATCATGAGCATTTGACTAGGTGTCTAGTCGTATGCAAAAAGAAGTCAGGTGGGTTTTATTTGTAGACTGTGGATTTGAATTGAAAAAGTTCGTACTTTGAGAGCGAGCCCATTAGGGAGGAGGTCAAAAACAACGGTACTCGATAGGTGTCCAGGGATGGTGAATTAGGTGGTGGGTACCGGGTACTACCCGCCCCCATAAGTGTCCAGTGCCATTTTCTCGAAGCACAAACCGAGGGATACCCGATTTTATTGCAGAAATGTGTTGTTCTCTTCGTGTAGAGCACATTGGTAGGGTTTTCACCATGATTCATTAATTATTTCGCGAGATATCGGCAGTTATAAAAAAAACGATTTTTAGGAAAATTGAGAGAGGTGGTGGGTCTCGGGTACCCACCCCCCTAAACTGGATACTTATGAAGTACCGTTGTTTCAACCTCTTCCCTTAATTGGGTTCAACGCGTGGAGTTCAGTGGCGGATCCAGGATTTTAAGAGGGGGGTTCACTTTTGCTGATGACACCACGCAAAAAAAATAGAGGTATGAGATCCCCCTGGATCCGCGCCTGGAGTGCGTTCGATGGCGGCGCTGATGTCAGTCATCTCGTCACATAATCTGTAACCATGACAACTATTAACGGAAGGATTGACGGTAAACCGGTACTTTGACTGTGAGGAGTAGAGGTTGAGGGGTTAGCGCGCGGCGCTGATTATCGACCATCTTTCTTTTGAGAGAGGGGACATAACTTGGGCCACGACAACTAATTTGCGCGGATAATCCGGACGCCCACACGAATAGGGGATGGAGCTCCCTCATCATGTTGATGTGGGCTCCTGCTTTAATAATGTTCTCATAGGAAAGTACAGACTAGGGGCACAGACTAGGGGACAACTCCCAGGGACTAGTCGCAGGGACAACGAGTCCCTCGAGTGAATGAACGAGTGTAAGGGACAATCCCCGAAACCACGTCCCACGGAACCGTACACACTACGCGGGAGAAGTGACGTTATGAGCGTCCGCCATCTTGAATGAGATCGTGAATGGCGTGTTTTCATTGGCTAGAATAATCTTCGACAGGGGACTTGTCCCTGGGACCGAATATTTAGGGATACTAGGTCAAATACTTGGGGATACTAGCGGGGAGGGAGGTAAGTGCCGGAGCCATCTACCTTTCAGAGCTGAATTTTAGGAGCAAGTATATCCTTAAATAAAATAGATATTGGAAAGGTGAATGCTTCAACGCTTTCCTCGCAGCGAGAGGTGTCCATATGTGCAAAAAAAAAAAAACAGGTACCCCTAGATCATGCTCTGAGAAATGAGGTCTGAAAAATGGTATTGGCTACTTAAGGGGGTGCCGCGGTACCCACCATCTCCCCTGAAAAAATTGGGTACCCAAGGCCGTAGCTAGAAATTTTTGACTGGGGGAGCAGGCCTTGGTCATTCTTTGTTTTTGCTGGGGGGGGGGGGGGGCAAGCAGGTTTTTCCCCACATGTTGACACTAAAAAATTTACTTGGCTGGGGGGTCAACTGCTCCCTCTGACCCTATGCTAGCTACGGCCCTGGTACCAGTCGAGTACAAGTGTGTTGACTAGTCCCCGCGACTGAAATTTCAACACAAAAACGGGACTGTGCATACTGAGGGGACTTGTACTCTATCAAGACGTTTGTAGCCTAGCGTTGTCGACTTGATGCCTACTTATTAGGAAATACCCCTTACAGGTTATTTGGAACGACTGTAAGTATCTTTCCTTAAAATCCACCAAACGACAATGGTCACTACGCACTTTGCTTTTGTTCCTATACATTGTAAGTCTTTATTATAGTTTTTTTGTGCTGTATACCTGTATACTTTTTTTGTTTGTAATGTTGAATATGTGCAAGAGTGGATTAACAAGAGTTAGAATCTTTCCCTACTGTATTTGTCCACATCACAGTCAGAAAAGTGTCTATTTTTAGATTTGAGTTTCGCGCGCGAAAGTATTCGAATGCTCAGGCTCGAATGCTCGTATACCCAATACACAACAAAATAGAGAATATCCTACCTTATTATCAGCACATCGATGCACTGCCCAAATATGGTCATTGGAACGCCAATAGCTGTCTTCTGTACATGACAGCTATCCTGCGATATCCGTCTCTGAGGGAAATATGATGTTTTGAGCTCGTAATAATACACAAAAGTCATGTTTTTCGGGGGTTTTTGTGCTATCGATGTGCTGAATAATAAAACCATTATCCTGCTCGATTTGCAGAATATCGTCTGATTTTAGCCAACTCGGGACGTCGTCCCTCGTCGGCTAAGTATCTACGATATTCTGCGCAATCTCGCAGGATAATGGTTAATTATCTTTGCGATTTTAACGGTTTTTCCATTGATCTGCGATTTAATAATTTTAGGCTGGATCTCACAACTGTTCGCGTGGCGAGAAAGTGGGAACCCTGTGGATGACGAATTTTCGTGGGCATCCTAGTTCTAAAAATAGACACTTTTCTGACTGTGATTCGCGGGCGTACATAGTAAATATGGAAACTCTTGGTAATCCACTCTTGATATGTGCTAATTATTATTCAGCACATCGATGCACTGCCCAAATATGGTCATTGGAACGCCAATAGCTGTCTTCTGTACATGACAGCTATCCTGCGATATCCGTCTCTGAGGGAAATATGATGTTTTGAGCTCGTAAATAATACACAAAAGTCATGTTTTTCGGGGGTTTTTGTGCTATCGATGTGCTGAATAATAAAACCATTATCTCATCTATATCGGTGGATAGTGGCTTTAGGAATATTTACCTCGAGCCTGCGGCTCTCGTAAATATTCTGCCACTATCCACCTCAATTGAAATAGAATAAGTGCTAAATAAACTGAATGACTGCCTGGGACAAACCACAGGTAGCCCGCGCGTAATCGCAGAAAGCGACAACGCTATCTTGATCCCGAAGAAGCAGGTTCGTGAGACAAGTCCCGAACATTTCTAGTAAAAAAAAAACTTATGACTTTCCCTCCCAATCATTTTGTGCTTGCTACACGGCTACCCTTACTAAAATGGTACACATTTTTCATATCATTTGCATTTCTCTATTCCGACAAGCTCCCGGATGTTTCAGCTTTCAGTCCGCGGGGGTCTGGTACCAGCTGTGTCAGGAACACTGCCTACTAGTAGCAAAGTACTGATCACCCATTTTCACGACAACAACCTATTTTAAAAGTAGAGCTCAACTAACCGAAAATGGTACGTATTGACTGGCAATTTACTAATCTGCAGTCTAGATAGATTAGATTTCCAATCCAAGCTCACTACGCAATAATTTTCGCTACGTTTCCGAGGTTAATCCTGGCATATTTGCGAGGCGAGTCGCCAAGCAGTTTGGATGTTCTGGCTTCGCGTTTGCTTGCTTTTGTTGACATTTCAGCCAAAGAACTAGCATTATCGTTAGTGTTGTTTAGCTTATATCGTTTGGAAAGGTTGACCTTTAGGATCTGCCTTCCAATGCGTAAATGGCCGCCATAACACTACGAAATACCCACAGGTGCATGCAAGCCACCGATTGCGAGCCCAATCGAGCGTTCGACAAAATAACACCGAGAGTTGACTTCGAGGGAATGTCTCAATCTAAATACCTAGGATTATAGCGAATGTAATGTGCTTAAACTCGACTTCATATTTCCTTTTCCTCTCGTGTTTTGACAGGGAAACGAAGCTTCTCTCCCGGGGGATATGGTAACACATTGTAAGTGAACCAACTATCTTTGATTGCCGCATTATTGTGGTTGAAGTGGATGTCTCTGACGATGAGATGGTCCTGTTTCTAGGTCGAATTCTTATCTACATGCTAGTTTAATCCCAGGCATTTTTGCTGTTTGTATTCCCTAGTTGATGCAGATGAGATTAGGCGGCTTGGAAAGCGATTTCGGAAGTTAGATTTGGACAATTCCGGCGCTCTCTCGGTGGAAGAGTTTATGTCGTTGCCCGAACTTCAACAAAACCCTCTGGTGCAAAGAGTCATTGATATATTTGACTCGGACGGTAATGGCGAAGTCGATTTTAAAGGTATGAAACTCATATATCAATTCCACAGCTTATAACACCTTTTGCATGGAGTTGCAGAAGTGTTCACAGCAATACATTGCTGTTCAATTGACTTTGTTTAAATAGCATTATTGCTTTGCACAACTTACTGGACCTCGCCATTTTGAATTTCCCACCGCTCGAAAAACATGCTGAAAATTGAAACTTAAGCCTGTTTATCGCAGAGGTGGCAATTGCAAATGGCTTGCGAATATATGGTGTGTGTATGTGCCCGATAATCACATTATTCTCTTGCTGTCGATGACCGGCGAAACGTTAGCTACACTTAGAAAATATGGCAACGCGGTTACTATTTGCCCCTCGCCATGTCATGACAGATAAAAACAAGGAGAATACACAGTGCATGGACACCTGTTCGACTGCCACTTCCTTTAGAAGCTTTCGAACGCCGTAATGGAATAACTAATCGAAATTCTATACCTCGAAATTACCCAGTCTACTCAAGTGTTCAATCAGAAAAAAATGTATGCGCTGTAGATTTCAGTTTGAAATATTATGTCAATTTCGTTTCGCTTGTTAATGAATGTACCGGTATAGGGCATATTCGCGACAAATAGTACTATATGTTTTATGTGTAAATATATTTTTTTTACCTTTAGCATTTGTGAACCAGGGCTATTTAATTTCAGTTTGTAATGAAAAGATTGAGTACTTTAATATCGTATTTAGTCAGGAAATTAAAAACCCAACTCTTCAGGTTTAACCAACCTGTCTATATTGAAAATTAAAATGAAATTGATTTTTTCATTGCTTACTGTCAAATCCTATTAATTCTAGAAAAAGGTACCAATTCTCCATGACCAATTCCAATCCCATAACTGCTTTTCGATTTGCCAAGCTTGCTTTTCCCACAAAAGATAATCTCAGTTTTGAAAATTAATTTCCATGACTTTGCAATGCTTTATTTTGCATTGCATTTATTATTCAAGCTCCATAACCCCAGAGCTACTGCCAAGCCTAGACAAAAGCTGTAGAGAAAGCAAGGAAGTTTGATTTCCTGTCATGGAATACAATTTCATTCAAATTGTTTTTCTTAGAATTATTTTGAAAAGAAATTGATTTCTCTTCCTTTTCATTAGTAATAATAAACTTCTGATAAGTTTTGAGTTTGAAACTTCATCAATCATGCAAGGTTATCTGAACAGCAGTTTGCACTTGACATTATTATGATTTGACCAAATGCAATTATTGTCAATGCCAAGTTGTTGTCATGGATTGCATTCACTTCCTTCAAAGAATGATGCAGAAGACAAACCCAAACTCTTTTGAATATTCAATTTTGAAATCATCATTTGAACAAATGGTGGACTAGACTATAAATTGTGCAATATATGATCTCTAAATCAATATTGAAATAGTCAAGACTTCTGATGTTGAAACATCAGCTTTTTTATACAGTTGAGTAAATGAAATTTTGAAATAAAGGTCCAGAATCAGTTTGGGTAATATTACGTTCCATCTATAAAACGTAAATACCATTAAATGGGTGTGGATTTCAGTAAATAGTATTTAAAGTCCCCTCTTACAAGCCTACTGTAGCTAGTTTTATTACACCCTCTTGCCTTTATATATTTGTGTTTACTTACTGTTTGATTGATACTGGTAAATAAATGCATAAATACGGATGTAAACAAACATCACTGAAAAAAAAACAAGGCCTAATACATGTACCTTGTCTTAAACTTCTCTTTTAGACACTCTAAGGTTAACAGGAAATGCTGTCCAATATTTGCATGAGTCACTCTAATTATTATTAGCCTCCCATGCAGCTGACCATGTGCTACTGAAATGCTGAATCATAGATTGTACCAACATATTCTAACTTACACACAAATATTGTAGCAGCAGTCCAGCTCCTTGGTTCTTTAAGGATAATACAATCTGATATACAAAACATTTTCTTTTATCTGGACAGTCGCAAATTACCATAACACAGATATTGCAAATTTTTTGTACCTGTGATCCCATTGTAGTGACGGCTGTGCCATGTTGTGGCCATGTCAGTAAATATTTCAGAATTATGCAGCTCATATCCTTATTGAGAAAGGAAGTTTCTTTGCAATGACCAAGGAAGTTCTATCCATGTTGTGAGCTTTATCTTTTACATGTGAATTCTTTTATAGAGAACTGAATAAGGTACCCTATCTCTGAGAGATTTATTGTCAACTTTTCTAATGCTGGACTATAGTTATTCATGTAAGAAAACAATCAATGGTATTATTGAAATGCTGAAGGTCATATACTCTCATAATACTCTCTGTGGTGCTCTGCTTGAATAACTAAAATTTTAATACAGATGCAGATTTTATTATTTGGCTTTGTACACCCTAAAGTGCATTGAATACTACCAAATAATCATGTCAGAGTAAGGGACCTGAGAGAAAAGCATTCAAAGACAAATTTTGGCGTTAAAGTGGTTTTCAGTTTGGTTGAAACAGCCCTGTGTATCTTTTGTTTTAGGCCAGTGCTCGTGAAAAAATTAATGCCAAAATGTTCTTGAGACCTTTGCACCTTTTGGTTAGCCATTAATTAATGCTTTCCCATGCTTTGGCTCCATGTTGTCTGGCATTCAAACATCATTTAAACACTTATTATTTTTGACACACACTCTAATTAATACTAAATAAATGAATTGGTCTTTGGACACCCACTTGTAATAGGCAGATGTCTGAAATTTGAAATAATGGGCCACATTGGCCCCAAGCTGTCTAGACAGATACAGTTTATCCTTGGGCTACAGTTTTAGTTTAAGTATTTGCCTTAAAGCTCTTATTATGATAGGGTGTCTTCTGTTATCTCCTTGAAATATAAATATTTACCTTGAATGCCAATTTATGGAGCTATTGTAATTGTTTATCTTTGGAAAGCTCTTTACTACTACTTTGGTATTGTAAACAAGATTTGATTCAAAAGTTTGACAATTCTTGTAATTACGAAAATTGAAGAAAATGACTTGAATTTGTATATTTCTTACTGGAAAGGAGAGCTTTGACCTCATCTCATAGGCTATTCTGATTACATGCACAATGCAGACAACCAATTTTTGTTTCATTTTTTCATCATAAACAGAGTTTTCACTACTCGATTTGGAAAATAGATAACAGAACTCCATATCTTTTTTCATTCATTTTACTGTTTCATGCATTATAGTTTTCAATCCAAATACAACCATTTGTAATCTTAAAGAGTTCAGTGATGTATTTCATTATTTTCTACCGGTACTTGTAACAATGGGAAATTATTATTAGAACAGTAGAACAATTATAAAGCTTGGAGATAATTTTCTGCCTGTGAAACAGTGATTTGAGTTTCTGAGCCCTGTAGGCCAGGTTTGGAGCTCACAAATCATGCTAAACTCCTTGCTTTTATTTTGCAGAATTTATTGAGGGTGTTTCACAGTTCAGTGTAAAGGGAGACAAGGAATCAAAACTTAGATGTAAGTACAAATGTTTGCCTGGATATTGCAAGATCAAAATTGACTCTCCTACTCCACTCTTTATTGACAGATTCCCTAAATTTTCACAACTTTTGACATGGCTTATTTGCATTTTTTTTGGTCAAAGTTCTTAATAGTTTTCAAGAAATTGTGGTTACTACCTATGTAACTAGCCACACCCTAGCTGGGAATGGTTTTATCACCAATGAATATAATAAAATAACACTTTGTCAAATAAAATATATTCTGCAACTGTTACCAAATCACTTTTTTTTTCTTTACTCAGTCCTTAAAGAGCCCTATATAGTCAACCACTCCTTTGTTATTGTTAAATCAGTTGATATTAGAAGACAAATTTTGTATAGAAATCTCAAAATAACCATCTAGAAATAAAGTTGTATTCTTCATTTACTGGATTCAATCTAAATTATTGTACTCCATTTTCTAAATCAGCTGATGGAAATGGATGCTTTCTAGCTCTATGTCAGACTCATTGGGCTGACAAAATAGCAGGTGACTGAAGCTCTGGCTCAGTATTCTAGAGCACTCACTTTTTGTTTACTTTTATAGTTGCCTTTAGGATATACGACATGGATAATGATGGGTTTATATCAAATGGCGAGCTCTTTCAAGTTCTTAAAATGATGGTCGGCAATAATCTCAAGGAGACTCAACTACAGCAGATTGTAGACAAAACTGTACTAAATGCTGACAAAGATGGTGATGGCAAAATCAACTTTAGTGAATTTTGTGCTGTAAGTACTAGTAGAGAAATACATTTTCATTTAGAAATACCAATTTCCTTAAAAATTCATTTTTCCAACAATTTGTTTGAATTAATAAAACTTCTGAGTGTATACACAGCAATTTAATGATATTTCCACATTAACCCTCTTTTGAGTTCACAAACGGTCAAGAAGTCACAAGTCTGTGTCTTGTTTTTCTTAAAGCTTTTCCGATTTCATGTTTGAATTTGTGAATATTTAACATCAAATGGAGCCCTAACACTGTATAACATTTGCCCTTTTTATCATGTCTTGCAGTAAAATTGACTGTTGCTTGACATCATTATGTTAACATGAAATGAATGTTTATGTTTTACTGGATACATGCAAATCAAATGTTCTCTGTTCAGGATTTTTTATTTGGCTTCACAAGAAATCTTACCTGAACTCATAAGAGAAAGGATAAACTTTAGGTCTCCTCTGGGAAATTTTTTATGCTTCAGGACCCATATAGTTATTGCTCTAAATGTATTTAACATACACAGTCCCATTAAACATTTTCATGTTTTCTCCACAGATTGTTGGAAACATGGATGTGCATAAGAAGATGGTAGTGGATGTCTGATTGTAGATTGACCACTTAGACTTGTCTATTATTTATTACTGAATAACAAAACTGCAGAAAGATTCATCAGGCAATCACAACAAATTGGGACAGCATTTGTGCAAGGAGGCCTAACTTCTTGTATGGTATTGGTGAACGCTGAGTGAAACTTGGGCCAAGCATCTAGAAATCTTGAATTTCTCACCACAAAGAATTGAAGCAGAAATGAGTCACTGCTTTTGGTGCACATAGCTAGAACAACTGGATGTATAATGTATTTTTGTGTATATTATATTGTAAGTTTGTGTGAAACATCAGTTGTAAATGCATGAGGGTTTTCAGGGAAGTAATGCAAGAGCTTTAACCAGTAATCCTTTCACTCTAAAGACCAGAATTATTCTCCTTTGTAGATCAATACACTGTACAAGAGAATTTAAAGCTAGATCAGCTCATTTAATACTAACAATTCATCATCATTACGTTCACTTGATAGTTTTCTTAATTCTCATCGTCAGTTTGCTTGACAATGTATTGATATTTGGAATAAGTTCCACATTGGTCACTCTTGTGAGTGAAAGGGTTAGAAAACAAAAAGCAAGCGACCATTTCTTAAGGTATACATGTACAACAAGCTCGGATTCAGACCTGATCAACTGTGGTAGCTTTTGTACCGGTGCATTCACCTTGAATTATCAACAAGACTGAAGAAGACCGGTCCTAAAATGTTAAAATTGTTCAAATGTTGTGCATGCATACTTGAGAAAATGGTCTAATGATAGAAAAGTTTTCACTAAAATTGATTGGTTTAATTACATCAGGTCACAAATAGGAAATCCCTCCTTCAGCATTTGTTTATTATTTTTTATTTAGTCACATGCAGAAGTTGCTGGTTTCATTTTTTCAGTCTTCGTGTTCTCTCTTTCCAACCTGTGGATGTATTAACTACATCCCCAGATGAGAGGAGCTGAACTCAGAGGGATAGTGTCAATACAACCGAAACAGGGAGTGTGACTGTAGACTATGGGCAATTCACGTCTGCGGCTTAAAAGTTTAGTGCATATGATCACATTCCTTTGACCAGAGCGACGTTTTTCTTCCGATCCATCAATTCAAATCCCTTGAAGTTTTCTCGACGATGTTCAAGCGATTTTGGTAAATGACCTTGATTACGTGCATTAGACCAAGGAGGTTTTATTGTGAGGTAAAACCTCCTTGATCAAGAAACAGAGTGCGTTTTTTGAGTCCCTAAAAGTCCATCTACCTGTTTTGGTGACATTTGAAGGTGGCAAACGGTGAGAATGAAAAAACTAAAACATGACTGATAGAACATTTTAAAGTGGGTAGAAAAATGGTCGAGTTTATTGAACTATTTTAAACTAGGCAATCAGCAACTAGCATGTAGCTGTCATTCAAAATTAGTGGCAAATATTCATGTAGTATTTAGAGAGAAGCCAGAATCTTAGGGATAAATACACACACACTGTTTACATATTGTCAAAGTAAAATTTTATATGATGTCCTGAAAACCCGTTGGATTTGTAAATGTGTTGTATGTGAAATGTCTCGCACAGAATAGAAATCTCACAGTATATTCTCTAGATGATCATATATTGAGAAATATATAATTGATAATGATTTTTGTTGCAGCTTTATGGAAAAATTCTTATTTAGATGTTTACATGTAGGCAATTATAATCATTATTATGCTATTGATATATTTGTTAATATTATTTCCGCCTTTGTGGCCATTGTATCTGGGACCTACGACAAAGTTCTCCAGTGAAAAATATTCTTCAAACGATGCCCGGGGAAAGTCGATATTACTAAGATGAACTTATATTATATAATCGAGAGGATCCACTATAAAATCGAATAACGTTAGGAAACAAGACAGGTGCCAAAGTCCTTAATGTGTTTTAGACATGTTTTCAAATTATTTTATTTTAGCTAACACCAAGGTCAAAGACAGAAAACTTTCTCAAAGTTCGTAAAATTATTAAGAAATGTCTATAGTACTCAAATTGACATTATTTTACATCCCGTAAAAATGCAATTTCTCTTGAAACTTGAAATAGTATTTTCCCACGTTTACATCAAAGTTACATACTGATATCACTGGAGAGAATTACTTACATACAAGCTTTCCAAAAAGCACCAAAATTGAGGACCTACGCTTCATAATTTTCTGGCTCCAGATTTGTTTCCAATTTTAGCCACAGCTTGTAGTAAAATGGACACCTCGGAAAAAGATATTTCAGCAATTAAACAGTGCAAGAGACAGGCGGGACGCCCGGATCTCCACCAATTTTAACCGAGTACAAATCCGGGATTCTTTTTAGAGTAATTTTCCATTTTGGCGCGAGGTGATCAATAATAGACCTCTTTACCTTGGGCGTATTGTTGTCCCATTTCAGATCACGTGGCATTCATTTGAATATTCTTTCTTTGGTTTGCTTCTATATTCGTTTCTTGTAGTGATTTGTCGGCAATGTTTGGACTTGTATCACAAAAGGCACTCTTTCTCGGCTTTTGTTTATTCTTCTTTGAAAAAGAAATGGCAAATAAAATTGAAATTGAAATATATCCTTCGATGCGTAGCAGAAAAACAAAGAATGAATACTTGGGAATGCCACGTGATCTGCCCATCTGCGGGGGTGCTCGTCGGGAACTTTCGATATTACCCCAAAGGTACCAAACATGGCGTCGCTTGGTTGATTTTAACCCCTAAAAGGTACCAACAAGACGCATTTTTCCTCGTAATTTTCTCTCGCATTGTTTCATGAGGGAAACTACGTCTGAAATCCAGGCTACCAAGAAGTGTGATTTGCTTGATTTGTTCGAACGGACCTCTAACACGTAGCTATCTGGAAAAAAATGCAAGTTTTCGACTTTACTTCCTAAAAAGGTACCGGAGGCCTGATTGTAAACCCTAAAAGGTACGACGAGCACCCCCGCCCCCAGCAACGATCATATCAAACGGCAAAACACGTTCCTGTCTCGTCAGAGCGTAAAGCACGGCAGTTTCGCGTCCTAGTTCAGATGAAAAGGTTGGAATGCATCTGACTTTAAGCCTGGTGTCCATATAGTCTTATCTGTCGTATCAGTCGACCGTGAAACAATGGAAAATGGAATTATTCTATTGTTTCACGGTCGACTGATACGACAGATAAGACTATATCTATATGGAAATCAGGCTTTATGGATTTGCACGTGCACGCATAGTGTTCTGTAATCAAGTGTATTGTTCTTATTCCCTATTGTTTCGCGTGTCCCTGAGCTGAATTAATTTGTCCGTCAAACTTGTAAAAAAAAATTGTACTTCAAGTCCTGCCATCGGAACAAGAGCCTGGACTGTAACGCCTGTATTCGCCTCATTGCACTTTACTCCCATCTTAAATGGTCCCGTTATAATAGCTTCAATATGAACCGAGATAATTTTGTGGTAAACTTCCAAGTAGTTATTCAAGACAGTTTTGGTTATGACTGTTATGGAACAGAGGTCAGCATTTCTTGCTGCAATTAACGTTTTCAGTTTGTCAAGAAAAGTAATATGCGGCACTAACCTTTCTTTTTGGTGTCCCGTTGAGCCTTTAGTTCCCATATATTCCAATATCGAATCCTGTAGCAGAGTGTTCGAGTCGGTTGAAATAATTATGCCCGTCATCCATTCCAGGCGTGAATCAAGATCAAATATGACCAGGAACTTGATTTTCAATGTCTTAAAAAGCTATCTCAGCAAATCCCAAAGGAGGATAAGCTTATTGTAGTTGAGTTGAAAAACAATAGACTAACATTCTTTGGGAAATAAAACAAAAGGAATACATTATTCATTCTTCAATGCCGATGGGATTTATTTTGTTTTGTTCCCCTAAGCCTCGGACCCAAGTTAGAATTGTAATATATCGAAATTGATCTATTTATGTCTAGTTTATGAGCATGAGATCATGTCTTGAAATTAATCCCGTCGTCATTGTCGGTTTTGAAATGTTACTTCACTACCGACATATGACTAACGTAAGGATCAAACGTACTTTCAATCTCGTACCCAGAGCCCATCATCTTTTGGCCAGCGGCAAAGATTCAGGGCTCTGGGGAATCGATTTTTTTTAAACCCAGTTTCTGGGTTTCCGGTTTGATTGTTGTATGAAAGTTCGTTACGTTTTTGACCTACCACGCATGCTCACAAATCGGATTCCCCCAGGGCCCTGAATCTTGCCGCTGGCCAAAAGATGACGGGCTCTGGGTACGAGGTTGACGTACTTTTTATTTAGTGTAGTATTGCGCAGTTTTCACTAGATCAAGCCTTTAGCCAGCTTTAGTCTCTGGCGTTTTGCTCGGTCTCCCTGTGGTAATGTGAAATCCTTTAGCAAGTGACCTCGCCCAAGGGCGCTAAGGCGATCAACACCTTCTGTTCTCTCTTACTCTCTCTTAGTAAAAGCCACACAACATAAGTATACGATTTTGATTGTTTCTTATGTCAAACTAAATCAGGCTCTTATATATCGCTAGTGATAGTGAATACCAACGTACAGCATTCATACAGATACTACTTTAGTTGATCTTTCGATTTATTTATCATAATTTAATCAAATATGATTTGACAATAATTTACATTCGCATCTTTTAAAATAATATAATCATAAAATAATAACATAGTAAAGATATATTGCAATAATACGTTTTCAGCTGTAAAATATATGTGACAAAATATGAAAGAATTTGCGAGAGACATTGATCAAAAGAAGTGTATTTATAATTCTTTCAGTTGCAGCAGCATCCAGGACACCCAATCACCCAATATCGCCATTCTCGAGTCTTTGAAAAGTTTTCTATCAAATGGTCAAAGTTGAATCGATGAACTGAAAGAAAAGATGCAGAAGATGTACGGCTGAATACATGTGACACAAATTTAGATTCCATGACAGAGCTAGAGGGCAGAACACCTAAGATTCGTCACTTTTCAATAAATTTCCTTGTTGGTATCACAGGCAGACCAAGCGAATTATTAGTAATTTATATACAATCTTCGTTCACTGGACAAAATGCGCGGACCCCATTGGCTAAAACTGATCACGTGATTTTCTGTTACCTAGCGACATCAAACGGGGCGAGTGCGTTATTGGTAATAACGCATAAAAATCGTGCAGTATTCACTGCAAGTGCAAATCTTTCTTGATTTTACAACTCAAATTAATACTTATCAATAATTTATTTGTTCTTTCTGTATTTCCGAGCTATCAGGATGCAGTTCATGTACCTAAAGTATTCCGAATTCAATTAAAATACTAATTAAAATGAAGTAAAAGTTGAGTCTAGTCAGGGAAACCATTCTGATGGCTAACGCCTCGTGCAGTATTCAAAAATTTATCGTTCATTGTATTGCCAGCGCGTGCGTGTATTTGTCAACAAAACACTCAAAAAAGTCTCTAACCCATAAATAAAGTTGACTTATTAGCTTTAAATGTCTCCTGAGCTGTATCTTGTCTCCGAGCTGTTTCCGGCCTTCCCACAGTTCGTAACTTACTCCTTATCCATTAAGATAATGGAAGGCATTACGGGGATCAAGTGAAATGTTTTACGAACTGTGGGAAGGCCGGAAACAGCTCGGAGGGTTCTAATTCTCCCCAAGACACAACTCAGGAGACATTTAGAGGCAATATAAGTCAACTTTATTTACTACTAATTCGACTGGTTTGTCTGTGGTGGGTATTAAGCAAGGAGGTGTGAAGGGACTGTTGAGTCGAAACTGCACAAATTAACCACACATCCCTGGTCTTTCCTGTCTATGATACTGTGACCAAATAGAACACGTTTGATAAGGTGATAGAGGAAGTATTTTTTGAAAATAAAAGAGTTGTCATACCTTTTGAAGACCAAAATTAATTGTTCATTACTCTCTAACTATCTCCTCTCCCCCGTTTTGGAAATTTCTTTGGTAGGCTCCCATGTCCAGGAAAACCTTGTAGCTCTATTGGTGCAGCTACATCAATTGTTCTGACACGTGGTCAGATACACCAGGAGCTCCGCCACTTTGAAGAATAGTCCTTATGTTCAATCAACTTACCTGGTCAATAGAAAATATAGTCCTTGTACTGGATCCTCCGTTACGATCACATTGCTTCTTGAACGTGTCTGCAAAGAGAAATCACAAGCAACCCGAATGAAAGAGCACTCATTTGATCGTCATTCACGATAATCACCACTGTCATTCGTCAACAGCAACAGCAACAGCAACAGCAACAGCAACAGCAACAGCAACAGCAACAACAACAACATCAACAACATCAACAACATCAACAACAACAGCAACAACATCAACAACATCAACAACAACAACAACAACAACAACAACAACAAAAACATCAAAAACAACATCAACAACAACAACAACAACAACAACAACAACAACATCAACATCAATAGCAACAACAACAACAACAACAACAACAACAACATCATCAACAACATCAACATCAATGGCAGCAACAACAACAACAACAACAACAACAACAACAGCAACAGCAACAAAAACATCAAAAACAACATCAACAACAACAACAACAACAACAACAACATCATCAACAACAACAACAACAACAACAACATCATCAACAACATCAACATCAATAGCAACAACAACAACAACAACAACAGCAACATCATCAACAACATCAACATCAATAGCAGCAACAACAACAACAACAACAACAACAACAACAACAACAGCAACAAAAACATCAAAAACAACAACAAAAACAACAACAACATCAACATCATCGTCACAGCATCCATATGTTCGCCAACCAATAATCATCATTACAACAGTCATTGTCGCCCCCCACCCCCCTTCTCCCTTTCTCTCTCTCCCTCCCTCCCTCCAGAATTTCCCGCCGTCAGAAAGACAACGCCCTAAGTCCTCGAGCTCTCTTGTTTGGATTTTGTTAGTAAAACTGGTCAAACTTACCGAACATAACCACGACTCGTACAACAATCTGTATAAAAGTGTCGAATGGGATGGTCCCTCGTTTATTGTGGTAGCGGAGAATGACGGAGCCAAGAGCAGAATTGCTTAGTTGATAACCTGTGCATCACAATGAACATTTAAAAAACTTTCTTGCAGCCCCTTTCTTTGGTGTACGACCCTACGGGTTCTGCAGGCCAAGGATTTCCTTAAAATAGTAACACCAAAACACTGCGCAATAAAAACAACTCCTGTGCATGCACAGTAAGGGTGCCTTACATACAAGGAGAATACATACTAGTTTAGGCTGCATTCATTATGTATACTACAGGGGGGGGGGGGGGGCAGAGGAATTTTTTTTGACAATGCAAAATTTTCAGATCTCCCCAAGGCACAACATATTTTTTACGAATCCCCCCTCTTGGTCAAAAGGAAAAAACATGCATATGCGGCTTTATGCTCTGTTGATGGGGATGGAGTCCAATCTTCAAGGAATTCTACATGTGTGACGTTTTGTACGTACCGAGACCATTGAGAGCCTCCCGCAGCTCGTATGCATTCATATCTCCGCTCTTGTCTCGATCATACAAGTGAAAATGTTTCTACAAAAGAAGAGACAAAATGCGACATAAAACGGCAACTCGTTTGAAAATGAAAAATCGCGCAAGCTTACCGTCCATTTATTTAATAGTTTTCTCAAGGCGCGGAACTCATTGTAGCCGAGGGCTCCTGATCGGTCAGTCTGTTTATTTGTTAAGGAAAGTTTATCATGTTAGAATAGTCCGTAAACAGTCGCGCGCACATTTAGAAGTATGGCGTTTTTAAAAATCTCTCCGCGCAAGATTCAGGCAAATGTAATCCAATTGAGGAATGGAGCCCACGCGGCCTTATCCGAGACGACGAGGTCTAGATAGATAGATAGATAGATAGATATGTAGTTTATTATGACCTTTTGCAGCAGCAGCTGAATTACAGGCTGGTCAGGATCATAGCACTTACACAAAATACAAAAACAGTGGGGTTTACAAGTATATACAATAGCAAACTTATTCGCGTGTGATACAATTCGCGTATTTGTTCGTCACGAAATTCTTGAATCTATTTGTAGCAGTGTTTTTGATGATAATGTTCGATTCTCTTGGTCTTAAAGCATAATTACATTGGGGTGAGATAATACGACTTTGGACTAATTTGTACACGGGATTTTCTGGGCTTAGATTCCTGATGAATCTTTCACAGGCGATTTCCCTTCTCTCGCAGAGTGGTTGTAGTCTACTCTCTCTTAGAGCTTCACTATATGACAATGCTGGATGAATGATTCTTAGGGCACGTATTTGTATTTTTTCTATGGCATCCGATAGATAGAGTGGTAGGTTTGCAAATACAACACATGCGTACTCTAAGATAGGTCTTATTAAAGAAGTGTACACAATAACTACATCTGCTGTCTAACCATTTGCAGATGATAAAACAAAGACAGGACCTTCTCCTCGGGTATTTAGAGAAGAATTTGAGTGCTTGGTCTGGGCGGGAGTGAAGTCCCCAACCTCGTGAGATCGCGGCATCTCATAACTGAGTTAACGGGCGGGCGGTAGCTCAGTACAGTGCAAGCACCATAAGGTTATAATAAAAGGATACGTCGAACATTGATATCATACTCCTGAAACGAAGAGGGAAAGAAAAACATGAAAAAAGATCGTGTATATACACCACGAAATACAAGTGACGCGTAGGATACTCCATTTTCTAGTATAACGCTAAAATTTGGCGCATGTCATTGGTTGAGAGTGCAATTGATATAGATAGAGCAGATTTCGTATGACTGCGAAACGTGCCGCGGCACGGTCGCGTCGCGGTACGGAACCTGGCCTGCTGTAGATAAGGAATGAAAGCGCGTAGTCGCGGCACGGTCACGGTCGCGGCACAACTTTGTCGAGGTACTTTTCACAGTCATACGAAATCTGCTCTAGTGCCGGTTTTGCGGCGACTATTGGTGCCCGTTTCGCTCAACATTTAGCGTTGTCTCAAGCACTGTGTTGGACAGTTTACCCTCGAAATTTGATGTTCAAACTGGTATATAAACGCTCGAGCTACGCTAAATGTTGAAGTGCGGCGACAAAGTTGTGCCACGCCGCGACCGTGACCGTGCCGCGACTACGCGATTTCATTCCGTATCTACAGCAGGCCAGGTTCCGTGCCGCGACCGCGACAGGGCCACGCCGTGTCGCGGCACTTTTCACAGTCATACGAAAACTGCTCTATTCCAAGATGGTGCCTTTAACGGGAGAACCCTACTCTTTAAGCATTGTATAACTATTTTTGGGCACGGAACAGGTAGACACGTTTAGTCGTACATGATGGGACGCGTGATTAGAATACTACTGTCGAATTTTCAGCGGCTTTCTGATTGGCTGTATTTCTGTGACGGGGACTAGTAAATAAAACTATCCACGCTAGTGACAAAGTATACAGATATTGAATTGACTGAATCGCCTTACCTGCAGGCTTCTAGACAGAATGGATTTGCATTCAGCTCTGGACAGAGAAGAAATATTGCAAATTCAGATTTCGCCTCCATAAAGTACACTGCGGAATGTGCGTCATTCATCGTGTTTCACACCATTGAGTGGGAGTAATCTAACGAAGTCTCGGTTATTATAGTAAGCACATGTCAATCTCTGCACGAGGGTGAGTAATGTTCTCCTTATCTAACTTTTGAAATGCACCACAAAGGGATCTTACAACCGACAAGGAGACATAAATTACTCCACAGAAATAATCGGAGAGCTGGCGCCCTGAAATCGATTCGTTTACTTGTATAGGAGTGAACAAAATTTGACTACATGTCCCTAAAATAGTAGCACTGTCCTTGATTGTTATTTCACGGTTGTTAATAGAACTGATTGGGTGGGACAACTCCCATTTCCAGGCACTTGATGTTGAGGCGTCATCTTGCATTTGTTATTCATGAGTGTCGCGACACTTTGGCCTCTGACTCATCCAGAAGGAATTATAGTCCAAATATTCTAAATTCAATTCAATATTCTAAAGCCTAATGGTGTGAAAACTATACTGCATTGCTAACTTTCGATCACTTTCAATAAGCCGACTAGATTTGTAACTGGGCACTAGCACCTGGACGCCCTATTGTGTCCTATGTTGTGCCATCAGAAAACTATTATCTCTCAGATAATAATGGCGCAATTGAGTCTCCACATAACAGTCTTCATAACGTAGTTTACCTTGCTGGTAAGTTTGACTGAGGATGTCTTGGAGCTCATACTGATCAACTTCTCCATCCTAGAGATAAAGTAAATAGTTCAAAAATGTGAGACGCGCGCCGATAGCCATTAACATAAATTTCGCCTAAATCCACCCTTATGCTAACTACCGTTGTAGCATTAATTACTAATAACGCTGATCTGGCAAAAATACATCCCTTACCTCTCCCGCTGTCTCATGGAAAACATCCCAGAATTCGGCATCTATGTTCTTAATATCGTCTTGTGTTATAACCACCTGAACGAGGGCAAAAAAGTGTGACTATAGCCATATGACCAACTAGAGAGGGGGAATGCTCTATGCACAAAACGCGGAAATAGTTACGTGCGCAATCCGTAAAACGCGAGGTCTATAAACGGAATGGGCGTATAGACTATCTTAGGATGCCAACACTATATATTTACCTTCGGAGCAACTGTCATCTTCGTCTCTTGATCAATTTCGCTACAAAACAAAAGGTAACCACCAATTCAGATTATACTCTAAGGGCAAAACACCCCGATATTGTCGGGGCTAGGCCTAGACCTTATCTCGCCAAGAGTTTATGCGAGATAAAGCGAGTTTATGCGAGATAAGGGGGAAATGGTCCAATTGAAAGGCGAGATAAAGCGAGATAAGGTTAGTTTATAAGTCTCAGAGTAGGCCTGGGGCTGTTGGTGCTATCGTTTAGGAGTCAACATAGTCGGCAAGGCCAACGTTTTGCTGCTATTCGTGCAAGTTTTCATTCAAGATTTCTTGCTACCTTTCGCCAGGAACCTCTCCACTTCATAATAAAGTAAATTTATCCCAAATGGTTTTGGCTTACCTGGTTTCATGCGGCTTCTCCGAGAAGATCCTTATCAGAAACTCACTCTCTTGTCCTGGTTCAAAAGTGGACGGCACCACTATGTACTCGCCCGCGGGTAACGTGTACCTACACGACACTTCGCGTAGTTTGCTGAAGGTGTTCGTCATGACAACTGATTTGTTGTACTCGAAGAAGCTCCGCGTACATCGCTCGTTTTTCGGCAGATCATCAGGCGCCTGTGGACATAGCAGACAAATATCACGAGGAAGAGGAACGATAATCCAGTGAACATGCCTGGCTTGACTGATGATTTCGTGAGAACTTGGGGTGTTGCACAGGGAATTTCTGTAGAAACCCCTGAATTTCCCAAGGCATACGCTTGGGAAGTGCTCGGAATCCACATGGATAGCTATGGGAAATCCGAACACTTCCCATTCTTCCATCATGGGAAATTCAGATTTTCCCATGTATGGGTTTCTGCAGAAATTCCCTGTTGTTGGGAACCAGCGTAATTCGACTCGACTTACAAGTTGTAAGTCGAGGGGAGTCGGACAGCTTCTAGACCATTATTTTAATGACGACTTTATTCATACTCGGCTAAGACATTAGTAGCGATCATGCTTGAGGTGGACCCTAATGTCGGACAGCTTCTAGAGCATTATTTTAATGACGACTTTATTCATATTCGGCTTAGACATCAGTACCGATCATGCTTGGGGTGGGCCCTAATGTCGGACAGAGTCTACAGCATTATGTCAAATAACTTGAATGTTTAGTAACCGAGTATGGATAAAGTCTGTCTAGCCTCTCTCATTAGGCCTTTGGGTTTACAAGGACTTATAAGGACACGATCAATTACCTTCAATTACCTTATAAATAGCGAATCCTATCGGGGGCAGGTCCTGGACGGCTCGCCGTTTGCTCCGGTCTACTCGCATGAGAGAGATCACGATTGTACACATGTCGTCGTCATCTCCTTCGTCCGGATCTTTTAGCTCGACTCTTTAGAAAGAAAGACGATGGACGGTATCACAATTCGTTAGTGTTGTGGAGCGGGGCAACTTTCTGCGCGAAACCAGAATATAGATATTGAGTTTCCTTATCAGATGTTTTAAGAGGCCGAGATATGTCTCTAATGGATTATCCTAAAGATACTTAGGCCTAAGGTAAATGTCGTCCCAGAGTCGTGCAGTACCAGTCTAAATAAATCGAAAAGTTTACGCTTATAAAGTATAAGTCTGACAGAAGAAGTTCAACTGAAGTTTGGCGTTTGCGCTGTGCCAAAGAATCTCAAAATTATGATGCCACTCCAGGAAGCCTAACAGTTCTAAAGTCAGTCGATTTCTGGCATAAGCTACATAGTCCAGCTTTATTCATATCAACTCTCAAGTGAGGAATTTTGAGAGCATTTATCCCACTTTGACTCTAGTACTTTCTACACAATCATCGTCATGTTTCTCTTGAAAACATGATGAAAAAGGGTGAGCTGGTGCGTGGATGGGGTGATAAAGAGAGGACAGAAAAGAGCTCAATTGAGGAAAAGGGTACTCCGTCGCTACCTGATTTTATAAGCTCGTAACAATTTATTGCGCGTTTCCTCCGATATTCCCCAAGCGTTTGGTAGCATTAAAATATGGTAGTAAAAAACACTATTACCTGTATTGAGGATTAGTGTGGAAGGTTTGGATAAAATTCCTACACCCCCCAGCACTTGCCCCTCTCTGCCAACGCCCAGTTTCCGTGAGAACGTCCCATTGTTTTCGATCGATATCCAGCAAGCTATCAGGGCTAAGCATACAAATCTCTAGGCGAGTAAAGTTGCTCATGAAATCGTCGAATGACATCCTGAAATCGACAAGAGATGGTTTTATTTATCATTGTTAACTTGTCGTGTAACAGATTGTAAAAATCTTAAGTGGTCCGTACCCAAGGCCGACGTTGGACCTAAGGTACTCTATCTATAACTTAATAAATGAAAATTGTGAGCAAAATGTTGAGCGGACAAGTTGGACATCAGCAAAGATGGAGCAAGTTTTACAACTTGGATCAGAGATGTTTGTTGCGCATACTTGAAAATCGGGGTAAAAAGCAAACACCGGTTTTCCGTTCCACATTTGCTCTGCTCCGCAACGATGTTGGATGAAAATCTTCAGATGGATTATTTGAGTCTTGTTTTTCCGTGGCTTTGTAGAAAAAGGTCGAAGATTCGCCTAAGAGCTACTATAGTTTAGAACTTACCAAAATTCTCCATCGTCATCAAAAGTCAAGTTCAGTCGCTTACGTTCTCGTGATGAGAGCATGTTCCACTCTGAAGATCTAGCATCAGGAAGGTAAATAATCAAATAATAAGTACATGAATCGGCAGCACAAGTTAATGAGAAAGAATATTTCATAATCCGTGCTAACACTGGAGCGAGTGAACGAGTAACAACGAGTCCCCACGATAACTTGTTTCGATGCTTTTGCATATCCACGAGTTGAAAGAAATGACTGAGGATGACTGAGTACATTATAACAAAGCTATGATAGACTTGTCAGCTGACCTGTCACTCCATGCACCTTTCCATTCCGAGTCGTTGCCATGGGGATTTCGGATCCTAATAAGGTCAACTTCTGGGCGACCGCGGAAAGATTTAAGTGTGGCCTACAAGAAGAAGAGACAATGTATCACATATATATGGTCCAGCCCCATACTCGAACCCAGTGCCCCGAACCCAGTGCCCAGTGCCCGGGAGGCTCTGGTGACAGCCATTGGCGCAACACCACCAAAGACGCTCACGGTTTTCGCGATAAAAACTGAGTTACGGTGCAGACTAGGGAATTAGAGCAACACTCAGGAACTAGTCACGTGGAATTGCTTGCCTAGTCTGTTCTTTCGCCACATTAAACATTTAGTAGCGGGGGATAACGTTTAGTGCTGGAGCAAGTCCAATGAAATTGTACAGCTTGGTCTGTTACTAACGCGTACCAAAATTCGACCTTTTACACGGATTTGTCCCTTTAACAGTTCACACTAGGAAACATAGTCCCTGGGACGTGTTCCCTAATCTGAGCCGAAGACAAAGCAATCAGCCTCGAATTATAACATTCCTCA
Source organism: Scolanthus callimorphus (assembly GCA_033964015.1). NCBI lineage: Eukaryota > Metazoa > Cnidaria > Anthozoa > Actiniaria > Edwardsiidae > Scolanthus > Scolanthus callimorphus. Next base: position 28,247,766 of record CM066915.1, on the reverse strand, counting down.
ATCACCGTTCCCCAGGGCAAAAACAGGGCACTGTTTGGGGGATGTACAAAAAGAACAAAATGGTGAAGATCGCCAAGATCCTCATAGTGACAAGCCTTCCCATACCCTACACAGTCCCGTTATGGAGTACGCATGCCTCGTAATCAGTCCGTTATCAAGTGTGTCTTCGTACTGCTCTCCTGAGGTTTGCTGCTTCACCTGAAAACGAAAATCCCATTAGCTATTTTGTTAATCTCTTTCATTTCCTTAATTCTGTTCGATATCAATGTCGTCTTTAGAGCCTTTGGTCGTCTGGAAGTCTGTCAGTTTTAGTACTATGGTTATAACAAATTCCCGTACCTGAACTCTTCTTCGCAGCTCGGGTAGACTGTTGTCGGCCAACCACAGCCTACCCGAGCCACGAGGGTGAGTTCAGGTCAGTATTAGTACCAACTATGGTTATAACAAATTCCCGTACCTGAACTCTTCTTCGCAGCCCGGGTAGGCTGTTGTCGGCCAACCACAGCCTACCCGAGCCACGAGGGAGAGTTCAGGTGCTTGACTACTCATAACGAGGAGCTCGTGCATTTCGTTTCTCATACCTCAATACTGCATCCCATTAAGGACTGTCTATAGTGCGCTTTCAGCATCACATTGTACAGATCCGGAGGTGGGCTTTTCAGGTCAATCGACTCTATCATTCCACCCGTGAAATCCTGCAGTGCCTCGCTGATGTGGCCAAGACACATTGCCTCATAAGACCCGCATACTCTGAGAAATGATTATAAACTCGGTGAGCTGTGCTTATCCATATTTGCGCTATAGAGGAGATAAGTGCATCTTTGATCTAAAAGCTCCTGACACGCAAAGAGGGATACAAATAAACGAGCCTGGTATTATTGTAATTATCTGAATTCAAGCTAACCAAGAGGACCAAGAGTGTTTGTTGGAACAGAAAGAAGGTACAATATAAATTGGTGCGACAAAAAACTTAACACCACTCAGCTGCACTCATTCACAAAGTCGTAGGCCATAGGTTCTTTGAAACAGAGCGGACAAGAGCACAAGTGTGAAACAGGTTATATTAGGCTTCAGGGTAAGGCGCGGGCAAAACCAGTTAAGCATTCATTGTTTGAAGGGCACTATTAACGTATTCGACTGCGTCGGGCATTTTGTGTTTGCATATTCATCAATGTTAGAAGGGATTTAAAGCAGGCTGCGACATTGAGCAAATGGGAGGATAAAGTTCAGTCCAGGATCCAGTCCAGGAACTTCCGAAGGGAAGGAGCGAACATAATAATTACCGGGCGGGCAACATCGAATAGTTCTCTTTGCAAATACAGTAAAGTATATGGAAAAATCTCTTGATAAAAGGGGGACCGAGCTAATTTTTCGCGGGGAAAAATAATATGATTATTGCTTACTTTGCATAAGCCTTCTCTAAGAGCGCACTCCAAAACTCATTCGGATCATCAGAACGCGTGAAATACAGCTTGTTATTATAAGTCGGTAGATAGTCATCCACTATGACTTCCACCCATTCGCCAAACCGCCAGAAATTAAACCGGAACATGCCACAGTAAGAACCATTGTCGAAGGACTGGTCTGAGGAACAGACTTGTTTGAGTAGATCGAGATTGCTCGAGAGATTCGCCAGGGCCGCCACAAACCAGCAGTTCTGAATGCGGCCTTGTGCGACATCAGTACGGGAGAATCCTCGGCTGATGAACTGCGGGGATTTGACGATTTCCTGAAGAAAAAAGGTAGCATGATGCAAATCAGTTTACGTGTTGCTCACTGGATATTACACAGGGTATTTCTGCAGAAACCCATTCATGGGAAATGCTAAATTTTCCATTATACAAGAATGGGTTCGGCATTGTTCAATCACGTTGTACTTCGCCTGTTTATTGACCCTTTGTGATCTCCCCTGGGAAGTCTAAGGCCATTCGGATCACTTTTTCACTTTGAAAGAATGATCAAAACTTACATGAGGTCTTCTCCATATCAGTTGCACAGATCCCCGTCTAGTGAACAAACTCTTGTTGGTGGCTGGAAATTCCTTGTCCTCGAACAGGCGGTTTGAATTTCTTAGCTGTCTTTGTATGACGGTAAAGCGATCTCGGTGACGCCGGAAAGGGCGGCGGGACATGGCGGGAAAACTTGAGCTAGTACACAAAGGAGTGGGATATAAGTACTGTGAGGTTGAGCAAGAATAGAAACTTTTGCTTGGAACGTGATCGAGTACAAAGAGCGGAAAGATTGCAAAACAAGGAAGACGGGAAGTGCAGTGTTAAAGTGGCTTTCGGAAAGGAAAGATTCGCTAACGAGAAAGATACAGGAAGAATTAAGCCCTCGTAATTTTACTTCAAAAGTGATCATTGATAAAAAAAAAAAAGAAAAGAAAAGAAAAGCTCCGTTTTTTTAACGAAATATAGAAATATAATTTTCATCCTTCATCCTTTCCCATTTTGATGTTTAATTTCAGTTGGGCTAAGTTAACGTTTTCTGGGGAGAATGAAATATAAGAAAGCTTGTCTTACCAATGTTTAGGGAGAGTTTTCTCTATATGTACAAAAAATATAGATTGTTGTCGTTGCTGTTTCAGGTTCGATAAGCAAACATAAATGAGGGTGAATATGTCAGCTCCTCGTTAGCTCATGTTTCGCTGAGGCCACAACACACACTCTGCTGCACGCCCTAAGGTCTCTCGAAGCCCAGAAGATATTATTCAATCGTTGTTAAAATTGTCGACGAGAAAAAAAAAACCGCTGCTCTGACTTTTTCTGTGACAAATAATATTTATCGGGAAAGCCATAGGACCCATAGAAATGAAAATTTGTATTTACTGTCTCGAGTTCTGTGGCGGTTTATTTAGTGATCCGTAAAGTTGTCAACGAATATGTGTAAATAAGACAATTTTAAAAATGTTGTCCCGTTTCGAGGGGTAAACTTGCGTTATTGGCACATTTAATAAGAACTTTCTCTATACTCATCTGTGAATATTCACTTAAAGCATCGGCAGGGATGTTTCTGGGGGCACTCGAAAAGATAATGCACCATATTGATAATATAATATTATGGCAGTCTGACAGGACAGATAATGTATAAAATAGGACAATATATCGGCGGTGTTTTCAAGATTTGCAATGAACACCCGTATTATTTCGCCTCAGACGTATATGTCAAATTACTAGTGCCCTGATTTTGATCATAAATGTTACGGAGGGGTACAGTAATTGGAGTAATGCCCGCAATGCCAGTCGATTATCTGCATATTTAATAATCGGCTAGGGATGTACTCTCGGCATTACAATACTGTTCTACAAACGTACGAAACTATATCAAAATAAGATTTAGGTACCAATCAGAATTCGTGAAAACATACCGTGAGAATTCAAAAGAACTTCGGGGGGAAGATTCCTGAGAGTTGCTTGTGTCTGATCGAGCAGAAATCGGAGCTCAACAAAGCTGGTAGATATAATAGGATTCCTATTAATGATTCATGAATGTTATTAACCAGTTAATCCCTGTGTTGTGGTGGTCATTTTGTATTTGATTTGTTTAGTAATGACTTCTAGACGATAAGTAAAATCTCGTCCAAAAAGAATGCACGCATACTTTAAAAGCACAGCGAATAATTTATCATAAAAAAACAACAAGGAAAACCACATTAGATTTTCTTGAACAAAGAAGACGAAAAAATTTAAAACCGAGATTAACATTTTCAAAACAAGTTGGATGTCCAGATTAATTCCTAATCGACCTTACAATATTAGTAAAAAGTTTAGTTCTGGCAAACGGCACCAGCATCAGAAATGCAGAAAAGTTTCACAGCGCGTGCCCCGCTAAAACGTTTCCTCAAGTAAAAATTTTCAAGTAAAATAACTATCGTATACCAAAAGAAACTTCTGGCAAACTTAAAAATCACATGAACGCAGTTCTAGCGAGTGATCCTATAAAGCTTTATTAGTACGTACGTTCGCAGTTTTTGAGTTTTTACTTTTCTGTTCGCGAACTACAAGATGTACTACAAAATTTCTTTTCAAAAATAAGAGCATATGCACAATGTGAGAATTTATAAAACGTTTGATAACTTATATATACAGGGCAAAATTACTCAATGCTGATTGGCTAAGAGCGAGGGAATTTTTTGTTAATTGAGGGCAGAACTACTTTGCTGCGATTGGCTTTGCAGTCAACACACGCGCTGAATTTTGCACTTTTATATCATAAACATGTAATCGCATGGGTTCCTCGTAAAATTTGGGATTCATTTCACTTGTGTTTTCAATTTTTTTTCAAAAACACTCGTAAAATTAATTCCAAATTTTACTCGGCCCCATGTGATTAATACCTACCATTTTTGATGGAATTTACTGAGATACCAAATTTCATATGAAGGTTAATCAGTTCAGTTTTACTGCCGTAGCATCGCGATGATCTGGGGTTATGAATAAATGAATCCGTTTTTGTTTTTTACAATATTCTGCGCTGAGAATGTAAAGAAATGGGTCGTACAATCACAACGACTATGTCTATGAGAAAGTTTAAATCGTTCGGAATTTGTGATTCCTTTGTCCTGTGACTTCTCGACTTCTGCAGAAACCCATCCATGGGAAAAGCTGTATTTCCCAAGGCACACGCATGGCCAGTATTCGGAACTCACATGGATTATGGTCCTTCTACCATGGGAAATTCAGCTTATTTTCCCATGGATGGGTTTCTGCAGATTCCCTGTGTTTGGCTTTGAGACCCAAAGTTGTGATTGACAGTGCAGAATTGCCGAAACAACATGGATTCTAGACTTTAAATCGCCAGAAATTCGAGTAATAATATATTGGATAAGGAAAAATCTGATGCCAAAATATCGACATCCAGTTTGGTACTTTTTAAAATGTTTTAGAATGTCAATTTCAGTTCTATAGACATTTCTTTGCTAATTTTACGAACTTTGACAAACGGTTCTGTCCTTAGTGTCGCCAAAATGAAATAATATGATAAAATTCTAAAACATTGCACATACTTCGATACTTCGAATTTTGAAAAAAACATAAATGGTTTTGACACTATTCCCTAAATATCATATTCCCACTATTCCCGCGACGAAAAGGTCTGCTTCTTGTTAGCTAAACAAAGCATCCCGCAAGTGCCTTATAAAGCTTTCGTCATGTGACATCTTCCACTTCATCGTTGTGTGACATCACTAAAACTACTGTTTCCCATCGTGTCGAAAAAGAAGCTCATTTGAGTGCATTCTGACTGATCAAAAGGGTCGAAAAAAAAGTAAAACAAAATAAACAGCCTATAATAACAGCATGCATGCGCGGAAGGAATGAAAGTCACGTGTGTACAGTCGCAATTTGTAATAATTGTCGCAATTTGTAATACCTGTCGCAAATTGTAATAAAGTTGTCGTAATTTGTAATACACCTCCGTCGCAATTTGTAATAAACAAAGCTGTCGCAATTTGTAATACACCTCCGTCGCAATTTGTAATACGCAACTATTAAATCGCCTGGTTTGAGCTACAAATGAAATAGCAAAGTAATTCAACTGAATATAGCTGTTGCCATTTAACTACAATGTGTAAGGTTTTTATTTATGGAAAATGGAAAAGAAATGCCACGTAATGCCATGGAATGGCAACTTCTCCAGTTCTCCATTTCGATCTCATATTCTTACCTCGGAGCGTGCACATCTGTCACAGTTTTTGCACGAGAACAGCTGGGTTTTGATCACTTATTTAGCGAGTTTAGGAGCCCTATTTTTATTGATCCACCGTAACACAATCGAGCAACAAATATTTCCAACGTGAATCCCAGTAAAAGTCGTACAATGGTTCACCACTTTCCTGATATCTCACAGTTTTTGGAAATCCGCATTTTCCGATAAAATTACCCAATAAAAAGGAATGTTGTATTGAAGCGGTGTGGGTGTTATTTGTGCTGCCCTGTTTTGTGGAGATACCGAGACTTGTGCAATCGAATTAGTTTATAAGTTTATAGCTGTGTGGCACTTTTTTGATTTGCGGATTGGACCTACAATGTTGGCAACTTGCGTATCTAACGTAGTATCTGGCCAGGATTTTTGCCATAATACCAGGCGGTGCTTGACGAATATTATGAAACTGTTGCCTGTCATCCTTTCTTTTAAACGGAGGCTGTGGCACCAATTGTAATTCTTGATAGCTGTTTATTACAAATTGCGATGGTGGTTTCTTACAAATTGCGACAGCTTTTTTTATTACAAATTGCGACGGAGGTGTATTACAAATTGCGACAGCTTTTTTATTACAAATTGCGACGACTTTATTACAAATTGCGACAGGTATTACAAATCACGACAACTTTATTACAAATTGCGACAGGTATTACAAATTGCGACAATTATTACAAATTGCGACTGTACACACGTGTCGTCAAATAGGTATGTCTAGATTTAGGTTGTGTTTTTGGTGAATTAACCTTGGGCCACATTTAATGTTTCAGATCCCATCACACAAGCACACAACGAAACTGTTCGTCAAAACACCTGTTCCTCTCCCCCTTTGTGGCTTTTTGACTCGTTGTGGCTGGGAAACTTAGCGCTTCTTCACTCATGTTCACTGCTGGCAAATGTTTCGAACTTCCTTCTCCAAGCAAAAAGGAACAGGTAAATTTTTGCCAGCAGTTTCAGAAAAATCGCATTTTATTAAGTGGATCCTGTAGTGTGACCATGGAAACGTAATTAACAAAGATAGTTTCTTTCACAATGTGATACCACAATACGGTCTAATTTTAATGCAGCAGATGTTCTATTGTAGGACATCAAACCGTCCATACAAGCCAATATAAAATATCATGTTCCCATATCCATCTGATTATTATGGTTAATATATCGACTTTATAAAGCGCAAGCCCGTTATGGAAGTTTTTCTAAAGGTTTTAACCAACACAGATGTTTATAATGACCTGTGTGGATGAAGCTTCGTCAATTTTGCAAAGTTACCAACAATTAATTGAAAACAATTTAAAATTCAAGACGCCGAAAAGGGGGCCTGTGATACTATTTCATTGCTTCCTCCCGTCTAAAACTAAATTTGACAACATTTCTAATCCACTGCTTGTACGTGCATTGGCTTCGTGAATCTGGAATATGCCTCATTAAAGATCATTAAAGTTTTACCATGTCAGTGCCATATGCGCGCTTCTCCTTCTGCTTATCTAAAAACGTCGCCGTGTTTACAGTTTAATAAAACAGTTTCAATCGTTTTAACCCAAAACATAGCAGCGGGACGAATTCTCAGTTTTATTACATATGCAAAGAGCGATGAAAAACCCATTGATAAAACTATTTCCTCCTACTGACACACACCTGTCCATGGACCAGAATACTTTTGCAATCAGTGCAAATGCCGACTTTCTATTAAGCTCAACAAAGTGGGCTTGGCCTTCGATAAAATACCATTGAAATGTTCGTATATTGTCATAGATATCTTCATTAGCATACTATTCAGCGTAGGTTTACTTGAAATTACTCAGTAAATAACCTATTTAAGGTATGAGTATACCTTTGAGGTGTGTCGCGGTAAAAAAATTCGTATCACGTGACAATTAACACCACAAACGTAGTTCATATGTCATTTTAAAGCTAAAAGGTTGGTCTATCTGATGAGTAATTTTGTTTTCATTATATTGTACATGAACATATATTTTTCTAGGTCTAAAGAAAAAAGTACCGACTTTCTTTAAAAAGCTCCAGCTTCTTCCAATTAAATTGCACAGCTCCAAATTTAAGCAAAATCTATTCTTTAGAAGGCGTTCTAAAAAAAGGTGTGCGGGATTTTTGATTTTCCTTTCAAAACATATTTTATGCAAATTTTTGTGTTAGCATTGCCAAAAATATCGATTTTCAACCTGTTTTACGTGATATTTCCGCAAATACGTAAAATATCAATAATCCCGCACACCTTTTTTCAGATCGCCCTCTAAGGAATACATTTTGCAGAAATCTGGAGCTTTTAACATTAACTGGAAGTGGCAGTAGCTCTTAAAAAGCAAAAATTGGTACTTTTCCTTTGAAGCATAAAACGACGAAAACGATCCATCAAAGTAACGCTGCATAGAAATATACCATTTAGTAAGTAAGGCCGGTCTATAAGCTTTAAAACGATATATAAATGGCCCTTGTAGTGTAAATATTGACGCGACAGTGATTTTTTTCGCAAAAAAATTGACATCCTTCGCGCAAAGGTATACTCATACCTTAACACTTTGAAAAATAATCCACAGGCATTTTGCGCAAGATGGACGCCACACAGAGATTTAGGGAGACGGCGAACAGAGATTTAGGCGCACTGTCTTCAGATGTCATTTTGGCTTCGCCGTTCGAAGACATTTTCTTCTAAACTTCGAGAAGGTCAAGCTTGAGAAACAGTTCAGAGGTTCATTCAAGAGAATGATGCAGAATACTATTTTCCTTGTCTTGTGGTGTACACTGACTATAGTCCGGACGAGCAGGTAGTTCGTAATTTGATATTTTTATTCATTGCTTTTGCTCAACAGTGGTTCAGACTACTATCTATCTAGCTTTTGGAAAAAATCGTTCCATGGAAGTCAAGAGTCAGGAGCACCAAACGATATTTTTCGGTAAAATATCTATGGAGGCACACGTGATGTTTCTTTGGTACTTTCTCCCTAGGATTTTATAACTTCTTTAAAACGTGGAATTTAGATTTTTCCGGCAAAACAGGTAAAAAGGTCGCCTAGTGGACACCAGTGGATTCTCTGTAGAATTTTCGGATCCCTAGGCTCTCAGTTGGCAAATCCGCGGATCAGATAGATAAACTACAAGGAGTAAAAACATACCCTTGTATGAGTTCTAAGAGTTCTAATGACCAGGGAAACGAATGCCCCCCCCCCCCCCCCGAGGAAAAATTCCCTGGGTCTCCGAGGATGCCCCCCCCCCCCCCTCGAATGCGTTGAAAGACATAGCTATAGCCATAGACTGACCCTGACATAGACACATAGACATAGATACACAGACACATTCTCTGGCAGTGTTTGAGCCCGCGCACATTCATTCATTTTGATAAAGGGAAATGTCTGCGATACTAGTAACATTACAATGTAATTCTTATCGAAACGTAAGAAAATATATTTTCAGAGTTCTGAACGAGTGATTTTAGCATTACTGTGAGCTTATATGAAATGTATTCATTTTGACGATTTTCAGATTTGATGTTTGGTGTTATAAAAGATTCATTCTAGAAGTATCTAAATTATGCAAATTATTTTCTTTCGGATATTTTCGAATCGTTTCTGGACTTTCCAAAGGATTTTATCTTAAAAATTAATAGTACACTAGATGGACGAAGTGCAAGTGCCTTGTATTTTGCTCAATGCTGCAACAAGACGTCTCGAGGAAACATTTCAGCCTCCAGTCGGGCCTGGCCAGGGGAAAATTCCGACAAGCGACACGGCCTTGAACTACGTTGAAAACGCGACACATAATTAATACATTACATAATCAAGTAGATATCAATATGTTCCGGTTGAATAAATCTACAAGCTGTGGTATTTAGCAGTTCCGAGAGTTCCTTTTGGACTAAACAATGCTCCGTAATCGTTTCAGCGGTGCCCACGGCCCGGCGTGCAAACGACAGTCGAACAAGACGCTTAAGGAGGTCGTGGAATGCATGCAGTCTGGTTATGACAAGGTTCAACGCGCAGATACCGGTGAGTAGCCATATCATTAGCATGAATGCACGTAATGTTTAGCTAACAAAGGCTAAGAATCCATCCAGAAATCGAGTAAAATTAGCAGAATGTGGGAAAAAATATCGTTAGCAAAAATCTAGGCATTACACGAAATTTGTTAGGCACGCCTGTATCGGGCACAATTTCGAGTCCGTACTCTATTTCTGATAGCACTTTCCTTTTCATCCCTCAGGTAATGAGCCATTGAAAGTTCAGGTTGATCTTGTGATCATCTCATTTGGGCATCTTAATGATATCAACATGGTAAGTAATCCCTCGTCTCTACAGAGCACCCTGCAAAAACTCCGGAGGAAGACATTAAACATTTAAACATAGACATGGTTTCCAATCCCGCAGAGGCGCTAGGCTTGACACACCTTCCCAAACTCATTAAGAGCCCGTGTCAGCCACTCCTTTGTTATTGTTTTCGTTCGATATTACAAGACGAATTACGAGTAGAAATCTCTAAATAAACATCTAAAAACAAAGTTTCAGAATTGATTTACCAAATTCAATCGAGAACATTGCTCTATATTCTCTAAATCAGCCGATGGAAATGGATGCTTTCTACTTGGTATGTTGCTATGCTGTCAAAATGGCGGCTGACACAGGCTCTTTAATAATACATCACGCGTAAAGGCTGGTTTCCATATAGTCGTATCTGTCGTATCTGTCTCATCAGTCAACCGTGTAACAAAAGAATAATTCCGATTTCCATTGTTTCACGGTCGACTGATGAGACAGATACGACTATATGGAAACCAGCCTTTAAGGAGGTTTGGATATGAGATCTCTTGTTGCATAGATTTTTTAGAGTTTCGTCCTTCTTTTTCTTGGCGTTCAATGAAATCATTTATTTGAGAATCAAACCCACTTCTCAGTGTCTGGAATCCGGATGAAACACAGTCTCGTCCCGGGGGGGGACTCCCTATATTCGAATGCTAGGGGTGACCGTCGTATTTTTTAGGGTTGAAATCGGCGATCTGGTATTTTTTAGGGGTTCGAAATAAAAAAACGGTATAGTATGAAAAATAGGTATTTTTTTAGGGGTTCTCACGCAAATAAGGTAGTGTTTTGAAAGTCGAGAGGATATATTTCATGTATATTAAATAAACGGCCAGAATAAAATTTAATCTGTCAAAATTGTGGGTATTTTTTAGGGTGGAAATTTTTTCCGACCAGGTATTTTTTAGGGTCAAAATTCGAGTTTCCGGCGGTCACCCCTAGCATTTTAACCTTAGAGTCCCCCCCCCCCCCCCCGGGGAGTCTCGTGCTTGTATAAATATGGAAGTAGTGCGAACGACTTGGGGGAGTTAAGATTAAACACTTTCAAAGCTTCCTCGTCTTTACCACTGATGTTAAATCATAGAATGTACTGTATAGTCAAAATATATTACATGTAAGGCAAAGCCAGCAGCGTTTACGATAAAAACTCGAATCCCGAATCAAGTAAAGACCTTAATTTAAGAAACTGTCTCGTGTTTGATATATATCATGTAAGCGAGTTGCAACGTTCACGCTTCAAACTCGTGCCCGGAAATTAAGTTACAAGACCCTCGTGGCATTATGTTCACATTACCCGTCTCACCCTTCTGACGTGTCCTCTCTGCTGTCTGCCATTCATACTCAATGAAACATGCGGGAACATTGGGCACCACCGGAAGCAAACGACACAAGCCTGAACGTGCACTCTTTTTTTCATTCAGGATTTCGAACTCGAGTTTTATCTACGGCAAAGCTGGGTTGACTCTTTATTGCGCTACAGCAACTCTTCTCTGCCCTCGAACGCATCATACGCGGTGCTGGATCAAGCTCTTATCGCGCAAATATGGCGACCCGATACGTACATCGAGAATCTGAAGTCCCTCAAGTTCGCGTCTTCAAATGGACCTTTTATCAACCAAGGATTAAGACTCTTCCCGGATGGGAGAGTTCTTATCAGCGCAAGGTGAGAAAGATTGGTGATTTTTCCTGCTATATTCCCTAAAATATGAGGAACAATACTTACAGACCTTCCAAATAAGGTAAGGGGGGAATGTCCTAATAAGGAACTTTGCAGAGGGGGGGGGGGGGGGGGAGTGTTTGAATCATCAAAAGAGGTGCTCATTGTACATTATTACTTACCAATTCGGAGGATCTTGTTCATTCTGAATGAAGTGTTACCTAAAGTGGAGTCATAAACAAAACAAAAGACGAGACTCACTTGGATGCTCTGTTTTCTTTTTCTTAGAATTAGCGCTACTTTGTACTGTGCAATGGATTTCCACAGTTTCCCAATGGATCATCAAAGCTGTCCTATAACCCTCTCCAGCTGTATGTATGACTGTATGATAATTATATGAAAAATGAGATAGAGTTGAAACTCCGGGTGATGCGTGACACTTGTAAAGAAATGGTGAAAAATCGAATCAATAAATTGAAAAAGTGTCAATGTAATTTAATACAAACGTTTCGGGCATGGCCTTTCATTTAAGCAATAAAAGTACTTTCCGCGTGCTCTTTGGTTTCTTCAAACACGAGGGGGATGTTGGGAGAACTGATCAAAACTTGAAATACACGAGCCGATGGCGAGTGTCTTTCAAGTTTTATCAGTTCGATCAACATTCCCGAGTGTTTGTAAGAAACCAGAGAGCACGCGGAAAGTACTTTTATTGCTTTTAGAAAATAACATACACACGCGCGACATCGTTGCGTGACAATCGTGTTTCTCAGGTCTCTTACAAACACGCCTTTTAACCAATCAGAATGCGCACATTCATCATATAACATAGGTGTTATTTTCTAATAGTCATTATTGCCCTTCATTGTTCATATGCACCCACTTATTGTCTGTATATTAAGCATCGCGCCATCACGCCAAGAATCTATTTCAGTTCAGAATGTGTTGTCGTTTTTTTTTTTTACGAATCCGCGCGGGATGCTTGTTGTTTTAAATCTCATCTCAGGCCCGTCGGCCGAGAAAAACAAAACAAAAAACAAAATGGCGACCAAGAGCACGATGCTTCTCGAGTATCTGCAAGTTCTGGTGAATTCAGATTTTCCAAAAAGGTCTATTGATATTCAGAACTTGAATTCTATGCCAATTCCTTGCCCATAAATCCGAGTTTGTGACGCTAGAATGTGACCAAGATTTTTGTCCGGCATCTCTTTCCAGATTTCTTCACCGAGAGCGATTTATATTTCGACTGGAATGAAATCAGCGTCCCCAAGGTAGGAGAACTAGCGCAGTTTGACATGTTGGGAGTGAAGAAGGACAGAGCAAGCTTGAAGTTTTCTTCAGGTGAGAAGCTGTCGCTGTCGAGGGGGGGTACTCCCTATATTGGACTATACGGGATGCTCGGCCCAAAAGGGGTAGGGTTTTCAAGCTGGAGGTATAAGAAGGGGTAGGGTTTTCAGGCTGGTTATAAGAAAGGGGTAGAGTTTTCAGGTTGGACTGGGTATAAAGAAGAGTAGGGAAAACTGCTATTTTGGTATAAAAAAGGGTCTGTATTTCACCGGTTTTTCAACCGCAACGCGGGAGCAAAACTGTTTCTTTTTTAACAGAGCACAAAGCCGATTTTTCAGGCTTGGTATAAGAAAGTGTCCTGCCTTAGTCTTCTTAGCCATTCCTCAGTCCGTCTCTCGGGCTCTAAATCAGCGTACGGGGAACTAGAGGAGGTGGAGGAGTCCCCTCAAAAAAAGAGGTTGTTTCATTCTCAAACTCCCCCGATTTGAGTCAGGGAATCGAACCTGCGAAGCTAGTGTTTCCATGATTCCATGGGGTTCGAGCGCAAACATTGCGACGACAACACCTCTCAGGCGGCCAAAACTCATCCCTTTCTCTGAGTTCTTAACGAGAATGCTACTAAGTTCCGCTGGCTAGCGTGAACACGTACTTACCAAAGGTTCCAGTGTCCAAGATTCTCTCGTAGTTAACGGAGACGACGAGCGGCGGCGTCTTGACCCAGGGTTACATGTACTAGGCCCTCTACACAAACCTTGATTAGTCTAATTTCTTTCTTTAGGATTTTACAGCTCACTCAAGGCCACATTCGCGTTCCGTCGGCGCCTCCAGAACTTCATGCTTGGATTTTACATCCCGACAATCCTAACCGTCATGCTCTCCTGGCTTTCGTTCTTCATCAGTCCTAACTCGGCCCCGGCTCGCTGCGCCCTCGGTATCATCACGGTGTTAGCAGTTGGCGGCTTTTTGACGAGTCAGCGGAAATCCTTCCCGACAGGTAATTCATATTTCACCATTTTCACGGGCTTCCTGTGCTACTGGTAGCGATATCAAGACAATTTCGCCAATAATTGTTGACTTGCTGATGTCAAGGATCCTAATGTTGCTGATGTTGCAAAACTTCCATATTATTAAATTCCCCTTACCTTATTTGAAAGGTCTGTAAGTATATTTCCTCATATCGTAGCCAAAAAAGTAGGAAAATTCGTCAGAACTTTACTTTGATCGCCATTTTGCCTTTTTTTTCGGCCAAAGGGCCGTGACGAGACAAGTCACGGGCATTACGCGCGGGTTCGTTAAAAAAAGCGCAACACTTTCTTGATGTTGATATTTAATTTTTCAAGGTTTCCAAGGAGAACATTGGATACACATTGGAACACTTGGATAAAACATTACTCGCAGATTTCTTGTTGGACTGGTCGAGCACTTCTTCAGTGCTGCGGGAAAAGTCAAACGCAGCAAATAAATGACTCCATAATTCATAATAACTTTGTCACTGAATTGGCGATTCCAGCTAGAGCAGATTTCGTATGACTGTGAAAACTGTCGCGACAATGCTGGGTCGTGCCGTGACCGTGCCGTGACCGTGACCGTGACCGTACCGCGACTACACGATGTCATTCCGTATCTACAGCTAGCTATAGCGGGCCAGGTTCCGTACCGCGACCGCGACAGTTCCGCGCCGTGTGGCGGCACTTTTCACAGTCATACGAAATCTGCTCTATAACGCACGCGCGAATTGCAGCGCGCGCTGCATTCTGGTAGTTGTGGGACACGGCTTTGGCATTTTGAAAGAAGAGCGCACGCGCTTATATCTGGAATCGTTCATTTTAAACCATTGCATCTATTTCTCTTCCAGTGTCTTACGTGATGGCCGCTGACCAGTATATACTGACGTGCTATATTTTTGTCTTCTGTGCTCTATTGGAGTACGCAGTCGTACATTATCTCTTCGTCTACGACAAACATATTCGCCAACATCTCCAAGAACAGGTTGGTTAAACATTTTCTAGACTTTACAATAGAGCGGCTTTCTCGTTGGCTGCTTATTTCTATCAACTAACCAAATTCGAGAGCAATTGTGTGACTAAGTAATTCTGAATTGGTTCGGCTCCTGATGGGCTGGGCTGGAAACCATTCAACAGCAAGTTGTAATTACTCGTTTCTGATGGGCTATAGTGATTACACAATTGCGTTTACTTTCACGACGGTCATCTGACATCTGCTCTACCGTACCGGATTGCTTTCAGTCTGGCAAATAAATACTGTAAATCAAATTCCTCATCAGGCGAAGCGAGAGAGAAACGACGAAGAGAAAGTGAGCATAGACGAAGGAGAGCTGAATGAGGTACAAGAAGAGGAGGAGGAGGAGAAAGTGAAAATCAAAGATGGACAGGAAAAACCACGACTGCATCCAAGCTCTACTATCATAGAGCCATTCAGCAACAAGATCGCGCCGAGAGAGGGCGAGAAGAGATCACGTGGTGTAAGCCAAGCCCTGCTATTGGCTCTTCTCTGCCCCGTGATGCAGCTCGTGCGGTGTTATTTGGGCGTCAAGCAGAAGGCGCTTGTGATTGACAAGTTTGCGCGTGTGCTGTTTCCGCTGTCGTTTGGGATATTCAATCTCATATACTGGTGTTTGTATCTGGGATAATAATGATCGCGTGTCAAGTTAAGATTGACGAATTCTAGCTTTCGACAAGTTTTGTCTGCCGACTTAAATCAAACATGTTTGATTTTCAAACGATGAATTTTTTCATACTAGTTAGGTTCGAACTAAGTTTACACAAGTCTGAGTCAGACCCAAGCTTGTCCAGTCCCTCGACTCTTCTTTGCGCCTCCGGTTGCCAGTTGTCGCCGAAAGGGGAATCCAAAAACCTTTGAATGCGCATGCGCTAGATCTGACCAAGACCTTTTTCTCGCATTCTCTTACCCAGAGCTCCCCGGCTCGTCTTCTCGCGGGGGAGGCTCTGGTGACAGCCACTGACGCATGCGCGAGATTGGATACAGAGCCGTTGAGAGAAAGATCTTTCTGCGCATGCACCAACGTTCAAAACCAGCCACTCAGCAAAGGTCCTCAAATGTCCCCAGAGCCTCCCTGCGAGCAGACGAGCCGGGGAGCTCTGGGTACGAGAATGTTTTTCTCGTTAATGTGCATTATATACTTTGTAATACGTTTCTTAGAAAACATGGCGGCAACTTTGGATAAAGATTTGATAGTGCATCGGCCAAAATTGCGCGCCGCATTTTGGGCACGTTGTATAAACAAATCCGCAACACAATACAATCCAATATAATACAATAAACTATATTTCACGAGGGTTTCATAATAACCATACAGGATAGTTTTCTAACTTATGGCCCTCCTAATTCTAAATACAGTATGTATAATAAAAACATATTGATTACAAAAAGTAAGACTTCGATATTTAAACTATACAAAAAGATTAGGATGACAAACTACGCTAGGCCAATAAAAAGACACACCCCATATAAACAAGGGGGAGGGGGCTGAGGCTATTCGAGGCCAACGCCCTCGTAACACGTAATGAATCACGCGGTGGTGCTTCTTTATAATGAGTTTCAACGCCATTTATGTACGTTTTTAATAGAGCATTTGCTATATATTAAAGTGTAGATTAATAGAAAACTGTAAGTGTCGCAACGGAATGTAGACGACTGTGCTAGGCGAATCACTGCAAAGGATTTGATTGGACTGTTTGAGTGACAGGAAAATAAAACATCACTGAGACCCCGTCCACACTATTCCGTTTTCAAACGAAAACAACGATCATCGAAAACGGATCAATCCGAAAACGCTCTGCAGAGCGGAGCTGTTTGAACGGAGCTGTTTGAAAACGCTGTTTTCTAGTGTGGACGGGTGAAAACGATGCTATGTGAAAACGATGACGTCACCACAGCAAACCCAACATCGAAATGCGCATGCGTTAAGCTTGTTTGAGCATGCCCATTGAATGCATGAGTGTAGACGCAAATCTTTTGAAAACGGAGCAAAAAGTATCCGTTTTCGTTCGAAAACGGTGTAGTGTGGACGGGATCTGAATCTGACGAGAAACTCGTCTCAGAGTTATTATTTTTCAGCACATCGATGCACTGCCCAAATATGGTCATTGGAACGCCAATAGCTGTCTTCTGTATATACCGTTTCCGGGATACGTTGTCACCCAAAAAGCTTATAAGCTTGGTGCGCTAGGGAGTATGGGTAAAGATTTATTTAAATTTCTGTAAAATATTAGAAACAAACATGCTTGGAAATGTACTGAAATTTAATCATTTCACCTGTGTTTGCGATAACTGTCTGAATTCAGATCAAACAGTAGCAGTTTAAATGCCCCCATCATCCTTTGCGCTTCAAGCTTATAGGCTTTTTTGGGTGACAACGTTTCCCGGAAACGGTATATCCGTCTCTGAGGAAAATATGATGTTTTGAGCTCGTAAATAATTCAAAATAAATAATAAGTCATTTTTTTGGGGGGTTTTGTGCTAACGATGTGCTGAATAATAAAACCATTATCCTGCTCGATTTTGCAGAATATCGTCTGATTTTAGCCAACTCGGGACTTCGTCCCTCGTCAGCTAAGTATCAGACGATATTCTGCGCAATCTCGCAGGATAATGGTTAATTACCTGTATTCACACAAAGTTCCTGTCTTATGTCAATTCTACTCGGAAACACTTGCTTGTTATCTGTCTAAACTTTCTTCTTCAAAAAAATGTTTTCGCGTGGTCACAGAAGAACAGGGAACCATATTCAAGGCGAGAAACTCGTCTCACACGAGTTTTCCGTCTCTAGTGTGAATACAGCTATTGTCGCTGTTGTTTGTACTGTGACGCGTTTGCAATTTGACATAGCGTGGACAGAAAAGCCGTATTCACACTAGAGACGGAAAACTCGTCTGAGACGAGGTTTTCGTCCGGACGGAAAACTCGCCTTAGTGTGAAACCAGGACGAGACGGATCTTTAACAGGACGAGACGGATTTTTTCCGTCTGATATGATTTTTGAATTCATATCAGACAGAAAACTCGTCAGACGAAAGACCCGTCATGACGAGTTTTACGTCCTCTAGTGGGAATACGGCTAATACTATTAACAAGGCCAACTATACATGTGTCAGAAATTGCGGAGCTGGAGAGGAGCTAGCCGGACAAAACTAGTTCCTGTACAAAGTACAGCTTCAATTTTTCGTGAATTTAAAACTCAGGTGTTTTATTCTGTAACAAAGGATAGGAAATAACCAAAGTCGATCAAAGTTTGTAGAATGTTCGATGGTCTTGATTGCGAGAAATTTTCACAGAAAATAAAATCTCGCCTTTTTTAAAAATTCGAAGACGAAACAGCAAATTAGTGCCACCAAAATATTGGTCTGTATAACTAAAATTTTGTCGTCATATTGTCGTTACCACTGGCAACAGCCTGAGTCAGCTCATTTTGTTTCTCATCACCGCTGCAACTCTGACTATTGTTATCAACACTGATAACAGTGGCACTCAAATCATACTCTTTCTTAAAACATCTCGAGTTACGTCGAGTTCTTCAGCATCATCAAATGCTATGTTTGCATGGCCCTTTTCTGCTGCTCTCTGTTCATCATTGGTGCTTGTTTCTCCAACATTTGCGCGTGTTCCATCGACATTTTCATTCATAACCACTTCTAGCTCATCCACATCATTCGCCATTCCTATGTGGCCGTTTTCTTGCTTCTTTTCTTTCGTTTCCTCGAGACTTATTTCTAGGTCAGGTTCTACGCGATCATTAGGATCCCTTGGTGTTCGGTGAAGACCAAAGAAATAGACAGGAAAGGCGAGCAGAACTGCAAACAAAAGAACTCCACCAAACGTGTAGAAAGCAGGAACGTAGGAACCAGTTACGTCTGCAATAAAACCTGGGAAATATAACAAAACAAGAATGAATTTCTTTCACGAGCATCTGATTGCAAGCATTTCTATCAAAAAAAGCATTTCTATCGGAACGGGAACAGATGTTGGCAAGGTGCGTGCGAAAGTTTTCGCGGCAAAACCAAAGACAACCAGGATTTACCTGCAAAAGGCGCTCCACCGATGGTCCCTACAGAAATGATCGTCTCGCCAACCGGAAATGAATAGAACTGGAGCCTGGGTTCCACTGTGTTGAGTAGCATCAAGTATACAGTGGTAACAAAGCAACCATTGCCGATACCGAAAAACACGACAAAGATGATAAAATGTGTGTACGTGCTGGCTTGCGGTAGGAGCAGCTGACAGCAGGCGACGACAAAGTTCGCGAACTGGTTGACATGGAAAGGGGAGACGCCATTCATGTCTAACACGCGGCCAGATACCACCGAGGAAATCAGGGAACTGACGCCGATAAAGATGAACAGGTTCGCCGCGTTCTGAGGTGATACACCCATTTCCTCACAATACTTAACCTGGAACAGAATTTATTCTTAATTACTAATCAGTGGCACAACGAATATACGAAATCTGTCATGTCTGCACACGATAGTTTGCCATTTATGTGACATGCACATGATATCTTTTGTACATTTTGGAAACCTGAAACAGGAACATAAATTTTAATCTAGCGGCGCCATCCAGTCACACGCCAGCACATAAGAACAGTATCATTTCGTAAATATTCGCACAGTTATGAGACCATACACATAATAATTGCGACTTTAGTGAGCGTTTTAGAAATCGCCACGGGAGGAAGGTTTTGCTCTCGGGTAGAGCAACATGCCCCTTTCACAAAACAGATCAAACAATATGTAGTTCGGCTTGTAACGCCAAGACGAGAGTTACGATTAAGTAGGGTAAACTAGGAGTCAAGAAAGTGTGCCAATGAGGCGTTTGTCATTGTGTTGAAGTTATATTTGCCTAGATTTGACAACGGGTACTATTTTCAAAATGGCGGATTGTCGAAAGAGCGACTCGCATCCCATGCCTGACACCATTAGTGTCGCGGAATTCGATCGAAAAATCTCTGCATTTTACTCTCTTTGTCTGTGATTTTCTGAAATCATGCCCCCTGAAAAACTTACCAAATGAATAAAAGTAACCAAGATACCAAACATCCCAATGTCAAGCAAATAACGGCGAGTATATATGACGGGCGCTTGAACATCTCACAAGAGAACTTCGGCTGTTCTTTCTTCTTCTTTCGTGCGTCACTGGGTCCTTTCTCGACCACGTGAGCGGTGGTACTTTCGACGTTAGAGTCGAAGGCTAAAGCTCCTAGGACGACGATGCCAAAAAGACCTGCCAGTACTCGATAGCAGTTTCTCCAGGCGACCGCTTTCAGGAGTGTGGGTAACGAGGGCGCAATGGTGATGATTCCTATACTCTGGGATGCGCCCACTATACCGGTGGCCAGCGAT
Organism: Scolanthus callimorphus; assembly: GCA_033964015.1. Lineage (NCBI taxonomy): Eukaryota > Metazoa > Cnidaria > Anthozoa > Actiniaria > Edwardsiidae > Scolanthus > Scolanthus callimorphus. The sequence continues at coordinate 28,227,446 of CM066915.1, read as the reverse complement.
CTAAACAGAAAACCAAACCATCGTCATGATTGTCCGAGAGCAGTGCAATTTCGCGTAACACCAGTGCAAATTACATTTGAACACAAAATCCATAACACATTCACATAGCTGTCAACTCAACCGCATTAGGCGGGTGTCACAAGATTTTGAAGCCTGTCACCCGCATAATGATTGCGAAAATTTTCATACATTTACAGTATATCACCCGCATTGTCACTCTCAGAATTTTTCATACATTTTCTCTATTTACTTGCCACATGAGGGAGAATCTCAAGATTTTTGACGAAGTTGCAGGGTTGACAGGTATGCATTCACTTTCCTTAGTTAGCATGCAAAACTGTTAGGCCGGACGACGTGGTTGACGGAACAATTCTCCCTCATGTTATACGATCTATTCATTCCATTCCGTATTCATCTCCAATCAGAAAGAGGGAACAACAACATTACCATAAAAACACATAATCAACACAGCATCAGCAACTGGTAGAGCGGTTCAGTTTGCGTATCAAAAATATCAAACAAATTTTGCCAAAAACTCTCGACTTACCGACGTTACAAACTTCATTATTAGGAAATCCCCCTCACCATTAGTTGGAAGGTCTATAAGGGCAGGAAAATTCCCCAGAGTCTTCGTCCGCCATTTTGTTCCCTCGACCATAGGGCCTGGTGAGATGTTTGGAAAAAATACACAGGCAGCCCAGGCGGATTAATGAAAACAAGAACACCATCTTGATATCATTTACCTTCTCTTATCAAAGTACATGGTAACAGCAAAGACACATGCGGTGTGAATGAAGCAGGCGCCGAGGCCAAACATGAGACCGTATGTGAAGTACATGAGAAGAAGGCTTTTAGCAAATGACGTCAGAGCAAGCCCTGCTGCGCATGTCAGAGCCCCGATTAGTGACGTAATTCGACAGCCAAAGCGCCCGCAGAATATGCCAGCCAGCGGTGTGGGGATGAATGTTAGAGAAACAGCAATTGATCCGAGCCAGCCTGAAAGTAAGATCAGAAGTATATGATTGGCTAATTTTAGAGTGGCCGTAAAAAATGAGGTAGATCCGAGCGTAATCCTTACAACGGTCGAGTTTAAATTTTGAAAGTGTTCGTCCTCTTGTACACTAGGTAAATGTGCTTTTCAAAGCTGTTTTCACGGAGATTATACTTAAAACCAACTTTTTCAAGATTTCACTCACGAAAGAATAAACTGTAGACAGAAAAAAAACGTGTTTCTGAGGTTGCGATAATTGTGACTTAAATAGAAAAATAGTTAAATTGAATTTTCGTTGTATTTGCAATCTTTTAAGGTCAATCCTCTGTTTCGCAGCGCACACAAGTAAAACTAAAAATAAATCTAAAGTTTCTTCTTAAAAGTGATGAGATGTTTTCTTCTGAGGAATCTAATGCCCTGGGGCTGCAAAGGAATACTGACGCTCTGTCGCCGTAGTTCTTGGCGCGACTCCTGTCTATTTGGATTTGCAGCAACTCTCGTGCAGTTGCTAGACGCATGTTTTGTATCCATTATAAAAACGTCTTTAAGCCTTATTTTCAAGGCAAAAGGATTATATAGGCATCAGCGAGTTCGCCGAATAATTCTCCATCTGTCAAACGAAAGCCGGAGGGGATCCAAAATGTTTCTCTGCATGAATTTTTCAAGGCCAACATGTATGAGAATATTTCGCATTTGACGGTTCCATATTTCTTATGGCTGATTTAGACGATTCATATTCTGCGACTTGTCGTGCCGACCGTTTTACGAGCCGTGACTACATTTGATTTGTCCAAATGAAAACTGGGTCCGACGGCGACGGCATGCATGCCACAGATTCTTCACGAGCCGCGACACAGAAGGAAGCCATTATCGACCATTACACACTGCGCACGCGATTGTTGTTTTGAACTTTTTTCTCTGTAGGATTTTTTCCTGAAGGTTATACCCCCTATCAGGCTTTCTAAGGGGCCGACCATTTAACTTTTGAGGGGGGGGGGGGCTTTTTTTGTCGTGCAAGATTTTTTTTTTCTACCTCTGTTAAGCGGTGAGAATTTTTTTTCCAATAAAAAAGAAGGGTTTTAGTCACCATTTTGCCGTGCAGGATATTTTTTTTCAAAAAAGCCCCCCCCCCCCCCCCTCAAAAGTTAAATGGTCGGCCCCTAATAGTCCATCCTTAAATTTCGTGTTCACACAAATGTTCATGCATACCTATCTTGTTACAAGCTCTTGGCGGAATCATGCAACAGATAATCCAAATAGACAACACTCTCAATAACCCAAGGATCTATAGGATTTCTCAAGAGCCGCGATTATTTGGACAATTAGTCCATGATCCCTCCCTTTTCCTTGTAAAATTCGATAACCTTTTTTCCAAACTCACATGACGAGAATGTACAAAATGGAAAAATCCATCTATGGGTATTTCACAATTAAAAAACACGAAACTTTATTTATATGAAGTTTATGTCACAAGCAAAGTATTTTTAGCACATTTCTGTCAGATCGCCATTTGAAACCCATTCTGGATAAATTGTTTTAATACAATAAAATACTATAAAATGTCCTAGGGTGCATCCGCATAAAACTCTTACCTACACGCTCCTTGGTTTCGTTAAATTCGCTCAGCAAGATGGGCATAAGGACTGCAAAACTGCTAGCAATTCCCATGTGCAGTGCGTTCGAAAGCGTCGCGCACAGACAAACCAGCCAAGACCATTTACTGTCTTTTTGGTGAACAGTTTTCCCGCCACAAACAGCCATGAGTTCCGAGCAGCTCTGAGCACCGACTTGTATTACTCCCGTTAGATCAGACTCGGTTTTGTCCTCTACAAGCTCCTTTTAAACTGTGAAGGTATCGGGGCTCCGTCCAAAGGGCACTATTTCAAGCTGTTACGACTGTGCATGTGTCATCACATTCACATTACTTGACCCAGCTTTTCACGAGCACGAGATAATCAGACCCTTGTAGTTAATGGGGAGTTTGCAGGTGTTGCGTGACATTTTGAATTTTGATCCTAGCAAAATAAAATACCATATTTGAACAGAGCTATCCGAAATGTGTGAAATCCTGAAATTTGAGTTGGTTTCGACAAATAACACAGAAGTTATGAGCGTCGGAAGTTGGTTGTTTTCCTATAGGTTTTAATGTTGTGGTGGGCAACAGTTGCCCACCAAGACATTAAACGTATAGAGAAACAGCTTACTTCGGCGTCAATAACTTTGCTAATATTTACCCAAATCAACTCAAATTTTCGCCTTTTCTAAATTCGGCAAGCTCTTTTCAACTATGGTATTTTTATTTTACTAGGGTCAAAATTCAAAATGTCACGCAACACCTGCAAACTCCCCATTACCATCTATATATTATACCGTAAGAGAAATCGTGTCCGCACTCGCTCCGCTTAGCCCTGAAGCTGTGCGCCAAAAGAAGTTCGCAAACCCGAAGGGAAGGTGGAAATCTGGACCGTGGGCGTGTTTTTGTTGGAAAAGATTCACCCTGGGCAAAGTTCTAATTCAAGCGATTTCTTAAGCGAGGACAAAGCCGCCATCGCCGCCATGTTGAAAATCTCCCACAGAAACTAAAAAAGAACTCAGTTCGCGCAGCCGAAAGCACCAAAGTCATTGAAACCTAAATGGTTCTCTTACAGATTACATACAGGAATGTAGAGGGGAAAATTCTAACTTGAAAGATTTGAGCTAAGAAAAAATTTCATTCAAGTTTCAACAAACGTACACACTACCTTGTCGCCCCATGTAGGGTAATCCGAGCAGATCTTGTATTCCGGATTCCAGCCCTTGGATTCCGGATTCCATCCTACTGGATTCCGGATTCCATACCAGTGGATTCCGGATTCCATAACTCTCAAATAATCCGGATTCCAGTATTTCTTTATCTGAATAAATGCTTGAATATATGAGATAACAACAGTTTTTTAGCACTGCCAGGCTGATTTTGGCTATTTTATCTCGGTTATATAAAGGTATTTTGCTGTTTACTTTTGACGTAATTGTTCTCACATCATTGATTATGACTGCTATACAAAAGCATAACATAATGCCGAAAATATTATGTCCATGATGTTTTATTAAGCTTACTTTGCTTTAAAAACAGCTTCATTCCAACAAAATGAAACGCGTTTTTCAAAAATGTTCTTAACTCGCTCGCGTCGCGTCAAAAATGGTCGTATATTTTTTAGCTCTGAATTTAAACCTCGACTATTGGTGCTTTTAACTATTTGTTCGAATTTATTTTTAAGAGCCGTATTTCCCGGCATAACTAATCGAACAAAATCGAACAAAATTTCAATCGAACCTAATCGAACACCAATCGTTCGATTGTTTTTGATTGGGTTCGGTAAGGGACACGGTCAAAACATATGTACTCGAACGGGACCCGATTTTTCACAAAGATGTGGTAGGTACCGGGTGATACCCACCCCCTGTCCGCGACGCTTATGGTACCCGTTATTGCTATGAGATGGTAGGTGCCGGTCTATACCTCCTTGAGACCCGATTATTGCAAAAGTAGATGGTTGGCACCGTACATACCCCTATGGGACCCTATATTTCATTAAATTGGGTGGTAGGTACCGGCCCATACCCCTATGGGAACCTATATTTCACTAAATTTGGAGTAGGTACCGGCCCATCGAAAAATCAAAAAGGTCAAAAAGGATAATAGCAGCAGAGGCTTACAACACAAATACCTGCATACGGTGCGCTGGGTTTTTGTCAAAGGAAGGAAGGAGCGGAAAGTAAAACCTTTAAAACTTCATCTATCTATCTATCTATACTCGCGCAACCATAGTTAATCGAGGAGTGGAAGGCGCGTGCAACCAAACAGTGTTGTTTATTTTTTCCGTCTTTTGTGGTATGTTCTAAGATATTGTAGGTCGTAAAATTAGTTGAGGATTATCTGGATTATACAATGTTGTGCAGGAAATGCTGTGCAGGATATTTATTTTCAAAATCATCCACCCCCCTCCCCCCCCCCCCCCCCCCCCTCAGAAGTGAAATGATCTGCCCATAAAACAATATCCTTTGATTTCGGCCTTAGCTTAACAATAAAACATATTCAGAACTTCAAGAGCCAATTAGAGAGCGTGCGGAATTGGATATCCATTGACCATGTCGACGTCGTGGATAATATGACATACTACGTGAAATCAGAGCACATTTGTCAAGTATCATGAATCCTATAAGCGTCTGTCGGGGGAGCGCTTGTGTTTGGCTGAAATAGATCCACTAACACATGAATGGGTTCCCCCTGACTTTTTCAGAGAGAAGTTAGAGTTAATTACCGAGTAAGATTGGAGGCAATAAGCCATATACGCTGCAAATACATATACGCATTCCGAAAGAAACTATTGCTAGTTATTTTGGTTGTCTTCCTACATATGGACGTTCCCTAGAGAAACTTATTGCAATCAAAGCATTCGCAGGAATGCTAGTACGCCAGCAGAGCTTCTACTTGGATAAACCACTAGCGCGCTGTGCAATGGCAACATCGAAAGTCTGACCGCAGGGCATAAGATCAAAAGAGCCGTGGTCCTGCCTCGAGTCCAGGAAACAATGGGCGGCTGTCAAAAAATCTGTCGACGGCCATGTTTGACAACAAGCAGATTTCCTGGAACCGGGTTTTGCTAGACTGTTTGCAGTCCCTTGCTCTGGGAATGTCCGTAATATTAGAGGTAAAAGTCTTACTTTGCGCGCCTGCATTTGTGAATCCCCCTGTGGTGCGCGCTTATCGTGACGTGTCCCCGGCATAAATGCACAGTACTAGGCGCGCGCAAAGTAAGACTTTTACCTCTAATATTACGGACGTTCCCCGAGCAAGGGACTGCAAGCAGTCTAGGTTTTGCATATAAACAACACTCGGACGGTGTAAGTTGAAGGGTGCATAGCCTGCGTTGTTCCGCTTCCCTGACCCGGTCGCTCGCAGACGGCAGCTAAACCTTTAAAATTAAACCGTAGGCGTATAAACCACACTATTGATGATCCTGGAATTTACTGTAGATCGATTGGATTTTTTAAATTTGGTAAAAAGACTATGATTTGAAGGGAATTACACTCTTTTTTTTTATCAGAACCTTTTTATAAGAACGTTCAGCCTGAAATTTACCCAAATTTTAAGAACATGCTAAGAACATGCCCGAGCCTCAGATAGGAGCAAAATAGATTTATTTACAGTGCGTTCTAAAATCCAGAATCAAATGTGTTCATAATAACGACCTTCAATATTGAAATTTATAAACTCACTTAACTTCTATAAGATCTAGGCATATTTCAGGTTCCGACGTCACTGAAATGTAAGAACATCCGTAAGAACATTTCCAGCCTCACACTGCTCCAAAAATATGAACGGCCCAGCCTCAACTGAAAATTAGACGTTCTTATAAAAAAAAAGAGTGTATACAAGCGGTTGTGAAACTAGCTAATTAAATAAATCAAAGGTGTTTACATGTTTACATAGCTCTATAAGGCCTAAAGGCCTACGGCAAACGCCGTGCCAGAGACGCGCCGTTCCAATACAAAACAATAGAAATTTCTTGATTATAAAGTATAATGAAGCGGCATCCTTTGAAAAAGGAAAGGTTGAACAGAAGAAGAGCGGCTGAAGTTCGGCGTTTGCCGTAGGCCTAACTTGATATGAAATTCACATGCGTAGCAAGCGCAAATGTTCGGCAAATGGAATACTTTATTTTCTACTAATTATCTGGCGGCAGCAAAAGGGCACACAGAACCCCCCACTGCTGGGAACCGAGCTTTAGCGTTTGTATCTGATACAGTTCGAGAAATTGCCGAGGCTAATGTTGTAGTGAATGTTTCAGCTCACTTTGAATGACAACTGTCAAATTTGTTTGCTTAGCACGGCTCAAGTCTAATTTTTAATTTGCGGGCTTCAAACGCGCTGCCGCCCCTTTGACGAATTAGCAAATCTAGCACGAATTCTGACTATCCGCAGACTTCAAGCACGAATCTAGCGCGCTGTGGTTGAGTTTACCTTTTGGTCGAGGGTCGAGGGTACCTAGTCGAGGGTCGAGGGTGGACATGTCGAGGGTGAGGGTAACTGGTCGAGGGTAACTAAAAATGTCTCAAATTTTCTCGTGGAATATAATACACAAGACCCGAGATTGTTTAGGGTTGTTTTCACACCTTCGTGATATTTGTGTCAACGTCCGCAATCTTTGCTTCGTTTCACGAAGTCTCTCGGTCAACTCTTTCCATATCAAACACCAGGAGAGACATGCAATACGTCTCCAATATCATTTTCTCGCGGACTATCCTACACAAGTTCACAAGAAAATATTTAAGCGTTGCAGATGATGTATATACGTTACACGTTACATTTTTTGCACACCTGGGGAGATAACGCTACTGCCTCAAAACAAAATGGCAGTCAGGCCAGCTGACCGACAACATTTTTACGACCCATTTTAAACAGCTGGAAGGCAAAACTATTTCGAATTACTTGCGATTTTGAGATACATGAGTACATGAACTACCACACTAGAGCTACTTTCGATATAAACCTCACGTCAACTCGTAAAAGAGTAGTGCCAAACACGTACCGTATGCTGCTATGTTTTTTATGCTTCGATATATAGAAGCTATATGGTACAAACAAAGAAACGTTTTTAGTTTAGCTTTAACTTAAACATAACTGGGCGACAAGAAACTGCAGTTTCCACTGGCAGCTTCGTATTTATCGGCGCAGTTCCCGAAAATATTGCATGTGCCCGCTTGATAAACACGACAGATTGCGGACGCGGACAATGATGTATCGCTAAAAAATCTCCATCTTGTGTACAATATTCCGGGAGAAAATTTGAGCCATTTTAGCTACCCTCGACCAGCTACCCTCACCCTCGACATGCCCACCCTCGACCCTCGACCCTCGACCAAAAGGTAAACTCCGCTGTGTTTATGCCGGCAACAGCCTAAGCACGGCATCTCTAACGAAAGTCTGACCGCAGGGCAAAAGATCAAAAGAGCCGTGGTCCTGCCTCGAGCGGGGTCATATCAGGCAGGCCAGAGAACAATGGGCTGCTGTCAAAAAATCTGTCGACTGCCATGTTTGACAACAAGCAGATTTCCAGGAACCGGGTTTTGCAATAACAACACTCGCACTCGGACGGTGTAAGTTGCAGGGTGCATAGCCTGCGTAGCAAACGCAAATGTTTTGAGAAACGCTCTCTCCCGGTAAAGAGTTTACCTTTTGGTCGAGGGTCGAGGGTACCTAGTCGAGGGTCGAGGGTGGACATGTCGAGGGTGAGGTAACTGGTCGAGGGTAACTAAAATGTCTCAAATTTTCACAAGACCGGAGATTGTTTAGGGTTGTTTTCACACCTTCGTGATATTTGTGTCAACGTCCGCAATCTTTGCTTCGTTTCACGTTCCTAAAGTCTCAACTCTTTCCATATCAAACACCAGGAGAGACATGGAATACGTCTCCAATATCATTTTCTCGCGGACTCCTACACAAGTTCACAAGAAATGTATAAGAGATGTATATACGTTACACGTTACATTTTTCGCACACCGGGGGAGATAACGCTACTTGTCAAGGTCAATGGAACGATCCACAGGCATAGTTTGCCTCAAAACAAAATGGCGGTCAGGCCAGCTGACCGACAACATTTACGACCCATTTTAAACAGCTGGAAGGCAAAACAATTTCGAATTACTTGCGAATTTTGAGATACATGAGTACATGAACTACCACTAGAGCTACTTTCGATATAAACCTCACGTCAACTCGGAAAAGAATAGTGCCAAACACGTACCGTATGCTGCTATGTTTTTTATGCTTCGATATAGAAGCTATATGGTACAAACAAAGAAATGTTTTTAGTTTAGCTTTAACTTAAACATAACTGGGCGAAAAGAAACTGCAGTTTCCACTGGCAGCTTCGTATTTATCGGCGCAGTTCCCGAAAATATTGCATATCGGTCAGCTTGATAAACACGACAGATTACGGATCGCTAAAAAATCTCCAGTCTTGTGTACAATATTCCGGGAGAAATTTGAGCCATTTTTAGCTACCCTCGACCAGCTACCCTCACCCTCGACATGCCCACCCTCGACCCTCGACCAAAGGTAAACTCAAAGTCTTTTCCCTGTTTTGAATGCTAATGTCCGACACTTCCGCTTTACATACGACATCGAAGCCCAGAAGGAAACTCAGAAGCAAGGATTTTATTTTGTTACGTTCGAGATTTTTTTTTTGGCTCGTGCAGTATTTGTCATGTCTGTTTTATAAAATCCTTGCTTCTGAGTTTGCTTCTGAGCTTCGATGCCATATGCCAGATATGTCACTCTTGATTGACCAGTTGAAAAGTGCCCGTCTCCGATTTCATCTTCTGTCAAAGCGGAAATGTCGGACATTCGCATTCAAAACAGGGAAACTTTACCGGGATAGAGCGTTTCTCAAAGCCTTTGCCAACATTTGCGTTTGCTACGCAGGCTATGCACCCTGCAACTTTTAACCTGCACCCTGCATACCTTGCGCCCTGCACCCTGCACACCGTCCGTAACAACACTCTTACATAGCTGTACCTTGCCCGCAAAATAAGAATCCAGATTGTATAATATAATATTTCCTAACCGATTGCTTTCCTCATTACCCTGCTAGCAGAGGTTTTTTTCCGTCCGTCTTTTTTATTATAGCTAGCATTAAGTTCGCGTGTCTGGTATGTCGCGTGGTTGTTTTGATTTGCACCCGTATTTCCTCATCCGAAATTTGTTCTTTGGTATAATGTTCGTCAGTCAAAGTGGTCAAGAACGGGGATTTATTTTCAAACTACGAATTCATGTCTAGGCAGGCGCCAAAATCAGGACCATGAGTAGTAGCATTGTGAATAATCAACTGCAAGCATACAAACAGTACAGACTGCGATCAAGAGCAATATTCCAAACATGATGAAAACAAAGATCTCACTCTTGTGCACATGAAGGGCGTTTTCATTCGTGCGAGCACGATCGCAAGCGGGCAATATGTTCTGTCAGGATTCGATCCGCGATCCATTTTTGGTAGCGACATAATATATCTTTGAAGGCGACCCCTGCCTTAGCTGGTTTATCCAGGTAGAAGCTCTGAAAAATAATTCCCGATCTACCCGAAGCATTCAGGAATGCAAGCATGCCAGAGATTCTACATATACAGTAAAACCTCGATATAACGATATGGCAAGGGGACAGCTAGCATGGCTAGTCTCCCTCGCGTCTCCCTCGCAGCCCGTTCTTTGTGTCGGTCACGCAACGCTGCCCCCCGCCCACCCACTCCCCTCCCCTACCATGTAAACTTGGGTGGTACCACATAGCTTTGACCCTCAAGATCTGGTTGTATGTCCCGGGTGGTACCACCATCCTTGATCCGCAAGACCTGGTGGTAGATACCGGGTGGTACCACCTCCCTTGCTACCACCTCCCTTTGATCCGCAAGATCTGGTGGTAGGTCCCGGGTGGTATCACCACCCTTGATCTGCAAGACCTGGTGGTAGATACCGGGTACCACCTCCTCCCTCTACTCCTTCATTAGGTAGGTGGTTCCGGGTCATACCCTACCCCCTTAAATCGGGTCCCAAGGAAGTACGAATGTTTTGACCGCGTCCCTAATCGAACGTAATCGAACAAAACGTTTTGGTGAGTATGATTACCGAACTCAATCGAACATATCAAAATGATTGGTTTGATTAAGTTCGATTTTGTTCGGAAATTTTGCATTTTCACCTGGGACACTTAACCTTCTCATAACAACAAAACCTGAAAAAACTCAGTCTCCGTTTTATAAGAAAATCCCAGTAAAATCACTCAATAAACTCTCATAGTTCAATCATGACTGGTGTCTGAGTCTTTATTACTTTTACAGACCTATGAGGGATATGATAAGAAACAACCTTCAACTTCAACAAAATTATTCGGGACTATTGGATTACGTCTCATTAACACCTGCAGTTCATGTGCGGTGCAGTTCCCAGTATGCGCCAGGCGAGCCGAACTCAGGTGCTAATCTTGGTTAGTGATTGATTCCGATTTAGAATAATGCCTGTGTTTCATTTGAAGTTCAATTGGGTTTGATTGAGCACATTGTTCGGTAATCGAACGTTCGATTATGTTCGATTGAAAATTTTTTTGGTGAGTTCGATTATGTTCGATTAGCGAACTCAATCAAAATCAATCGAACGATTGGTGTTCGATTAAGTTCGATTACCGAATGTTCGATTAGTTATGCCGGGGTATTTGCTTATGCGAACCTATATTCTTACTGGTATTTTTTACAAAAGCAATCGCGAAACAAGTGGTTACTGAGTTTATTCGTAAATCGGATATATATAGGCAGTCTAAAAAATCAGACGTTTCAGAAAGATTGCGCGCAGATTTTTCGCACAGGAGGACTTTTGCAAAAATATCGGCTCGCATAACAAATGCGGCTTCAAAGTTTTGTGTCACCCGCCTAATGTGGGTGAGTTGACAGCTATGTAAAGTGTTTAAAAGTGTATACCAACGGCATGAAGATTGTAAAATCGCGTTCGCATGTTCGCAGCATTTTAGGGACGTGTCATTATTTAGCAAGGCCTACAATTTTTTTAAGCAAGGCTCTCAAAAAATTAGGACCCTCCTCTTGAACATAACAAAACAATTTTGACCCTCCCCCAGTCGTAAGTCAAAAAATCAGGACCCTCCCCCACGTCCCCTATTTGACCTAGTAGAACACATTTACAGAAAGCGGGGGCACATTTTGCTTTTGTTGCGCGCCCAAATTTTGATAAACGCATTTCATCAAGCCTCAGAGAAAGGGTAGATGAGCATTACGTTTTTCGTGTATAGTAAACAAAGCCTAGCAGCCCAGGAAATGCGATACCTCAATTACATAGGTTGTCTATTGAGTCTGTAGGTTTATTCATACGGGCAGCTGCACGCCGCAAATGACGAAATTATTATTAATCATGTGCGTGAAGGGCGACCCAAATGACGAATTTCTATGAATTTCTATGCTTGTGACTCACGCTTACTCTTCTTTCGAACATAGTGACTCCGCGGCAGATCTACCACTGCAAGGTATTTTTGGGAGAGTTTATTTTTTACTCGTTAAGATACTCTTTTTCTTATCAACGGCGCGAGGGTTGTGTCTTCATTGCGCGAGATCTGAAAGAGTATATTTACTGCGGTTTTCATAATTCTGCGAACTCTCGCTGACGATTTCCAACCGTCAAACCGCCTTCTGGCTTCCGTCAATCAAACTCCCGAGGCTTCTCGTCGTTACTCTTTGTGCTTTTTGATTGGCCAGCACGTAACCGTTGCTGTCGCGACAGGAAGCCATTTAAGCACTGCTTAGGCGCTGGCCAATCAGAAAGCACAAAGTGTAACGACGAAAAGACTCGGGAGTTTTATTGACGGAAGCCAGAAGGCGGTTTTACGGTTGGAAATCAATTAGCGAGAGTTCGCAGAATTATGAAAACCGCAGTAACAATTAGGTCTAATTGTTTTAGTATCACCCAACTAGTTGGACGAAAAAAGTGAAAAAATTGTGTCAAAAATCACCAGAAGCCTCGACAAAACGAGAAGCGGCCGCCATTGTTTTCATGTTCAAATTCGGCGCTTTTGCTACTATAGGTCTATTGATAATAGTCCCCTAGTAGCGTAGCCAATCAGAATGCAGCATTGGCAATAGTCCACTAGCTGGGTGATACTAATAGGTGTCATTCCTTATGCGCGCGAAGCGCCCCTAAATTTTTATTATGTATTGAAGTTAAGTAGAAAAATGCAAATGATAGAGAAGTTGCTGAAAAATTTTTTGGAACCTACCCCTGCCAATTGCGAGAGCTATTTACAAGGCTTGCTGGCAATCAGAAAGCTCACAAATTCGTCAAAATGGACAGGATATCTTTTCCTCACAACTCATGTGAAGAAATGCCCGACTTTTAAAAAATAAAAGAAATGACACTTGGTTTCCGGATTCTCAAGGCCTTTGGATTCTGGATTCCAGCAATATGGATTCCGGATTCCATTCTACGGATTCCGGATTCCAAAGCTAACAAAACGTCGGATTCCGGATTCTGGATTACCTTATTTACACGAGGCGAAACCTTGCTTCCCTCCGAGCACGCGCTAAGTCATGCTAAGTCGAAAATGACACATTTACAAAACAAAGTCCGTGAAACTCATGAATAATATTCTCTAAATATAAATCCTGACTGCTCTATCGCAAAACGAAGGACACAATCCCGAAGAGAAGGAGGAAATCACTCCAGTGGGCATGTTTTTGTTGGAAAAGATTCACTTTGGGCTAAGTTCTAATTCATGCTATTTTTAAGCGAGGGATAAAAGCCGAAAAAATATAAATAATATAAACTAAACAAATTTCTTAGTCCTGAGACCATTTTTACTTCACCTGTTTCTTCTCTCCCCTCACTGAGATATGATAAACATACAAACAATTCCGAAGTCAAATTGCGCTTTCGATTTTTCACGGGTTCTTTGACCGATTTGAGAGACGGACACATGCGTGATTTTTTTCGCACCAATCAGGGAGACCAGTGCAAAAAAATCCTTTTGGGCTCACTTCATTTATTTCGGCATGGTGGGACGGGGTACTCATGTTTGTGGGAGGTTATTAGTAATGTAAATCCAGCAGTTTATGGAAGGGGGAAATCATGAACCCTCCCCACATCCATATGGCCATTGTGACATTTTTTCCCGTCTTTTTTAAACTGAGAACACTTTAAGTAAAATATTTTTCCCTTACACTCCGTGAATTTTTCACGGGCATCAGCTAGTGTAAACATTATTTCGCAAATCAACATAGATGAGCGTACGAGCCCATGTTGTTGTTGATGTAATTTTCTAAAAATCTCAGCTTCTGTGATTTTATCAAAGCGTCGGCCGTTCTCATGGAAAATGGGCTGTAGACTGTTAGGCTCGAACTAAGTTTCCACAAGTTTAAGTTAGATCCAAGCTTGTCCAGTCCCTCGAATCTCCTTTGCTCCTCCGATTGCCTGTTGTCGCCGAACTCAGGTAACTTAAAGGCCTGGGTGGAAGCCAAATCCAAAATGGCGGACGTAAAACTGAGGGGGGTAGTCTATCTCTAAACGAATGCCTCTGAGGAATCCAATCGATTTGCATTTCCATACCTTTGGTCATTCTTGATCATTTTCACCAATGTTGGTCTCTATGGCAACAAATGTATGACCTCTGACCTTAAATATAATTTCTTGGAAAAAATGGTCTCTGCATTCGATGGGGATAAGTTAAATCGCTCCCTGAGTGTGTGATGGTGTTTGTTATCTAGTGTAGATTATTGATCTAACGAGGCTGGGTGGAAAAGTTTTTTCGAATAGCTATATTTGTGATGATGTAATATGATACCTCTCATTTTCTTAAAATGAGGATAACTTGGACAGCGAGCCTCGTTGGAATGGTAATGTACGCCCGACACCGGTCATAATAAGACATATTGGGAAACCATTGGTATGATCCCCGTCGAATGCAGAGAGATGAACGAAAATTGTGCCTTTGTCACGCTCTTACAAGTCACGCAACCCGTTGACATGGTAACCAAATACATCAAATGAAACGTCTCACCGGGTAGAGCAACCTTAACGAAAAACATTCTACGCAAGACATTTTATCTACCAAAGGGAGTTTTTTTTAGTGTTTTTCGCATTTTTGTGAAAAGCACCCATGCGCCTTAATATACTTGAGAAAGGGGAATCAAGAAATCTTTGAATGCGCATGCGCTAGATTTATAATACGTTTCAGAGAAAACATGGCGGCAACTTTGGATAAAGCTTTTGCGCGCCGCATTTTGGGCACGTTGTATAAACAAATCCGCAACACGTAATGAATTACGTGGTGATACCATTTATGTACGTTTTTAATAGAGATTTGCTGTATAATAAAGTGTAGATTACATAGAAAACAGTAAGTGTCGCAACGGAATCTAGACGACTGCGCTAGACGAATCACTGCAATTGGCTCAGACTGTTTGAGTGACAAGAAAAAAAAAAACATCAAATAAATCGATGTTTTGTCAACGCAGGACCAAAGTTAAAAGTAGCTCGAAAAGTCGGAATTACATATTTTGTTCATCTTTATTGTAGAATTGTTTATTAATCTTACTAACTAACCAAATAAAAGAGAATGACATTTTCGCTGTTGTTTGTGCTGTGGCGCGTTTGCAATTTGACATAGCGTGGACAGAATACTATTAACAAGGCCAACTATAGCGCCATACAAATTTCCACTGCCATGTGTCATTGCGGAGCTGGAGAGGAGTCATGGGGGATTGATAAAATTTCAGAGCTAGTCGGACAAAACTAGTTCCTGTACAAAGTACAGCTTCTATTTTTCGTGAATTTAAAACTCAGGTGTTTTATTCTTTAACAAAGTATAGGTATAACCAAAGTCAATTAAAGTTTGTGGAGTGTTCGATGGTCTTGATTGCGAGAAACTTACACAGAAATCAAAATCTCGCCTTTTAAAAAAATTCAAAGACGAAACAGCAAATTATTGCCACCAAAATATTGGTCTGTATAATTAAAATTTTGTCGTCATATTGTCGTTGCCACTGGCAACAGCCTGAGTCAGCTCATTTTCTTTCTCATCACCGCTGCAACTCTGACTATTGTTATCAACACTGATAACAGTGGCACTCAAATCGTACTCTTTCTTAAAACATCTCGAGTTACGTCGAGTTCTTCAGCATCATCAAATGCTATGTTTGCATGCCCATTTTCTGCCGCTCTCTGTTCATCATTGGTGCTTGTTTCTCCAACATTTGTGCGTGTTCCATTAACATTTTGATTTTCATTCATAACCACTTCTAGCTTAACAACATCATTCGCCATTCTTGCGTGCCCGTTTTCTTGCTTCTTTTCTTTCGTTTCCTCGAGACTTATTTCTAGGTCAGTTCTACGCGATCATCAGGATCCCTTGGTGTTCGGTGAAGACCAAAAAAATAGACAGGAAAAGCGAGGAGAACTGCAAACATAAGAACTCCACCAAACGTGTAGAAAGCAGGAACGTAGGAACCAGTTACGTCTGCAATAAAACCTGGGAAATATAACAAAACAAGAATGAATTTCAATCACAAGCAACTGATTGAGACAAATGTTTTTGTCAAATCGAAAACTCATTTTTTGTCGTTTTCAGTTTGCAAGCGTTTGCGAGGTGCGCGCTGGCGCAAACGTTTGGCGCCAAAACCAAAGGCATCCCGGATTTACCTGCAAAAGGCGCTCCACCGATGGTCCCTACAGAAATGATTGTCTCGCCAACCGGAAATGAATAGAACTGGAGCCTGGGTTCCACTGTGTTGAGTAGCATCAAGTATATAGTGGTAATGAAACAGCCAAAGCCGATACCGAAAAACACGACAAAGATGATAAAATGTGTGTACGTGCTGGCTTGCGGTAGGAGCAGCTGACAGCAGGCGAGGACAAAGTTCGCGAACTGGTTGACATGGAAAGGGGAGACGCCATTCATGTCTAACACGCGGCCAGATACCACCGAAGAAATCAGGGAACTGATGCCGATAAAGATGAACAGGTTCGCCGCGTTCTGAGGTGATACACCCATTTCCTCACAATACTTAACCTGGAACAGAAACAAAATTTCACTAAATTACTAGTCGTTGGCACGGCGAATATGTGAAGAAAGATCTGCCATCTCAGTTACACGCGGTCGCCGGGAAAAAAAGCTTGCAAGCGAAAACTCGTTTTTCTGTCTTGTCTGAGCGCGACAAGCCGGGGAAAGCACGTGCATTGCCATGGAAACCTTGACAAAAAACGAGTTTTCGCTTGCAAGCTTTTTTCCCGGCGACCGCGTGTAACTGAGAATGGCTGTAATGTATGCACAATAGTTTGACCGTTATGTGACCATAAACACGATATCTTCAACTTTTGTACATTTTTGGAAACTTGGAGCAGGAACACAAATTTTAATCTAGCCGCCAGTGGCATGGACATAATACGAGGAACACGGTTATTTCGTAAATATCCGCACAGTTATGAGACCATACACATGTCAATTGCGACTTTAGTGTGTGTTTTAGAAATCGCCACGGGAAGGCTTTTCTCTCAGGTAGAGCAACATGCCCCTTCAAGAAACAGCATCAAACACAATGTAGTTCGGCTTATGACGCCAAGTCGAGAACCAGGATTAACTGAGGATAAACTACAATTGCCGACAAAACTAGAAGTCATACTCCCCATTTTTCATGCAATATTAGCATAATACATAGATTTTTCACCCCCATAATACATAGATTTTTCACCCCCCTCCCCCCGACTCAATGTTGATTTTGCAAAGGTGACCCTTTCCTCCAACATTGCACTGGGGGGGGGGGGGGGAGGTTAAACTACACATAAGTACTTATAAGGGTCTGAAAACTTGAAAATGTCTACAGGGGGCACGAACGTGAGAAAAATTCCTAACCTGTGACAACCGTTTTGTCACGGATTATAGGAGTCTAGAACGCGTGAGCGAGTGAGATGTATGTTGTTATGTTGAAATTATATTTGCCTAGAGTTTGACAACTGGGCACCATTTTCAAAATGGCAGATTGTCGGAAGAGCGGCTCGCATCCCATGTCTGACACCATTTAGTGTTGTGGAATTCAGATTCTTTTTTTATAATTTTTAATGAAAAATAAAGATTCGGAATCTCTCGTCATTTCTTTCTTGTTTTTCTGTAATCTCCTGAAATCGTTTCCACAGAAAAAACTTACCAAATGAATAAAAGTAACCAAGGTACCAAAACATCCCAATGTAACGCAAATACGGCGAGTATATATGACGGGCGCTTGAACATCTCACAAGAGAACTTCGGCTGTTCTTTCTTCTTCTTTCGTGCGTCACTGGGTCCTTTCTCGACCACGTGAGCGGTGGTACTTTCTACGTTAGAGTCGAAGGCTAAAGCTCCTAGGACGACGATGCCAAAAAGACCTGCCAGTACTCGATAGCAGTTTCTCCAGGCGACCGCTTTCAGGAGTATGGGTAACGAGGGCGCAATGGTGATGATTCCTATACTCTGGGATGCGCCCACTATACCGGTGGCCAGCGATCTAAACAGAAAACCAAACCATCGTCAATAATCATTGTGATAATATAAACGGAACAATTTTGCGAAGCTGATTGTTCGAGAGCAGTGCATTTTCGCGTAACCTCAGTGCAAATTACATTTGAACACAAAATCCATAACACATTCACTTTACACAGTTAGCGTGCAAAGCTGTTACGCCGGATGACGGTGGTTGACGGAAGAATTCTCCCTCATGTTATACGAAAAATTCACCAGAGTCTTCGTCCTCCATTTTGTTTCCTCGACCATAGGGCCATTAATCCGAGCGGATTAATGAAGAACACCATCTTGATATCATTTACCTTCTCTTATCAAAGTACATGGTAACAGCAAAGACACATGCGGTGTGAATGAAGCAGGCGCCGAGGCCAAACATGAGACTGTATGTGAAGTACATGACAAGAAGGCTTTTAGCAAATGACGTCAGAGCAAGCCCTGCTGCGCATGTCAGAGCCCCGATTAGTGACGTAATTCGACAGCCAAAGCGCCCGCAGAATATGCCGGCCAGCGGTGTGGGGAGGAATGTTAGAGTAACAGAAATTGATCCGAGCCAGCCTGAAAGTAAGATCAGAAGTATATGATTGGCTAATTTTAGTGGCCGTAAAAAATGAGGTAGATCCGAGCGTACTCCTTACGACGGTCTTTATCGAGTTTAAATTTTGAAAGTGTTCGTCCTCTTGTTCACTAGGTAAATCTTCTTTTCAAAGCTGTTTTCACTCACGAAAGAACAAACTGTAGACAGAAAAAAAAAGTGTTTCCGAGGGTGCGATAATTGCAACTTCGCGCGAAATGCGGAAAATAGTTAAACTGAATTTTCTTTGTGTTTGTAATCTTTTAGGGTTTAAGGTCAATCTCAGTTTCGCCAGCGCGCAGAAGTAAAACTAAAAAGAAATATAAAGTTTCTTATTGAAAGTGATGAGTTGTTTTCTTCTGATTCTAAAGCCCTGGGGCTGCAAATAAATACCGACGCTCTGTCGCCGTAGTTCTTGGCGCGACTCCTGTCTATTTATTTGCAACAACTCTCGTGCAGTAGCTAGACGCATGCTTTGTATCCATTATAAAAACGTCTTTAAGCCTTATTTTCTTTCAGCAAGGCAAAAGGATTATATAGGCATCAGCGAGTTCGTCGAATAATTCTCCATCTGTCAAACGAAAGCCGGAGGGGGTCCAAAATGTTGCTCTGCATCAATTTTTCAAGGCCAACATGTATGGGAATATTTCGCATTTGACGGTTCCATATTTCTTATGGCTGATTTAGACGATTCATATTCTGCGACTTGTCGTGCCGACTGTTTTACGAGCCGTGACTTATTTGATTTGTCCAAATGAAAATTGGCCCGACGACATGCACGCCACAGATTCTTCACGGGCCGCGACGGCCGCGACACAGAAGAAATCGGTCCGACAGTTGGCAGCATAAACAAGACATTACAAGGCGCACGCGATTGTTGTTTTGAATTTTTTTTCTCTGTAGGATTTTTTCCGGAAGGTTATAACCCCCTATCAGGCTTTCTAATAGTCCATCCTTAAATTTCATGTTATCACAAATGTTCATGCATATCTATCTTGTTACAAGCTCTTGACCGAATCATGACCTTTTTGAAAACAAAGGCTACAAAAAACAGATAATCCAAAAAGACAACACTGTCAATAACCCAAGGATCAATAGGACTTCTCAAGAGCCGCGATTATTTCGACAATTAGTACATGATCCCTTCCTTTTCCTTGTAAAAATTCGATACGCTTTTTTCCAAACTCACATGACGAGAATTTACAAAATGGAAAAAAAAAACATCTATGGGTATTTCACTGGTGTTTGGTGATAACAGCTATTGGTAAATAAAAAACACGAAACTTTATTTGCATGTAGTTTATGTCACAAGCAAAGTATTTTTTAGCACATTTCTGTCAGATCGCCATTTGAAACCCATTCTGGATAAATTGTTTTAATTCAATAAAATGCTATAAAATTTCCTAGGGTGCATCCGCATAAAACTCTTACCTGCACGCTCCTTGGTTTCGTCAAATTCGCTCAGCAAGATGGGCATAAGGACTGCAAAACTGTTAGCAATTCCCATGTGCAGTGCGTTCGAAAGCGTCGCGCACAGACAAACCAGCCAAGACCATTTACTGTCTTTTTGGTGAATAGTTTTCCCATCACAAACAGCCATGACACTTCCGAGCAGCTCTGAGCACCGACTTGTATTACTCCCGTGATGTTAGATCAGACGCGGTTTTGTCCTCTACAATCTGCTGAAGGTATCGGGGCTCCGTCCAAAGGGCACTATTTCAAGCTGTTACGACTGCGCATTTGTCATCACATTCACACCACTTGACCCAGCTATTCACAGCTTTTTTAGCATCAATAGTTCGGCGGTTAATATGTGCAAGAATTGCGCACTAGCCTCAACTCACCAAGGTTCGCATGAGGATAGCTTTAGGTAGATCAAGTGAAGTTGAAATGAAGTGTAATAACCGTGGACGATATACTGCTGAACGAATAAAAACTTGAATGGTTGATTAACAGCTTATAATTTTCATTTACACGATATTTCGGTCAGCCAGTACCGACCTTCTTCAGGTAATGGTGAATATTTACATTGGTAACTACAAATACTTCAAAGTTTATACTGCTGAACGTAGGATCTGAAAAAGCACGCCCCTCCACTTCCATTTCTATTCTAGTGCAATAATGAACTGATCAAGTGAACTCTCAAACTGAATCATTTTTTTTAGAATTTTCACTATGCACTGATAAAAAAATCCCCCAAAAGAGGCATATATCCAGAATTAAGGTTTCCAGAAAGAGCCGTTATTTTCGCCAATGACCACTCGTGCGTAACGCGGGTTACCTGTGTTGCTAGTTCTAGGCTCCTGGGGGCCAAAACAAAATGGTGCCCTATACGAACAAAAATCCTGCAAGTTTTCCGGCAATTTAGCATAGGAAATAAGCTAAGAAAACTTATGGAATTTCAGAATATGGAAAGTAGAAACGTCTATATAACGAAATTTGATAAAACGACAAATTTTAATGGGGAATTTCTTGATATGGAGACACTCATTATATAATAATGATAGCATTCGTCGTCATATCGGCTGTTTGAGTGCTATTTTCGAATACATCGTATATATATCTCGTCCTCTTTTTCGACATAAAAGAGATAATATATAGATTTAGCCACTGGCTAAAAGCGGAGCTCCCGGTTACATATCTTTATGTGACACAAAGTTTGCCATTGTACATAGCTAGCCTTGCACCGTCATACCACGTGACTAAGTACTTGCAACCCCCTTTGCTACTTTGATAATTTCACCCAAGTTTGCTTGTCTGAGGTTCATTGCTTCCAATGATATAAACCTTTTCTCGTTTGATGACGTCATCGACGTCATACCACGTGACACGCAGTTGCGGACCTTGCCGCAGATAACTTCACCCAAGTTTGGTTGTCTGAGTTTCATCCCTTCCCGAGATATATTCTTTCTCTCTTATGATGACGTCATTGATGACGTAGTGACCAGTCAGTTGCACCCCACTAACACAACTTCACCTAAGGTTCATCCCTTCCCGAGATATCTATTCTATTTCCCCTATGATGACGTCATCGATGACGTCATACCACGTGACCATGCAGTTGCACCCCCCTTGCCACTAACACTACTTCCCCCCCCCTCCCCTTCCATCCTGAGATATGAATAATAAACGGAAAAAGGTCTTGGTCTACCTGTGGTGGGGCAGACAGACACGCGCGGACGCGCTCGCGATACCCGAATGGGAATACCGCATATCAAGATAGCAGTGTCGCAATTCTAAAGATTGACCGGGCTTCCTGTGGTATCTTGTCTGCCTTCTTGCCAGGCTCTTGACCGTGAACAACAGAGTGGAAAATGCACATAGCATCTTTCCTCGAGCATATTTGAGTTTTGGTTGAGGTTAAAGCTTTCTAGTCCAATAGAAATAGTGAAAAACTTACTGGGATTCAAAGATATTTCCTTATAAGGAAGTTGGAGAAAGTCGACACTTTTTCAAGGGAACTATCTTGATATGGCTGAACCATGAAAAATGAAGTCGATCGTATACCTGACAGACCTGAGTTCTACTTTGAGCTATTGTGTTCTTCCTGTGATACCTGCGATGGTGCTCCGCTCTGCGGCCTTCGGCCGCTAAGGAGCTCCGCTATCAAGATAATTCTAATGGGCCAAATTAGGGGTCTCCACTTTTCTACGCGTGAAAGTGTGAAAATCAAAGTTTAGTGTCTTCTACAACAATGGAATCACCATTAGCCAATGTACTCTTTGTAACATGCGTTATAAGGTCATTGTCGTTTTTGAAACCCACATTGCTGATTCCTGTGGCTCCCGCGGTCCTGTCGCCATTTGACCTCTCGTCGTCTTCTAAAATCTTGACTTCTTGTTTAACCCCGGGATGTATGGCTTGCGGTTTAAAGCAGTGGATTAGAAGTGGGACTATGGAAGCGACCACTAGGAACCCACAACACGAGTAAAACGCTGGGTGGTAGCTCCCGAATTGATCGGCTAAAAAGCCTGAAAAATAAATAAGGTGGACGAATAAAACGTTGAGTTTTTGTAGCGGGCGTTTACATATGGGATTTATATTTATCCTTTAGTCCGAATTACCAACAATCGGTAAGACGTTACCCACGGGTACGTAACTTTAGACTCTTAAAAACTATAAAAGAACGAAGCCATGTGTATAAATAAACATCTAAATCAGTGCGAACCAAAAACAGAACAAAACAAAACTAAAAACCCGGCTCTACCTGCTAGCAGAGGTTTTTTTGTTTCTTTTCAAAGTTGTTCGCGTGTCTGGTATTCACGTGGTTGTTTTGATTTGCGCCCGCGTGTCTGGTAAAACAACCACGTGAAATACCAGACACGCGAAAAACAGCTAAATAAAAGACTAATAAAAAAGAATAATAAAAGTCTAAAATGCTAATAAAAGAAGACAACTTTGCTAGCTAATAAAAGACTGACTAGCACGGTAACCCCCACTCTCTGAGCGCTTCACACAAGTGTACTACTCCATGTGAGATCAAGCGCGCAAGTCAAATGACCATGTTGTAAAGTTACCCAATGAGTGAAGCGCAAAAGCCACTTACCGATTATTGGTAATTCGGGCTAGAGGGTATGTTTGAGCCTCCTACCAATAATCAAAACACAGGAGACTAAACACTACACATCTCTCAGATTCCTTATTTTTGGTTCAAATAAATCGCCAGTACAAATTCGGAATAAAGCGGATTTCACATGACTGTCAAGACTTGTTATGTAATTGCGATTGCTTTGCGTTCTCATTGGCTAATCGTTTTTCTCAGCCAATCAAATTCTGTAGTAAATACAATTGTGTAATCACTCAGTAATTGGTTCGGCTTGTGATTGGCTGAGAAAAAAGCCATTTAGGAGCAAGTGGTGATTTCTCTCGATTCTGATTGGCTAGTGATTGCTCAATTGCAATTGTTTTCACGACAGTCATGTGAAATCCGCTCTAACACATCGATTCTGTTGCCTTACCTGCAAAGGCGGGTCCAGTGGCTGCTGCTGATGACACAATTGCCTCTCCCACTGGATACGAAAACACTGCAAGTCTGGGTTCCACAGTCGTTAGCAACAAAATATAGATACAGGTAATAAAAACACCGAAAGCTAGCCCTAGTACTATTGATAACACAATGAAATACGCATAACTGGTGATTAGAGTGAAAACAATGTAACACATGGCACCCATGACTGTTGAGGCTTGAATGAGATAGAACCCTGCGTTGGGTCCCTGGTCACAGAGAAAGCCTGCCGGTATGGCCGAGAGGAGAGAGCCTAGGCCGTAGTACATGATGAGGTTGGACGAGTCTTGGTAACTTATGCCCAGTTCCCTGCAATACTCGACCTGTCAAGGAAACAAACAAAACAAATATGAAGGAAATGAATAAAAAACAAACTGGACCCTATAAAGGACTGTAATAAGAAAAAAAAATACGCCTAACCAATCATAAAACAAGAGAAACTACAAGTTGCTGCTGAATGGTTTCCCCGTAAGCCAATCACAAGCCAAGTATCACACTCATTGAACATGTGACATAAATCAATATGTCACGCGGTGAGCACGTGATCGCTAAGGACACGCTGCGCGTTTAGACCAAGACTGATTGGCTGATAGAAATGGGCGGCCAGAGTAAATGCAAATATTTTTCGAGACACTCATCTGAAACCCATTCAAATGAATACAGCTAGATAAAGGTTGACGCAACCTGATGATAATGACCATTCCTGCAATAAGAACACCCACTTTGGGGCCCTTAAGCATTAAGGCTGGTTTTCAATGGAACGCAAGCACAGGACGCAAGCTACGCAAGCCATTCTCGTACCCACAGCTCG
The DNA here is from genome assembly GCA_033964015.1 of Scolanthus callimorphus. Taxonomy (NCBI): domain Eukaryota; kingdom Metazoa; phylum Cnidaria; class Anthozoa; order Actiniaria; family Edwardsiidae; genus Scolanthus; species Scolanthus callimorphus. The sequence goes on along the minus strand of CM066915.1, from coordinate 28,202,988 downwards.
CGGGGGAGGCTCTGTATCAAATCTCGCGCATGCGTCAATGGCTCTCACCAGAGCCTCCCCCGCGAGGTGAAGAGCCGGGGAGCTCTGGGTTCGAGAATGTAGCGACGCAAGCGCAAGCCTAAAATCAATATTGATTAGTTGTGCTTGCGTTCACTTTATTCACACTTGCCTTGCGCTTGCGTCCTGCGCTTTCGTTCCATTGTAAACCAACCTTAAGTGCCTAGAATGCGCGTTGCATCGTGGTAGTTGTGTGACATCCCATAAAGTGCACGCAAGCGCAAGGGGACGCAATTTAGTGTGAATCTCAAAAGGGAAATGTATGAGTTTGATATCCTTGCGCTCTAGTGAGAACCAGCAGTAACACAACTACCGCTAGGCAGCGCGCGCATTCATTATCATCGCTGGAATCGTCCATCAGCTTATCTTACCAGATGTACACTTGCAACGGGCATCCCCAGCACTCCAATAAATATGGCGACCACAGCGATCACATAACGGGGGCTCTTGAACATCGCGCAAGTGAACCTTGGGTTCTGAATGATATTCCCATCAGGTTTGCCCTTTTCTTGTTCATCGTCAAGGTTTATATCTACAAATTCTTGCTGATTTCTTGTCTCGTCAGAAGCGTTCGAATTGTAATGAATTTCAGGTAGCTCTTGTTTTTGATGAGAACTACAATCTGTGATATTTGATACTGGGTCTTCTCTTACGGGTTGGTCATGATCTTGTTGTTGTTCTCCTATCTTTTCCTCAGTTAATACATTTGGATCGTAGTTGATAAGTAGCACGATAACCACAGCGAACCCAGCTGACAAGATTCTGAACATGTTCCTCCAACCAAACTTGCTGATGAGAATTTGCATAATTGGTGGGTAAGACAGAATCCCGAGGTTACTCCCAGCCCCTGCGACACTAACAGCTAAGGCTTGCCTCTTCTCAAAGTACTTATTTGTGACGAGAATTGCTGAAGCGTGAACGAAACAGCCCCCAAGACCGTAGAGACAACTGTACGATAGATACGCCCAGGCTATTGTCTTCACATAAGACGTACTGATTAATGAGATGACGCATATTATTGCGCCGATTATCGCTGTGATGCGACATGTGAAACGACTGCATGCCCACCCGGCCAGGGGTGTTAGCATGAATGTTAGGGAAAGCGCCACAGAACCAACCCAAGCTGCGGAAAGAAAGGCAAGCAAAGGAATACATCAGCGCTCTTCTTTGATGATGATGATAATTTGACGGCATTGCGGTTGGGGTACTATTTGTAATAAATTTATGAAGCAACGGAAGCTTCCAGCAATAAGCGCGCACGCTCTGCTTTATTCTGAGACCTTGTTTGGTACGGTACCGTCACGCGCCGTCACGCGCACGCTCTGCTTTATTCTGAGACCTTGTTTGGTACGGTACCGTCACGCGCCGTCACGCGCACGCTCTGCTTTATTCTGAGACCTTGTTTGGTACGGTACCGTCGTGCGTTCACACGGGACCTGCGCTACCGGAAATGCCCAAGCAGTGTCCCGCAACTGCCAGAATGCAGCGCGCGCGTGCGTTACAGTTGGAATTGTCTATTATGAAACTTACGTAAGAAATCGTTCCCATAAATTCATTTCTAAGGTTTCTTTTCACTGAAAACAGACGGGAACGCTTGCTGCGCAAGCTATCTATTATCCAAATGATAACATTGGTCCCTTTGGTTGATAAAAATAAGCCTTTCATGTATTTGAAAGTTTTGCTTTAAGATGTATTATCAAATGTAAGATTGCTGATTGTGACAATACTAATTAACAATTATTCCTCAAGCCCGAATGGGCTCTGAGTCAATAGCCCATGAGGCCTAAGGCCGAATGGGCTATTGACTCAGAGGCCATGAGGGCGAGAGGAATAATTGTTTTAGTCAAATCACACTAGTAGGTCAATTTGTATTGCCAGAAAAATGTTTTTGTTCTGGTCACTTGCCATTTTCTGGCTTTCAAATCCGACACTTTTTGCTACTAGTAGGCTATAACTTATAGCCTAGTAGTAGCTCAACCAATCAGAACGCAGCATTGATAATAGACCACTAGTGTGATTTGACTAATACTGCATATACACCATGGCCGCCGCTCATTTGCATGAGGCATTAAAACTTTCATGCTATTTCAAATTTTGACATGAAAATTACTAGAAATTATAGCGCCTGATGACTTTGAAAAATTTGTGAGGTTGAGTTTAAAACAGCAATTTTTGGGAGAGATATAAGCATCTGTAGTTCTCAAAATACACCAAAACGAGGCTAGAAAGGCTTCTAGTGAAAATCCCATACAAAACCCTGTATTTTTGTGGTCCTATAATACCAATTTATACGGAATTTTCTGAAACTGTGAATTCTGATGTGTGATTTTTGAAACAACAAGTTTTTGACTACATAAATATTTCTTTCGCCTTTTACTAGGAAAACTGAATTATGAAAGAGGTGTATGGAAATGTTGAGAATGTCGATAAATAATATTCCTACCTGTCTTCTCTTTTCCCTCCTTGAATTCATTCAATAATTCGGGCAAAACCACAGCATAGCAGCCCTCCAGACCGACTACAATGCATATAGCCATAGTAGACGAAATACAGACAAGCCAGGACCATCCTGAATCTTTCTTATGTCCATAGTCAGCTCGCGTGCAACAAGGAAGCATGTCTAAGATCTTAGAATGGTGATAGACAAGGGACAGATTACTAGGGCGATACTAAGCCCTGTGGTTGTTTCGCAGGAACTATATTATAGCTCATACAAATTCTACAAATCCATTAGAGCCCTGCAAAACCAGTTTGTCATGAGCTTGATTGAGGATAAAGCCCCCTGTTTCGTATAAAGGTCAGAGTAATAAAATCCTGACTGACCTTTAAAACCGCATATGCTCAATAAGGCTGCATTCATTATGTATACTACAGGGGGGGGGGGGGGGGGGGGGGGGTAGTGACTTTCTACCAAGTGTTCTGGTGCGCTTCTTGATTGGAACCTCTACATAGACTGAGTATCATTTATTTTGTATTTGATTGTTTGGTTTGTTTTCCGTTGTGTGCGCGAAGCGCGCAGCAATTTTGACATAAAGCTACAAGACTATTAATCAAAAGTCCAAAGGCGTTTTTGTCTGGCAGACAAAAGTCACTGAAGATCACCTCGAGGAATTGTGGTAAAACAAGAAGGCCTTTTACAACTTTTTAAGTTTATTTTCAACATTGTTACGTTAATAAATGGACAATATATGCAACACTTTTGATTAGTTAATTATTATAAGAGAGATTACGATGTTAATATCAAGAGATCGTTTTACGCCGTATGAAACATGTGATTGTAAGTACATAGATAACGTTTGTATAATCACTGGAATTTCAGCTAACCAAGGAACAAAAATACAGCTAACCCGGACACAGTGAAAAACAGCTAACCAGGAGTTATTATCAGTGATCAGTTAGACACGCCACAGAAGTAAGTAATTTATAGATTCCGAATTATTGTAAATAAGCGTTGATTTCCCGTAATCTCTGACTAAATGTTATTTACGTGCATTCTTGTTTAGATCGAATAAATATCTCTTCAAATTAGAGTGTTATACGATTTGTGGTTAAGTCTTCACGGGAACAGAAACAGTACAGCGAACCATTACATTCGATTTCTCGGCGGAGAAGATCGCTCAGCTCAGCAGACCAAGTTTTTAAAGCAACGAGAACGACAGATGTGGCGAGATTCACAGGATGGCCAGCGAAGGGGAACTTAAGCAAAGAAAGGTAGACCGAAGAACGGCAAAATCAGCCTTCACAAGGGCTGGGAAAGCATTGACTCACGGTATCGAAAATAATAGAACGACAGACGAGGTAAGAGGAGCGTTAAATAAGTATCGAAGCACTTATGAAACCCTTGTCGCAAAACACGAGACGTACGCACAGCTCATCGACGATGAAACGTACGAATCCGAAGAGAGCTGGATTAATGAATGCCAAGACAGTTTCATGAAGCTGGAGGTTGACGCGAAAATGTTTTTAGAAAGTAAGGAAATTGCAGAAGAGGAAAAGTTTAAAGGAAAAGGGAAGGGTAAGGGAAGGGGACGGCTAAAGATAGCAATATTGTTGTTCAAATGCTCCCAGGACCGAGCGGCGCCAGCTCTGACAGCGTTAGTGACATTGTCCAGAACACCCAGACCCCTAACAATGCAGACAAAATTGACAGCTCTGACGGTGACATTGTCCAGACCAGTTCTGCCCCTGTCGACAATACAAAGTGACAGCCCTGACAGTGACATTATCCAGATCACCGGCAGTGGCACGCAAGCGAGCCCCGCCGCCGCTATTGACATTGTCCAGACCACCGCTACCCCGCTAATCACAAACCCGATGACAACAACGTGTAGCTTCAAATAGAAAAACCGAAACTGCCTTTATTTAAGGAGATTTAAGAGAGTACGCCACGTTCAGAGCAGATTTTAAGCACGCTGTAGAGTCGCATTATAGTAAGCGAGACGCAGTAACTTTCCTTCGCATGTGTCTCAGAGAAAATCCGCTTGAACTTATCAAAGGGATAGGAAGCGATTATGATGCAGCATGGAGTTATCTTGATGCAATTTATGGTGATCCGAGACTTGTTTCTGATACAAATCTTTGCAAATGGGTGAAGATTCTCGGTTCTGTGAATTAGTCCATCTTGTAAATCGTAGTTACAACGCGCTAAAGGAGGTCGGTAGTCAAAATGATATGAATAACAGCCACATGCTGGCTGTGATAGAGAAAAAAATGTGCGCGGAAGATTTAAAGGTCTGGTCTCGGGAAGTTGAGCGCGATGGCAAGGTAGCTACCCTAGAAGGTCTCATGAGGTGGATGACGTCAGAGATGAAATCTCGAATGAGGGCAACCGCGCCTCTACGATGCGGGTATGCACAAAGAGGAGGAGTCCATCAGATTAGTGCTGGGGAATCCGAGAAAACAAGACACAAGTGCTGGTTTTGCGAGACGTCAACACACTGGCCAGATCAATGTACGAAATTTGCTGCCCTCAAATACAATGAGAGGTTGGAAGCGGCAAAGAAGAACCACGTATGCTTCAGCTACCTAAAACAAGCAGGGCGAAATCACTACGCTGCTACTTGCAGCAAGCGCAAACAATGCACTAGCGACGAGGCATGTCAGGCTCTCCACCACCCATTACTGCATAAACCACAAAGTGCTACCGTTTGGGCGACATCCAACAGCAACGGGGCGATTTTGCCTATAGTAACGGCCAATATTGCGCCTCTGAAAGAGCTCACCATTCCCCGCTTAGAGCTTCAAGCTACTGTGCTGGCAGCACGACTATGTAAGACGCTACAAGAGGAAAGTCGTCTAAAGTTTGAGAAAGTAATGCTGTTTACAGACAGTATGATAGTTCACCATTGGATAAGAAGTGCACCTAGAAGCTTTAAAACCCTCCGTATCAGCAAGAGTAAGCGAGATACAAGACAAGACTGACCCGAATGACTGGAGACACCTGCCAGGAGAAAACAACGTTGCCGACGACGTGTCTAGAGGTATCGCAGCACAGGAGTTATCCGGAAGATGGAGCAATGGTCCAGAGTTCCTACGGCGCCCAGAGGAAGAATGGCCAAACGAAGCAACCCAAGAAGAGCTATAAGAAGAGGACACAGAGCGACGAAAGGAGAAGTTCTGTGGAGCCACGACCATAGAAGCTGAAGCGGTTATAGACGCAGACAGGTTTTCAAGCCGGAGAAAACTTCTAAGAACGACAGCTTGGATACTTAGACTCGCAGAGAAGATTCGCCTAAGACAGAGAGGTAGAGAAGGGCCACTCACAGTGGAAGAAATAAGGAAGGCGGAGTTGATTTGGATAAGAAACGCCCAGAAGGAATTGGCGAAACGCCTACAGAAGGGAGAGTTATCTCGCTGAGCCCGTTTGTCGATGATAAAGGGATAATACGGGTAGGAGGACGAGTAGATGAAGCACTACTAACGTACGAGAATAAGCACCCTATTCTACTGCCAAGCACACACAGAGTGTCATACCTGATTACCAGCCACACACACAGAACACAGGGTCACACTAGAGTCGCTGCTACCACAGCCAAGGTGAGAAGTCAGTACTGGGTACTGAAAGGAAACAAGCTAAGCAAAACAGTAAAGAGGTCCAGCTGTGTTCTATGCCGAAAGCTGGCCCACAGAGCGGAGGAGCAGCTGATGTCGGCACTCCCGCGGTTGCGATTGGCTCCCTGTACCCCAGCCTTCTACGTCACAGCCTGCGATTATTTTGGACCTATTACCGTAAAGATCGGCCGAGGAAAGACGGACAAACGATATGGAGTAATATTTACATGCCTGAACAACAGGGCGGTACACCTAGAATTGGCGACGGATCTATCAACTATGGAGTTCCTTCAAGTGCTACGCCGGTTCTTCGCCATAAGAGGTCAACCAGCTGTAGTTCTCAGTGACAACGGTAATCAGTTCGTAGGAGCCGAGAGAGAGCTCAAGGAAATGATAGCAGGGCTTGATAACGACGAGCTGAAAGAGTTTGCGGCAGAAAAGGGAATTGAATGGAAATTCATTACACCTGCTGCGCCTCACCAAAACGGGTGTGCAGAATCTCTTGTCAAGAGCTGCAAGCAAGCGATCAATTGAGCTGCAAGCAAGCGATCAAGCGATCAATTTGCCATTGTACATAGCTAGCCTTGCACCGTTATACCACGTGACTAAGTACTTGCAACCCCCTTTGCTACTTTGATAATTTCACCCAAGTTTGGTTGTCTGAGGTTCATTGCTTCCAATGATATAAACCTTTTCTCGTTTGATGACGTCATCGACGACGTCATACCATGTGACACGCAGTTGCACACCTTGCCGCAGATAGCTTCACCCAAGTTTGGTTGTCTGAGGTTCATCCCTTCCCGAGATATATTCTTTCTCTCTTATGATGACGTCATTGATGACGTCATACCAAGTGACCAGTCAGTTGCACCCCACTAACACAACTTCACCTAGGTTTGGTTGTCTAAGGTTCATCCCTTCCCGAGATATCTATTCTATTTCCCCTATGATGACGTCATACCACGTGCCCATGCAGTTGCACCCCCCTTGCCACTAACACTACTTCCCCTCCCTCCCCTACCATCCTGAGATATGAATAATAAACGGAAAAAGGTCTTGGTCTACCTGTGGTGGGGCACAGACACGCGCGGACGCGCTCGCGATACCCGAATGGGAATACCGCTGAACCATGAAAAATGAAGTCGATCGTATACCTGAGTTCTACTTTGAGCTATTGTGTTCTTCCTGCGATACCTATGGTGCTCCGCTCTGCGGCCTTCGGCCGCTAAGGAGCTCCGCTATCAAGATAATTCTAATGGGCCAAATTAGGGGTCTCCACTTTTCTACGCGTGAAAGTGTGAAAATCAAAGTTTAGTGTCTTCTACAACAATGGAATCACCATTAGCCAATGTACTCTTTGTAACATGCGTTATAAGGTCATTGTCGTTTTTGAAACCCACATTGCTAATTCCTGTGGTTCCCGCGATCCTGTCGCCATTTGACCTCTCGCCGTCTTCTAAAATCTTGACTTCTTGTTTAACCCCGGGATGTATGGCTTGCGGTTTAAAGCAGTGGATTAGAAGTGGGACTATGGAAGCGACCACTAGGATCCCACAACACGAGTAAAACGCTGGGTGGTAGCTCCCGAACTGATCGGCTAAAAAGCCTGAAAAACAATTAAGATGGACGAATAAAACGTTGAGTTTTTGTAGCGGGCGTTTACATATTGGATTTATAAGCATCCCCTGAACGTCCAACGTATCCTTTAGTCCGAAATACCAATAATCGGTAAGACGTTACCCACGGGTACGTAACTTTAGACTCTTAAAAACTATAAAAGAACGAAGCAATGTGTACACTGTAAAAACGTACTGGTCATTTTGACCAACACTATTGGTCATCTCTGACTCAAATGATGTGAAATTGAGTCAGAGATGATCAATTTTTTGGTCAAAATGACCAGTACGTTTTTACAGTGTATAAATAAACATCTAAATCAGTGCGAACCAAAAACAGCACAACAAAACAAAAAACCAGGCTCTACCTGCTAGCAGAGGTTTCTTTCTGTCAGTCTTTTCAAAGTTGTTCGCGTGTCTGGTATTCACGTGGTTGTTTTGATTTGCGCCTGCGTCTGGTAAAACAACCACGGGAAATACCAGACACGCGAAAAACAGCTAAATAAAAGACTAATAAAAAAGAATAATAAAAAGTCTAAAAAGCTAATAAAAGAAGACAACTTTGCTAGCTAATAAAAGACTGACTAGCACGGTAACCCCCACTCTCTGAGCGCTTCACACAAGTGTACTACTCCATGTGAGATCAAGCGCGCAAGTCAAATGACCATGTTGTAAAGTTACCCAATGAGTGAAGCGCAAAAGCCACTTACCGATTATTGGTAATTCGGGCTAGAGGGTATGTTTGATCGTTGCCGCTAGAGCCTCCTACCAATAATCATAATAGAGGAGGCTCTGGAAACGAGCATAAACACTACACATCTCTCAGATTCCTTATTTTTGGTTCAAATAAATCGCCAGTACAATATTCGGAATATTAAGACATCGATTCTGTTGCCTTACCTGCAAAGGCGGGTCCTGTAGCTACTGCTGATGCCACAATTGCCTCTCCCACTGGATACGAAAACACTGCAAGTCTGGGTTCCACAGTCGTTAGCAACAAAATATAGATACAGGTAATAAAAACACCGACAGCTAGCCCTAGTACTATTGATAACACAATGAAATACGCATAACTGGTGATTAGAGTGAAAACAATGTAGCACAGGGCACCCATGACTGTTGACGCTTGAATGAGATAGAACCCTGCGTTGGGTCCCAGGTCACAGAGAAAGCCTGCCGGTATGGCCGAGACGAGAGAGCCTAGGCCGTAGTACATGATGAGGTTGGACGAGTCTTGGTAACTTATGCCCAGTTCCCTGCAATACTCGACCTGTCAAGGAAACAAACAAAACAAATATGAAGGAAATGAATAAAAACAAACTGGACCCTATAAAGGACTGTAATAAGAAAAAATACGCCTAACCAATCATCAACAAGAGAAACTACAAGTTGCTGCTGAATAGTTTCCCCGTAAGTCAATCACAATCCAAGTAGCACACTCATTGAACATGTGACATAAATCAATGTCACGCGGTGAGCACGTGATCGCTAAGGACACGCTGCGCGTTTAGACCAAGACTGATTGGCTGATAGAAATGGACGGCCAAAGTAAATGCAAATATTTTTCGAGACACTCGTCTGACACCCATTCAAATGAATACAGCTAGATAAAGGTTGACGCAACCTGATGATAATGACCATGTTAGAATACGTGCCTGATATTACGTATCCATTATCTGATTACTCTATCTAAGTCATGATCACCACTTTAGATTAGATAGATTAGTGCTATCACAATTATTATGATACCTGTATGTAATTTCCTATGTAGGACTTGCCGGAACCAAAAGAATGTAACTCTAAATAATCGTACGTGAATTCCATTCTTGATACGCCTAGAAACTTGTATATAAATATGATTGAGCTATATGAAATAAATCAGTTGTTGTTGTTGTTATATATGTGAATATCCTGTCAAGTTCTTGCATGCTATCTTGTGTAACTACTATGGCTACGGGGCTAAACGCAACAGACCATTCCTGTAATAAGAACGCCCACTTTGGGGAGACGTTACACATCGTTACACAGGATGCACGCGCGCATTCTAGGCTCTTAAGGCTGGTTCTCAATGGAACGCAAGCACAGGACGCAAGCTACGCAAGCTATTCTCGTACCCACGGCTCGCGAGGGAGGCTCTGTATCAAATCTCGCGCATGCGTCAATGGCTGTCACCAGAGCTTCCCCCGCGAGGTGAAGTGCCGGGGAGCTCTGGGTTCGAGAATGTAGCGACGCAAGCGCAAGCCTAAAATCAACAATGATTAGTTGTGCTAGCGTTCACTTGAGTCACACTTGCCTTGCGCTTGCGTCCTGCTTTCGTTCCATTGTGAACCAGCCTTAAGTGCCTAGAATGCGCGTTGCATCCTGGTAGTTGTGTGACATCCCCCAAAGTGCACGCAAGCGCAAGGGGACGCAATTTAGTGTGAATCTCAAGAGGGAAATGTATGAGTTTGATATCCTTGCGCTTGCGTTCCAATGAGAGCCTGCATATAAATAGAGAGAAAGGACAAAACAGATAAGATTTGTGCCGACGTTTCGGACTCTTTACTTTCAGTCCTTCATCAGGGCGGTTACAGAAATCAATGAGAGCCTGCAGTAACACAACTACCGCTAGGCAGCGCGCGCATTCATTATCATCGCTGGAATCGTCCATCAGCTTATCTTACCAGATGTACACTTGCAACGAACATCCCCAGCACTCCAATAAATATGGCGACCACAGCGATCACATAACGGGGGCTCTTGAACATCGCGCAAGTGAACCTTGGGTTCTGAATATTCCCATCAGGTTTGCCCTTTTCTTGTTCATCGTCAAGGTTTATATCTACAAATTCTTGCTGATTTCTTGTCTTGTCAGAAGCGTTCGAATTGTAATGAATTTCAGGTAGCTCTTGTTTTTGATGAGAACTACAATCTGTGTTATTTGATACTGGGTCTTCTCTTACGGGTTGGTCATGATCTTGTTGTTGTTCTCCTATCTTTTCCTCAGTTAATACATTTGGATCGTAGTTGATAAGTAGCACGATAACCACAGCGAACCAGCTGACAAGATTCTGAACATGTTCCTCCAGCCAAACTTGCTGATGAGAATTTGCATAATTGGTGGGTAAGAGAGAATCCCGAGATTACTCCCAGCCCCTGCGACACTAACAGCTAAGGCTTTCCTCTTCTCAAAGTACTTATTTGTGACGAGAATTGCTGAAGCGTGAACGAAACAGCCCCCAAGACCGTAGAGACAACTGTACGATAGATACGCCCAGGCTATTGTCTTCACATAAGACGTACTGATTAATGAGATGACGCATATTATTGCGCCGATTATCGCTGTGATGCGACATGTGAAACGACTGCATGCCCACCCGGCCAGGGGTGTTAGCATGAATGTTAGGGAAAGCGCCACAGAACCAACCCAAGCTGCGGAAAGAAAGGCAAGCAAAGGAATACATCAGCGCTCTTCTTTGATGATGATGATAATTTGACGGCATTGCGGTTGGGGTACTATTTGTAATAAATTTATGAAGCAACGGAAGCTTCCAGCAATAAGCGCGCACGCTCTGCTTTATTCTGAGACCTTGTTTGGTACGGTACCGTCGCGCGTTCACACGGGACCTGCGGTACCATCCTCGCGCGCCAGGGTCCTTCCCTCACCTCTGTCCCCTGGGGGGAGGTGAGGGAAGGACCCTGGCGCGCGAGGATGCTGCGGTACCGGAAATGCCCAAGCAGTGTCCCGCAACTGCCAGAATGCAGCGCGCGCGTACGTTACAGTTGGAATTGTCTATTATGAAACTTAGGTAAGAAATCGTTCCCATAAATTCGTTTCTAAGGTTTCTTTTCACTGAAAGCAGACGGGAACGCTTGCTGCGCAAGCTATCTATTATCCAAATGATAACATTGGTCCCTTTGGTTGATAAAATAAGCCTTTCATGTATTTGAAAGTTTTGCTTTAAGATGTATTATCAAATGTAAGATTGCTGATTGTGACAATACTATTACTGCATATACACCTCTTTCATAATGCCGCCGCTCATTTGCATGAGGCATTTAAACTTTCATGTCATTTCAAATTTTGACATGAAAATTACTAGAAATTATAGCGCCTGATGACTTTGAACACATTTGTGAAGTTGAGTTTGAAACAGCAATTTTGGGCGAGATATAAGCATCTGAAGTTCTCAAAATACACCAAAACGAGGCTAGAAAGGTCCTATAATTTCGTGAATATTTAACCAATTATAAGGAATTTTCTGAAACTGTGAATTCTGATGTATGATTTTTGAAACAACAAGTTTTTGACTACAGTAAATATTTCTTTCGCCTTTTACTAGGAAAACTGAATTATGAAAGAGGGACGGGGTGCTCGTCCTATGCCTTAGGGTATAAAATTGACAGACGTGCTATCTTTTAGGGGTGTTTAAAATCAGCCCTATCCCTTAGGGGAGTCTCAGACCAATCCTTGCCCAGAAATTTATTGGTACTGACACCAGAACCGATATTTACAAAGGAAACTTGGTTGAAAACCCTAATTTGCTCTCTTTTAGGGGTAAATTCGGCGGTCGCCACGCCAAATTTGCTCTCTTTTAGGGGTAAATTTTCTGTTTGCCACACCCATTTTGCTATCCCTTAGGGTCAAAATCAACTTTCCCGACGAGCATCCCCGTCTAAAATATTGGGAGTCCCCCCGGGGGTGTATGGGAATTTTGAGAATGTCGATAAATAATATTCCTACCTGTCTTCTCTTTTCCTTCCTTGAATTCATTCAATAATTCGGGCAAAACCACAGCATAGCAGCCCTCCAGACCGACTACAATGCATATAGCCATAGTAGACGAAACACAGACGAGCCAAGACCATCCTGAATCTTTCTTATGTCCATAGTCAGCTCGCGTGCAACAAGGAAGCATGTCTAAGATCTTAGAATGGTTATACACAAGGGACAGATTACTAGGGCGATACTAAGCACTGTGGAACTTGTTTCGCAGGAACTATATTATAGCTCATACAAATTCTACAAATCCTACAAAACAAGTTTGTCATGAGCTTGATTGAGGATAAAGCCCCCGAAAGGTAGCTCGTGTTTCGTATAAGGTCAGAGTAATAAAATCCTGACTGACCTTGTAAAACCACATATGCTAAATAAACACTCATCACCTTGAAAGGTTCTAGCATTCCGTCTTGCAGACAATGGTATAAAAATAGCTAAAAATGCCATTATAAGTCATTGCTGAGTATACATGGGATCCGAAAATTTTAGGGATTGAAATTAATTCTTCCGAAAATGCCAGGGGAAAATTATATCCGAAAATTCTAGGTGACCTTTTTATCGGCAAAATTCCCCAAAACTAGTAACAATTCACTTTTTGTTCAATTCGAAACATCCAGGGGATCTTATAAACTGAATAATCCAAATTTTTAGCTTCGAATTCTGAAGCGAAAATTTCCGCTCTCGTAGTGTCATCCGAACAGATATTACCGTAAATGATCGTTGGGTACCCTACATGTGACCAGACTTTTTCAAACTTGCAACTTGCTCCTTCGAAAAAGCTCGCTCGCTTCATCTTGGCTTGCTTTTGTACCCTCAGTGTCGGGGGGGGGGGGGGGGGGGGAAGGGGGGGGGTCATATATGGTATACATATGTTTTTGAGCTCCTTAGGTCTGTACTAGGGTATCGTTTATCGTTTGTTTGGTCTCTGGTGGGATATGTATTTCAGTATGGCTACCCTACAAACAAATTTCGACCAAAACCATTTGAGGGTCTTCGCCGATTGGACTGATTTTGAACGCATTGGGACATTCGCCTTTGTCACACAAGCGCCATCTTGAATTTTTCAGCCGTTTTTTTAGCATAGAAACGAGGCCAAGCGGGGCACGGGTTTTGCTCATGTTAGAAAGCGAAGCCTGATGCTGGGATTTGGGGTACAAAAGTTGACCAAGCTACCAAAAAGTACTCTTATTTCTTTTAGAACCAAAAAGTTGAATGGCTCATTGCTTTTTTTCTGCTTTGCCGGGTCATTCTGGAAACAAAATGGCGGCGCCGTGACAGAACACACGCCTAAATCGAGGAATTTTTTTCTAAACAAGCGCTCACCTACAGAAATGAAAAAAAGAATTATGAAAATCATCAGGGTTCGAACCTGTAACTTTCCAGTTACTATACCCAAACCCCAACCACTACGCTATGAGTGAATTCGCTGGTTCGGACAGCTCTTTTATTGATTACGTACCTTAATAGTATTAATCTTTAATAGAACGAGGCATATACTATAAAAATACACTAAAACGATGTATTAATCCTTATCCTGACTAGTAGTCTTGATAGTTCAGATAGTTTGAATGTTTTTAGGTCAATTTGAAGTAATATTATCAAAAATATCGTTAAATTATTCATGGTGAGCATTAATCCATTTAGGAATGACGGTGACAAAGGCGAATGCGCAGACAGTTCTCAACACGCTCAACAGTTTCAAAGTGGGCTGCAGTAAACCGATTTTTAAAGTTGTAACTGTAATTAGATATAGACATAGGCACGGCTTTCACGGAAAGCAGGACATTTTTTAAAAATACATTATGATAATTATTATTTATAGTAATGTGTAAACCTGATGAGCACTTAGTGTGGTTAAAAAGTATTTATTATTATCCGGTTCAATTTAAAAATCTCGCATTCGAGGTCCCAGGGCCTGATTGGAAAGCAAAAACTAGAATTAATAATACAGTAATAATATAGAAAATTTATATAGCGCCATTAATCACTTGAATTAATCATCTCAAAGATTTTCGGAGGAGACCGAAATATTTTATATTGCAAGACTGCAATATTGCAAAATCTTTTTGGAGCGCTTGGCGCATGCATCAAAAATCGTTCTGATTGGGGTTATTTGAGGGACAATCCGTTGGACTTGCGCATTGTCTGAGAACGATTTGGGTCTTTTCTACGCATGCTCACAAACTGGATTTACCCAGAGCCCTTGGCGTCGTTGGTTCCGCTGGCCAAAACGACCGAAGTCTCTGGGGACGAGACTCTCGCGCATGTTATATTACCACAGCCTCCCCGCGAGGAGACACAGGGTACCCAAAATTCTAATGAGAGCAAAAGAACTACCCATGTACGTGGGCTCCCTGTGGAGTGGACTGCGCGGTTAGTGTCAACTTGGATATCACTCGAAAACAGCACAGAGGCAAACATTGTGTCGCTTGGCACCGTCAGGCAAGGTATGGAAAGAAATACAGAAACGTGATAAAGAAACAAAATCTCTCGTGCGTGCTACGCGATGAAGGTTTATTAATAATAATTTCAGGTCCCAGGTCGCGGTACGAAAATAATTTTGGCAAACCAGCAAAGAAGGGAGTGTACTTTGAACCTTCACACGTAGGAAATTATGGGGAAATTATACAGCTTTAGTGTAGCCTACTGAAGATGGTTTTGACTTTGCTTGTTGGCTATGGAGGTATGTCGTCTGAGTAATGGAATAATTGTTGCATATCTGAACAGTTTCAATTGATTTGTTTCCACATCTCACTTTGCCTTACGTGAGGAAAATTCACAAACATCTCAAGCACTTTGTTGTCGGAAAGAAACCCCACAACAGGTGCAGAAGGTCGCGCTGTAAAGTATGCAGAGAATGCGAGGGATCAAGTGTCTTTATCACGCAAACTTGGGGAAAGATTGCGGTATGAAATAAAAAATCAACCACAAAGCAAACAAAGAGTGATTGAGGGGGGCTATGTCAAAAATCAATAAAACTAGGCCAGTGGTCTGCAAAAACAAGACCCTAGATCCTGCACATACATATGGTACACTATAGTGTCCTTCTGTGTCTTCTGTATATCCTCGTATAAGACATGGGAGATTATTTATATGGAGGACACTATATTGTACCATATATGAAGGATCTACCACACATGTGATCCTATATTCTACTTCAACTTAGTCTGAGATCAAAGAAAAAAGGAACTGACATTCGCATTATATAAGCACTCTTTTGGAAGACTTAATAGCTTTCGCTATCAAATTTCCAAGTTTGAAAACAGTTCAGCCTGGTAAGAAATCAAAAAGGCCAATTCGTAATCCATTTCCATCCGCTCGATAATACACAAATTTGTACTGATGTGACTGATGAAAGGTTACCTAACAAACATAGACGGTTATTTTGCTTATTTCTTGTGATTTGAACTTCATGAAGGTAAATTAACCCTGACCCAAGCGTGGGGAATGTAAAAAAACTTTACTGTAAGCACTGTAAATGCAATAACTACAATGAAGGCTATTTCAGACATTTTAGCCACACAAATTTCAAAAACATGCACAGGGCTTTTCTGAAAATAGGCCACTTAACTTCCTGCACCCATACAGCTCATATTACACTAGAAAAGCAGCGAATCACAAATGTATCACAAGTGACTACGTGTAACGTCAACTTTGTTGTTGTGCTGTGTAACTAATATTAACCAGAAAAAGTGCCAAGGCAAGTCATTCTTTGCATGCAACAGACACAGCGTGACCAAGCTTCTCTGTCGGGATCACAAGCACTTCTTCGAAGGTAAGAAAACGGATAAATCAAACGAGAACTGCGTAGTAAAAGTAGGAAACTATAGTTTTCGTTACAGTTGATGAAACGCTGATAACTCGTGCTCTGTGTCAGGCTCGTGAAGTACATATTTTTGGTGATTTCCGGGAGTTGAATTCTCCATGACAAATTTCTCAGATATCTTCGCTTTGTTTCTCGGTTAAATAAATAACATGGTCTCGGATATTCTTAAATGCAATGGAGCGCGAGAGTATCACGAATTCCAAGAGTCAAAATACTTCACGGGGGTTTGCTGAAATAACGTGCAAGCCTGTTTATGGAATCTATTCGAAGGCGCAGATTTATCATATTTACTAAAAGATAAACAACAGAGAATGGTTTCGAATCGAAAAATACAACGATAGTATTCGCTAAGACAGGCTTCACAGGGATAGCCAGCGACCGCGTGGATTTAAAGGGCAAACAGGATAAAAAAAATTGCGTTGATTGATGTCTCTGTGATTGAGAATCCGTCCGTGCGTATTTTCATGAATATACCCCTCGATGCGATTTGTTTTTCAAGGTCATTCCCTTGAAAATGATGTACTAATTAACTTTTTTTTTACTTCGCGTGAATGTCTGTTTACCACCATTAAAATCCATTTAAAGAGGTGGTCACCGTGCTCGTTCACGCGCCATCCGATAGTACTTTTGCTATCTATGTGAGCTGAATTCCGACATACAGAAATGGGTCCTTGTCGCTAGCCAATAAAATCGAGAATTTTTCTCCTCGCACGGCTCTATAATGCTGCCGCCTCGCCTCTTGGCTCGGCTGCTCGTTGGCAATAAAATGATTAGTGTAAAACAATTTTATTAACGAAAGAAAACGTTATCTACGTTTCGGCGACATCATATCGCCATTATCAAGACAAAGTCAAAGTTCAGAGTTCAATGTTCTGGTGACTATAGAGGCAGATTAATTACTATTCCCAGTCACGTTGAATTGCTTCGTTTTACAAATACTACCGAAATAGGTCGTATAATAAAGAATGTTCTACTAATAAACGTTTTACCTATTACTTTAGAATAGTTTCGTCAGCGGCATGATGCGAGCTTACTGGAAGTATAGGGGTCAACGGTGCTTGTTTTCAACGCGCCAGTTCAGTTTATATTAGAAAAAATATTAATTATTAGAAGAAAAAATATATATATCCATAAGTAAAGGTGCGCAGTGACCATAGAAGCATAAGCTTTCGAGATGTTCACTGCCACTATTAATACCGAGGCTAATAAAACAGTTTGGGGAAGGGGAAAACGCGCGCATTTTATGTTTTTTATCATACTTCTTAAAAATCAAAGGTGTGCAAACAGCAATGTGTTTCTGGATCCCTTCGGGATGCCTTGGTTTGAGGTAATGCAATGTAAAAGAAGGAAAAACCAACACAGAAACGCAAGATTTGCCAACGTTTCGGACCTTTATTTCGGTCCTTCTTCAGGGCGACTAAAACCGTTAGACTGGAAGCAGCGAGGTGGTACTCACTCACCAATTTTTGCCGTTAAAATTAATTTTTAAAGCATCGGTTTGCAGTAAGCTCATTCTCTAAGCACAAGTCTATGCACCTAATACTCATCTTACCCTGGAAAAATATTTTTGTGAAAAAGAGTTCTTTAGGATCGAAAAATCATTATAAATATCTCTGTTTTTAAGCAAATTTGCATGTCCCAGCGTCACACGTTCAGCGCCTGGTGTAAAAATATTTTTACTTATTTCTTCATGGATAAAACATACAACGCAAAATTTGCCATAAATCGAAGTTCCAATCCTAAATGAAATAACTTATATGGTATTTTCTTCAATATATGCATCTTCTTCGATATTATTAGTGAAAACGTCTTTGCCATTTTCGTGTCCCAAAAATTTGATAATTTTAGCGTATTTCAGGTTTTTTAGATTTATTGTCAAAATAAGCAACGCCGCAATGAAACAAACTGAGCCAACTGTGGTCTATAGATTTTTATGTCGAAATGTGGCATTCTGACTGAGATCGGAAATAAGTTCTTGGAAATATAAAATTTCGAAGTTTACTGAAAGCATTGTCCCCACCAAAATTTAAAGCATAATAATACGACCGGGGTTTGCATTTCCTCTAATAAATAGATAACCATAAGCCTTATTGCACTAAGAAACTACAGATGTGTGGTCTAGTAAAATTGCAGTCATTTGGTCTATTGCCCGGACTTATAGCCTATTTTGAGAGAGTTTAGCAATGGCGTGAAGTTTACTGAAAGTTTTGTCCCCCACTTCATAAAATTTACATATCTAAACAAACGACAGCAAATGTGATTGCTACCGAAGTTTGTTTCTAATTTCTTCGTTTACATTTAAAAAAAATCAAGGTTTTTTGCTCAAACTATTTAAACCTATACATCTGAGATTCCATTCGCACCGACGAGGTAGATTTCGGCTATAACACACGAGATTTAAAACTCACCATGTTATTTTTGTAATTTATGCAATTCGGAAGAAATTCATTACAGTTTAGAAAAAGTTCTTCATTTTTTCTGTTTTTCAGATAATTTTAGCGCGCGATTAGTTTCACATTTATCGCAAATCAACAGGAATTTATTCAAGACAATAGGTATCTTAGTAGATTTGAAGCGTTGTCTGTATTTTGCAAAAAAATAGGTATTTTGAACCACTGCCATTGCGTGTTATTAATAAAAAAAACTAAGAAAATTTGCACTCTAAGGTGGCTTATAGCAGTTTTTAGTTGACTCTTCGGTCTGGTATGGCCTGTATCTCACGTGCTATACATACACAGAAAGGCAAGCCACTTTACAAGAAACATGCAATTGATCGTTATATGTGTTTACATGTTTTGTTTAAATTGACGCTTCCATGGCAACAAAATGGCGGCCCTCCATTTTTGAGTTGAAGAATCCACCCAAACATGCAAGATAACTTTTCGCAATACCAACGCCAATGAGGTCAGACTATAAGTTTGAAGAAATAGGCCAAGAGCGTTTCGAAGACCATTTTTTGTCAAGAAAATCAAGCGTAGTCAATCAAACTCGTGAGCCAATCAGATCCTTTCCTAGTTTCGCCTAGTGCGACATGTCTGTTGCGACATGTCTCGAAAAACAAGCCATAGGAGTGCACTGAACAAGGATCCGATTGCCTCACACGATTGTGATTGACTACGCAGCCAACTTAACTGCCAAAGGCTCACTAGATTTGAACCTACAGGGTCAGGTGTTATCAGAAACACTTGCAAATGGCATTTCTAAAAGAAAGGTTTTTATTATAAACGTTGTGACTGGTGATTTTTCCAACTGTTATGTACCGTTCGAATTTTTGATATTGGGAGAGTGCAAGTGGGTTTTTTGTGCAAAAGAAAGGAATCTTGCGTTTGACTAGTTACCAGACCCCACCCGGTAAGGAGATAAAATTGATCATCTTATCAGAAATATTGATCAAAATCAGTTGAAAAATAGATAATTCGACGTGTTTCTCTATAAACCATAGTGCAAAGTAGCCAAATGCAAAACGTTATGAGTAAAGAAAAATACGTCGGAAAACTCGCATGTGACGGTAGTGAGTACCACCTCGCTGCTTCCAGTCTTACAGAAATCACGTATATATACACAAATGCGCGCGCGCACAAGGTTGCGCGCGACACAAACAAGATAGAGAATACGGGATAATAAAAGGGCTGAGTTCTAGAGTTCTTCTCTGATATTCAGGCCATTTGGGGCCATGGTTTTCAGTGTGTCCATCCAATAGCCCTCAACACCTGTGAGGTCTCTAGAGTTAGTAACCCGCTTGATGCATTTAATTTTCAGATCTTCTAGAGTGTGTCCCGCGTTGCTTGTGTTGAAATGAGCTGCGACGGGGTTGGTATCCGCATATTTAACCCAGTTCTTAATAGTGCACTTATGTGTGCGAAAGCGTGCGTGTAGAGAGCAGCTCGTTTCCCCAACGTACTGCTTTTCGCATCTCTGGCAGGTAATGAGGTACACAACGTTCTTCGTTTTGCAGTTGAGCTGGCTATTGATGTTGTACTCTTTGCCTGTAGTGGTGCTGGAGAACGTGGCGCTCACATCCACATATGCACATGTTCCACACCTTTTGTCACCGCACAGCTTCATGCCTCGCTCGGTTTCTAATGTCGCGGATGCCGGTAAGCGAGCTCGCACCAGGTGGTCCCTCAGGTTGGGTGGGCGCCTGAATGCTACCATAGGTGGTTCTTGTAGCGCTGCGCGTATCCTGTCAGAGATGCAGCGATGGGAAATGCGTCTCTGACAATTCTTGGGGCGTTACGTAGGAGTGGATGGTACGTCATGACTAGCGGAACTCTGTTGTTCTTACGCTGGCGAGACCGCACCTGGAGAACATCGGAACGACGGTTCTGTGAGACTCGTGCGATGCTCTGCAGTACAAGATCGTGTTTGTACCCTCTTGAAACGAGGAACCTCGTGAGCTCATCACAGCGTTGATGGAATGCTTCCTCGGTCGAGCAGATCCTCCTCAAACGCAGGGCTAAGGAATACGGGATGCTTGTTTTGCAGTGGGTGGGGTGACATGATGTCCAGAGTAGGTACTGATGTGTGTCTGTGGGCTTGCAGTACAAGTCTGTCTGTCTGTCGTACATCCACGACACCCCAGATTTTCTGCGTAAGTTGTCGAACATCAATGATCTCCCAGAGAATTCCATACTATTTACGATGGATGTGAAATCCCTCTACACTAATATCCCCCATGATGATGGTTTAGCGGCCTTGAGACAAGCCTTGGACCAACGAGCTAGCAAGGAGCCAAGTACTGAATCACTCATAAAATTATCGGAACTAGTGCTCACGCAGAACAACTTTGTTTTCATGAATCAGAACTACCTCCAAATCAACGGTGTCGCCATGGGAACCAGGATGGCACCCGCATACGCTAATATCTTCATGGGTCGCATAGAGCATTCTATCCTCAACCAAGCACCGCTCAAACCTCTGATCTGGTGGCGATACATAGATGACATCTTCGGTATTTGGACCCATGGAGAAAACAGCTTTGAAGATTTTCTACAGTCGGATAACAACATCCATGAAACCATCAAATTCACAGCTACACAGTCTACCGATATTGTGGATTTCCTGGATGTCAAAGTCTCCAAGTCCCATGGTTCTCTTCAGACAGACTTGTACTGCAAGCCCACAGACACACATCAGTACCTACTCTGGACATCATGTCACCCCACCCACTGCAAAACAAGCATCCCGTATTCCTTAGCCCTGCGTTTGAGGAGGATCTGCTCGACCGAGGAAGCATTCCATCAACGCTGTGATGAGCTCACGAGGTTCCTCGTTTCAAGAGGGTACAAACACGATCTTGTACTGCAGAGCATCGCACGAGTCTCACAGAACCGTCGTTCCGATGTTCTCCAGGAGCGGTCTCGTCAGCGTAAGAACAACAGAGTTCCGCTAGTCATGACGTACCATCCACTCCTACGTAACGCCCCAAGAATTGTCAGAGACGCATTTCCCATCGCTTGCATCTCTGACAGGATACGCGCAGCGCTACAAGAACCACCTATGGTAGCATTCAGGCGCCCACCCAACCTGAGGGACCACCTGGTGCGAGCTCGCTTACCGGCATCCGAGACATTAGAAACCGAGCGAGGCATGAAGCTGTGCGGCGACAAAAGGTGTGGAACATGTGCATATGTGGATGTGAGCGCCACGTTCTCCAGCACCACTACAGGCAAAGAGTACAACATCAATAGCCAGCTCAACTGCAAAACGAAGAACGTTGTGTACCTCATTACCTGCCAGAGATGCGAAAAGCCAGTACGTTGGGGAAACGAGCTGCTCTCTACACGCACGCTTTCGCACACATAAGTGCACTATTAAGAACTGGGTTAAATATGCGGATACCAACCCCGTCGCAGCTCATTTCAACACAAGCAACGCGGGACACACTCTAGAAGATCTGAAAATTAAATGCATCAAGCGGGTTACTAACTCTAGAGACCTCACAGGTGTTGAGGGCTATTGGATGGACACACTGAAAACCATGGCCCCAAATGGCCTGAATATCAGAGAAGAACTCTAGAACTCAGCCCTTTTATTATCCCGTATTCTCTATCTTGTTTGTGTCGCGCGCAACCTTGTGCGCGCGCGCATTTGTGTATATATACGTGATTTCTGTAACGGTTTTAGTCGCCCTGAAGAAGGACCGAAATAAAGGTCCGAAACGTTGGCAAATCTTGCGTTTCTGTGTTGTTTTTTCCTTCTTTTACATGTTTTTTATCATACAAACGTTGCTCGAGCGCGCACTTCTTCGAGCAGAAGAGATGCGCCGTGCAAAAGAAGGATCCGTTAATGCGCTAAGACTCGTTAAAATCCGCCATTCCACGTTGGCCAGATCCATCGATCCGCAAACCTATCCCCTCCCCTCCCCTCCCCTTCCCGGGCTTGCAAAGTGGAAGGCAGCTTTTCACTTGCAAGCGACAGCACTACTTCATCATTCGTGTTAACTCAGTCTCTTCAAATAATTATTTTCGTTCTTGCAAAAACAGTTATTTAGTAGAAAAGCACGCGCATGATACAGTTCGTCATAATCAATCCAAGTTAATATCATTCCATGCAGAAATTTCCACGCTACGCAAATAGCAGTAATGTCATAATTAGCGGGCTTTTATGAGCACACCCGGCTGCGACCTATGAGTGCATACGCTTGCATGACGGCGATTCAAAATCCAGGACTTCCCAAGCCGTCCAAGGGGATGTCTGAAAAGTAGCAACGAATTGGCCTCCGCAAAGCAAACACATCAGTAAGTTTTAGAAAACTGCTCTCTGCTCGACCCTCGTATACACTTCCCCGGTCATTCTAGTCAAGCCTTTCCGTTACCGGCGGCACAATAGGGCAATCGGAGAGGCCATGGATGTGATGTTTTGAAATGCGGTCTGTTTAGCTCGTGAAATCGGCTTCATACTTCTCAACTACAGTTCCGTGCTGTTTCGATTCCCTGAACTTGATTGAGTTCTTAGGTATCTAGCCTCAGTGGTTTTCTCTGAGACCTCTGGTCTTCTCTGGTTTCCCACCAAAATAGTCTACTCAATCTATGGTTTGACCTAGAAGTGATTGCTAGAGTATACTCTTTGAAGGAAGCATTTGTGGAATACATGTAGAATAACATACTAAAAGTCCCAGGGAATTGAGCTGGAGGAACACGCTCAAATTTACGATATTCTTTAATTAATTTATGCAGATACTTTTTACTCAATTTTCAGCAGTGTGGTGTTGCGTGACGCAATAACAATTAGGGTAGTAATTATTATTTTCTATTTTAGGGATTTTGCTGATTTTCGCGCATCTTTTCAATAGTTAATAGTTTTCATTCCAGCGTGCCGTCCCGTTGGCTTGCCAAGTTATTGTACTTAAAAGTGTACACTGTTCACTGAAGTTGAATGAATATATATTTTACCGAAAACTGGCTTATCTCCGGTGTAATAACCTGTGAGTGCGCACGAACTGCGTCACAAAGTTTCCTTTGTTTGGTAGAACGAATCATGATGAAATAAGAACTGAACACAAAGGTGTCCTCTGGGAATGGTTATTACACCGGAGTTAACCCCGAAAACTGTATCTGTATCTTGCCTGGTTTGGAGGTTTTTCTCCGGATTTTCTCTCTTACAAAAATACCATTTCCAGTGGTCGCAACTTTCATACACGTTACACGTAATAGATACAATTATCATGTTTACGGGTTGTCACCTCTCGAGGGATGCGGTTTTCAAGATGACGTCTGCCTCACACTGGTTCACACTAGTCTCGTCCCTAGACTGCCCCTTGCTCTTAGCTAATCCGCTATGGCGGCAAGCCAGTGACGTCATAGCCAGGCAAAGCGTGAGCTGGCCCGCCGAGTATCCTGGTGACGAGGCTAGGTTCACACTAGAAACGCAGCTTGATAATCGAGCATGTGGTGAAGATAAAGCCCCGTGCACATAACGGACGTTATGTTGCAGCGAAAAAATCATGGGGAAATAATTTAAATGATCAGTATTTTCCGTGGATGATCATTAGATTACTTCACCAAAGGAATCTTCGGTTATTCTTTGTGGACTAAATTTTGTTCGCGTGATATTTTTCTGATGTCGTTATGTCGCAAGTGTGCACCAGGCATAAGCACTTTGTGTTTCGTCCTGTTCTCATGGTGTTTTCAGACTCAGGGATTTGTATTTCTTTCCAGCTTGCGATAGCAGGCTAAATATACTCGCCAGTCGAACTTTCTCCTGATTCCTAGAATAGCGCTTATTCCACCTTTCATGGACCAGCTGGTGTTTTAAAACGTCTGGTCTTACATCTGACATCGATTCTAAATCGCAGGGACATTATAAAGTTGATTGCCCGTCGCTGTATTCTTCATCTTACGTGGCGAGCAGAGATAAAAAACCTCCGTAGTGATAGTGGGACTCTCTAGTAACGTGACAGATAGTCACACAACGCGAAGCACACGTCGTGGTCAATAGGAAAGCAAGATACCACGTGATACCCCACGTCACAAGTCACGTGATCATCACAAGCCAATGGCGTGCTTGTCCGGTGTGTTGCGAGGAGAGGGTCAGCCCCACAAGAAGGACGGCCCTTGGGCGTGGGTTGTTCTTGTTTGTGTGTTCATCACCACCTGGTTGAGTGGTGGAGTGGGTTACAGCTTTGGCGTGTTCTTACCCGTACTCATGGACGAGTTCAATGAGACCAGGGAAAAAGCAGGCAAGTAGTGCACCCTTATGGCGCGTTCACGCGGCGCGATTTCTGCGGCGACCGGCGACGTTATATCGCGCAGTGTGAACAGCCGGCGAGTTGGCTCTGCGATATTTGTTGGTTTGTTGGTAATCTGAAGAAAATGGCACCTGTATCGCATTGACATCGCACGTTAGATTACTCCTTTCCTTTCTTCATTTCAGCTCTGGTCGGCTCGCTTCAGTTCGCCACATTCCTCTGTCTAATCGTCGTCTCCAGTCAGCTGTGCGACCGCTTTGGGTGCCGGATAATCTGCGCCATAGGTCACGCAATCTCAGCAGTAGGTTTTGTCCTGAGCTCTTTCCCGCAGACTATTTTACCAATGTACTTCTCTCACAGCCTTATTACCGCATTCGGCAGCAGTTGTATTCAAGGCGCCGGGTACCTCATTATTGGGAAATATTTCAAGCAGCAGCGCTCCTTAGCTGTCGGTATCGTGGCTAGTTCTGTAGGAGTAGGGGCCATCTGCTGGGGCCCCTTGGCGCAGTTTCTGCTCGATATTATGTCTTGGAGGAACATATTCCGCCTGATTGCTGGACTCTATGTTCTCCTGAGCGTCTTGACAATCACTTATGATCCGAATGTCGAGAAAGATAACGAGGAATTGGAACGGATGCGGGACGGTCCGGAGCGACGGAGCTTTTTGAAAAAGGTGTTTGATCTGTCGATTTGGAAGGTGCCTTTGTATTCGATTGCTGTTTTGTCTAACATGGTGGCGTGCTTTGGTCACCACACGGCACAAATACACGTGGTAAGTTAAGAAAGCAGTGGATTGGAAGTCACCATAATGCATAGTAGTAGCATTTCCATCGTCTTCATTTTATCGCTATCGTCAACGTAATCGCAACCGTCATCACAATCGTCGCCAGCTCCATCAAAATCGCTATCATTTAATCAGCACCAAAGCCTTGATCCATTTTCACCAGAATATTTATTACCACCGCTATCATCATCCATTACCAACACCTTCCGTCACAATCCTAATCATTAACACAATCGTCATCATCTTCCTTACACCACAATTGTCGTAATCAGCAACACCATAATCGCCCTTTCATCACAACCTAAACACCATTAGCGTCATCACTACCACAATCACCACCCCCACCCCCACTCCCCTCACCACCACCCCCACCTCATCACACCACCAACACTCTTTCGTCACAGACAGAGAATTTCTGGGAAAAGATTATTTCCCTTGGTAATAAATGTGAAGTGTTCGGATTTCCATGGCTGTCCACGAGAAATCAAAATACTTCCCGTTCATCATGGTCATATTCTAACATCATCACCATGTAAATTGTTGTCCTCTTAATCGCCCCCATCATCACAAACACTGCACTAAAATATCTTTCGTAATGCGTATATAACAAGTGCATGCGTTGTCGTTTCACTCGCGATTATCTAACTTTCAGATTAAGTTCGCCCTGGAGAACGGCGTCAGCGCAGATAAAGCGTCCACGCTGTTTGTATTTTTTGGCGGTACGTCCGTGTTGGCACGGATCCTTGCTGGACGGATGTGCGACTACAAAGCCATCAAACCAAATTACGTGAACCAGGCAGCGGAAGTAATCAGGTACGGAAATGAAGTGTAGTGTACAATGGGAAACGGCGCGTCGATTGTTATTTTTCGGACAAACACTCGCGTTTTTACACTGCGTAAACACTAAAATGCGTAAACACTAAATTTCTTCCTTAAAACAGCGGTATCTCCACTATCCTGCTGACACAGGCCAAGACGTACACCCATCTGGTCGTGTTCTCCATATTCTATGGGATCGCGGACGGCGGGTTTAGGACCACACTGAACGTGCTCTTCTTGAACAGCGTCGGACCCGCGAGAATGGCTTCCGCGTTCGGCCAAGGAAACATGATGATCTCGTTCTTTACCGCATCAGGACCTGCGGTTGCTGGTAAGAATGCGGGAAATAAAATTCGAGATTGTTTAGAGGTTAATTTTTCTCCTTAAAACAGTTGCCAATCAATTACAAAACCTTCTTACTATAAAAAAGGCAAACAAACTAAGACCGTTTGCTATTTTAGTCTGCTTTGTGAGAAAAAGCGAGTGACCACGCTGAAAGGAGCAAACCTTTAACATGTATCAACTCGCATCAGTCTGACCTTACAAAATCAAGGACTAAAGAGTACGCGAAGTCGTCCCTTGCGGGGGTTGGGCTTCCTGTGTTTTGGACGGGAAGGAGTGTAACACAGAAAGCCCGGCCGAATCCTTTCTCTTCTCTCTCTCTCTCTTCCTTCGAGAGGTGCACGCGGAGGATGCTAGCGCGTACATTGATGGTGTTATTTTATCTCAGGTTTGTTGGCGGATCATTTCGACTCATACATCCCCGCATTCTACATGGCAGGAAGTGTGACCATATTAGGTTCTTTGGTCTACATGTCCCTTCTCTGTGTCAAAACGGAACCTACCACTGATCAACGCGCTCAGGTCGCACCTCTGCCGCAAGAAAATGTCAGCTTAAATAACAACGCGGAATACAAAGCATCGTCGAATGGCACTGTTGAAGTTGAGCTGGGAATAACCTCAACACAGGTAGACCAAGTCTGTATGAATGGATTCGTGGATCATGGTGTGATTGTACCACAGGGTGACCACATTTACTCAAAAGAAAATATAGTATGTAAGGACGACTCGGAGGAAGGGCTAGTGACGTCACTTCCGAAAGACGATGCCTGTGCGAACGAAAAATCCGTCGGATCCGAACCAGTGAACCAATGCCTGATGGCACCACAGGGAGACCATCTAAGCTCAAATGAGAATATAGCTTGCAAACACTCGGAGGTTAATATAGCGACGTCGCCACAGGAAGACCACGTCGTCTCGGAGACTAATCTGGCATGTGATGGTACAGACGAAGATACCAAATTGTAAACCCGTTGTCTTTTGCTACCGGCAGAAGTATAGCTATGCTTTAGGAAAAGGCAGATGATATTTTTATACAGAACAGGAGTGTAGAAGGGACTCAATATTTTTTCGGCGGTGTCTCTTGATAGGTATGCAATGGTGAAAGTCTGCATAGCGAGCACGGATGTACAGATATTCCTATTTTCCTATCTGTCATTCCCCGTTTCCCTTTCCCTTTTCCAGTTTTTCAAACAGATGAGTAGGAAAACCAGGAATAGGAAAAGGGAACGATGCAGGACGAGTAGAACAAGAGGAATAGGAAAAGGGGAACGGGGAGAGCGGAACAGGAAAATAAGCAATGGGGGAAGGGCAGTGGGAAGGAAAAAGGAACCGAGGAAGGAGGGGGGACTCCCCCCCCCCCCCCCAACCTTTCCGTTTCATTTGATCACACTCCCTTGATTTGATACGCAGGGTAGATTTGAAAAATGCACTTTCATAGCTACAAGCAAATACATGGCTAGACCAAGTTTTGCTCACAGTAGACAGACATGGTCAGCAAAGGATAAGTGTTTTAAACAACATATTTAAGTAATGCTAAGATTTCGGTGATCTTATTTAAGAGTGAAATGTGAAATTGAGAGTTGCGCTTCGCGTGGATTGTAAAAATAAGAATATTTTTGACACTATGAGATTTATTGGCTTGAATATTCTATTAAAGAAACTATTAAAGAAACATAATTTCTTATTCATTTATATAGTGCCAGTGATATTTGATAGATGAGAACATGTTTGTTTCATAACAGTACTACAACATTCAACCTACATTTAGTTTGCATTCATGCTTTTCTTGTTTGTATTTTTACTTGTAGATATTAATTCTTCCATCTGATTTGCTATGGAAGGAAGAAAGGAAAAGAATGATTTATACAAAAATCAAAGCCGAGCACACTTTCAAATAGAGTGTATTTCAGATGACTGTCGTGAGTAATTCACACTTACTTTGCGTTCACACGTTTTGTTCAGAATTGGTGTGTTTACTTTGTTTGGTTTACCACAGTCATGTGAAAACCGCTCTATGCCAAGGGCGTAAATCCTAGACTTCCAATTCCACAGGAACCCCAACGCAATCAAACCTCCGCAGGCAGGAGTCTATTTATTCGGAATGTCGATCTTCTACCACGTCTGCCGCCATCACATTTGAATTTGTGCTATTTATAGAATCTCATTTCTTGTTGATGTTTTTATTTACAATCCAAGGAATATATGTTTTCAGAAATCAATCAATTTCATCGAGGAAGGTATTGTCAGTACGATAGATTCAACGCTCAGTAACTTACCGAGTTTCTCATATAGTTGGAGATGGCCACTTGTTGGGGCGCATGTGAAGGTAGACGTTGTCGGTACTGCTCTAACTTCTGACGGTCCTTTTGATTAACTAGCGTCTATAGAAAACAGGAGGTTAAATTAATACTATCGCTTTCCCTGTTCCCTGCGGACGTTATTTTGAAGATGGAAATATATCCCTAACGAATATTTCCCTCGTGTTATTATCGTAAGCGCTACACTGAGGATGGTCACTCCCGCGTCCCCGTGGTTCTTTAACGTCCTTCTGGTTCCGGTAAGTGTAGTGCATGTGAGAGACGGGACCTACGGTTTTACGTCCTTATCCGAGAAGACGTGAAGGTCTAATCATTTGCAAATGTGGGGACAAAGGCAGCACCTCGATTATTTAGAAAAGACCCTTAGTGTTGGTCTGGCTAGAGTTTGTACCCTAGACCTCCCGCACAACAGCCCGCTGCTCTACCACTGCGCTAGCCGGTCGGCAGTTTACCCAGGTGGGCCCACATTCAAACCAAGTGCGAATTACATACCTCAATCACTACATCATGGCATTTGTATTTGGTTGCTAGTGATAGTCGCTTGATTTGGTCGTCAATCAACCTGAGGTACTTACTAAGGGTCTAGCAAGGGAGAAAGTAATTTTTGTCATCAAATGTTCCCACTATTATGGCCTATTTCGGCCCTTGGGCACATCAGCTTGAGAAACCAGCTTTGTCTTTTTTGCCTGCAGGGAACATACATCTAAACCTCCTCGAAGTTCGTCCAAATTATAATAAACGTTCACAATGGCTTCGGTTCACAAGGCACAAGTTCTTAAAATTAAGTAAAAACCCACTCATTCGCTTTGTTTTCTACTGAGGTTTGGATCGGCTGTTACCGATATTGCGTTACTTGGTAAGCGCGCAAAGGCATATGGTAAGGGCGAAGGTCCTTTCAACCGGGCCACAAACCTTTGCGCGGCTCGCTACTCGCTCCACAATCCATTGCGCGCCATTACGGCGACTGGGTGCGAGTGTTCGTTTATGCTCCATGTCGCAATGTGAACAAACTTAGTGAACCAAGCTAGTGTGAACCAAGCTTAAAGATGTTTCCGTTTAGTACCTCTTCAGGGGCTTTGTTAGTATGAAGAATATGGGCGACTTTTTCGAATCCAATTAACGATCTTGATTTGGACGATCCAAACCAACCCTGTAGCAAAAGAGAAAAGAGAACACGTCAATGTTATATAAACATATTTCAGAAAAGGTTGCACCGTCACCAGCGATGCGCCATGGGAAAAAAAACTAAGAAGCACAACATTCTCGAGCGAAGTATTGTAGAATCATTTGGCATAAGCAGGGTGATTAGTATGGCTATTTATCCTAAAAAACAGTGTCCGTGACTAGTTGATGAACTAAGTTAAAAATACTACGTCTAGCATGCAAGAAAGAATCACATCCTATAAAACTAGTTTCGATGTTAGGTTACATATAGGCCCCATGAAATAAAAACAGCCCAGTACTTACTTTTCCTGTGAGAATCTCATCAATGTCTTTCCATCTCCTCACTTTGGCTCTCGATGCCAGAGCGGTCCACTCAAATTGTTTATCTGAAATCTAAAGCGATACGAGAATCCTAAATAAATATCAAGCACAGTTAAGCATTTCTCCCCTCCATTTTTTATCTTAGTTCCTCAAAACACTTACCTTTACTTCCTTAACTCTAACCCCTCCCACTCTCCTCTTCCAGTAAAAAAGAAAAGAGCTCCTGAACGCACTTGTCAACTTAGGGGAGGGTGTAAAAATATAAGGTCCAAGTGAAAGTGAAGAAAGCTAAAAAGCAGTAAAATAATTCACCTTGAAAGTATTCTTTATTGAAATTGGGCTACTTCTTTGTCCCTGCAAAGATAAGAAAATATATCTGAAGTTTGTTAATATTGGTTAGTTCAAAATAAACGCTGTATTAAAAAAATAGACGCTGTATTAAACGTGAGATCTACGAAGACAGAATTTATGTGGATTTTAAGTGGATTCCTGTGGTGTCCTTTAAGAGAGAGAAGACTGGGTCTAGTGATACCGGAAGAGGAAAAAGAAGGGAACGCAAAGGAAATGAGATGCGTCTCACTTCCCTACTGTTGCCCCAAGAGTGACCTTTTCATAATTTACCATACCACAGGAAGCCCAAACCACACCAGCAACCGAGACGCTTGAGGGAGACCCTTGCAAAAGACAAAAATTACCTCCGGTTGCTCGTAGTGGTAGAAGCAGCAGTAATAAAGGGTAGTAACCACAGCGTTGAGTGGGAGCGAGGCCTGGCGGGGATGGGTGGTCATCATCATGTTACGGCGTTCAAGCTCTGCCTTGGCGTCTGCATACTGGGATTAAAATAAAAACCTGCATCACCTATACATGCATATCAATGAAATACCTTCGTCTTTTTTTTGCTAATAGCACTGCGCACAGATGACGTCACACTCATTAAAAAATTAAACAAACGAATATATACGTTTCTCCCATTTTCTCTCTAAAGAACGATACAAAATGAATTGGTAAACTGGTAGTTCCACTCATTATATATAGCAGAACTTATATGTACTCCTACCCTGGCTCGTATTTCGAGCGCCATCCTTCTGAACGGGATTTCAGAGAGATTGTTTGTCTGAGTCTTGTGATCTAATTTTAGAATCTGTGCGCAGCGCTATTGCACTTGAGGAGGAATGAGTCGCGGTCTAGCTGTGGTTTCTCGATGGTGGACAGATCAAGAACTGGAGTCCCGTAATTCCTGTAAGTTTTCAATCAACGCATCACCATTTTCTTGCTACTTTTGCCGATTTTTTTTTATCAAAAGAGGAACTTCTGTCACTTCCTGATACGGTAAATGATTTCAGACATGGTTTTAGTCGTGAAAGGTTTGAAGGGCTGAGGAAAAGTTGTCCCAAATGCATTCCTGCTACTGCTCAACTGGGTTGAAATGGCACTCATTTCTGTTTTGGAATCTTCTTTATTTCTTTTCTTCAACGATAAAATAATGACATTTAAAAAAAACATCGTAAGTAAAAAAAAGAAAAACCGCAGAGGCAGACAAAGTAAGCATTTTGGGAAGGTGGTCGTGGTCAGTCAAAAAATAAAATCGAAAATGCTGGGGTCGCGGAGGGATCTACTCAATTAAATTACTACCAATACCTCAACAACTATCTGCATTTCCAGCAAGCTGACATAGTCTTTGACTGTAGCAGTTAATTCGGAAAGTTGGGCATAAGGTTGCAAGTCATCCCTACAGAAAGAGAAGAATTAATCAGTACCTCTTCAGAATTGAAGGAGGTGCGTTTATACAAAGGAGAAGTATATTTTCATTGGCGTTTGCGCACAATCTTAGTGTCGCTCTGTCATTTGATGAACATTAAATTTGCACCGAAGATTTTCGCTAAGAAAGGCAGATACGCCCCTCTTGACCCATGTGAGTGCTAAAGGCAATGTGTATTTGTACCTTAAAATCACCCGTAGGGTTGTAAGACGATCACTCGGGTCTTTTGTTTTGCCAACTTGGCCCAACTTTAAGAGCTGCAATCAGAGAGAAGAGTATTTTCAGTATCTATCAAAATCCACGGTACCCCGGGGTACCAGAGTCTCCAAGATTTCGTATGACCGAGAAATGTCACGGAACATGGTGCTGTCACAGCACAGCACAGAACAATTCATCACATGCGAGACATATTTCAGGTGTTAACGATTTTGGTTACCAGTGGCTGTAATGGTCATTCAAGGTCCGAAATAGTGTCGCCAGACATCTGGCGACTAAATAGTTGAAATAACAACTGATAACGATTAGGAGACATTTAGGAGTCTAAATTTTGATCCTAAAACCTACAGCAGCTTCTTCTGGCTTTCCAAGAACTCTGAAAGAATACAAACAAAAACAGATTTTGTAAACAAAATATATTCAAAACAATGCCTATCTAATCATAGCATACTGGATCTAGCATCAAGGTGGCCGGCCCCAGGGGGGGTTCTCGGAGATAAAAATGACGGAGAGGTCCGACGTATTTTTTGGGTATGAAATTTGTAGTAAAAGTATTTTTTTGGGTTGAAAATTCTACCAGGTTTTTTTTTGCGGTTGAAAAATCCGCGGGTATTTTTTTGGGGGTTGAAACTTCTGACAGGCTAAGTGATAACAAGTTGATCATCAAAATACTAGGATATTTCTGGGCAACACAAGCAGCTCAGCATCATGTGTATGCTGGTATTAAACAGCTTTTTTAGGCTAAAAAAGTTGGGTATTTTTTGGGGTATAAAATTTTGGATGCAGGTATTTTTTTGGGTATAAAATTTATAGCTCAGGTATTTTTTTGGGTATGAAATTTGGAGCTCCGTCGGACCCCCCGTCATTTTATATCCAACTACCCCCCCTGGGTGGCCGGCTCTCCTGTGGGTTTTTCGGATATTTGATTTTTTTAGGGCAAGCGGGATTCCTGTAACGGGATTCCTTATTTCCACCCACGACACAGGAATCCCGCGTGCCAAAAAATCAAATATCCATCATTGGCTAAACAAAGACGCACACTGAGACGTACCCAGGAAAGCAAAAGGGCTGCAAATACTCGTCCACCTTTTGAGTATTTTTCCATTTACTTTTTCTCACATGTCTAGGAAAACCTTTGTAAACGTCACTCCCATGTAATATTTCTCAACCTGCTTACCTGTAAAGTTGTGCAAGCTCATCAAATTCATAGTGATCCTTTAAGAACTTGCACAAGTGGTTCACAGCCTTGGGGCGCTTGGAGACTTGATTAAGAAAAATACCTGTAAAAATAACAACAAAATAAAGGTACTGTACAACAGGCTAAACATTGAAAATGAGGAAAATTTATTTTATGTTGACTTACTTTTCTTCACGGTCTTCCTAAGGAATAAAATAACCTGCAACACAAATAAGTGTCAATGTCCTCCTTATATACCAAGATTAAGTCTGGCCATAGTACCTTTTAAAGGCCTGTTTACACTTGCAATTTTTGCTGCAACTTTTGTCACACTAGTCGCGGCGATTTTTGTTGCACATACGCATCAACTTGATCCGATTTGAAGAAAAGAGAGCACAGAAATCGCACCGGATTTGCATCTCGTTTACACAAGAGCCCTTGAAATTGCAACTCGCGCGAGAAAAATCGCCGCAACAAAAATCGCAAGTGTAAACCAGTTGTAAATACTTTTAAACTATCAGGCAAATGAATTATATACTATAGATAGCAAGGGAAATACACATGATGAGGGTTTCTAGGTTATCAAAACTAGAGGAGGGAGTTTCTAGCGATAATACTCACAGCAATAATAGCATTGCCATCATGCATTTGCAAAGCACAGTCAAGCAGCTCCACTTTGTCTTTCAAAGACTTGTGAAGCTCAAGGGAATAAGGCTGTGATGAGAGAAAACAGAAAATACTAATCAAAATCATGTGAGAGAGTTCATCCCTGGATAATTGTAACTTTTTTTGAAGCTATTACTTGACACAATATTGAAAAGGGTCCTTAGCCCTTTTCTGCACCTATTTTAGAAAATACTGCATAAATTATGATTCTTGCTCTTTTGGAGAAAAGTACTGAAACATATTTCACATTTTCGAAGCTATGGGTGGTAGAATCATGCATATATCAAACTAAATACCCAGATCATACCAGGAGGGGCATGGCTAAGGGGTCCTAGGGTCATTGTGATCCCCTTTTGGAAAATAATACAGTAAACATTAAAGAAAAAATCAACAAAAATGGTCAGGGTCATCATTCCAGTAGCTGTGACTCTACGTTCCCACATGCTGGCCACGCCCAAAATGCCTAGTCCAATACTGGACCAACCCTGGGTACACTCCAAGAAAGGTAATTTCTCACCTAAAGAGATAGAGATCATGACATTTCTGGGAGCTTGTGCAGGTCAAGCTCTGGACTAAATCATTGCCAGATACTGTTTAACTGATCCAGACCCCTGTGGTACATACAAAGGAATTCTAGATTGACTGTGCTTTTTTTACCTGTCCACGAATTATGCGCTTTACTGACTCTGTGACAGGAGGTGCTTTAGACGGCTTTGTTTAGCTGCCTACAATTAAAGGAAATAGATCACTTTTGATATATTGAGATTCCAACTTGAATACAAGGGTCAGGGGAATAAAACAAAAGAATTTTTTTTTCATTTTTTGATACAAAGGAATTCTTTTGATCTATTCCCCTGAGCAGAGCCAAGTAAGAATACTAATCTATCAAAATTGGTATCTATTATATATGTCAACTTACAATAATGGCAATGAGATCTAAAGTAGAGATCCCTTTTAAAAGGACTTTGGCATGTAATTTTAAGTCCCTGTTTTACCCTGCTGCCATATAGGCTTTCGTTTCTAAACTCATTCATAAGCTGCAGTTGCCATGAATTACATATTTTATGGTGTTATCTGAAGATGATAATAGACATGAGCATGAGGCTGCAACATAGAGGCTATTGCCAAATCTGGCTCCTCAGACCATAGAAATGCACCCCTATCTCTTCTGAGATATATCCTACTTGCACTAGTTGTATATAGTACCTGCAAGTCCTTCCTTAGTTGAGCCACCTCCTTCTGAAGCCTGTAGTACTCGTTAACAGAAATCTGTGCAGAACTGTTGACAGCTAGCAATTAAAACCATAAGAATTTTGTCAGTATGAAAATAACAAACAAAATAGTGGATTGCTGGCAGCCATGGCTTGATATAAAATGGAGAGAAGCAGCAGCACTGCTCTGAAGGCTCTATAACCCTGCAAAGAGCAATGCAGGAGACACATGAGAAATGTCAACATTTTGAGTGGATATCATGTCAATGACAGTGACTTACCATCAGAAATTGATGAAGAAACATTCTGTAGAGATGTTTTCTTGTTATTTGAAGTAGCAGATACCCCAGTATTACCCCTAATGGCCCCTGCAGCCACTGTTCCCCCTGCTCTTGCCTGTGCAGTGGAAGCTACTGCAGCTGGAGTTGACACTCTTGACTGAGGAACAGTTTTAGTAACAGAACCAGCTGGTGCTGTTGGTTTGTTTGCAGATGCCCAGTTTGGCAATGTTTTTTGAGTTGCTGCTGATGGGTGTGGTCTAGATGGGGGTGTGCTTGAGATCCTTGTGGGAGGTCCTCTTCCTGTGATAATAATAATGATTTATTCCATTAAATACCTAAATGAAAAAAAAAACGTGTTCAACTATTGCCATATGATATCCTTACAATATTTTGCCCTACGTTTTATTCTGGACTTTTTGTCGTGTTATATGAACCAAATGAATGAGCCAACTGAATGGTGAAGACAAATGCTGTGCACTAATGCAACTGAATTAGTAGGACTAATCCAACTTTATGCTACCTAAAACCTAATCTACAATTACAGTTTTATTACTTTTTCTACATTACCAGTGGAAGATGAGCTTGCTCCTTGCTCACTGCTTGACCTTAGCCTTACAGACTTTACGGGCTCTGATTTTGGCTTGTCTGTGATAAATTGAAAATACATATTGTATTATCCAATCCATCTGATTGTTTCAATCCTTATCCCCACAGGAACAAGAAAACCCTACAAAGGAATACACCTTATGAAGGACCACAAACCCTTGGCTGCCCTTCTAGACGACTGAGCTGTTATAAACAGGCCTTGGGACAATACAAAAATTATATTCTACTACATACCAGTTTTGAGACTGTATTCAGCTCCTCCCCATGCATCCCCAAGTTGGTTGTCATCATCATCACCTAAACTGATGCCACGTGATGCCTTGAAGAAGTCTCTCACTTCTGATTTGCTTACAAACCCAGACTCAAATGTGACATCATCATCTCCAAAATCAAAAGGGTTCCTCCTTGGCTTCTTGGAGTCTTCCTCATCTTCTTCAGGAAAATCTATCAAGTCATCCCTGTTGTACAAACACAAAGACAGGGCGTGATATGTAATCCATGTATTTCAAGTCGCCCATTGGCTAATCATGATTATTAAAATATGCCATATTTGGGTGACTCACAGGGTTGTAGCCAGAATGTTTTATTGGAGGGGCCCAAGGGGCCCTCGTAAGACATTTTCTCCTGTATTTTGAATGTCCCATACATTTACTGTATTTTTGGTTGCTAGAAGGGGGCCCTGGACCCTCCCCCTGGCCATGCCTCTACCTCACTACTCTACAAATACTTACTTTATTGCTAAGTCTTTGAAGGAGAAACCTTGCTGAAAATAAAGCCATAACAAAACAACTGAGTGATTGGTCCTTTCCATTTAAAAAAAGTACCCTAAAAAATAATAAAAGCTTTATTAAGTGTCAGCTTATTTAGCTTTTACAGCTCATTTGGACACATTATAAACAAATGATAAACAAACTCAAATGATAAACAAACTCAAACAAACTTGTTAAAACCCCAACAGGCTGGGAGACAAACTGGTTGGCCATACACCTAATGCTTGCACCATCACAAACTCATACCTCCCAACCTTGGACAAGTGAAAACCGGGAGATAGGGGAAAGTATTGTCATAACCTCTCCCCCCCCCCCCCCCCCCCAAAAAAAAAAAAAGAAAAAAAACGTTGCTCGCTTAAAATCTTGACGTTTTAAATGCAGAAATTGACTGAGCGAGTTGATTTCCTAGGACATTTACATTGAAAACCAGGAGTCTCCCACATAAAACCGGGAGAGTTGGCAGGTATGCAAACTGCATTTTTTAGCCAGTGGAAAAAAACTATAAGCTGCTGTCATGGTGCAATCTTTTCTGAAACAAAATGAAAATAGCCAATCAATGTGAAGATATCCAAACAGCACGTACCCAAGTGGGGTTGTCTGTCTTGCCAACCCACGTGGGTGCTTGCTGCATTGAAAATCTGCCTTTTGATTCGTAACTTTTTCAAACTTGAACAAATGTGAAAGGTGTCTATGCTCAAATGCAAGCAGCTGTAAAAATGCTGGACCATAACCACCCTGATTTATGCCTTAATCTATTGAAAGCCTGGTCCTAATTCACTTGTACTTGTACCAAATTGCACATGGATCTTGAATCTCCCGCCTTTTTGACACACTACGTGGCATCTGCGTGGGAGGGGTGGTCACCGAGTAAAATGCATAATCAAACACAGGGAGCAGTTTTATACATATTTTAATGCACTCGCACCAACAAAGAAGAAAACTGACTTATAGAGGAAAGAGTCGTTGATTATATGTGCAGGCCACAACCAAACCTACTGAGTACTCTGTCGGCGCCAAAATTCGGACATTTCGATGATGTGAGCGGACGGCAGGAAGTTGCACTTCAGTTTCTTCACTCATTGTTATTCGAATTTCTTCAGTCTTGCGCTGAACACAAAGCTAGTGGATAAAGAGCTAAATACATGGCAAAAATCATGCAGTAAAAACCCACCTTGGACCTGCTGAACGCCATTTTGAGAAACCTTTGATTTCCGCTTTGCGCCCGTGTGTTGTTGTGGACCACGTGGTACAATTAGTCACGTGATAAGACCAAACCGGATATCCGGTAAAAAGCGCGGGACGCCCACAACTCCCCACAACCAAGCGGGAAATTGACAAGACTAGCGTCAAATATAAGAGCCCCTCAAAATTCTTTCCGATTTCTTCAACTTAAGATAACAACAACTATGAAGTTGACTGACAAGGTATTTCGCGTACTTTGTTGTGAAGGGAGCTTTTAGAGACTCGCCGCTAGCTATCGAATAATCGCGAATAAGCTATCGAATAATACACACGCGGCAAAGCGTGATGAGCTGAGGGATGTATTCGATAGTCGACAACCCGCACATTTTTAAATGATTGACTAACTTTTAATGATCTTTACCGAAACATAATGGGTTGTGCTCCGTCTGGATCAAAACACATTGTTACAAATGTAAGTAAAACTAAAGAAAATTATCACTCCGTCTTTCGTGACTCACCGCGCTTGTATGTTTGCTCACAAACCCGTAACTATAGTATTAAGAAACACGAAGAACATTCTCTATTGTTGTTGAAAGTGTAGGTCTAGTAGTCTTATTATTGAAGAAATACTTCTTATCCCCTTTCCTTGTCCCTGCAGGTATTTGGAGAGCAAAGCCTACTAGTCTTAGCTGTATTATTGTGCTATTTAGGAATGGAATAAACTTACTAAGAGCAGGAAATAAAAAACAAAAATTTGACAGATGTTTAGGTCGATTCGGAACTGAAAACATTTTGTGAATAGATAGAGCTACTTTAATAACCCTTTTGTTTTCTAATCAACTCCGTCAGAATCGATACGATTTTCGTGATTTTTGATGGAATCAAATTAATATAAGTTGATGAAACTACAAAAGCATTTTGACGGAGTACTGTAAAATAGTGTTTGATTTTATTTCAGACAATATTGCCAGATGATGAACCTGATGTTACAATACCTAGTAGAGGAAACTGGGAATTTGAGGCAAGCAAGATCCACAAAGCTGTAGAGGGGGTTGGAACTGATGAAGATGCTATTGTTACCATATTAGCATCATACAAAAATAGAGAGAGACAGAGAATTGTTCAAGCATACGAAAAGCTATATCAAAAGGTAGAAAATATTCTTTAAAGTGATACTTTGAAAATCGATGATAGGTGTTGTTAAGGGGAAATCCCAGAGATTAAACTATTTGTTTAAATGGCAGGATTTGTTATTTGTGTTGAAGTCAGAGCTAAGCCTTGGCTACCAAGATGCAATTATTGCACTGCTGATGAAACCTGAGAACTATGATGCCAAATCATTGCATGATGCCTTCAGTGACATGAGTTATGATACAATAGTTGAGATCATCTGCTCTAGAAGACCTGATGCCCTGGAAGATATCAAAGATGCATATGAAGAGGGTGAGTATTCTATGGACCTGTCATGAAAAATAGAGAGCTCAGAAATTTCTGAAGAAATCTATGTCAATCTATGTTCACTGCTAGAAATTTGACAAATAAATTATTGATAGCATCCCCTACAAAAATTGTCTGAGAGAAATATATTATGTTGTGTGACAAGTTTTAAGTTCTGGAGTCTCGACTCCACAAGATATTTTATGGAACAAGGGTGGGTTTAAGGGGGAAAGGGGGTCGGCCTCTCTTTTGGGCGATATATCCATACACTGTATTTGCTGAAACAAATTTACACATTTTTGTCCCATATTTTCGCTATTGGGCCATCCCTTTCTGACATTCCTGGATCTGCCCCTGTGGAACATTGTGCACATGAAAGTACTGCACAACATGGTATGTGTGGTGAATGTGGGGGAAGAACACAGGTGGGAGCTTCTTCCAAGAGGGAGGGGCATAACAAGAAAAGTGAGGGATGTCAAACTAAATCTCCACCAAAGGGTTTGATTCCTTTCTTTCTTTTTCAGAATTTATGAGGCCTTTTGATGAAGATCTTGAGAATATAAATGACAAAGACCTGAGGGACCTTTTATTAAAGTTTTGTTCAGAAGATAGATTTTTCAGAAGATCTAAAGCTAACCAAAGTGCTGCACAAGCTAGAGCCCAACAACTTCTCAGGCAGAAAGATCTGGTAGAGCTGCTTTGTGAACCTCTTGGCAGAAACCAATTAAAGGCCACATTTAAAGAGCTGGAGGAATTGACCAGTAAATCAATGGATGATTTTATTACTGAGCATTATAAGGAGTCTTCGGAGGATACAAGAATGGCACTAAATGCATATGGTAAGTTAAGGGGAACATAACGTATGCCAACCAGAGAAAACTCACCTTTTTTTTTTCAAATCCAGGTGAGTTTTCTCTGGTTGGCATACGTTAGTTCTAAGTCCCTGAAGATGATTTATATATTGAATCGAAACCAGAAATCTTCGCTCTGAGTTTCTCAGTAGTCAGTTTACATGGTAGGAATATCCTGCCTTAGACTAGCATTGATATGGATTCGACCCACACACCAATCCCAACGGGCTGATAGCTTAGTTGGTAGAGCGGCGGTCTAGATACCCGAAGGTTGTGGGTTCGAATCCCACTCAGCCTGGATTTTTTTCAAATCCAGGTGAGTTTTCTCTGGTTGGCATACGTTAGTTCTAAGTCCCTGAAGATGATTTATATAAGGGGAACATGTACAACTACTTGGAATTCTGCCAGGTGTGCCTTTGGACATTTATGTACCACCCATAATATACACTAATAACTGTTCTATGGCGCTTCACAATGTTCTTCTTCTATGACAAGAGCCCAGGGGGGTACTCAGATATAAAAATGACGGGGAGGTCCGACATATTTTTTTGGGTATGAAATTTGAAGTAAAAGTATTTTTTTGGGTTGAAAATTTCAGCAGGTATTTTCTTGGGGGTTGAAAAATCCATGGGTATTTTTTGGGTTGAAACGTTAAGTTGAACATCAAGATACTGCACTCAGGAAGCATAATGGGACCGGCCATCATGTGTATGCTGGTATCGTTTTAAGCTAAAAACATTGGGTATTTTTTGGGTATGAAATTTTGGGAGCAGGTATTTTTTGGGTATAAAATTTATGGCTCAGGTAATTTTTTGGTATGAAATTTGGAGCTCCGTCGGACCCCCCGTCATTTTTATATCCAAGTACACCCCCTGGGGACAAGAGGCTCCCATACTCACCCACAGTTCTATATTTCTTTCCAGTGAAAATACACTGAAATGAGTATGTTGCAATTGTGACCGGTGAGAGAGAAAGAGCGAGAAAGAAATTACAACCAGATATAGTTTCCAGGCTTGAACACATCCCCACACAACGTTTAGCAGTAATGGTTGCTGCAATGATTTTATGCATTTTTTTGTTTCAAAACAATGCATTGGTGCAGCTACAAGTTCTAACTGATATTTTTTATTCCAGTTCTTGCATAGTAAGCCCTCCGACATTCTTTGCCAAGGAACTCCATCGTGCATTGGATAAATTGTATCAAGACAACAATATGGCCAAAGTACTTAGAATACTAGTGACAAGATCTGAGGTGAGAAATTATTATTGGTAGGTTGGCATACTGGTGGTGGTGAGAGGCTAGTTCCTGCTCAGGCTATTCAGGGAAAGGTTCAATATTTTGTACTGTAAAATATCAGACTTACTGTTTTACAGATGCAGTCTGTAATTCAGTCTGTACTGCAATAGAGTATTATATATAGAGGATATTATACGGTGGCGCGAAGATATGAGTTTTATTTTCGAGTGGCAAGAACAATATTTTACGAATGAGCGCAGCGAATGAGTAAAATATTGTTTTTGACACGAGAAAATAAAACTCATATCTTCAAGCCACCGTGTAATTTTCTTTTTATTATATGGGCAAACCAGAAAAAAATCATTCCAATTGATTTCCAAGCACTTTTGTTTTGACCGATATCCTCACTAGTGAGGATATGGAAAATATGTCACTGAGGACCCGGATGTAGCTTCGTACGAGTGGCGTATTTCCCAGTAAAACACTCGTGTCCATATAATAATAGAGAATAATACATGGGTGCGCAGGGATATGGAATTTATCTTCGAGTAATCAAATTTTGATATCTCACGAGTGAGCACAGCGAAGATATCAAATTTGAACACGAGAAGATAAATTTCATATCTCCAAGGGCCCATATATTCTGTTTATTATATAACGCTTTTGTGAAAAATTTCGATTTGATGAATTTTGCGACAGTGGCCATTTATCATAATTTTTCACACGTGCGAATTACGATATTTCTTGGTCGCTGAAATCATGATAAAGCACTATAGTTTATATAATAAAAAACAATATTGATTGAATAAATTTTTATTTTTTTGCAGACTGACCTGTATTTTATCAAGAAAGAATATCTCAGCAGATACTCTACAAATTTGTCCAAGGCAATACGGAAGAAATCATATGGTGGCTACAAAGCGTTAAAGATAATCATTGATATACGAGGACAATACACTGAGTCTGCAGTAAAAAAGTGAACCTGATAAAATAAATGTTTTTAAAAAAATCATTAAATTAAATTGTTAAATGAATAGTTGATATAACACTTTTTGATGTATAATCGATACAGTATTATAAATTAAACAGTACCACGTCAGGGGTGTAATTTCAAGCCCTGCATGTAGTGGCTCTGTTTTATCAGCATAAAAATTTTATTAACATAAATAAAAATTAACAATTAATTATACATGGTCCAGATCGAAATCACACATTTAAAGTTAGCGGGGAAACAGCCATTCTTAGGATTGTGACCCCCCTAGTAGATATCTGGGGTGTTCAGAGGTCTTTTCTTCCATTCAGTTAATGTTTGCAATCTATGTGTTTCTAAGAGAGCATTAACAAAACCATTGTGTTAAAAATATTTTTTTAATATCAATATATTTACAGTACCACTTTTATATCAAAACTAACAATTTTACAATTTTTCATTACATGCTGAACTAACTTTTCTCTGATAAGAAACAAATCAAAACTAATAAAAAAATCTTACAAAATAAATGAAAAAGAAGCAACATTTATGTTTAAATAAAACCAATAAAAACAGCTAATCTGTTAAAAAAAATCACATTAGAAAAGAAAACTGTAATAATAACTTATTTTGTGATGTAATGCTGCCATACAACAAATGAATTCTATTAGAAAAAGTAGTTCTTTTCTGTTTGGTGTAGTTGGAATTTTAACCTATACACTATGTAAACACATTAATAGATGTACTATGTACAATTTTTTCACTTTTCTATACAATATATGTACATTTACATAACCATAACAAACTCCAAAGAAACACTCAGTTACTACATAATGCCCATGGTCTAACCCTGTTGTCTTGACGTGGCTGGAGTTGTATTAAAAAAATACAGTTTGTAGGAAATTATTGAATATATTATAATGTAGTTTTAAAGAGAAAATTCAATTGAGATAACAACAAACACTGAGTGTCTGAGATGAGAAATGTAAGAATTAATCACACAGAAAAAGTAAAAATGTTGAAGTCTGATAATAAATGATGTGAAAAATGTGTGTTTCCACAAGTTCAAAAAACTGCCAGTCACAACTTGCATTCTTTCATGCTCATTAGATAGAGGTCAATGTCTGATTCCATAAAACCTTATCCCACACTTCTCTTATTTTTTCAAACATGGCCATATATCCATTATGAAACTTCATCCCTCAGGTTGGGATTTAATTCTTATCTCTATGTTAGGAAGCAACATATAACATATATCTTTTTTTCATTGAGCAGACCAAACAATGACAGGGGCGTGGCATGGGGGGCGTGTGGGGGGTCCTGGGCTAACATAAAGGTTGTGACCCCCCATTCTGAAGACCTGGCTACGCCCCTGAATGGCCAAAACGTTTGCCACCCTGTCTGACCAATTGGTGAACAGATACATTGAAAGGTGAGACAAACAGAGTTATGTGTAACAATGTAAGATTAAGGTGAATTGAGGCAAGTGCATATGTATATACTACAAGCAGGATATGGACTTTTTCAGTGCATGAATATCTCAGAAAAAAAAAAGATGCAAAAAGATGTGTAACAATGTGCCCCTGTCTTTCAATGTAATCTAGTCATAGTCAGGCAGGTGCCAAACTTGCCAAAAACTAATAAAAAATGTTATCCTTGTGGTAACCATTCAGTGCATGCACAACATTATAACCATGTGCTGCCATG
The DNA here is from genome assembly GCA_033964015.1 of Scolanthus callimorphus. Taxonomy (NCBI): domain Eukaryota; kingdom Metazoa; phylum Cnidaria; class Anthozoa; order Actiniaria; family Edwardsiidae; genus Scolanthus; species Scolanthus callimorphus. The sequence goes on along the minus strand of CM066915.1, from coordinate 28,158,172 downwards.
AAAGCCGCAGTACTGTTATTGTTAGTTCCAAAACACATTGGGATAAAGAGAAGTGATTCCCTTTTAGCTTACGTACTTTGAGTGCCCTTTCCCCCTGTAGCTAAACATCCTGTTTGACGATCCAGATCACACAGCAACCTCTTGCTTTCTTGTCTGCATTATTGCTCCTATTTACAAGTAAAATCATTTGAACTATATTAAATTACTACCTTCTCTGCAGAAGAAGATACTGTATTAAACACACAAAACCAAACATGATTTTTGCAGGCTGGGTTGCACTGGGACCACCAGAGGATAATCTTGCTGTGGAAAAAAAGAACAAAATTTGATTAGAAAACAACAAGAAAAAATAAACTACAGTAACCAGCCCCTATTTTACCTTGGTTGCAGTTCAAAGCAGTGCAATTCCATCCATCAAACTGGCAGATACTTGAAAACAAACAAAATAATGACATTCATAAGGTACATGACAAATATTATTTTAACCTCCTTTTCAGGCCTTTCCTCAAAACCACTGAGAATTATTGGGCCCGAAAAGTTTGTTTTGCAATTTTATTGATTGTTTTATTGTTTCTTTAGTTTTAAATAGTGTGATTTAGTCTAGAACTTCCTATTCCTGGATCTTGTGTTTACCTGTGTGTTTACCTTTCAAAAAAGACATTTTTAATTTTATTCAAACCCTCAAAATGATGAACAATCATCCAAAAAATCTCAGGAGAGCAGCTTCTCCTGCTTTCCATTTTTTTAAACCAAATTTTTTTTGCCGTTTCTGTGGTCCTGACAAAACCTAATATCACCCTCCACTGTAAATAATGAAGTAATAATGAAAAACTGGTCATCAGTTTGTATTTGGAAATTGTTCACTGCTCCTCATGCAGCCACACTTGCAGTATACAGAAATTTCTAACTATTTGTTCATATTTATGGTTGCCGCGTATTGTGCAAAAAGTGTCATTTAATACCTACCATCGCTTGCATCCATTGACAGGAACCACATGCTGCTCCAGCTTGTAAACTTTTCCCTTAAATTTGCATTTTTCTGAAAACAAAAGGTTTCTTCTTGTAAACAGTGTTGAATATGTCTATAAGCCGGCAAATGCTTGCTGGTAATCAGAATTTAAAATTACTCTCTAAGGGGTACTGGGGCCGAGGGGGTTGCATGGAGTTTGAGTGGGATAGTTCAGGCTTTACCCCACCCCCAGCACATATTAAATAAATAAATTTTAATAATGATATCACATAATTCAGCCCTGATATTTTTTCATACATTTTTACTGTTGTTCCCCAATTGGAAGTCTTGACCAAAGAAAAAGAGTTGCTGCATTTTTGTTTTTTTCTTCACATTCTCATTAGCTGAACAAACTCAAGACCTCAACCATTAGGAACATGTAAAATACAAGTCTGATTTGCTTTCAACATTTGTCTGAATTCTGCTCATAATAAAGACCAGAAAATTGTAATCTTTGTTATAAATTTTCAAACACACCATACAATCACACCTTCCACCATACCTTGTGTACAGTTAGTATTCCATGTACATTTAACTTCACCATTATGACATGAGCTGATGGAAAAAAGGTAAAGTGATATTACTGCATGCTCAAAATTGTCCAAATAGCTCAACCCTTTAAGCCCTATAGGGGGCAGTGGAGGCACTATGTGTATTCCCATGGGTTATCAGCATGAAATCTGTTTTGAATGGTTTAAGTTATTTCAAAGTGAAAGTGGAGCAGTCACACAGTGCCACAACACTTACCGTCAAAGACAAACTACAATAATCAAGTTTAACTCACCAGTTGCGACAGGTGCTTTTTGATATTGCTTCACCATCATTATAGTACATCCCACTGTAAAAACAACCTAAAAACATAACAAAATAAGACTTACTGCCATGAAAAATGTTTTTTTTTAAGTCACATAAGACATCAGCAAGGAACAACTGAAAAAATATGCTGGATAATAAAACCATTTACCTGCTAGATCTTGCAGAATATTTTTATCTGATTTAGCCTACTCGTGACTGCATCCCTTGTTCATACCTGCCAACTCTCCAGGTTTTTACCTGTGGGAGTCTCCAGGTTTTTACCCTTGGTCTCCAGGGAAAATTTTTAACCTTTCCATATATTTACTGTATATCTCCCGGGTAAATTTCTTGTGATTTTCTCATACAGTTCTTGCATTTGAAACACAATCTCCAAGTTTTGGAGCTTTCGGGGTTGGTAGGTATGCTTGTCGGCAAAGTATCAGACAATAAATAACCTTAAGTGAATTTGTGTTAATAGTATACCTTGAACACAAGATTCCGTAGCAGAACAATTCATGTAGCCTCCATCAAGACATCGACAGCAAATTTCATCTCGCACAAACACATGACCAACAAGGTACTGTCGGTCCAGCTCAAAATCATAGCATGTGCCTATGTGGAAACACAACAACAAGAAAAATAAATTTGAAGCTACATTATCCATTGCTCAAAATTGAATCTTACATGAGTCTGTTATTGTGTGATTCCAAAAAATATCCATCCCCCCCACAGAAGGGATTGGAAATTCCAGAAGGGTGGGGGGTCAATTTACCTGATTTTTTTTCCATACAAATACTGTATTTTCCTTTTGAAATTCCAGAGGGGTGGGGGGCGAGGTCACTTCTCAACACCCTTTCATGGGTCGGGATGGATATTTTCTGGAACCACACATTTATAGCTAAGCAGACCATGCAGCCATGTTTTCTGCATGCCATCTTCCTTATTTCACCTTCGTTATGTTTGCAGTGCTACTACTATCTACATGTACCAGTATATCTGTAGTCAAAAACATTGTGTTCATTTGTTTTTGGCACTTATAGCATGCCAGCAGTTTATTAGAAGTTGGCAGGCAGCTTATAATTCATGGCCACCCTTATCTTATTGCTGTAATAAATAGTTCCTCACTTAAAGTGGGAGCTTAGTGGGCTGCAGCACCCTCAGTCTTATTTAGATGACTGATTTATTGTTTGATCAGTTTTGCCTCGACTCTGCTTATTTCAGTCTATTGTAGAAAAAAATTGTAACTTTGTAGGTAATGTTTTAGAGTTTTTGTCAATTTTTGTGGTCTAAATTTTGTCAAGAGCCTTCATGTTGGATGCTGCTCACCTCCACCTCTGAAAGTGTAAATTGGAAGCTGGCATTCAGCTTTGCAGGGGCTTCCTACAGCTGCAGGGCAACACCTCCTTCCACCATGATTCTCACAGTGTCTATCTCTCGTACAGGGCATCTTGCATGGTGACTCGGAAAGAGTGTTTACATCTGGGCATACTGGAACTATAAAATATTTTACATCAAATAATATTGATAATTTGACTATCCCCACCCTTCTGGAATTTCCATTGAAAAATACAGTGATTGGATAGAAAGTAAAAGGAAAATTTAGCCGACCCCCACTCCTCTGGAATTTCTAATCTATTCCATGGACTTCAATGGCTATGTGTAACACAAAATCTGTTTTTAATTAAAACCAATAAAAACTTTCAATACAATTTAAAGAGTCCCTGCAAATGTAGCAGGCAAAAATAGGCCATTTTTAGCATCATGGCCTGGCCTGGCCTGGTAGGGCAGTGAGAAACTTGTTGTTTGCAAAAGGAGCTGGCCAAAATGACACAGGAAAATGGTTATGTTGTTGCCAAAAAGATGTTAGACAGGGGTGTCACAACCCAAACTGCTTCCATGTGAGGGCTTCCATGTGAGGGATATGAAAACATTATTGAATCACACAAAGCCAAATTTGAAATTTGTTATATGTTTTGAGAAAAAAGTTGTTTTAATTAACATTGTATTTGAGGCAAAGTAACTACACAGAAAAATCAACAATCTTAATTCTTCAAACCACCTGCAGTATTGATTCCTCTAATAGGTGTCCTAATTATGAAACTCAAACAATGCTGAAACCCTACAGGGCAAACTTTTGCTTAAGTGATAGTTTTAGATGCAAAGCAATAGATAACAACATGTGCTGCTAGTGAAATTATCAGACACAATGAATGGGCTATGGAGTGAAGGAATTATGACCTGAGAAAAAGTAACAAAAAGGTTTCTTGTCACACACTATGAATTTTATACCAAAGAATAAGAGTTTTCACTTATCAGGCACTTAAAAACACTTAAAATTGATTGATAATAAAACTTTAAATGAAGTGACAATATTATACTAAGTAAATCTAATAGCTTGAAGTGGAAAACTGTTTGCACTTTACAGAACAGTCTGTTCATACCTTATGCAGACAATTATTGTCTAGAAGAAGGTTTAGCAATGTATATTTTGGTTCTGATGTAAACGTCTGCATAAAATTAAGAGGTGAAAAAGTTTCCCATGTGTTTTAAAAGATAAAAACCTTGGTAGCACAGATAGAGTAATGAGTGACCCTTTTTGTAAGATGATTCTAGATACAGAAACAATTAAAGAGGCTTACAGTTAAGTATCTTCATAGGTAGCTCTAGTTCAGAAACTGTAAGTATTTATAGTTCAGAATTTGTGCACTGTCTAGAATGTTAAGCGATTTGCTAAGTATATTGAAATTCACTTTCTTGCCTGAGGGGCAAGCTATCACTTACTCTCTATAAAGATGCCCTTTGATTCTTCCAAGTTATTTTGAGCAGTCAGCAAGAAATAAAAAAGAATCAACTCTGATCCACATGCCTAAATCTTGGTTCTGATTAAGTGAATTGGTTGATGTGATAATAAAAGGGGACATTTAAATACTCAAGATAAAGAAAGCTCGTTTTAGCTAAATTCATAACTTAATAACATTAGTTGCACGCAAGCTTTCCAGCTTGTCTGGAGAAAATTTATCGCGAAGCAAACACCAGTTATCAACATTAAGGGGCAATGAAACTCAGATGTTTGCCTGATTGTGTTATGGAAAAATCTGCTAAGTACAAAAGCAAACTTTTAGCAAAAAAATAACATTTTAGGTTCTGTAGGTTGGTGATACAATTAAGCTTGCCCTTCAGGGAAAGAAGTTTCCTAATTTATAAAATCCTCCTGGCTAAAGGGATAAAATATTGCAAACAAAACGATTTCGCCGAAGGCTTAATCATGCACCTCGTTTTGTTTTAACTCAGACTTTGTACAGGAAACCGCCAAATTAACAATTCTTCCGAGCAAAACAGCTTTGTGGTCGAGCGAATGCCGAAAATTTGATGGAAGCTTTACTTTCGTTTCCAAGTCGAATACAAAAAATGAAGCGAATAAACACACTTCTCGAACAAAAATCTCTAAAATTCTACTAAAGGGATAAAAATTAAATTAATCACAGGCAACCAGATTAGAATAATATCTGGTAAGCATATGCAGAATTCAAGTTGAATTTCAAAGGCTTTGATCTGCATAGATTAATTTCAAAACACAAGTGCCTGCGCCTAAATGACTTTTCACACATTTCTGACAAGCAGTAACAGTTCATAGTTATAAGAATTTACGAGTTCTGAATGTCCAATGCTTAGCACCAATCTGCTAATCCAGATGGATATACTTTACAATTGTGAATCTATTGAGTTCTTAAGCTAAAGACGCCAAAATAATTGCTCTCTCATTTAGACATACGGCGGGGTGATATTGAGTAAGTGGATTTAAGATCGCTATTTCAACCAAGGATGTTCGGATTTCAGACGAGCTCTGACAGGGATTCAGACAAGGCCAATAAACCCCATAAACCAACAACGACAGATCACAATAAATTATTTGAACTCACCGTTGTTTACTGGTAGTTTTGTCGGGTAGCTGTGAAATTTCGTCCACAAAAGAACTGATCACGACAGAGCAATTTATAACAATACAAAGATGATCCCTAAAGTAACTTTTCAGATCGCGAGCACTCGACAACTTCAAGAGGCCTAACCAGTGTAAGTCAATTTATCCTCTTGAGAAAGAAAACCAAGTAGTTTGAGACAAAACAGACCATGCATGCAGCTTTAACCTACCTCCTTCCTTGTCCTTAGATTTCCGTGGCTTGATAGAGTTCTGTCCAAAGACGATGTTTCTGGAGAGATAGCAGGCGGCGAGCAAGACAACCACAACACACGAGCTGCGTTTCCAAACTTCCCTCCGCATGCTTGCAGGCGAATTGAGCACTCAGTGTTTACCCATCCATTTAGAGGAATGTTTCACGAGGTCAATAGAGATTCGAGGGCTATTTTTCGGGGCTCTGGCTTGTAAGATATGGTGTTTTTTATCTAGCCTTTCGTCGCCCGCCGTGTCTTTATCTGCACGGCCGGCTCAACTTTCACTTGCTAGAGCTCGGCGCCTTCTACCCAGCATGCTTTGCGTGCCGCCGAGGGGCGGAAGGGGTGCGAAATAATTTCCTAGACGGCGCCAGACCCCGCTATTAGGCATTTTGTGGTTAATTTAAAATGGTCAAATTTATGCGATAATTTTTTTTATTATCCGGCTCAGAATTCTGTAATTTACTCTTCAATCTGTTATTAGAATTATTGTCTCAAAATCATGTGGTTTGAATTTTCTTTGCTCATAAAAAAAAATTATTTTTTCGGGGCTCTGGCTGTAAGATATGGTGTTTTTTATCTAGCCTTTCGTCGCCCGCCGTGTCTTTATCTGCACGGCCGGCTCAACTTTCACTTGCTAGAGCTCGGCGCCTTCTACCCAGCATGCTTTGCGTGCCGCCGAGGGGGCGGAAGGGGTGCGAAATAATTTCCTAGACGGCGCCAGACCCCGCTATTAGGCATTTTGTGGTTAATTTAAAATGGTCAAATTTATGCGATAATTTTTTTTATTATCCGGCTCAGAATTCTGTAATTTACTCTTCAACTGTTATTTAAAATTATTGTCTCAAAATCATGTGGTTTGAATTTCTTTGCTCATAAAAAAATTCTTTAAATCTTTGACATCTCAAAAATTTGCTTCTTTAAGATATTGATATCTGAAATTCTCATCTGAACATTTTTACACTTAAAATAAAATAAAATAAAAGTTTCTAGCAAAGTTTTTAGCATTCATTGAAAGAGATTATATAGAGGAGAGAGGGGTGAAATAAAAATCGCTAAAAACGGACTCAAAACTCAAATTTATCGAAAGTACAGGATGACTGAATTATTGTTCATTACAGTCGCTAGCGAAGCAAAGGTTCATGTAAGTGAAGTCAATAACAAACATTACGGTATTGAAACCACTTCAGCTTTATTTAAATTAATATTTTAAACTCCCACGGAGCTTGGGAACCTGTGATTCGACTCCATCGATGTCTCAATAGCAATTGGTAGCCAGGCCAAGAATTAAAGACAGGGAGCCCGGGGTAGCGAGAACTCCTTTGATCTCCCCAAAAATATTTGTTTCGACAGAGTATCGTGCATACGCGTTTTGCAGATTTTTTTTTTTTTACTGATATCTTTCGTACACAGCACTACTACTACATAGCAATAAAATTCCACTAAGTCGGAAGTACCTTTTACTTAGAATTAGTGGAAAAGAAAAACGAAAAAAAAGTGCGAGGACCGGTCCTATCATTCCTATCCATTCTCGAATAACATCACTCATATTCCTATATTCACTCCTACAAAACAAGGCGAGTCTATGGAGGCTAGATGCCCTGCAATATAGCCATTATAAATCTCCCTAGTTATGATTTGTGGCGTCCTAATACTTGTGATGAGGTAGATCAGCCCGCCACAGGCCCTCAAGTACTTCATCTTGAGGTGGAAAGCGCGCGGCGAATGATGCGATCATACCCGCCCGGGTAGCGTCAAACTCCGCCATCGTCACTTTACCACCTAGAAATAGCACAACACCAATTTTAATGAGGAAACATGTAAGTGCGTTGAAACTCTCTGACCTTACCAAAAATGACATTTCTTTGACGAAAATCGCACGGCAGTCGCCACAACGACCCAGACTTGTACCTAGTCGCTTTCAATAATTAGGAAAGTGTTATGTGCCAGGAAAGGGAGAGCGCGCGCTGGGTGGCGGTTCCACTAGGCGCGCAAAGATTTATGGGGAGGGAGAAGGAGGGGAAGTAGTGGCGAAATTTCGTTCACCCTACAATCCTTTGCGCGCCTACCGAAACGCCTTCCCACAACCCCTGTATATCGCAACCAGTTTTTTTTTTATAGTCGCCAATGCGACGACTACTATTTTGCTGGTCGCCGATGAAGGAATAAAATGACAGCTACAAAGTTTGCCGACAAGTTTATGAGCATAAGTCGCGCCGCCTGGATATTGGACTACTACGGATATCTTTTTGCCGTGTGCAAGCATGTACATCAATAAACCAGGGCCAGCCGATAATTTAAAGAAATAAAGGACAAACGATAAACCGAATAGGGTCAATTTCTTCAAATAAGTTTTCACTGTATTTAACTACACGCGCTTTTGTTCAATGTTGGCCTGATGATGGTTTAGTAATAAACATTTTGTAATAAATCGAAATCTCCTCTTTTAACATCATTTCTGGCGAATATCGCCATGAAGAAACTGACTCTACTCGGTTTATCCTTTGCCTGTATACATCAATCACTATTGATTTTGCCTTTCGTGGCCTGGGGTAAGATCTAGCCAGGCTACTAAATCCAAAGCAAGGGGGTCGCATCGAAAATTCATAACACTAATTCCTGCAAGTTTTCGCCAAAAACACCAAGCGAAATAAACAACAACAATAACAAAACACGCAAATCACGAGGTACCTTCACAAGTGGTGTGTGCCTGCACGAACATTCGCCGGGGAGTCTTCCTGGCCAGTACAGTGGTCCTCAGTTCCAGGAATTCCTGGTCCACGGAAGAGTACTTATCATATAAGGCCTTGCCGGATGCGTAGTCTGCTGTTGACTTGTAGACCTGACACAAAAAAGTGTTTTAGACGAATCGAGTTCAAAACGTCTCATCAACTCTTGTAACTTGTCACGCGTCACGCAAGCCATTTTCCTGTTTATCCATGGAGAGATGCACAAATGCGCTAACCAAATCATTATTTTAGTGACAGATATATTTTGGTCCTTGATATGAGCTATAATAATAGACCAGGCAGCGCGGCGAAAACTCGTTTCCCGCCATGCACTAAGCACACATGATAATAAGTGATAATAAGTCCTATATGATAATAAGTCCTATATGATAATAAGTCCTATATGATAACTAGAAGTTTCTAATAGAAAGTGAAGTGCTGTGACCTGGTAAGACCTTTAAACAGTGTTTTCAGCTGTAACTGAAATCATTTTTATTGTCCAGAAATAGTAATCAAGAAAATATTTTGTTTTAAATTTGTAGAAATCATGCATAACCTCTATAACCCTATTTCTTCAAATAAAAGAAGCAAACCCCTCACATTTTTTTTACTTCATTTGTCACTCAGTTAACAATTTGTATTCAAGATGCAAGTACTCTTTGCTTTCCAATCTGTTACCTTGCCATTTATTCTGAATGTTATTTATACTTTGATGGGTGCCTATATTATGGTCAGAGACTGAAAATGCTTGACTTTATTCTGTTGAGTTATGAATTTATAATTCATAACTTATTCCTCTTCATAGGTGGCAGGTATAGGTGGCAGACAAGTGGGGCCGGGGGGCAGAAACCCCCCAGATTAAAAGAGGGGGGGAGTTGGGACAACCCCCCAACTTTTGGACATGCTCCGTATCCCCTGCTCTTAAACTGGAACCTCATTTTTAAAGCTATTTATTTTATTATTGGACTGCAAGGTCAGTTTACCATATGTATGCACCTTCACTTTAAAAGCAGCATTACACTTCATAGCCTAAAACCAGTTTGTAAGCCGCTTTTGTGTGTGTAGTTGGATAAGCTTCTGTTAGTAAGACTGTGCATACATAAAGGATATTACATGGTGGTGTGAAGATATGAGTTTTATTTTCGAGTGGCAAGAAGAATATTTTACGAATGAGCACAGCGAATGAGTAAAATTGTTTTTGACACAAGAAAATAAAACTCATATCTTCAAGCCACCATGTAATTTTCTTTTTATTATATAGACAAAGCAGAAAAAAATATTCCAAATTGATTTCCAAGCACTTTTGTTTGGACCGATATCCTCAGTAGTGAGGATATTGACACTCAGGTCCCGGATGTAGCTTCGTATGAGATCTACAAGTGGCGTATTTCCCAGTAAAACACTCGTGTCTATATAATAAAGTACAATACCGGTAAGTCAAATTAAAGAAAAAATGTAAGGCTTGTACTACAACATTTGTATAGGTAATGGTACAACTTTCAGTTCAATTGGGATTAATCATCATGTTTTTTTTTATTTCTGGGCATCATTTGGCAAAGCTTTTCATTTAAAGGGTGACTGGGTCTTGTAATCTCTAAGTTCAAAAGGCGTACTGCAGTATTGCAGGGGTGAGTTTTTCAAAATTGCATCATAGTTAGTGGAGGAGACTGCCTATAATAATTTGCAACAAGCCGCTAGGCAAGTGCAATTTGAGCTTTTTGAAAAATTCAAGAGTGTAATTTAAATCCCAAATTGAATGAGAATAGTTGTACCATTACTCCTTATTAATAATAATTATTGATGAAAAAATTGTCAGAGAAGACCGAACACAGGCCAAACAAAGAACCAACCAACTCGACAAGAATTTCATTATAATACAATTAAGCAGGATGTGCAATTACTAATTCTGTTTTGACAACCATCAACTTTATTTCAAGATCGAAGGTAAAATTACATACAGTTTTAAAAAGGTGAACAGAACTATTGTAGGTAAACTTTAACAGAAAACATACCTGAAGTCTTGTGTAAACTTTCTTGAAACTGCCAAACAACCAAGCAATTTGCCCCTGGCATTTTGCATTAGTTTCCACTATTTTAATCATCGCTGCCTTATCCTGCTGGATTTATTCACAGTCGAATTCATAGTAGTAACATTGTCATGGTTGTTATTTCCATTGTATTATGACATCTTCCGTGTGTTTATCTCATACAGTCATGTGGAGTGCAATTCAGTAGACTGTTAGTACAATTGTCACAACCATTGTATGGAGTTTCCACAGATCTCAAAATTATTTTTAAGCCTGAGCATGTTCAGAGGTTGGTCATGTTATTATAAATTGAGACAATCCAGTATTAATTCTGCTACAATGACTGTATCAGGAATCTGTATCTAGGACAGCTAACATCTCTGCTTGTAAAAAAACCCTTGTAATCACAACCTTCCTGCATAATATGCTTGTCTTGCTTGGCATTCATTATGAAAAGGGTCAGTCCTATGGAAAGAAAGCCAAATGTGCTTTGGTTGCCGTGGAATCTACAATCGTTCGAAACACAGCAAAAACTCTGGGACAAAAGGTCATTTCGGTATAGAAATAATAACGGGGGTTTAAAAACTGCAAGTGAAAGAAACAAGGAACTTACCTAGAAACGAAAGTCTGCTCTCAGGCGTTGGAGAGTACGGTTTTTAGGACGAAGAACCAGAGTTTTAACCACCATCTTGAAAATGTGACGACACAAATTCCAAAGGAGTCCCGATTCATGTTCGCTACCTGCACCATAACGAGGCGATCCCTTGTTGATATCCATTGGATATCGATTGGATATCGATTGACCAGACAGACAGTCCCCAGCCAGACGAAAAATCTCGGATGCTTCACGGCATAGTCTAATATATAGATTTAGCCACTGGCTAAAAGCGGAGCTCCTGGTTATAAAATTTTCTATGTGAATGAAAGGGATTCCCATGTGTACATGGTTTATATGGTTGCTTTAGAGTCTTCACGAGATATTAATTTTTCAAGCATAGATGACGTCATCGATGACGTCATATCACGTGACCACTTCATTTCGTTCATATGGTGGCCTAGACTACACTACCCAAGTTTGGTTCTTTTAGAGTTTTCCCTTCACGAGATATTATTTTTTCAAGCATAGATGACGTCATCGATGACGTCACATCACGTGACCACTTCATTTTGCTCATATTGGTGACCTAGACCACACTACCCAAGTTTGGTTGTTCTAGAGTCTTCTCTTGACGAGATATTCATTTTTCAAGCATAGATAACGTCATCGGTGACGTCACATCACGTGACCACTTCATTTCGCTCATCTGGTGACCAAGACCACACTGCCCAAGTTGGTTGTTTTAGAGTCTTCTCTTCACGAGATATTCATTTTTCAAGCATAGATGACGTCATCGATGACGTCATATCACGTGACCACTTCGTTTCGATCATATGGTGGCCTAGACCACACTACCCAAGTTTGGTTTTTTTAGAGTTTTCCCTTCACGAGATATTATTTTTTCAAGCATAGATGACGTCATCGATGACGTCACATCACGTGACCACTTCATTTTGCTCATCTGGTGACCTAGACCAACCTAGACCACACTACCCAAGTTTGGTTGTTCTAGAGTCTTCTCTTGACGAGATATTCATTTTTCAAGCATAGATGACGTCATCGATGACGTCACATCACGTGACCACCTCATTTCGCTCATCTGGTGACCTAGACCACACTACCCAAGTTTGGTTGTTTTAGAGTCTTCTCTTCACGAGATATTCATTTTTCAAGCATAGATGACGTCATCGATGACGTCACATCACGTGACCACTTCATTTCGCTCATCTGGTGACCAAGACCACACTACCCAAGTTTGGTTGTTTTAGAGTCTTCTCTTCACGAGATATTCATTTTTCAAGCATAGATGACGTCATCGATGACGTCACATCACGTGACCGTGCTACAGCACCCCCCTTGTGGCATAGACAAAATATCCCAAGTATGGCTGTCTTAGCATGTTCCCTTGAGGAGATATAATTTTTTCTTTGCATACCATACCACAGGGTTCCCATGTGTACACGGACGACGGACGGCGGACGGACGGCGGACGGACGGCGGACACTATAGGTTTAATACCAGAAAAATAAAGAAAAAATCATATCTCCCGAAGGGAAGCTTCTCTAGAAGCCAAACTTGGACAAACTTTCAAAGACCATCAGAGGAACTCTACACCAAAGTCACGTTCCCTCACGCCATCAATGACGTCATCAAAATGATCCAAAATGCCCGTGACGTTCAAAAATCAACTCGATGGTATACGTTTTTCCCTTAGGTATGGTGCTCCGCTTGCGCGGGCCTTCGGCCCGCGCTGGAGCTCCGCTATCATCTTGCGACTGTCCCAGAACGCTCTGCGCGCGTAATCCAAAATGGCGCCCAGCTATCGAAAAATGCACTACACACCGAAAATTAATGGCTCCCAGCTATCGAAAAGTGCATTGAACGTCGGAATTAGTTCGCTGTTCGCTCGCTGCGCTCGCTCACAGCAATAAGTCCTATATTGATAAACTTCTCCTACTTCAAAAACGTGCTCTACGACTAATCCACTTTACTGATAGGAAAGAGCATGCTATCCCCCCTTTTGTTGATGCTGGCATTCTACCAATTAACTTCTTATATTATGAATCTGTTGCGAATCTTATGTACGATGTTGATCGAAATATTGCGCCAAAAAATATCTTAAACTTGTTTTCTCGAACATCATCCAGACACCATTACTTCACCCGTTCTGTGTCCTCCCAAAATTTCAACAGACAAAATGCGCGATTGAATATACTAAAAAATGCTTTTTCACGTGTTGGAGTCAAAATTTGGAATGACAAAACAAGATTCGAAAGAAAATTAAGATAAATTCTGTTAGATATTCTAATGTCTGAAAATCAGTATAATATCGATGCAGATGAAATATCTGTATTTTTTTATCAATCAATCAATTTATTTCACTTACTCATAACAAAATTACATTTTACAATCATTTTCTAAATTCTTGTAGTGAAAATGGGCTCCAGAGAAAGCAGAGCTTGTTATTTTGGAGTCCAATTACATATTTCATTGAGATGTAATGGCTTAATTTTACATTAATTATTTATAATAATAAAAAAACAAGTATATAAAAAATTATATATATATAATTAATTATATGATATCATTTATAACAGAATAATAACATAATCAGGAAGAAATAATCAGGAAGAAATCAGGAAGAAATCGAGAAAAGGCAGTGAAAATATATAACATTTATAACTTAAAAAAAAAGATAATAATGATATTTTTATATTTAATTAAGAAAATAAATCAATGCTGATAAAATTCTAAGGAATTCTTCTTCAAAGAAGATATAGATTATGCTCACTTTCTCATTTTTTCTTTTTCCTCACTTAATTCCTTTACCTTATTGAAATCTCTTTTTTTGAATTTAAGTTTTAAAGTTATATGAAATATAAATCTGTGTTAATAACAATTAATTACTCTGAGAAATCTGTAAGACTGGCCCGCCTCGATTAGTTTGTACTACCTGCGGGTCAGTCCGATTATTTATTTTATACTTAAAAATATCTCAATAAAAATGAAAATGAAAAATGAAATGAATGAAAAGTGACGGATTTATTACCTGCAGCTTTTTCAGGAATGCGCCGATGGCTGGTTGTCCTACAGACTCAATCTTAGTACGGTCCAAGGTCAACAGAATATCTGGCTTGCTATCTGAGCCCGTGGTGCGAGTGATCTGGACCAGCTGTTGTCCTGCCTCCAGGAGCACGCGAAGTATGACGTATCGGGCCTGCATGTGAGCCTGGCGCACAAAACAAAGCGGAACTTCATCAAAACGTAAGGCAATATTTTCAAATTAACTCAAATTAATGATCAAACTGGGTGCTTGGGTATCAACTTTGAATGTGTAATTGTTTTCAGCAAACCCATGGCAGCTCAGCGGCAAGGAAAAACACAGGAAACTCTGATTCCATGTATCTTTGTCATACCTGGCGCCATTTGTCATTCTCCGGTGTGTAGAATTCAAGCCCAAGAAGTCCTGCACGTGCCATGTTTAACCAGTTGATATAGATGATGTCATCCGCTGCCTCGCCCTCATGGCCAAATATCCTGTGGAAAAGCAAAAGTCAATTCAAGTGTGTGGACATCGGGCGCAAAGTAATGAGCGCCGCGCGCGCTGCATAAAAAAGGATATGTCAAAAGGAATTCTAAACTAAAGAGCGGGCGCGAACAAAGCTGTTTTTTTTATGATTAACCAATTTCGATATATTAAAATTCTTACTTGAGTCCGAGGCTCATGGGAATAACACAAAAGAAATGGCATCGTCATCGAAAAATGAATAATTTATTTCTTTTGTTTATTCCCATGAGCCTCGTATCCAAGTTTGAATTTTAAAATATCGAAATTGGTATATTAGCGCATGCGCAGAACTTGTTCTCCACCTGCTGTGAATTACGAGAGAAAATGATATATCATTTTAAAAAATGATTTACCTTTTTTTCTCGTGAATTATTATTACTCAGAGCTCCGTGACTCGTCACCTCACCGGGTAGGCTCTGGTAACAAATATTTGAGGGTCTTCGCTGATTGGCTGATTTTGAACGTTTTAACGTTTTAACTTAATAGAAGTGCATGCACAGAAAGTTATTTCTCTCAACGGCTCTGTATTAAAACTCGCGCATGCGTCAACTCTGGGTACGAGAAAGACTCGCGATGGAACTAAAAGTTAACAAAGTCGCCAAAACATTCGCTTGGTAGGTGCGTCTTTTTATATGTTCACTAATACTTATAATCCTTTGCGAGCCAACTGAATCTCTCCTTTTCTTCCTGTAGTACGAGTATTAGTTCCCTGCTAGCAGAGGCCACTTCTTGAAGTGGCCTCTGTACACAAATGTCACAACCTCGTCCAGCATCGTGGACGTACTTGACTGGTTTTACAAGAATGGCGTCAGTGTTTTTGCTTCGAAAACAGCGCGCGCTTTCACGAGTGATTTCTTGTTCAATGACCAACACACAACATTTTGCTAAAATTTCTATAGAAAATAAAACGAACTCCAGCGGATTCTCAAAGGCAAACTTTAGAATGAGTATCAGAGCTGCGTTTAAGAGCGTTTAAATTGAGTAAACGAGCCATTAAAGGCCACAAAAGTGATTTTGTGCAAGTTGTAGAGCAGATAAATTGTCTATTTTCTTGCTTGCGCACAAACTTGATCGACTTGATTTTTCCAAGCTCACGCCATTTTCTCACACATGCGCGACAAAGAAATGACATTTGTGTGCAGAGGTTACTTTTGCGTAGTTGAAAAACACAAGAAAACATTTAAAGTAGAAGAAAATGCAGGGAGATAAAAAGTAGCCTCTGCTCGCAGGGTAGAGTATTAGGAACTCGTGGTACGATTATTTGGAGCTGAAACTCATTCTTATGAGAGGTCGGTAATCGTGTTTGGATCCACCGGTGATAATCTATAATCTCACCGTAGAACGTCTTTGTTCAGGCACAAGTAGATTCCCACACACTCGGCTCGACACTCCTCATACGAGGAGCTCAGCTCAGCAAACTTGGTGTACCAGTTTTCTCCTTCTGTATACCAACTGGTGATCTGGTCACAAAGAACTGAGTAATTAGTATAACTCCATAGTTTGCGGGTACTACTCCCTTATACAAGTATAACTTAGCTTACGCTAGTACTGGGAGGGCGTCAGATTATAGCCGGCACCTTAAGTTGCCTGATGGCCGGCAAGGCGGCTGCTTTAAAGGCCTATGTAGATAAAAACTTAGGGCAATATCGAAAATGCAGCCAGTCTTTTTTTAGAGGTTTTCGGATTGCAAAAGCAACACTTGTATTCTGTCCATATATATTTCCTTTCTGCCAAGATGCGAAATGCGAGACCCTTTAGATACTGTATAAGCTAATGCAGGTATGCTCAGCTCTTCCACAAGTTCGGAAAGGTTGACTCACACCCAAATCACTCGATATTGGATTTGAGATGGATGGAGAAAGATGAATATCGAAAATAAAACACAAAGTAAATACACTTAGCCAATCAAGAGCAAAACCCATTCAACCGGACAAACCAATCAGGGGACGAAGTAAGTACGGCCTGCGTCTAGTAAGAAAACAAAAGTCACTCTGTTTGGTTTTACTTCGCATTCTGATTGGCAATAGGAACGCAAGTCTAATACTAATGGTTATTTGTGGTTACTAGTATATACGCATACCTTTTCCCCTGTCTCCGCATGAGTTACTGTATCAATATCAAAGTTGAAGGTGCCGTCAGCTTTCTACGAAGAAATAATGAAAAGTTTAAAAATATTTACTATTAATTTCCACCATGGGTCTGTACAAGGAACGTTTATGATTGGCTGAAACGTTCCCGCCTAAATTCCCGCCATTTTTGGTGCGCGCGCGCGTGGGACACAGGAAGCCCGCAACATACTTCTTTTTCTTTTCTGTGAAAAAATAGAGGAATTGAAAATGTTCAGCCGAGTGCTATGTCTACCCTGATATTCAAATGAAGATTGATGTTAAAACTCGCAGGTTTCAAAATATGTTCTATTGACCCTGGTATCTATTCGATGGGCTGTTCCATTTTATATCCGTTACCGCCAATCAAGGAACCCGGAATCTCCACGGGGGTTGTTGTGTTTGACCCTTGAATTTCTACAGGGGTTGTTGTTTTTGTTCTTCATTTTACTTCATTTGCAACTTTGAATTTTCACAGAATCCACAAGAGAATGTGGAATTGCAAAAAAAATTGGAGTTCCTCGATGGTTGGATAAATATATAATTAGATAGTGTCCTCTATTACCTTTGTAAACAGTTTTCCACTGCCATGGCCGAGAAGTTCATGCAAACCAACTTGTACCTCAAATGATGGCGACTTCAGTTTGGCGAACACTTCCTGTTTGAGACAAATCAGTGATTAATGCAACATGTGATGTTCGCTACTGTGATATTTTATAAACTATATATTCACTTGAAGAGTCCTTAATGTCGGAAGGTAGATATAGATATCTTAGATATCTTAGAACCCGTTCACACGAGACCGGTACAAAACTGGACCAGTACAATTCTGGTACGGTACCGCCTGTTCATACGGTACCGGTACAATTCTGGTACGGTACCGCCTGTTCATACGGTACCGGTACAATTCTGGCACGTTTCGCATCTGGCGACTTAATTTGATAGCGAGCTCTCTAGGGCAAATACTCTGGTGACAAGTTTAGTAACGTCGCGATCACGTATATTATGATGAAAAGGAACAAAATGGAGACACGGGAATTTAAAAAAACAACAAGTCAATCTATGACGTCATCGATTTCTTAGGCCCATTTTCACGTGCCCGGCTTTTCTCGTTTTCATCTGTCCACACGAAAAACATAACAAAGCAAGCTCTCAGTCATAAATCGTGCTTGAAAACGTTTGTGGTCAGAGACCAAAACATCCCTGTTTTCCTATAAGAAAGAAAAAAAAACGGTGAAATGGAAATTTAGACCTCGTACGCTTAGAAATCGTAAACATACTCACCGCGTCCTGTTCGTTGAGAAAGGTGATTTTCTGATCGGCAGAGTGCGCGGACAACACGTTTCCAAGAGAAACGTTCTTGAAGCCTTCATCTTGACGAATATCATCATCTGAAACGAGAGCGGAAATAGATCTTATTTACAAAAGTAACAAAAATCGTCACGCTCGATTCAGCGCTGTGTTTTTTCTCGGTCGCTAGAAATCCGCCCTCTGGTCAGCACTCAGAGAGTCGTTAGGTCATCGAGCATGCAAAAAATCCTCCACTGTGGTTCACACTCAGCCGTAGCTGGTGACAGCACAGGGAGCCCGAGCGAACTCCAGGGACTTGGCAGGTTCACACTCTTGAAATACTTACAGTTAGGGATGTTTATCCCCGCCGGTATCCCACTACTTCCATATCCCAGCACGTCCAAGGAGGTGAAGTCTGGTCTGAGAAATGCGTTTTTCTCATATGAGGCAGGCCAGGGGAGAAGGGGCAGGAGCTTCTCGGCACCATCTACCAGAGACGCGAACTTAGCGCTCATCATCTTATTCACAATGGATACAAAGCCTTCATATTCAGCACGAACTCCAAATGGGTCACGGTAGGTCTCAATGAAGCCTATATACCTGAAAAAACAAGTTGCATGATCACGATGATGTTTTATTATGCTCCTTTTTGCGTTTAGCGTAGACCCCAATTACTTTTGGTGTTGTTTTTGAACACTGCAACGTTATGTTCGGAAGACACTAACTCTACGTTTCCATGGGCCAAACGAGGCGTTGCTATGACGATTTAATTAGCATGTGCCAAAGTGTTTTCTCAGCCAATCAAATCGCACCATTTTGAGAGTAGGGCTGGAAATTAAGAAAAAAATTGAGGTCGCATTTTGGACAACAGTTTCAATTTTAGTCGCATTTTATAGACTATAGGTGACAAAGTTGCTAAAATTTTAAGCGCAAACGAGAAAATTCATACAGAAGCAATTTCCAGCCCTACAGGTGTGAAGATTCTGTCCAGGAATTAACACAAATTCATAGAGGAAACGCTAGTTTTAAAGACATAGTTGGAGAGAGAAAGTTTTGGTTCGCATTATTTTTTCCAGGATCCCAAAGTATGAAATGGATTTTTTATGGATCTGACAAAAAAATAAGAAATGAGCTGCAATAGTCAATTCAATCTACTCCTCAATGTGATACTAATGTGTACATACGTCTCCACAACTGGTCCTTTATCTTTAATCCAGTAACGGGAACCATCTTTGTGTGCCTCTACTGATCCAGTGTTGAAACTGTGAATGTAGTTCTCCAACATGGCGACTTCATTCTCATTTGCAGCAACTCCCTGAAAATCAACATAAAAGCAGAGTTCAGTTCGTAGAGTTCAGTCTATCAATATTATGACCAAAAAAGTTTCACCTTGGCTTTCTCTAGATATTCTACAGTTCTTTTCAATAGTCCTGAGAAGTCCCCTCTTGTGATTTTGATTGTTGAACCTTTGTGTTTGTAAGATGTGAGTAGAGGGACAACTTTATCTTCCTTGCCTCCAGTTGTACATGGATCAGCTGGCAAAAAATAAGCCAAAATCATAAACTCATTGAATGCATTATTATTTGTACAAAATTCAAGAAATTTTGCAAGGGCATACAATACATGTACGAAAACAGCTTATTGCTAAGCCACACAAGGTACAGGATATGTCATTGCATTCCTAAAGTAACGGTTTTATTACCTGTTGTACAAACGGAAGCCAGGCGTATATCATAAGTGACATGCCCCTTGTCGTCAATCTCTTTAAACAGACGAGTGTTGTATGCATCAATACTCTGGTGAAAAAAAGAGCAAGAGCTTGCAAATTGGAATCATCATAAGTGACATGCCCCTTGTCGTCAATCTCTTTAAACAGATGAGTGTTGTATGCATCAATACTCTGGTGAAAAAAAGAGCAAGAGCTTGCAAATTGGAATCATCATAAGTGACATGCCCCTTGTCGTCAATCTCTTTAAACAGATGAGTGTTGTATGCATCAATACTCTGGTGAAAAAAGAGCAAGAGCTTGCGAATTGGAAATTCCAGAGGGGTGGGCGGGTCAATTTACCTGATTTTCCAGAGGTTAAGATGTTATTTTCCATAATATATAGATTTAGCCACTGGCTAAAAGCGGAGCTCCCGGTTACATATTTTTGTGTTAATGAGACAATGACGTAATCGATGATGTCATACCATGTGACAACGTCATTGCACCCCCCTTACCACTTTTAAAAACTTTTAAAAACAACTTCACCCAAGTTTGGTTGTCTGAGATTCAACCATTCCAAAGATATATACCTTTTCTCGTTTGATGACGTCATCAATGACGTAATACAACGTGACTACGCCATCGCACCCCCCTTGCCACTTAAACAACTTCACCCAAGTTTGGTTGTCTAAGATTCATCCTTTCCCAAGGTATATAACTTTTCTCGTTTGATGACGTCATCGATGACGTCATACCACGTGACCAGGCCGTTGCACCCCCCTTGCCACTTAGACAACTTTACCCAAGTTTGGTTGTCTGAGGTTCATCCCTTCCAAAGATATAGACCTTTATTCATTTGATGACGTTATTGATGACGTCATACCACGTGCTCACGCAGTTGCACCCCCCTTGCCACTTAGACAACTTTACCCAAGTTTGGTTGTCTGAGGTTCATCCTTCCAAAGATATATACCTTTTCTCATTTGATGACGTCATCGTTTTTTTTTTTTTTTCGGGGATCAGGTTGTGCAAGAATTTTTTTCGGACTCGAAGGCAATGTACAAATTTTTTTTTCGCAGACACACATACAAAATTTCTAGTGTAATGTGTAATACACATTATACAAACATACCGAAACTTGTCAAAGAGAGAAGTATAGACAGTGGAAAAGGATAAACCCACGAGGGATAGAGGTTAGACCTGCGCATCGAGCAAGACCTGTTCCCGTGGCGTTCCTTTCCCACAGGCCGTCCAAATCTTATTGCTGTATGTATACGCATCAACAAATATGCTATAACAAATATGCTATATCTTATGCTATATTTTTATTGGTTGTGTTAAAAAAGAATGAAGCTGTTAAACATTTTCGCCATTCCCCGGCCCCTATTTGATCTAGTAGAAGATTTTTCTTTTGTTGCGCGCGAAGCTCGCCCGAATTTTGCTTAATGCATTTCATTATCAGAGAAAGGGTAGACGAACATTCCGTTTTTTGTGTATAGTAAACAAGCGTGTAGGTTTTATTTTTCATGCGCGCAACTGCGCGCCGCAAATTACGAAATTATTATCCATTTGTGCGAAGCGGTCCAAATGACAAATTTCTATACTTGTAACGTCGATTGAACTCACGCTTACCTAAGTGTACTTCTTTCGAACATAGTGACTGCCAAGCCTATCACTGCAGGGCACTTTTTGGAGAGTTTGTTTTTCCTCGGCAAGATACACTTGTTCTTGGAAACGGCGCGTGGGTAGTGTCTTCGTTGCGTGAGTTGTCACTGGCTATATACACCTGTTTCAATTAACGTTGCTCTGCAAAACGTAAAACCATGAACCATGCTTCATAAGTCGTAATGATAATTCTTGTCTAAAATGAAGCAGTTCACGCCAAATTGTGTCTCAAAGTAGTAAACAAAGTGCCATTGGGTGGTTTTAGTTTAGTTTGTTTTGCCAAACTCGAGGAAAATACGAGAAATAGCGTCTTCATTATGATACATGGTTCATGGTTTTACGTTTTGCAGAGCAACGTTAATTAAAATAGGTGTATTTGATTTTAATTTTAATGCGCGCAAAGCGCACCGAAATTTTTATTAAGTATTTAGTGAAGTGAAGAAGAAAAATGCAAATTTTAGAGAAGTTGCTGGAATAACTACTTCAGACATCTTTTTAATGAGAGCCCAAGCCATGTCTTTGTAGGATTTTTTTCCTAGCTTGAATCTCTGCAAGACTTTTATTTTGGAAGGATTGGCCTTGCGCAAAATTTTTTTGGGAATTGCCACCCCCCCTCCCCCAACTTCTAATGGTCCACCCCTAACTTACCTTTTCTTTTAGAAAATCTTGGACAAATTCTGCATCCTCTTTATCACAGTTGCTGGAATAATAGGTAGACATGCCCTGGAAGGGAACATTGAGCAACATCAGGGAACATCAGAGGAGGGCAAATCTAATAATAATAATAATAATAATAATCTTTATTTCTTAAGATAAACAGTACATATCCTAAGTTACAAAATTGAAATAAATATCTATCTAAATTACACTATATACACGATTAAAATATACAAAATTTAAAAACTATTCCTATATACCATATTTAAAAATAATCCTATTACTAAAAGCATTCTTGAATCTGTCAGTTTGAATCTTAGGGCGTATAGTTGATTTTTTTCTTAATTGATATTTGGTGTCTTTTGTCTTAGGTAAAATTGAAAACAGGGGACATTCTGGGTCATTCGATCTTCTTGCGTATAGTTTCTTATCAGCCTTTTCTAAAAGATCTCTTATCTTTATATGCTTGGACGTATACCTCCTCTTAAAACTTCGATCTAAGAAATTCTGTATAACGGTTAGATCTGTATCGGAGGCTCCATATACCGGCAAAGCATACATAAAATTAGGCAGAACTATAGAATTAAACAAGTGATCTATTTCTACTTGGCTCATTCCCTCTTTGCGCAATGATCTTATCACAAACAATGACTTATTAGCCTTTATAACCTTGGCGCGCACGTGCGTACTGAACTTACAATTCTGTTGGAATGTAACACCTAAAATTGGCAATTCTTTGCATTGTGGTATATTATTAATTGGCGCTATGTCTTGATTGAAGCCTTTCTTGCGAAAAATAATTTCCTTGCATTTTGTCGAATTACATGCCATCCGATTGCGACTAGACCAGCTAAGGAACTGGTCTACTAAGTCAGTACGACACTGACCATTTCCCCATAAGGGAACAACAATGTAGAATCATCGGCATATTTAAACAAGGCTGGACGGTCTGCTAGGCTTAATTCAATATCATTAATAAATACGTTAAAAAGATAAGGCCCACTAACGCTGCCTTGTGTTGTACCCCTGTTTACCTCACGCCACTGCCCTTCAAAACCATTATAAATAACCCGCTGCTGGCGTTTCTCAAGAAAACTTAAATACCAGTTTACAATATAGGATTCAGAGACAATTGCTTAAGCTTAGATGACAAGAGTTCATGGTTGACACAGTCAAATGCTTTACTAAAATCCATTGCAAATACTCGCACGGCCTTGCAATCTTGCTCGTCTAGATAACTGTAGATGGTGTGCTGCATACTCAAGAGTGCATCAATGCAACTCCCCCCTGTCCTATAAGCAAACTGCGTTGAACTCAGTCCTTCTGGAATCTGGAGCTGCCTACTATAAGCATAATATGGTAACAAAATGCTAACAAAGTTTCTACTTGGAATCTGACATTGTATAGAGGGGGGCCTAGGGGTTTGCAGTGATGCAATATTGACTGTATTATCATGGTGTATTAGCCAACAATCTGTGGTTATGCGATATTCTGCCTGCGAGCCCTGCGGTTTGCAGAAATTTGCTTCAGAACTTGCAGAATTGTGTTAAAAACTTTGGGTATGGCGTTATTACAGTGTTTCTCAAATGTTTACTGTAATAGACCCTTATCACGCTAATATGGATTAATAATATCTTATAGTTATCAGGAAACGAAGTCTGTAAATCAAATCAGCACATCTGTATTAGAAAAGCTGCAAAGTTTGGGAACACTTACTCAAAAACTGGCTGAGATATGAATTTTGAAAGATCAGCTTTCTGGTATATTTTTTACAAAGAAATGTATGGAAAAAACATTAAAACGAGGCTCGTAGCACATTGATGTGCTACCACCATGCATTTTATTGTAAAAATCATCAATTTAGAAAAATCACATCTTGGTCAGTATTCAACCAATCTTCACCAAACTTTGCATTTTTACGGATGTGCTGAATTGAATACTGGACTTCATTTCCTGATAACTATAAGATATCATTAAGCCATATTAGCGTGATAAGGGTCTATACAGTGTTCTTGGTAAAAAAAATTTGCGGTTACGGGTATGTGGTAGTTTCAGAGATTTTGTGTGGTTTTGTGTTTTGAGAAACTACCAAGGCAGGCCTCCCTCTGTTCTATTAATTACCTGTTTGCCAAATCCCAATTGTCTTAATTTTGGTTTCAGTGAATACATAGCCTCTCCACAATCTGACCATAGTCTTTCAAATGCCTTAGAATCATTGGAATATGCCTCACTTGAAAACAAGATAGCTTGGAATTTATCCTGTCAGAGAATTATAAATCATATAAATTAGTTATTAATAATGAACTTCAATCATTCTGTGATAAAACAACAAATAACAACTGCATCATTGAAGTGATACAATATCACTTCACAGTTCTGTTTGCTGATTAAGGATTTTAATTACAAACTTCACCTAAAATGCAGACTCCCTAAAAATGATATCAAGCTCTTAACATATTGTAATAGGCTCTATTTATGGTACCTGTGTGCCTATATACACAATATTTCAAGTAAGGTATGCCTACCTTTGGTAAATTAGGAATAACCTTTGTATCACCAAAAGATTTGTAGTTCCCAACATTACCATAAAAGGCTGCAACGTAGGTCAAGAAACTCTGAAAAAAAAATGGAACATTGGGCATGTTGGACTTGTTTTCATTTCCATTTTATGCTGTGTGAAAGCATGTACACAAGCACTCGTGCGATAAAGACAGTGTAACTCTTAGAAGTCTTTTCAATCACCAATCCCAGAATGATTAGGAGAACAGCAAGGTTCATTGCGAATTTCCAGAAAAAGAAATCCATTCCCCATGATGACGGGATATATTATAAACACCCACATATAAGAACAATGGATAAAGAACATCAGGCTGAAATTTGTTATTTTAGACACCTGCTTTAAAAGAACTTTACAGTAAGTATATAATAATGTTCAGTTCTATTCAGGCTGACCCTGAAATGGGTTGTTCTTATATGCAGGTGTTTACATCATTATGCCAAAATTCCAATTGGGATGTGAATGGTACTGGCAATTTTTGGGGATTTCAATTGGAATAAGCAGGTAGTCTCCAAAGCTTGTCCCACCATTTCGAGTGGAACAAACCAATCGGAATGATTTGTACCATTTGCACTCAAACTGGTTTCATGACCAAATAAGGTAACTGATCCAAATCGAAATGTGAATAGCGAATGGCAGGGATGTGAACTCTCTTGGTTTTGCCAGGAGTCCCTGGAATCGTAAGCACCATTCCACTCAGGATTTTATCCCAACCAGAATGTTGTGTACCATTTGACGCCATCAAAACAACCGGTTTTTCTTGACAAATGGTAAGTACGCCTGGTGCCCCTTTCTCGGCCATCTTCTCACTCTCAGCTCCTCTCAACACGAAGACAAAAAACAAAATAATATATAAAAATCACAAAAAACTTTTGGAAACTCACCGTAAACTCCTCTTCTGTGACACCAGTCCCAGCTTCCAATGCCCTCTTTTTCAGCTCGTCTACACTTTCCAAGCTAAAAAGTTTCTGTAACAACAGAAACACGCCGGGTGCTTCGGGTGAAGTTTGCAGCAGACAAATCAGTCCTCCCTCCCAAGATGCCTTGTATAAATAATGAGCATAAGTCTTCTCCTGATCTGTTAGACCATTGAAAGCTTCTTTACAGTCCAAAAAATTAATATTGGTTTCATTTTGGATGATATATTGAGAAATATCGAGAGATTCTTGTTCAACTATGGCGGCCATTTTAGACTTTGATCACAGGCTCAAGTCAGCGGAGACTGGTTGAAATATATGCGCCTGCAGTATTTCTAACAGCGGTAACTCATATGGTAATTAAAATCCAATATGGCCGACAAGCCTTTCGCTGTTTGTATTTTTAGCGGAAAAAGAAAATCCGGGAAAGACTTTATCGCTGCGAGGCTGAAAGAGCTTCTTGGGGCTGAAAATTGTGAAATTCTTCGTCTCTCAGGCCCATTGAAAGGGGAATATGCCCGTATTCATGGCCTGGACTTTGATAAACTTTTAGATTCATCGTCTTACAAGGAGATTTATCGAAAAGATATGATCAAATGGGGCGAGGAAAAGAGAAACGCTGAGCCTTTTTATTTTTGCGAACTTGCTGCCAAAACTACATACAGAGAAGTAGTACCAAATCAGTTTCTAACGAAACCTTATTGGATTATTTCAGACGCACGGCGCAAGACTGATGTGAAATATTTCTTGGAGAACTGTTCACGCGTTGTTCACGTGCGCGTTGCAGCTGATGATGATGTGCGCAGGTGCCGGGGTTGGACTTTCACTAGTGGAGTTGATGATGCAGAATCCGAATGTGGATTAGATGATGCAACTTATGATGTCATAATAACAAACAATGGAAATGAGGAAGAGCTGAGAGATACTTTATCAGCTCTTAGAAACAAGGTGATAGGCGCATGTAGTTGATATCTTGGCACTTCATCCAATGAGAGGAAAGCTGTGGGTGTTCCTTAGCCTCATCCCCATGCTACCCCTTGCTGTCAGCTCCTGCATTCAATATGGCGGCCACTCTTCAAGCTGACTCGGACGGGCAGAAAAAAACAATGATGTCATAGCCATGAAAGCGTGACAGGCGCACCAAGTAGCCTGGGGACGAGACTAGGTGTTCCTTAGATATAGAGCAGATTTCGTATGACTGTGAAAAGTGCAGTGACAAAGTTGTGTTGCACTGCTATCATGACCGTGATGAAGTGATTTCATTCCATAGCTACAGCACATCAAGATACCGTGACAGTGCCACGGCATGTCGCTTTTCACATAGTAGGGTATGGATCATTTCTGGAATTTTTGGAAAACTATATAATTTCATTTTAGGGCTTGACATTATTTAGCATGAGTGCTCTTCAAACAAGCTTTGACAATTATAAGAAACCCAAGAAACAATCTGATTGAAAAGTACAGTGCTTCTGATTTTCACACTATAGAAATAATAGGAAAACAGAAAGAATATATATGAGAATTTTATTTGTCAATCAAACAGTGCCATAGTGCCTTAGTTAATATTATAATCCCACATTCCCTGGAATTTGCCATTTGGCTATGACAATACTGTGAAAGAGAAAGTAAAAACATCAATGCCTAATATTGTATATTACTTAACAATACCTAGACCACAGTTTTCCCAAAGTAACTTGGACAGCTCATTGGAAAATAGTTAAACAAAATAAGAAATGGGATCTCATTAATAACATTACAAAAGGCTTATGATTAACTGAAGTATAATTCAATGTTTACAAAATAACAGTGGATCAATGTTATGGGACATTTTGCCCTTCCCTCTCCCTCCACATATGGTGTGGCCCCAAATTTACAGAGCTGCTTTACATTCTGCTAGTTTTTACTGCAGCAATGTGGGTTATTATTTTGGGAACAATGTGGTATAATTATGCCAGTAATGCTGTGATTGTTCTCTATAAACTACTGCAATCTATTTCAAGATACCAGCTCTAAAATGTTGCACAATATTCTAACACTTTGTAATATGAGCTATATTCATATAGGTACCAGCTATAAAATGCTCAATTTTGGTCTTAGCTTTAGAATAATGGTTTCCAGTAGAATAAACAAAGCATTACCTACATTTCTTAATAAGCGTTTTATTATTTGTTTGTAGTACCAGTGTGCAAACTAAAAAAATCTATAAACAAGCATATCAAAATTAGTTACACTAAATCAATGCATAATTCAAGTTTTTAAACAGTCTGAATCAATCAAGTTTTTGCCATGTTTCCCTCAATGTAGTTGGATGGCAGCTGTCACAACCAAAAAGCAAAAAAAGTGTGGGAAACTTAATAGGCAATGAAAGAATTCCTCCAACATTCTGTTGAAAAACACCTGACCTGAGCAAAATTACGGAATACTAGTATGCATAGCTGACGGTTTTGTGGGATTTTTGGTTGGTTTTTGCTCATAAAATAAGCTTTGTTTCAGCTTTGTGTGAGTCAAAATGGGTTCCCAGCGGGCCACCAGAGTGAAGGCCAGGGAAAAACTTGTCACCATGTCCTCTACTCTGGGGGTGCAATTTGACTCTTAGTCCTAGTTCCTGTAAACAAAGTAAACAAATTAGAAACAAAATGTTTTTCATGAGCAAAATCTACCAAAAAGCCCACAAAATGGCCATCTTTGCAGCCTACTGACCACAGGCTGGTGAAATTCAGATTATTTGATTAATATATTATTGTCTAATCTTCTAAACAGGATGCTGACAAATTTATTGTTACCTGGAAATTGCAGAAAAGTGGAGGGATCAAAGGCCTTTTATTTTCTATACAACCACTGTATTTTCACCAGAAATTCCAGAGGGGGATCATATCTCACCCCCTTCCATTGGGGTTAGGTTAGGGATGTTTTCTCAGGCACGTCAACCCCAGGACTTCAAAAATCTGGAGACTGCCTTGAAATGGCAAAATTTCATGAAATTCTCCTGAGAGAAATACAGTAAATATATGGCCGTCATCTTGAATTTTTCCTGGGAGATGAAGCAAAATTTGAGTTTAAGTAAATGGCAGCTGAAATCAATACCTTTCCACTCAGGCTATGAGAAATCATACAAATGCATGAACAATGTCTTTCAAATGCTGTGCTGGCCTAGCACTACTGCATAATATCAATGTCTTACAAGAGAAAAGTTTCCTTCATGGCTTGAATAACCTATAGTTAAGATAATTTAAGTAGACTGCATGAATAATATACAGCTAGCGCAGCTTTCTCCTCTCTCATGATGGCAATCTTCATGTGGTGACTGTTGGTTTAAAATTTGGCATCAATTGTTGTGTCATAGCGTCCGACAACACACTTCTGAGCCGAACATTTCTTGGGAAGCATAAACCATGTAGAGAAAGCCATCTTCATCTTTCTCTTCTCTATATAACTCAGCCATTGTCATTGACATGCTTGCTAAACTCTTGTTGTTTACTATTAGGTAAAATGCTTGTGTCGAGGATAAGGACATGCGATTTCTAGAGAATAAAACAAACAAGAATGTTAAGATGAAGGGTGACAATTTAAATAACAATTTAAAATTATATTTGAATATTTGCTAAAGACAAGCTAACTAATACAACATAATCATCAATAATCATCAAGTGGTGGTCCCAATATCCATGAGAACCCATTAATATAAATAGAATCAGCAATATATTGAGCAGGAATTGAGTGAAACTATATGAGACCTGTGAAGTGAAAAGGGTGCTCCTACAGAATTATACTTGTGAGAAAAATGCAAGAGAAGTTCAGTATTCCTATACAAACCTTTATAAAACAGGAAATGTAAACTGCCAAATTTACACTTAACCATGTGAAATTTGGATGACCATATGTTCAGTGTTAAAGACATAAATTAGCTCCCTTAAACTCTTGAAAACAGAAATTTTACAAAATACCATATACGGTCCCTTTCGGCTTGGCAGGGCCCATCAATGATCTGTCCCAATATTTTGAGCTACTAACTATTAAGGTGACACCTCTGAGTAGAGCAGACACAATAACAAAGTCCATGAAAACAAACAATACCAACACAATAAAGAAAAGGTGAACTTTTGGAACAGACCCAGCATAGAAAAAATAAACCCAAAACTATTTTACTTGTTGTCACAAGGAATATTTTTAGTACATTTTGTCATCAGTTTTGTTGTTTTCGTTCTTGTGAAAAGATTGTGTGAATAATCACGACCTAGGAAGATTAATGATAAATACAAATTTAATAGAAGTAACATTTGAACTGAGATGACCTTTGCAGAACACGTGTGACATTCGAAACAGTTTTAAGTGACTGTACGTGCAATATTCTAAGAGAGGAGTTCGGTAGGAACTACTTTTCAGACTATTCAAGGTTTGAATTGTGCAGAATTAAAATTGCTGCGTAAACAAGTTTAAGAAACAATAAAGTTATTGCAATTACAAGAAAGTTATGTTATTTCAGATCCTCGGCATTGCAGTAATTACCGCCTTTCAAAGTAAAACTAAAATCGCTGAAAAAATAATCAAATAGCCGGAAGGGCTAGCCGCCAAACAGCAACGATACTGTTGTATAATAAGTAGTTTTCTCAGTTATACAATAAATAGTTTTGTCTTTTTTCGAGATGCAGGTAGTAAGGCGTTGATTGTACAGTCCCGCAGTTACGAAATGTCGGAACATGTCTGGGGTCAAGTCGGACAGATCGCTGATTTCACGCCACGCACGATTTCGAAACGCAAATCTTGAATTTTTTTAGAAACTCACTCTACAGGGAAACCCTTGTGAAGCAAGTTTAGTTGGATAAACTCGTTCGCATCTCAATGGTTTCCCGTCGCTGCGTTCCTAGCACCTAAATGGCTTTGTTATTTCGGGTAACTTACCGAATAATTGTGACGAACTGACTCATTGTTAGCTCTTGTGGAACTAAAAACTTTGTCTTATCAAGAAGAGGAAGGTCTCTCTCTTTATGATACCTCTCTACTATTACCTGGTAATTAAAGAAAAGAGTATTGTTAGGCCATTTTAAAGCACAGTGAGCGACCATATGTGAAGACCATCCATGTTGTTTACATGGAACACACGGCACTTTGCGAATTTCAAACCGGCGAAAACAGGCCTTATCACGAAGAAAGACCTTCAAAACTTACTGGTATCTTTGAAGGGAATTTTGCTCTAATGCCTGCAACTTCGTCTCTTCTGCTTACTGGAGCAAGAACAACAGAGAAAACAGTTAGAAAATGTCAAAACAAAAGCAAAAGCTTCGATGGCAGCTTCTTTTTTGCACAAAATAGCATAATAAATTTACTCACCGAAGCTTTTTCTTTGCTTGAATGGCTTGTATGTCCCTGATCTAGAGTCCAGATCGGCCATTATTAGAGGTAAACAAATAAAGAAACAAATAAATCCGGACGATAAGACTTTAGCCCCCAATCCTTACTTCGCTTTGGCTCACATGCACAATCGTCCCAAGTGTGCTCGAGGATCCATTTCGCAACTCGGGGCTGTACGATGCTTGGTCGTGATTGGCTGATCCATGTCACAAATCTTCGGCTTCCAATCAAATTACAGATCAGCTTTCGGAAAGTTTTAGAGAACGAAAAATGTAAAATATCTAGCTAGCATCACACATATTTGACGAAAACGAATGAATTTTGTAACACCACAGCGGCGTAGCCAGGAATTTCTGAAGGGGGGGCCGGATAGTGAAAACATGGGACGAAAATGTTGAAATTTCCTCCAGCAAATACAGTAAATGTATGGGAAAATCTCCCGAGAAAGGGGGGGCCCCCTGGCTATGCACCACGGAACAAGCAACAAGTAGCTAGCGGGCAAGAAAAAATAAATAAAAACTCAACACCACATTTTAGCCGATGCAATCGGGCTATACTTATCGCATATTATTTTCTCGACTCCAACATGTCGACTTTGGCAGAAAGGTTTTTTTCCCCAAATGTTGACACTAAAATTAGTACTTCGCTGGGTAGAGTGCAGTTGACTAGAGCTAACGCTTGAATAATTCAAGAAAAAAATAGGCCGATCCCCTCTTCGGTTGATTAGTCAACAAATGGGCAGTTTTTCAGTGAAATTTCCTAACATATAACTAACATATTCCTGCAATCTTTGACTTTTCCATGGTCTGTCAAAGAAACCTTTTGCCCTGTCCGCGTAGCAGGGAAAAGCTAGTGAGGCAGAACGAATGAGGGGTCGGTAAATTCCCCCCGCCTTTACATATGACATCGCCCCTTTACCATCCTTAGGGAAAGTTTGTCTTTGCATTCGCTTTCAGCACATGGAAAAAATGGACATGGAAAAAAATATAAGACACTATTTTGAACTGCGGCATGGCGCACGTTTTATCATATAAATAACCTTCTTAGCTCGGTGACCTGCGTGGATCACACTTCCGCGTTAATAGATATCCTAGTGATCATATTCAAGAGCCGTATTTTCAAGGAGTTTGGGATTTTACAGGAGTTCAGTAAAAAACAAAGTCAGCTGATCGTTGAGCATGAGCCAATTTTTCACAACAATAAACCAAAGAAAATAAACAGTAACTATATTGTTACGCTTTGTCCCGTCAATTTGATGAGCTGATTTCCTGGCCAGGAGGAGGGCTGGGGCGTGGGGGTGGGATAAAATTACATGCAACAGCAAAAGGGACGAAAGTTTTCAGACATGAATTTCAGACGCCAACAATTCGTGTCATTTTTGTTTGAAGAAGCAGTTCCGCAGATGAGAGGTGATTCCGGACAACATTTGTGTTTTACTTACTTTCCGAGAATTGCATTCTGTTCAGCGAGCAAAGAATAGATCATTTCCGGCCACAATCATGTTCTGTTTGTATAGCCGGAAGTTGGACTTGTTCGAATAACCGACGATTGGCTTCATGCATTTCCGGAAAAAGCGGATAATCACCGGTCTTCCCTTTTATGATGTCATCAAAGTACCTCCCTAAACCAACTACCTACCTTTGTTACAGCCAAATCGTTGTTTTCGAAACCTGATTTGATTGCGGGGTTTTCTGTAGACTGCTTGCAGCCCCTTTTTCGGCAGAAAAAGAATGTTTTTAACCCGCTACGCGCTTCAATTTGTTTACAGTATCGAGTTACCCAGTAGAGGGAGAGATGCACCACGGGGGAAAACGCCGAAAGAAGGGACTGCGGACACTCCTTTCAGAAACCTGGCCTTTTTTCTGTCAAATACATCATTCTCACCCTGGACTGTGAATAATCCCTGAATAAAATCGACGACATCTAAATGTCAATTATGCCAATCAATTTTGTGATGAGAACCAGATCGTGTAGGTTTGGTATAAAAATGTAAACACTGTAAACAAAAGTCGAAGCCCCGCCACGGGGAAAAAAACTTCTCCCTCGATATGCGGACATTCGCCAAAGAAGGGGCTACAAGCAGCCTATGTAACAGTAGCCTGCTAGCCGGCTCTCCAGTGGTTTTTTTCGGATATCCGACGCCACAGGAACCCCGCGCGCGCCCTAACGAATTCTTCTCTGGAAAACCCACTGGAGAGCCGGCTCGCAGGCTAATGTAACTGCAGAATGTTGTTTTCTTCACGGAGCAGCGACAACCCGTCACGGTCTATGTACATCAGCACTTAAGCGGTTCATTCCTTTGAAACCAGGTTTCTGAAAGGAGTGTCCGCTGTCCCTTCTTTCGGCGTTTTCTCCCCCGTGGCGCGTCTCTCCCTCTCCTGAGTAACTTGACACTGTAAACAAATCGAAGCGCGCCGCAAGGAAAAAAAGTTCCCTCGATTTACGGACGTTCGCCGAAGAAGGGGCTGCAACTGCAAGCAGTCTAGGTTTTCTGTTCCGCCGGTCCAACCCATCTGGGTTTCTGGCCCTGTTTCCCTTAGTGCTTTTCGTACGTCGCGACAGACAACAAGGCACTTTATAGGCGTAACAGGCCAAGGACCTGATTGGCTTAGATTGAAGTTAAGTATGTGATTTACATCGTGTCAGCAAACCTAAGCGTCTCAGTAAAAGAGTGAAGCCGGTACCCAAGGTAGGTCCATATTTTAGAAAACCCCAGATCACACAAACTCAAAGCAACGCTTTGAAAATGCACAGCGCGAAACAACACGGACACGGAATGTATTGTAGCATGGCAGCGAAATTGGGCTGTTCCAAAAAATAGTCCCCCCCCCCTACCCGCGCCACCCCTGTCAAATATTAGGCAACTCCGTTTTCTTGTGACTTCCAGAGAAGTTAGAGACAGCGGCCAGTTGCCTGAAAATTACCATGACAACTGAAGTTCTTTTGCATGCTCAGCCCTAGTCCCGTGTAAAGTATAACTCCACTCTTGAACAGCCCACCCAGTATACAACTATAAGAATGCTTCGAATTTTTAATGTTTTTACTTGGAAATCGATGGATTTGGCGGCAGTTCAAGCTCTTGTCCGCGGAGAGGTGCATTCTCAAACCCAGAGCTCCCTCCCCGGCTCGTCACCTCGCGAGGGAGGCTCTGGTGATAACCATTGATGCATGCGCGAGATTTGATACAGATGAACAACTTTCTGCGCATGCTCCAACGTTCAAAATCAGCGAAGGCCCTAAAATGGATGTCCTAAAGGCATCCCTCGCGAGCAGACGAGCCGGGGAGCTCTGGGTACGAGAATGCGGAGAGGTGTAACTAGGTGTAACTCAGGCACCAGCCAATGGCGTTTGTAGGAGCTCAGAAATAACATTCGCGTTAAGCAACCTTCGCGTGAGCAAGGGTTCATATCTTTAGAAATCCCCTCCAGATATCGATGACACATCCCCGAACGTATCCTCGTTCCCAGGCTCAACTCCCTCACTATTGGCCGAGCTCTCGTGCATATCCATGAGAGGAATGGTAACTTGTATGCGTGTCGGATGAGCCTGGGGTGTCTCTGCATCGATATCATCCTCCGGGCTGCTTTTCCCGCCGTTTTCGTCCACTCCAGCGCGCATGCCCTCAGACAGTTCTGACCCTGGGCGAGTTTCACTATTCTCCTCCGCCTGCGAAAGTGCAGCCGCGTCAGATTTCCCGCGACCAACCACGACTATGCGTGTTTGAGGGGCCGTTTCTAAGGGCTTCACGTCGGCCCGTACTTTTTGTGTCCTTCCTAGATCAGAGGTGTGCAAGGAGCGGCTCTCTGTGTCTTCATCAGGATGACTGACGGCTGAAGTGTCTTGACCCCGGACCTCTACAGTAGTGGGCCGAACTTTGAACCTTGCGGGAATGTTGTTAAGTGCGGAGGAGGGAGGAGGGGGCTGCTGATTGTTGGCAATTTCTCCTGGTGATTGGATTGCACTGGTCGATTGGTCTTCAGGTAGTTCGCCGGATGAGACGTCATGACCAGAAGTGTCAATTTCTAAAACAAACCAAGGGGCACAGTAGTGTCAGCTTCAATAGAAAATATCATGAAAATAAAGTTTGTGGGGCCTCGGCCCAATAATTTTCCATGAGTATCCACCAACTTTGAACTTCTGATATCAGAGTGAATAAACACATTCTCGTACCCAGGGATCCCCGGCTCGTCACCTCGCGGGGAAGGCTCTGGTGACATCCACCGACCCATACCTAAACGAAAATGGTGGTTCTATGCCCCACAATTACTTTTAGAGCGTTCAAGTCGAAGGCATAGGTTGAAAAGACGACTAGGAAATGAATGCCAGTGCTATTTTGACAGATACGTTTTTATAAAGCGAGATTAAGCTACTTTTATGTACGCGTGCGCGCCATTTCAGCCAATCAGCGAAGGCCCTCAAATGGATGTCACCAGAGCCTCCCCTCTCCGCTCTGGGTTCGAGAATGGAATATACAGATTGATATCGATCTGTTTTGGCAAGTACTGTCACCCACCTTTGCCAGCCCTGGTGGTATCAGGTCTACGGTTGCGTTTTGCGCTGATGACGTCACTACGTATCTCGCCCTCGCTCTCCTCGTCTGCTAACGGCCGTGGGGGCCTGGTCATATGGCTGATGAGTAACGCAGCGGAGGGCTCCTTGGGGAGTATTATTTCACCTTCACTTGGGCTGGCATCGACCAGTGAATCCTACAAACGAAAAGTGTACGTGATATTACGAGTAAGCCAGGGCTGTGGTCAGCCAAATCAGAAACATTTGATTCATCATTTGTGAATATTTGTCCACAATTTCTTCGTGAACAAGCCGTTTCAGAACCAGAGTAAACTCGGTAAATAGTTTACAATGCATGTTCAGCGATAATTAACGTTGCTCAATGCATGTTTAACGTGGTATCCCTCTCACGAGTGAACCTGGCGATTTGGTGCCAAGAGTAGTAAATTGAAGGAAATGCAAACAACATTTTAGCGATGCACAACACGCTACCTAGAAACCCTGTCCAGAATACACGTCACTAAAGTAAACTAACCTCCCGGATGGATGTGGTGTCGCGTAGAGTGCTGGCCATGCTCGTGGGCTCAGATGTGTCGCTACTGGAGCTCTCGCCGCGCTCCTCTCTCAGCCTTGTCAGCGGTTCGTCGTCTTTCCCGCGCCTCAGTAGGCCGTGAAGCGCAGCGCGGATCATCTCATTGCGGCTGTCTGTAAAAGACAGAAATTCATGACATGAATGTCTGAAGAAATGGATTGACAAGAAGTCCTGAACTCTTCCGAAGGTTATTTCATAGGATTTCCTGTTTAACGAGAAAAGGAGAATCTGTCCAATGTGGTTATTTGGCGAATAAATATTAGAGATACTCAACGAGTTGCAAGCCGCTGCCTGCTATGTAAATACATTATAGCGCTTTTCCTCTCGTCTTTCTACATGGTGACTATATTTTTTGCCTGAAGCTGGAACCTAATTCATTCCCTTTTTAGACCTGATATGTAGATTTTTAGTACTATTATTTTACTTGTGGATATTGTAAAGCGCCAATGGATCATTAGGAGAAATGGCGCTATATAAATAATTTGATATTATTATTATTGTTGTTGTTATTGTTAATTATTATATCTTTTTTTAGATAATAATAATATTATTATTATTATTATTATCAATCTTGCCTATTTATAATTTGCACTCGCGACGGGGCGAAAAAACCACTGAGGTTGTGCGAAAATAATCACAAATAATATAAGAAGTAGTAGTATTAATAATAATAATAAAATAATTAATATAATTATTATTAGCGACTATAATTAATGGGCTAGAGACAGGTTCTCTAAATTTGCCGCATGTAGCCAAACAAAAAGAAAAACTTCATTTCAAGTCAGTCATGAGTTAAAAAGATAGACAAAACAATGTGTATTCTGATTAATGATATATAGAGTAAAATGAAAAACGAAAAGAAAAACAATCGAGAATGAGATATCAGAACTGACGCTTTAATATTGAGTGTCAATTAGCAGTGTATGTTAGTAATAATTCCAACTAGTCTTATCTAAACACAAAAGGCGGATAACCTATTATACAATTTCATCACCTGAAAACCTTGAAGAATTCTTTAGAAAATAAAGAAAACATTCAGTCAGACACTCGGATGACTAAGCCTAAGATTTTCAACTTGAAATGAGAGAACACCATACTACGGTAGCTTGTTAAAAGCAACAAGCACGAAGTTGATTATTTGCTTTAAAAAAAATGCAAAAAGATAAGTTTCGGAATAAAACAAGACGCAACAATGAAACAGTTTCTGTAGAATTTAAGGAATAAAGTGTGTTTTATATGATTGTTTCTTTTGACAATTTGTTTGGAACGGAAGATTAGCCGACTACCCGAGCAATTAATTAGAGAATATTGCCCATCAAGGAAAAGCTTTCATGTTAGGAAAAAGCAATTATAGGAGAGCGCAGTGTCTTCAGTAGTCTGAAATATCAAGAACATTACACTGCTGTTTTAGCCTAGAGGCTGTAATATGAATTTATAAAAAAAACAAAAGGCTATTTGAAAACTCCCCTGTGGGTTTTCGGAAAGGTTTGCTTTTGGAGGCAAAACAAGAGTAACTTATATTGGTTAGTTTTAAATAATACGACGCGCAAACACAATATAGATGATGGCGCTTTAAATCATTAGAGAGTATAACTTTGCCCTAATCCCTTTCCGTTAGACGAATTCAATTTTCTAATTGCTAACGTGTATTGAAAATCCAGTTTCTAGTTTGAAAATGTCACTATTGGAATAAAATAAATAAGGATGGAAAAAAGTTAATTGATAAAAAAAAAATTGGACAAGGTTGACAAGGCAGCTGTAGTTAGGCTAGAAAACATTATGTCACGGACATGCAATATATTTTGTAGCTCAATCGGCGCAAAATAACAACACAATACGACAGGAATAGAGCGAAAAGAGCTGATTATATAAGCAGAAGTTCAATAAAATGGCCAAGCCATTATTCAAGAAACACAAGAGAATGCTATGGAACAGAGAACAAACATGTATGGTAACAAAATATTGAAATATTATACTAAGAGCTTAAGGAAATCACACTACAAATAAAACCTGAGGACTCGGCACTCAGTGGAAACTCTACTAACAGTTTTCTAAGGACTACCTGGGTCTTGCATTTTCTCGATTATAAATCTCCCTAACGGAGAGCTCCGGTCAAGTGATGTGTTCTCCTCCATGACTCCAATCTAGTTTCTAGGTTTTTGTTAGTCCCACATGGATGTACGAGTGACGCCGGGCGGCATAGCACACCCTCTACCGCGATACCGTGAGTCTAATTTCGTGTTTTTTTTTTTTAGCGCAAGATGGAATAGCGCGACAGTCGAAGGCCGATTGTGACGTCACAAGAGCGCGCTGAGCTTTCCACAAACGCGCGCATTCAGATTCGAGGTACTGGGTCCACGCGCGCCACTTTGAAAATAATAATTTATTGGAAACACCCATGACTTTAGAAATTAAGTTGCGATATTTTAACATTCTAACTTGGATACGAGGCTAAGGTGAATAAACAATTTACTTTGTGTTATTACCCTGAGCCTCGGAGTCAAGTAAGAATATTATACACTTAATGACTGCTCCCGAGGGAAGCATCAGTTTTGTTTCCCGAGAATCTCGATGTTTCCCGAGACGAAGTCAAGGGAAACATCGAGATTCGAGGGAAACAAACTGGTGTTTCTCGAGGGAGTAGTCATTAAGTGTTTTGTTATATAGCAGAAAATATACTGCAATTATTAAGTCAAAACAAATGTATTTCAAGAATGAAAAGAGAAGTTACAATGTTTGCGCGCGACTGCATCATGTAAAGGGAAAACACTCATAAACAACACAATTTTCTTGCATTAGCAAAAACTTATCAAAATTAGCAAAGGTTTTAAAAAGACTCGCGTGTTTACAATAAACTTTCTCTTTGTTCCCGCTCTCAAACGCGACGCGCGAAAGCAATACTCCCCGACCAGTCAATAATTTTTCGAAATATTGACTGATCGGGGAATATTTGATTTGTACTTCACCACGTGACCTTGATTTAGCCAATAAGAGCGCGCGCTCGGTTGGAGTGAGCACTCGCTATATAACAACGATATATATCTGAATTGGTCTATTTCTTTTCCATTTAATTTAGTAGTACATGGTATCGCTTTGGGTTTTATTTTCGGCAGAATCTACTGAGACATCAAACAATTCTACCTGAAACTAGCCACCTAGAGAAACTCCGACTCTTCGAAATTCGATCGAAAATATTGAGATAGCTAATTTTCAATTCCTACATTTTATCTGGCAAACAAAATGGCGGCCAATAGACTTGTACACTCACCTTCACCTACGCCAAGCATGCCGGTATCTAGATCAGCTGATAGCTGCCGGTTTCTCATGAGCCTAACAAGACCAGGACCAACCGCGTATTCACCTTCACTAAACTGGCCAGCATGAACATATGGCTAGAAAAAAATAGAGCAAATATATTATGTCCTGTATGTAACTGTACTTTGTGGTAGAAGGAGTTTTTTTAATACACGATCGTTCTGAACAGATGAACGAGTGTAAAGCTCTTGGACGAAGCGTGTCTAAACAATCATTTTATTCCATTCTCGACGGCTGAGGATCGATTATACTCCGCGAGCACCTCCTCCCGGTGGTGAGAGAGAAAGGACCCTGGTTTGGGCTGGTCATGTGTCACCCAGAGTTTGGGTGGTAAAAGAATTGATAGAGCAGATTTTGTATGACTGTGAAAAGTGTCGCGGTACGGCGCGGTACTGTCGCGGTGGCGGTACGGAACCTGGCCTGCTGTAGATGGAATGAAATCGCCAATGAAATCGCATAGTCGCGGTACGGTCACGGTCGCGGCGCGGAACAACTTTTGTGTGGTACTTTTCACAGTCATACGAAATCTGCTCTAGATAGATATGCATGCATAGTGTACGCAGTTTTACCGACGTATTGAGTTGTCATTCGCGACCTCAGGGACCTTTCCAGGACCAACAGTAGTCTGCTAGCAAGTGTTGTAGGCTGTTTGGAGGCTGTTTTCCTAAGTTCGAAGTCGCGGGCGCCATCTTGGATTTTTGGATGCGCGAAAGAAATCAGCCAAAAAAATACAAAATGGCGCCTGCGACTTCAAACTTCGGGGATTTTCGCGAGAACAGCCTACAACGCCTGTTAACAGGCTAGGTCCACAGACACAATAGTCTAACATACCTGAACGAGTTGTCCCTCGGACAAGTCTTCCTCGGTAGTGACGGTAGTCGTCCCCTCCGTAGTGGAGAGCGTACTGGTTGCTATCGACGACGGACTGGCCGTCACTTCCGGTTTAGGAGGGGTAGTGACAGTTGACGCACTAGGCGGGGGAGGGGTCTCAACTTTACTAGGCTCAGGTTCCGATATGCTGAAAAGAAAGATGGTGATTGATAGGGAGATGGAAAATGACTTTCTAGTTTAGCTAACATGGTACAGCAAAAAAAAAATACCAAACAATTGTGCCATTTGTATGTTCTGTGTGTTGTCTCCTCTACGCTGAACTGTTCAGTATTATAGACAGTTTAATAAAATATTACCGCATTTTCCTGTTCAAGAACCTTCACTTAATTTGTGAACGAAGTTTTTAGTGTCCAAATGGAGAAACCCGGGTTGCTTGCATGTCGTTCATGCGGAGGGCATATTTAACAAATATTCCTCGAGCCCGAATGGGCTATTGACACAGAGGCCATGAGTGCGAGAGGAATAATTGTTTTAGTCAAATCATACAAGTAGGTCAATTTGCATAGCCAAAAACAGCATTGACAATAAACCACGAGTGTGATTTGACTAACATATTTTATCCCGCAATAACAAAACTTGGTTTACACCGAAATTAGTAAAAGCACAGACAGCCCAATCAACTTTTGAGGGAGTTTTGATAGAGCACTGACGTCACAGAGGCCCGAATGTGATTATTTTCCTCCTACAGGAAAACCACAAATTAATTCGTGAACCTGCAACTTCTTGGTTTTATCGAGACTCACTCGACAGTTAAAACCACGCCCAAGTTATGGCCAGCTCACCTGCTAGGCTCCGAGGGAGGGGTGGGTATGTCGACCGTCACTTGTGGTGTCGAGACTGGTGTCCCTACAGTGGAGACCTCTGGCTCGCGTACTGATGGCTCAGGTGTAGATACGCTGACCGTGGGAGTCTGGGAACTAGGTGGGGTGGCGATAGGCGTTGGCAAAGGCGAACGGACTTCAGAGACCTATTGAACAGGAGAACGACAGATGATTAGAACTTTCAAGTAATCCAATATGATTAAGGTAGCGATTTGGCAACCATTCCCGTAGCCAGAGCTCCCTCGTTCGTCAGGCGGACTTGCTTGGGTCTGAAAAGCGAGGGAGCTTTCACCTATTTCCAAAATGGCGTCCGCGAATTCGAATGTCTTGAAATCAAACGTAAGTGAGGATCCTATACGAGTGCTAGAAAGAGCACCTTCTCTTTAGCAAAGGAGCGAGGTTTTTCATTGCGTCAGCTGCCATATCGGCAGAGAGTATAAAAATTTAACATTGAAAAACAAACAGACGTTTGCATGCAAAAATGTCCATTTTTTAAGCTTACTTCTCTGCTGATATCGCAACTTACAAAATGAAACTTTGCACGTTGCTCTTAATGGCAATTGGTTTTTCAATACAAGCCATTTCAATTTTGGGCTGCCATTTTAGAATAGTAGATTTAATTACGCACATGATGTTAAACGTCACCTACCTCAGATTCAACTTTTGACGTCTCGTCTTCCACTTTTGATGTTTCTCTCACAGGCGTCTCCTCTAATGTAGCCTCGCTCTCACTCGGACTAGATGGTTCCGAGGGGTAGGGGTGCGTTCCGGTGTTGCCACGATAGGCGACTCACTGGCCTCGGATTCAGGCGGCGTGTACACAGGGGTGGGGATGGGAGTGGCTAAGGGCGTGCCCCTAGGGGTTGACCCTGGGGATTCGGGCACCTCGTCATCGACCTGGGGCTGCCGAGATGTCAGTACAACAGAAATAACGTTAATTTCAGGTAACATACTGTACAAGTGAGCTGAGTCGTGTAGGAGCCACAGATTGATTCAGTGGCAAGCTGCCAAACTTTTCGCTAAGAGAACAATAGTAAAAATCTGTCCTCCTGCCGGTATAACAAGAAAAAAAAGCAAGAATGCTCCTCCACCAAACATTTACTGGTCTCTAAATATGTTTTTTTTTGCATGGTCGCCCACTACAACGCTTCCCTATTGTCTACAACGCTTCCCTGTTGTCAGTGAGCATATGAATTGAACACAGTTGAAGTTGAAGTTTATTTTACCTGAACTTAAGTGCGGTACTTTTGACTAGCGCATTTTAAGCCTCCTAAAAGTCCTCATCACAGATTTCATTGTGATCTCATACGTGTTAACAGTCGTACCTCTGGCGTTCTCGGGGTCGCAGTGGGTTTCGGGTACCCAAGCGTCGCTGCGATCTGTTCAGTAACCACATCTTTAATGAGCTGAGCTACCAGGTCACGATCCACAGGAAGACCGGCATCCACAAAAAGCTGGACGCCACCAAGGCCTATCGTCGCCGCTGAAGGGAATGCAATAATGCTGTGTTTTCACAAGGGCCTACACTTTGTGCTGGGTTTACACACCAAAGCACTGGAATTCCGTGCCTTTTTTCTGAGACTAAATTTCAAAGCCGAGAAAATTTCCTCAAGAGCGGTGGGGTGGGGTTGGGGGGGTCAAATTTCATTTCCCATACCATCAAGTGTAATTAGTCTTATAAATTTGTTACATGGGGTGGGATATGTATATAATGGTTTGGGTTTCGGGTCTTTTTCTTCTTCTGAGTATTTTTATTTTGTAAATGTATAGGTTAATGACACACGGCTTACTTGTAAACCAGTATTTCTAGATTTTTAGCTGAATGTAATTACCGTGTATAAATAAAGTATTATATTATATATTATTATTTTTGACTGGAAATTTCAAAGGGGTGAGGTTCATATCCAAACCCTTTCTGTGGGAGGACTATTGATAATTTCACACAATCTGCTCATTTGTGCGCAACATCGTAAAAACTACCAATTCAAGTCAAATTAGCCTGCTAGCCGGCTCTCCAGTGGGTTTTTTCGGATATTCGATTTTTTTTGGCGCGCGACACAGGAATCCCGACGCCACAGGAACCCCGCGCGCGCCCTAACGAATTCTTCTCTGGAAAACCCACTGGAAAGCCGGCTAGCAGGCTAAAGTCAAATT
The DNA here is from genome assembly GCA_033964015.1 of Scolanthus callimorphus. Taxonomy (NCBI): domain Eukaryota; kingdom Metazoa; phylum Cnidaria; class Anthozoa; order Actiniaria; family Edwardsiidae; genus Scolanthus; species Scolanthus callimorphus. The sequence goes on along the minus strand of CM066915.1, from coordinate 28,114,746 downwards.
GGCTTCGACGACAGAAAAAACACTAGAGGCCGTTTCCTACCTAGAACGCCTCCATCGTCAGACTCCGACACAATGCTACTTTCAGGGGTAAGGGCGGGCGTTCTTGTCGTGGCTGTTGGATCTTGTAAGGGTCTGTTCATTTCACTCACGATGCGCGCGAGAAGCTCCTGCTCGATCCTAACGGAAACAGAGAAGTCGAACTCAAACACAATTACTGTACCTTTTATACTCCATTATTTAGAAGACCCCTGGGTGATGGTCAGGTCGCGGTACGAACTCACGACCCAAAGCCGTAGCTAGAATTATTTGTCTGGGGGGAAGCCTTGGTCATCCTCTGTTTTTGCTGGGGGAGGGGGGAGGGGGGGGGGGGCAAAGAGGATTTTCCTCACATAATTCAATTCAATTCATTCATTTATTTCGCTACCACCGTATACATTAGCGTACATGGGTTTTAGGTCAGCAAAATATATATACTGAAATATATACAAAATATTGTTGTTAATAATAAAATGAACCTGTTATTTTTCACGCATTTTGAAACATTTGAAAACGTACTCGCTCTCTTCTTTTTGTATTTTTCCTGGCGGATTAATAAGGCAGTGAAAGAGTACGTCTTCGTTATTTCTGTTGGTTTTTTTGATCAGTTTCTTTGTTTCCATACCATCAAGCACTTCTTTCCTTAGTCTATCATAAAGCTTGCACCTTACTAAAAAATGACGTTCGTCCTCTGTTTCTTTTAAATCACATTTAGTACAAATACGTTCCTCAGGCTTTTTGTATGGTCTTTCGTACCGCCCGGTCTCAATTTCTAATCTATGTGCACTAATCCTCAGGCGCGTGAGGGCAATTCTGTGCTTGATGGTATGGACGTTAAGTAGATAAGGTTCTAGTGTGTAAGTGAGTTTGAAGGTTCGATAGGTACGGAGTTTGTTTTTATGTCCACTTTTTTTGTCGTCATCCGACACTTCACTTAGCCAATTTTGAAATTCTATGTCCTGAAGCCTTTGCTTAAGTAGGGCTTTTGCGTGTTGCAGATTGATACGCTGTGTCTCGGTCATGTTTATCCAAAGCTCTCCGAGACCCAGCGT